>JAXDDX010000116.1:0-692500 GCA_034670405.1 Hoplostethus atlanticus
CACATAGCTTGCCAGTCTGTTTAAAGATACATGAAAATCCTGAACGCATATGCATCAATACCCCATTATATAGTATACTCACCCTGCCATAGCGTGTGGTTTTCATGTCAAGCATCCTTATGAATGCTAAGCGGGACATTCCTGGGGCTGCCATTTTCAGCTCCTCAAAGGCTAAGAATATTTCAACATCATAAATGGTGTTAAAGTTGATGGTGGCAGGCCAGTAGCCACTGGCCTGAATGTCTGCCACACCAGGTGTCCAGGTTGTACTGCAGCCCCAACAGTGAATTTGCGGTAATGAAAGGTCATAGCGACCTACAAAAGACAGTCAGTATCAGTAACTGTGATTAAATGACATCAATGACAAGTACATGTAATATATTCAACACACACACTGTTAAAAAGGCCAACCTTTTCCCATTCTACCTTTCATTTACGTTTATCAGTTTCCTATTGGTTATCACAACTGTCAGTCAACTACCATGGTTGTCCAATCACATACATAATACACCTAGCAGTTTTGTCCCCGCCCACTGCCGTAACTTCTCATCCAGATTACGGAAAAGTGGAAAACTACCGATGACGGAGACGTTATTTGTTCGGGTGCCGGTAATATCCCAAAGTGTTGTGCGTGCATAAAAACCAACCACACACAGTGTTGCACTTTGGAACATCCTAGTGGGTGTGGATGTAATGTATGTGGTGAAGAAGTTTGAATATACATTTCTGAACTTCAACTCCATCTCTCTGTCTCTTACTGGACATCCGGCAGCGTGTTTGAATCCTGTAATCAGCTATAGTTATAAATAACGGGTGAGGGCTACATCAGCTAACCGTTCAGACGGGTGAGAGCTTCCAAAGCTAACCGTATTTTACATGGTCCTTCGAGCCGGATTTCAGACTTACTGCTGATTAACATGTTGAAGTATTCAGACGAGGATGAACCTTCTGTGCGCGTCATGCGCCAGACATCCCTCCCCGCACACCTGGATGACTATGACCTCATCGACCCAGGCCAGATGAGGCGTTTGTCACCACCACATACAGCACCACGCCCACGAAGCCGCTACACAGCTGATGAAGAGGAGCGGCAATGTACGGCAGACCATGCACTCTCACCTCCCGTCAGCCAGGCCTATTACTCACCATCACAATGGGTGATAAGGGACACGTGGGAGATCACCAAAGAAGAAATGAGGCAGGAGATCGAATACCTCCGCCGTCGGCAGGACGTCCTGTTGTCAGAAATGCAGAGGATGGGACTGGACCGTGCAGACCATCATCCCAGGTCAAGCTATGAGAGGGAGCAGAGGCAATACCATTCCCTGGCCATCCACACATCCTGTGCCAACTCCCCGACCAAATATGCACAAGGTAAGAATGGAGCGACCCCCACCTATTCCAGCCCCGCGGACCAAGAGACCAAGCGCTACCCCTGGAGAGGCTGCACGCTCAGGCAGTCCTGGCCCAGCGATGGGACCACAGGAGCAGGTAATGGATAGGTCACCCCACCCCCATCAGGACGCCCCCCATTCACGTTCGTCCAGTGCCGAGGGCCATAGGCAGGAGCCCCATAGATGGCAAGACTTCACCCACCATCACCGCTATTATCGCTCTTCTCAGCTAGAGCGCTCACTGTCTCCATACCACCATCAGAGCCACTCCCAGCATAGAGCACGGAGCCCCCCATCTCTCAGTAGCCACTCGAGGATGTACAAGGGACCCACTCCCACCATACCAGACTTCATTCATCCAAACCCCAGAGAGTTCTCACGGATGAAAATCGCCTTGGAAAACATCCTCCCAGACAACGCTACGGAGAGATTCAAATTTCAGATCCTGATGGATCATCTCAAGTTAGAAGAAGCCCTATTGGTCGCCGACTCCTACAGTAGCTCAAATTACCCCTTCTCAGATACCATGGCTGCTCTCAACAAGCAGTACGGACAGCCGCACCAGTTAGCTCTCCAGCGGATCGCTGAGCTGATGGATGGCCCGAGTATCGCCAGTGGGGACATCAAGGCCTTCAGGCTGTTCGCCCTGCGGGTGCGCTCACTAGTGGGCATGTTAGAGCAGCTGGGCCGGAAAGGTGAGGTGGAACTGGAGTGCGGCTCACATGTTTCTAGGCTGCTAGGGAAACTCCCCCATGATTTGAGATCCAGTTTCCGCCGGTACATCCACCCACACCGGATTCCCATTCCCACTCTGCTTGATCTGGCAGACTGGCTGGAATATGAGATCCAGGTACAAGAGGATAACACGAGGTTCACTAACAGCTCACGGAGGGATCCCCCGGCCAAGGGCTGGGACCAGAGAAGAGAGCCTAAGCCTGCTGTCCGGACAACCACCGTCCTCCTCGGCACAGAGACAAGGCCCCCAGGTGCACAGTCAAAGGCTCCCATCACTAAGGATAAAGTGAAGATGTACTGTCCCTTACTGCGATAACGGGAACCACTCGCTCAATAATTGCACCAACTTCAAGCGGCTAACCCGAGAGCAGAAGGAAAGCTGGGTTAAGGAGAAGAATGGATGTTGGCGCTGTGGCCGAGACCATCATGCGCGGGAATGCAACCTTAAAATGCGCTGCAAGACCTGCAACCGCCGACACCTAATAGTACTCCATGAGGTTTCTGAGAGGGTTCCTGAAAGACCAGAGAAAGCCCAGGATCAGACTGAAGTCGAGAATTCTGTCCTGCTTAACACCACCAATGAGGTACTGTACGTCGACCGGCCTCCAGCCGGTCGTAAGGTCCTCCTAAAGCTCAGTAAGGTCCTGCTGAGGAACGGAGATAAAACTATGGAGACCTTCGCGATCCTGGATGATGGATCAGAACGCACGATCCTCCTCAATGTAGCTGCTCAGCAGCTTGGGCTGAAGGGACAACCAGAGGACATAACCCTCCGCACAGTGCGACAGGAACTGCAAGTCCTTCATGGGGCGGCAGTCTCCTTCACCATCTCTCCCGCTGCAGAGCCTAGGAAACTGTACCACATCCAGGGTGCATTCACTGCCAAACAGTTGGGCCTGGCCAAGCACACCCAAGCTGTCAGTGCCCTGCAACAAAGGTTTCGCCACCTCAAAGGATTGCCATTGCAGCACATTGTTGAGGTGCAGCCGGTGTTACTCATTGGATCGGACTACCCCCACCTGATAACACCAGTGGAACCAGTCCGACTCGGGCCTCCAGGAGGGCCAGCCGCCATCAAGACCCGCCTTGGATGGACCCTGCAGGGCCCCGCGCAGGAGTTGAGGCATAGCCTTACTGAACAGCAGTGCCTTTTCACATCCACTCTCCCTTCATCTGCTGACTTGTACAGTCAGATCGAAAGGCTGTGGCAGATTGACGTGTTACCATGGCGCAGCGAGAAGGCCAGCACAAGATCCCGTCATGACCAGGAGGCTATAGACCTTCTCGAGGCCAGGACCGTGAGGGTTGAGATGGACGGAGTCCGACGGTATGCTACTCCCCTCCTGCGTGCCAAGAACATGCCTCAGCTACGAGCACCAAAGGAAGCCGTGCTCTCACAGTTAAGAGGCATAGAGAAGAGGCTGGCGAAGGCACCTGATCAGGCCCAGGCTTACAAAGCCGAAATCCAGAAGCTGGAGCAGGCCAGCTATGCGGTCAAACTAGCACCTAGTGCTGAGGAGGACACTGCCACCAGCTGGTACATCCCACACCATATGGTGCAACACAATGGCAAGAACCGCATAGTGTTCAATTGCTCATTCCAATTCAGAGGGAATAACCTCAATGAGCTCCTGCTCCCTGGGCCCACATTAAGTCCATCTCTGCTTTCAGTCCTCCTCAGATTCAGAGAACATTCGGTTGGCATCAGCAGTGACATCCGCGGGATGTTTCATCAGGTGAGGCTCCTCCCTGAAGATAGGCCGCTACTAAGATTTCTCTGGAGAGACATGAATCGCGAAGAACCGCCCAGCGTCTATGAGTGGTGTGTCCTCCCGTTCGGGCACTACATCTAGCCCCTGCTGCGCGACATTCGCCCTCCAGAAACATGCCAGGGACAATGCCCACCCCGATGACGCCGTCAGAGAGGCAATTGAACGATCTTTTTATGTGGATAACTGTATGCTGAGTTTGACTTCTGAGGAGGAGGCCAAAGCGCTTGTGGACCAGCTCCGGAAGCTCCTAGCGGAAGGAGGCTTCGACCTGCGTCAATGGGCAAGCAATGTCCCCTCGGTGATCTGTCATCTTCCCTCCGATGCCAGGTCGGACAGCGCTGAACGCTGGATTGCACAAGGGCAAGCAGACGCTCAAGAATCAGCACTCGGGCTCCACTGGCACTGCCAGTCCGACACTCTGTCGTACAAGTCCCGACCTCTCGCCTGTCCTGAGGTCACAATGCGCGCCATCTATAAGGTCCTGGCTAGCCAGTATGACCCGCTGGGCTACATCGTTCCCTATACTACCAGGGCCAAGATGATAGTCCAACAGCTCTGGGACAAGAAGAGAGACTGGGATGACCCCCAGCTACCCGAAGTCCTCCTCCAGTCATGGAGAGAGTGGGAGAGGGAACTGCCAGACCTGCAGCATATAGCCCTTCCTAGGTGCTACAGCAGTCGAGAGCTGGATTCCCCCACCAGCTCAAGAGATATCCACGTGTTCTGTGACGCATCGGAGCGGGCCTACGGCTCTGTGGCCTATCTCAGAACTGAGGACCCCAGCGGCAAGGTCGAGGTGGCATTCCTTACAGCAAGGTCAAGGGTAGCGCCGAGGAAGCAGCAATCAATCCCTCGTCTGGAGTTATGTGCGGCACTCACTGGAGCACAGCTAGCCAAGGTACTCCTGACAGAGCTCTCTCTTCCCATCCGCCAAGTTACCTTCTGGTCCGACTCCACCACGGTCCCTCACGTGGCTCCAATCGGACTCGTGTCGGTTTAAGGTGTTTGTCGGCACGAGGGTGGCAGAGATACAAGACCTTACAGACCGTGATGCATGGCGCTACGTGGATACCACCAGCAATCCTGCCGATGACATCACCCGTGGGAAAGCGCTTGCTGAGCTAGGTACACAGAGTCGCTGGTACCAGGGCCCATCATTCCTGCAAGGGACTCCCGAGCAGTGGCCTAAGAAGCCGGCCACTTCATCCACTGAAGGAGATGAGCTCAGGAAAACTACATTCTGCGGCCTCACTGCTACAGCGCCAATCCTAGACACCCCAGAAGCTAGTCAGTTCACCACCTTTGGCAAACTTATGGAGGCTACTGCACTCTCTAATCATGGGGCAGGCCGAGGGAAACCCCTCAGCCAGTGACTTCAAGGAGGCAAGAGATATCCCTTCTCCAGCGAGCACAGCAGGACTGTTTCGCCACTGATGTGACACACCTGAGATCAGGGAAAGCAGTACCCTGTAGCAGCCGCCTGGTCACTCTCGCCCCCGAGTTTGATGATACTACCCAGTTGATCCGAGTGGGAGGTCGCCTGCGGCACAGCACTCTGCTGGATCAGGATGCTATGCACCCAATCGTGCTTGACCCCCAGCACTGGATCACCAAGTTGATCATCAAAGAGTTAGATGAGAGATTGTGCCACCCAGGCCCAGAGCGAGTATTCGCTGAAGTCCGTAGAAAGTATTGGATCATCCGTGGCAGAGAGGCTATCCGACGTCACCAGCGGGAGTGCACCGACTGTCGAAAATGGCGCGGTACTCCTCAGATTCCCACGATGGCTGACCTGCCCCCTGCCTAGATTGCGTCTCCACAAGCCTGCATTCTACTCCACCGGAGTAGACTGTTTCGGCCCCTATGAGGTTAAAATCGGTCGCCGGAGCGAAAAGAGATGGGGCATTCTCTTTAAATGTATGACGACGCGTGCAGTCTACATTGATCTCCTCTGCAGCATAGATACTGATTCCTATCTGATGGCACTCAGACGTTTTGTGGCTAGGCGAGGAAAACCGTTCGAGTTGTTGTCAGACCGGGGGACAAACTTCAGGGGAGGAGAACGAGAGCTGAAGGAAGCCTTCACAGCTCTCCAACCAGAAGTTCAAGCCCAACTCGCCAGTCAGAAAATCCAGTTTGCCTTCAACCCCCCAAGCGCGCCACACTTTGGTGGTTGTTGGGAAAGAGAGATCCGCTCCCTCAAGCAAGCTCTGCGGGTAACCCTGGGAGCTCAATCCGTGACGGAAGAGGTCCTGAGGACGGTGCTCATCGAGATCGAGGGGAATCCTCAACTCAAAACCTCTGGGTTACACCTCCTCAGACATCGCTGACCCGGACCCGGTAACCCCAAATGCTCTCCTGATGGGGCGGCGAGACGCGTCCCTCCCACAGGTCGTCTACCCTGAGTCAGACCTGTTGAGTCGGCGTAGATGGAGACACAGTCAGCTGCTGGCGGATCATTTCTGGAAGCACTTTCTGAAATACTACCTGCCTGGTCTCCAAGCACACCAGAAATGGCAAGCCAAAACACCAGATCTCCAGGTTGGCACCACGGTCATGATCGTAGACCCACAGTTACCTCGGGCACTTTGGCCTGTGGGACGGGTCTCTCAAGTCCTCCCTGGACCAGATGACAGAGTCAGGACTGTGGAAGTACAAGTTGGAGACCGGACTTACGTGCGCCCGGTGGCCCGGATCATTCGCCTTCCTGCACTGCCTGATTAGAATTCCACCCTTTAAGGGCTGGGTACCCTGATTAGAGGACCTTTGTAGTGTCGTGCAGATTTCCATAAGAAATCTGGGGGCGGCTGTTAAAAAGGCCAACCTTTTCCCATTCTACCTTTCATTTACGTTTATCAGTTTCCTATTGGTTATCACAACTGTCAGTCAACTACCATGGTTGTCCAATCACATACATAATACACCTAGCAGTTTTGTCCCCGCCCACTGCCGTAACTTCTCATCCAGATTACGGAAAAGTGGAAAACTACCGATGACGGAGACGTTATTCGTTCGGGTGCCGGTAATATCCCAAAGTGTTGTGCGTGCATAAAAACCAACCACACACAGTGTTGCACTTTGGAACATCCTAGTGGGTGTGGATGTAATGTATGTGGTGAAGAAGTTTGAATATACATTTCTGAACTTCAACTCCATCTCTCTGTCTCTTACTGGACATCCGGCAGCGTGTTTGAATCCTGTAATCAGCTATAGTTATAAATAACGGGTGAGGGCTACATCAGCTAACCGTTCAGACGGGTGAGAGCTTCCAAAGCTAACCGTATTTTACACACACCCTGACAACATTACAGCAAAAACAAGATACAAAAACATACTGAGAGCAGTCATCAAAAGTTGGAAGTCAGAAACAATTAATTATACGTCACGAGATATTGAGGAGCATTGTTTTACCCCTTCATATTCCTTGAGGAGACACTCACCATTCATGTTGACAAAGGCAATTGACCGTCCTACGCCAACACTGTACTTTAGCTCTCTACACTGGCAGATGGAATCTGGTAGTGCCATTGGTAAGAGACAAGCTATAATTAAAACATGAAATAAAAATTAGAACTACTAAGATTCGTATGCATAACAAAAATAATATATTGACAGACTTAACTAAACCACTACTTTTCTTTGTCGTCAAAACCATTGAGAAAACGTGTAGCCCAAGTATGACGAACAATTTTGATGTTATCGTTTAGTAATCCAACTATTCCATTTGGCAGTACGTGAAACCCGAAAAGGTTTATCAAAGGATTCCCCTAATAAGTAAACATTGTTGTTTAAGAGCACAAAGGCTCTAATTTACAAACACAACAACAACAACAAATACCATGATGATGATGGAAGTATCGTCCATCTTTGCCTTGCTTCACCACTGTAGTGGGGGCCAGAGACTCGAGGAACCCCGCAATCATGGAGCTTCTGTTGTGGAGCACATGTGTCCCATGCACAGCAAGGTCACACTCCATACAGGTATATTGCTTTGGCAGGCAATCTTTGCACCTCACCACTGCCTCCCTTGCCTTGCAATGCTGACAATTCTGGGGTCTGACATCCTCTGTTGCCAGCATGTTGGAGATTAAATATGGTCTAGCCTCTCTCCACCTCTCTGACGAGCACTTGTTCCTGGTGCCCCAATCCAGCGATGCTGTAGTTTTCAGATTAGTTTCAAATGCGGGACTTTCACCAGAAGATGACAGCAGGTCTTGCAGTTCTTGAAGAAGTGTTTCTGTCAACACAACAATATAAGTTTACAAGGTGTAAAACACTGACTAAAAAGGTGTACTGTTATAGACACACTTCAAGACACATCATGCCTGCATTCTAAAAAGTGGCTCAGGTAAACATGAAATGTAGGTCTATTTTGCCATCTCACCTACATAAGCTAACGTACCAAGACAAATTCCTTGTATGTGTAAACATACTTGGCAAATACACCGAATTCTGATTCTGATTCTGATGTTGTAACATAACCTCATTAGGGGAGTGTTGAAAAATAGTTACACCATCTGCTTAAGCAAGTTCTGATCAAAATGACGTGTGCAGGTGTGAACTGTTAGTATACCATAAAGCAGGCTGCAAGCTAATAATACTATGTTAAACAACTCAATGATGGTGTTCTAGTGTAGAAAAATTACTGTCCAAGTCATGCAGTAAGTCTGAGGCTTGAATGCTCCATAACTGCTTTATCTACAGGAACCTAATCATGTAATACTCACCCAGATCTGGTCTTTGTTGCTCAAGACACTCCAATGCGGGCTCAATTGCTGATGTTGTTCGGGCTCTTGATTTGATGACTCTTGAAGCTGTGAAAACAATCCAACAAAAATGCATATGCACGTTTTCTTACCAACCTCCAACAGTCTACACATTCTTGGGACTGCTTTAGCCTAAAAAAAAACCCAACTCACTATGAGAAGATGTGGATGGCCTGGGTGTTCGAGAAATGATTTGCCCAGCGATATCCCTCTTCCTCCAACTGACAGTAGGCTGTTTGGCCCTTCTCTTCTTTGCCTGTGGAAATTATGCATCATCTCACTATAACTATGCATCCTCATGGCCCTATATCACCTCAGTTACACAACCTTGACGGTATGCTGTACAAGTGTCACAGTTTTGGTGGACATTACCAAATCAATGTAACAATCAAACAATACGCTATTGTGGACCAATTTCCAGTCACAATTGTATAAAAACAGACACATGATTGCCGTCCAGTTTTTACTGGATTTACCTGTTTGGGTTGGACCTCAGAGTTGAGATGCTTGGCAAGTGCTCTGCCTTGTTTTAGGAGCTCATTCAAATGGGCTTCCGAGTCATCTTGGTTGAGGTTCTCAACAAGTGTTTGGCCTTGTTCAAGATGTTTGTCCAGTTGGGCTCTATGGTATTCTTGTTCAAGCTTCCAAATAACTTCTTGGCCTTGTTTGACAACTTCATCCAGTTGGGCTTGATTGTATTCTTGGTTGAGCTTCTCAGCAACTTCTCTGCCGTGTTTAAGAAGTTCATCCAATTTGGCCTCATCATCTTTGGAAGACATACTGAATAAGACAATTGTTCAGACAAAGCACACAGAGAGAGAGAGCTTGAGAGAGAGAGAGAGAGAGAGAGAGAGAGAGCGCTAGAGGGAGAGAGAGAGAGCTAGATATTTTGGCTCTTAAAAGAGCCTTTGGGTCCGTTTATAAGTATCAAGAACTGGGTTGAGATGTAGGAGAGGGGAATTAGGAGAAAGAAGCTGCAAGACAATTGAGAATAATTGGTTAGATTAACATAGCAGTAAATAATATTAATGACTGATATACATTTATGTAATTCACGGTGGTTTATTTTAGATTTATTTAACATTAAATTAACAGTTTGTTTCTAGCTAAACAAGTGCAAACCTCATCCGTTACGTTAGACTATCACATCACTGGGATTACTTTAGTCAAGCCCAGAATAAATTGTCCTGGTCTAACTAGCATAACAATTCTGTGGGTAAATCAAAAGAGCTATTGAAAAATAGAGGATTTTTGATATCAGATTAGGATTAATGAAAGATAAATCTGACATTTGACCAGGAAAACGATCACATCTGTCTGAAAGTAGTAGATTTATAGCAAATTCGCTACCAAAAGCGTGAACAAAAAATGATGACATTGGCATAGCTACTGATCTACTCACCGTGAGGAGAAAGTCGCAAGAAAGAGAGGTGTGCCCCGCCGGAAACGGAATAGAGGAGAGGGGAGCTGCGGTTTTTATGGATGAAAAGCACTATAACGTTTACATTTCTCAACCGATTTCAATGAGTCTATGCTCGAAACGCATTCACTTGTCATTCTGTGTTTGGTCGGATAATACGGAGCCCCTAAGAGGACATGAGCAAAAAAAAGGGGGTAATAACAATATCTACGGGAGCGCAGGTAGCACATAATACTTAAGAGGGTATAATGTACGTATCAATACGTAAAGATACGTACGGGTGTAATTAGTAATTCACACCTGCACGAACGAAACATGAAAAAAGTGGATCTGCTCTTTGGATCAAGCCCTCTCATAACTTATCTATGGCCCTCATGAGAATACTAAATGGTATTACTGATCAGTTAACTTGTTTTCTTACTTGTTAATATACTGTATATTTCCAGGACGAATCATGTTTCTAACCGGAAATAGTTTCTCGTGCGCACGAGATAGCGTAGGTTCTCTAGCTGCCGAGAGGAGATTAGTAAGCATTCGTACGTCTTGCAATGTGTAGATACGTAAACATATTTACGTTACAATGACTCCATACGTAAATAATGTACGTATCAATACGTAAAGATATGTACGGGTGCTGTGACATTACCTTACGTAAGATTTCCTACGAATGGTTCAGGTTCACCACTGGCGGAGGCCAGCAAGAGAGCAGTGTGGAGTTGGCAGAGGAGAAAAAGGGTGAGATATTCCACCTGTAATATTCCATTCCTGTAATGTCTGACACATTATGCAAAGTACAACAAAGCCACCTTGAGATTGCCACAGCAGCATTCACCTCTTGCCATGGTGTTTTGTTTCAATGCAGAATTATTGGGGTTTACATAAAAGTTCTTATTTTGGCTGTTTGTTCGCAGTTGATGGATGCCAAAAGGACAAAGCGCCCTGATGGTCGAGGAAGGCGACTTTTGGAAAGGGTCGACTGCGTACATGATGTGCAATGAGCACTTTTGAGGGGATCTCAGTGTGGAGGATCATGCCACCAGCATTTCCGAGTCAACCCAGGTAAATATCTTTCCCAGGATGCTGTAGGATCTTTAAAGATCCACACTGTAAACCCAAACAGTAAAGGCCTGTCAAAGAAAATGGGTGGTGTTAACTCACTCACTAAAAGTTAATTCACCACTAATTTTCTGAGTCATTAGTACAAATTTGTAAATTTAAGTTTACAGTGCTCAACCACTTTGATTCATTTTTGTCATTGCACTCAAATAATTTACAGCGCTCGCTCAATCTTTCTGACGTCACTAACGTGCTTACCGTCTGCCGCTCGTTTTGAATTAGAAATGCAGAGTAAAGTTTTCAGCTTGTGAACAACTTGGATATATTTGGAAGTTAACCTAAAGTAGAAAAGGATATATTTTTTTCTCTTCGCCGTGGGGCTGCCAGTGAAGATATTTGAGGTGGCATGCAGCAATCTTCTCTACTTGATCAGCTAACTTTCTCCATTGTGCTGACTGCGCTGACCGCAATTATATTGATGTTCTCTTTGAGCGTGCTAATCTGGTGAGTTATGTGTTGATTTATTTTAATGTTCTTTTATTATTTTCTGCATGAAATGCAGTGAGTGTGTCTGGGCATGTTTAGTAACGTTAGAGGTAACGTTAATGGTTTGCATAGAGGTTTTACATTAATTTTATGCAATAACGTTGTACCATGTGTTGTGAATTTTTGTAACTTAAGTCAAGTTAACTGTAAAATGTAGGGTTGTCATTAGTGTTGGAAGTAACGTTAACCCTGTCACAGTCGGGGTCCAGTTTCCAGGGTCTGTTCCTGGTAAACTAACCTGACTTGACAAGCAGAGCAGATGTGTACGCTACTGAAACATTTGAAAATAACGTTAAGTTTAAAAAACAAGGTCCTTTTCTGTGGTTATCTCCCTTCTACACCCGAGGGTGTAGTAGTAGCTTTTTGTATATTTTTTTGTTTTGTGATATAAGGACTGTTTTGAATATTTGTATTTGTTTCTATGGATAAGTAAGGATTCTATTTTGCTGCAGAGGTTAAATGTATTACTTAGCCTGTTTAAATAGTCAGCAAGACATGCATTAGCTACCTGCTCTCTGTTAGTCACATTTCTGTGATTTAGTGCTAAATACCTCCCAGATATTTTACATAGTGCTTTTGTAAAAACGTTGCAACCCAAGTAACTTTTCAATCTTCTTTCTCTTAAGGCTGAAACTGAAGCAACTGGCTGATATCCGGAGTCTTCAATCTGGTATGTTGATGTTGAACAATAAGCTTTAATAGACATTTATTATGCATAGTTACTAAAATGTGATTGAAAACGTGTCTCATACTTTTCCAATGGCTTGGAGGTGCAAACTTTGCGCTGCTGTCTGTGATAAAAGGGCACAGTTGCTTGAACACTATCTTTTGCATCATAGCAATTTTTCCTCAGTCAGTCCATTGCCTTGTCTCTATGATGACTGTATCTGCACATTTCAGTCAGTAAATGCATTGAAAATTCACTTAACACGGTTACATACAGCTGTGCCTAGTGAAAATCAGGTGGGATGTGTGTCATTCATCTGTCCTGTGTGTGGATTCAAGCAACCGTTAAATGATAAAAGTCTTCTCAGTCATTTAAGGACACATCTAAAACAACACGAGATGGTGGATTGTCCATTCAAAAATTGTCACTATCGTACTAATGTGTATTCCTCCTTCAATGCCCACAAAAGTAGGAATCATCCAGACTGTGATGTCTCAGATTTAAAAAATGAGATTGTCTTGACAAACTGACAGCCAACCAATGCAGAGTCAAGTTGATTCTGATGAGGGTGGTCCCTCTCAGAATTCTCTTGAGCCGGATGCTCCTGAGTGTAATCCTCTTGAGTCTAGAGATGACACTGGTGAATTGCAAGCTCAATTGAGAAACAATTTGGCTTCTTTGTTCTTGAAAATGCAGTGTTCTTCATGTATCAGAGATGGCTACACAGGACATAGTTGAAAACTTGTCGCAAATATTCTCATTATCCAAACCTCTTGTGAGAGAGTCTGTAATCAGCGTCTTTCGAGAGCATGATCAGTCTATCAGTGATGCCCTTCTTCATGACTTAGTGGAAGCTATCATGAAAAGTAATGTTTTTGTCAGTGCTACTGCGGCAGGTGCAGAGCTCTCCACTGCTAAGCAGAGGAAAACATTTGTAAGGAGTAACTACCCTCTGGTAATGCCAGTGCAGTATACTGTAGATTCCAGTGGACACACAGCAGTGTATGTTCCAATACTGCAGATGCTTCAAACAATGTTTAAAAATACTGATCTTCTTGACAAGATTCAAGAAGCCAAACCATCGCCACCTGGAATGTACATGTCTCATGAAGATGGAACATATTTCAAAGAAAATCAGTTATTGTCAGAAGCAGGAGAGCTGAAATTGTCGCTGATTCTGTATGTGGATGACATTGAACTAGCTAATCCTTTAGGCACAGCTAGGAAGATCCACAAGCTTTGTGCAGTATACTGGTTGCTCGGCAATGTACCCAGTAAGTATCGGTCCAGCCTGCATGTCATACAGCTAGCTCTGCTTTCAAAGTACCTGATCTGCAGAAGTGTGGTTATCAAAGTGTTCTTTCACCTTTGCTAAAAGATTTGCGCACTCTTGAGCAGGATGGCATCTTCATCGAAACTGTTGGTCAGTGTATCAGGGGCACTGTGTTGTGTGTTGCAGCTGATAATTTGGCTGCCCATGGTCTTGCAGGCTTTGTGCAGTGTTTCCGAGGACACTGCAGATTCTATGTCTGCAGATTCTGTTGCTGTACTTCAGACCAGATACAGTCCAGTGAAGTTTCTGAAGGAGAGTTTAACATGAGAACGCGGACCTGTCATGATCTTCATGTGCAGAATGTTGTGCAAGGTGAAAATGCAACTTGGTGTTACAGGTGAGTGTGCTCTCAGCAAGGCATTGCAGCATTTTCATCCCATTACTGGTTTCCCGCCCGATGTACTTCACGACCTGTTTGAAGGCATTGTGCCAGTTGAGTTGGCCTTGTGCATCCGTGAGATGATTCGTCTGAAGTATTTCACTCTTGAATATCTAAACACAAAAATTCGCACATTTCCATATCAGCACTCCGATAGGCTTGATAAACCACAACTAATCCCAAAGAACTTTGCAGCCAAATTAAGCATTGGTGGGAATGGGCATGAAAATTCCACTTTGCTGAGGTTATTACCACTCATGGTAGGAAGTAAAGTGCCTGAAAGAGATGAAGCATGGGCCATATTGATGGACCTTAAAGAAATCGTGCAGCTGGTTTTGTCTCCATCTTTCACAGAGGAATCCATCCAGTACCTGCAGACTAAAATAAGTGATCACAGACAGGGTCTTCAAGCAGTGTTTCCAGACATTAAGCTCCGACCCAAGCATCATTATGTTGAGCACTACCCAGAACTGACAAAGCGTTTTGGGCCTCTTGTTCACCTATGGACCATGAGGTTCGAGGGAAAACATCGCTTTTTCAAAAGGGTGATACATGACACACACAATTTCAAGAATGTCTTGAAGACTCTTGCTACCAGGCATCAGCATATGATGGCGTATCACTTCAGCGCGCCATTATTTTTCAGACCCCACACACAAGCCTCAAGTGTCACCTCTGTCCAAGTTGCCACACTGCCAAAGTGGCAAAAGACTTCATAGAGACAAAGACAGATAGCCAAAACATATACAGTACACCAAAGGTCTCTATAAATGGCACAGAGTATGCAAATGGCATGTTTGTTTCTGCAGGTCAGACTGGAGGACTTCCAAAATTCAGCAGGATTGAGCATATACTGCTTGTGAATAACTCACAAGCCTTTCTTTGCAGGAACTATGAGTGCTGGTACAGTGAGCATTTAAGATCATTTAAGCTGACATCCTCAGACAACTTCTCTGTGCATCAACTGTCAGAGCTAAATGACACAGTTGTCACGGTATCTGCCGTGCCACCAGTTTCCCTATGTTCTCCCTCCCCCTTGTGTTTCCAGTGCGTCTCTGTCTGTCTGTGTGTGTATATGTTGGTGGGCGTGGCTCCAGACTCCCGCACCTCCCTGCCTTCATCACCTACCTCTCGCTCATCTGCTCTACCTCCCACACCTGTGGATCATCATCATCATAATCTCCAGTTTAAGAACCCCGGCTTTCCACCCACTCTTCGCCAGATCGTTGATTCAGCCAATGTGGTCAGCCTCATGGTCCCGGCCCTCTAGAATTGTGCATTCTAGCTCTGTGTGTTGCCTACGTCGTCCTAATCTTGTTTTCCCTGTGTCCCAGGATCTCAACCCAGCCATACCGCTCTTCTCCCTGCCTGCTTGCTTGTTCCCCACCTGCCTGCCTCGCCAGCCGCGTCCACCACCAGTTTCCCCGGCTTCTCCCTGCTTCCGCCTCCTGCTCCTTCCCCTGCCTCCGCTCCAGCCTTTCCCCCCGGTTTCCCTAAATAAATATCAATTGTTTTCCATACTCCGAGTCTGGGTTTGCATTTGGGTCCAACCAGCGATACCATAACAACAGTAAGTCACAGCATACAATATTGATGGGCACTTGATGTTGACACAAAAAATATCTATTTTGATCAGAGACCTACAGGATTAAAATGCTTTTAGAAGTGGGGACCTATACAGTCTCATGGAGCAGTGTGGAGAAAATGACAAAGACTGGTGTAATCTCACAATAAATATGCCATTAGTGACACTGCCCAACATGACAAGCCTAGAAAGACAGCCGGAAGGGGGACTATGTGAGACTGCTGTTCATTGATTATAGTTCAGCTTTCAATACCATAGTCCCCACCAGACTGGCTGGCAAGTTGATTGAGCTGGGACTGAACACCCCCCTGTGTGCCTGGATCCTGGACTTCCTGACCGCCAGGCCCCAGGTGGTCAGGGTGGGTAGACACACCTCCAACCCCCTCACCCTGAACACAGGATCCCCCCAGGGTTGCGTCCTCAGCCCCCTACTGTACTCCCTGTACACACATGACTGTGTGGCCAGGTTCAGCTCCAACTCCATCATTAAGTTTGCGGATGACACAGTGGTGGTGGGCCTGATCTCCGACAACGATGAGAAGGCCTACCTGGAGGAAGTTGCTGATCTGTCACTCTGGTGCCAGGACAACAGCCTCCTCTTGAATGTCACCAAAACCAAGGAGCTGATTGTGGACTTTAGGAGGACACAACAACAGAGGACGTACTCACCATTGGGGATAAATGGGACTACTGTGGAGAGGGTGAGCAGGTATAAATACCTGGGAGTCCACATCACTGAAGATCTGACATGGTCCACACACACTGACACTCTGGTGAGAAAGGCGAGGCAGCGCCTTTACCACCTCAGGCAGCTGAGGAAATTCAAAGTCTCCCGGAGGATCCTTCAGTCCTTCTACTCTGGAGCTGTAGAGAGCATCCTGACAGGAAGCATCACTGCCTGGTTTGGCAACAGCTCCGCTCAGGACAGGAAGGCTCTGCAGAGAACGCACTATTGGAACTACACTCCCCACCCTGCAGGACTTGTACACCAGGAGGTGCAGAACCAGAGCCTGCAGGATCATGAAGGATCCTCACCACCCCAACAACGGACTGTTTCAGCTGCTGCGGTCAGGCAAGCGCCTCCGTAGTCATGCTGCCAAAACAGAGAGACTGAGACGGAGTTTCTTTCCTCAGGCCATCAGGACTGTGAACTCTGACCTCACCAGGGCCCCCACCAAGACCCACACACTGCCCCTCTTATGCACACACACACTCACACACACACACACTTAGGTAATGACTACACATAATTTATAGTATATTATATTCATACGATTTCCCTTACTACTATATTTTCATTTCCAAAGTGCTCTTACTGTATATATTGTGTTGTTTTTTTTTATATAAGAGCTCTTACTGTAATTACTGTAATACTGTAAATATTGTGTTGTTTTTTTATTGTAAATACTGTGTACTGTTGCTCTTTTGCACATTCCTGTTGAGCATTGCCACTTTTCATTTCACTACACACCCCGTGTGTGTATGTGACAAATAAAGTTCTTGAATCTTGAATCTCTTGAAGACTAACTGTTTTGTTTTGTTTATTTTGAACAAATCCTGATCGTGTGTTGCCAAACTGAATGTTCCTCATGAATCTTTTCTCTCTATTCTTTTATTTTCAATAATAGGAAATGGCAGCTCAAAACATACTTCATGTACATATCTCCACAGACATTGTTAGGAAGATGACTTCATCTTCACATCCAGAATCTGTGGATGGGCTAAAAACTATGATAAAAGAAAAGTTTAAGGTAGACTTTAACTTTAACTTATCATACTAAGATCCAGACTTTGACGGGCAGCTATGTTCCCTTGTAGACATTGAGGAGCTTCCACAGAAGGCTGTACTAAAAGTTGTAAGGCCTGAGAGTGATGCCAGTTCAGTAGCATCAGATGACACAATAATATTGCCACATGCTATTACTCCAGACAGGACTGAGAGATGGCCTGATGTTTTTCCAGTGCCCATTTTTTCCTACGAGGTAGAACTCATACTCGGTGAGGGAAATGTTACATATGAGAGAACAGGGAAAACTCCTAAGTTATCTCGGGGACAAAAGCATGACATTCTTGAGACCCTTGCAACCAAAATTCATAGCTTCAAAGTATACCCCAATGATAAGGAATTTTCAATGGTAGCAGAAGCACTTGTCACTAAGCATCCTTGTCTAAAAGAGCCAGGATCTCAGACAGGATGGTATGGGTGGAAAAATAGCCTGAAGTTTAAGATGGGGAACTACCGCAGTAAGTTGAGTCAGGCAGGATTTCATGAAGTAGCCGTAAATTCTGGGAAGAGGAGTAGAAACAACCCTGACAAACAAGCTCCACACACTAACATAAAAAGACCAAAGAGGGCAGAAGTGAATTTCCTCCCTAATTTCCCAAGAGGTGAAGATGGTGCAAGCCTTGAACAATTGAGACTCCGAATTGTAGATGAAGTGAAGATGAGTGACAAAAACCTTCCCCTGATTGCAAAGTTAATGCAGACCACCTTCGCCCTGCGGCGCAACGAGGTCATCAATGATGACCTACCTGTTGGAGAGATCCTGGAATGCTGGCCTGCCCTTAAAATGGAGTCACAGGTGAAAATATTTTAATTATTTTGTGTGGCTGTGTCAGTGATAACGTGGGAAGGTTTACTCAGACATATCAAACTTACATCAAAAGTTATAGTATAATGTCAATGTTTTGCCATTACCGGGCAATGGTGTAGCATGTTTCGTTGCTGTTAATATCTTATTTTTCATTTTTTACAGGGCCACATATACACTATACTCTGACTTAAACATTAATTTTATATTTGTGCAGATTTGTGCCGAGTTTCACAGAATTACCAACATCAACCTGAAGAACCACTTCTATGCAGAGCTGGACAGACATGCCCCCCCGTCTTCAGAGCTTGTTCAGGAAGAAAGCTGCATGCACAGGGAAAGTAGCCGAAGCTCTGGGTCAGACCTTCAGCACTTATGACCTCCAGGTGAGTTGGTTACGCTTCTTGGTACTTGATAATGATACTACAGTGGATTTTGGTTTATCTTTGTTAGAACTGTCATCGCTTCAGACACAGGAGGACTCTTTCTTGTGATATATAGTATTGTGTGGCCATGCTGTTTAACATCCAAAGTGACGCAAGAATATGTTCTCACACTCAAGGAACAAGTTGACGTCCATGTCAGACGTGCTGCTATCCTCCGCGCTCTCCCTGCAAATCTGCATGAGGATGACTCCAGATTTCTGAAGCTATGTGATGTAAGTCAGCATATTAATTGTTTAGAATTTGTTATGTGACAGTTGATCATGAAATATATGTTTTTTTTGTCAGAGTTGCATTGTTTCAGTTGCTCTAAAGGAGGAAGAAAATGATCTTGATTTTTATAGTTAAAAACTTAAATAAATGAAAAATTGAGTTTCTGGAATGTGATTAATTGTTTTTGATGTCTCTCTTTGACTGTATTCTGATATGCCACTGATGCATTTTTTTTCAGCAAACAGCTTTTGGAGATAGCTTAGGCAATCTGGGGGTAACGGTTCTCTGTTCTTGTCTTCAGGTGGTGCAATCTGATGAACCAAACATTGATGACATACCGGTTGGGCTCCTCTTGATCAGTGCCAATTCTACAGATGCCACTTTCTTCTGCCCAGAGAGGATTGCGGTTGTGGTTGAGGGTAACGTAGTTATCAATCTCCCCACATTGGCTGATGGATTTGTCATACTTTTTGCACTGATTTATGACCTGCATCTAAGTTATCCAAAAGACTTAGCCAATACATTTGACTTTACCCAGAAAGTATTGATGGGCCTGGATGATGGGAAGTTGAGGCCCAGCCTTAAAAATGACATTTTTGCAGTGGAGTAATCTCACTGTATGAACAAACAAAGCTGACAAAGTTGCTCCAATGCTCTTTTCATATGCACATGCACTACTCATGTGGGCATACCATAGAGCAATAAAAGGAGTTTGTTTTTTTGTAAAACATCTTGATGTGTTTTGAAAGTATTATTGTTCAAGTTTTATGGAGTGTTTGTACTGTATGAATATGTAACACAGTATGGAAAACATTTTCCCATACTCTTTATACTGCAGTACCAATTTCTTTGATATTTCTAGGTGTATTAGGTCTTTATGGGTCATGTGGTAAATCAGTGAGCAGAAATGTTTATGGCAATATTGGATTTTTACATGATTTTAGCATCAATGTGATGAAATACCTTGAATTTGTAAGGTATTTAATTTGCTGAATTCACCAAAGAGACTTTCCCATCTGGTCATTTCACCCATAAACAGTTTCTTAATTGATTTTCCATAACCATATCACCATATATATTGATAAAATGACATACCATGCGTTTGCCTAGAAGTGATAGTTTAAAAAAAAAAAAAAAACGTTCCTCAGGCCATTTATTTAGGTCCTTGCACTATTTTTGAAATACTGTTCTTTATATTTCTGATGTTACTGTTTGACTTAAAGTGTGATGGATAAGTGTTTCTACTTTATGGAAGTGATTAGGGTTGGGCGATATAATGTATACCGTGACATTAATCATCCATTAGATATTTTGCCATACTGCTTATTTTGAGGCACATGCTTTAATATGTCTGCATTTATTAGGTCATTATGTGAAATGTGGTAAATTGATGAATCGATGAGAACGTTTTTTGGCAATATTGGATTTTTATGATTTTAGCATCAATGTGATGCAGTGCCTAGTCAGGTAATTTACAGATTAACCAAATGCATAAAAAAATTAAAAAGACTTTCACGATATATATCAATATCATAATGAAAAGTTTAATATGACAGAGGATTTCATCCATATTGTCCACTTGCACTGGCCCTGGCCCTTTTTTGAAGTTTTTATTTCCAGATTTTATAGTTTGGTTTATGTTTTATGGTTACTTAATAAAAGTGACTTGCATTTAAATTGTCTTTGTTAACATGTTTTTTTAAACTGTTTACTCAAAATGTGTGTATTTAGGGATTTTGAGTTAAATCTACTTAATACTATTTATGTAATCAGTTTCAAAAAAACATTTGAGTAACCTAACATGTAATTTTGAGTTGAAATTAAGCAAAGTTTTTAATTATAGGGGAGTTTGTACAGCTTCATTGGACTTAACAAAGTTAAGGAAACATACAATGAACAATTTAAGTTAACTATACTTGATTTTATTTGTACTGTGAAAACAAAATGCCTAGTAAAAAGTACTTAATCAAGAAAGTTTCTTTAACTTACAAAATTGAGTTAGTGTCACTTAAAATTACCTAGTAAAAGGTATGTAATCAAGAAAGTTTTTGATGTAATCAGTTTCAACAATTCTTTTGAGTTGAATCAACTTATCGGGTTTTACAGTGCACCTAGGATCCTAATTAAGAACAAGATCCTGGGCAAGATCCTGGCTATTGATAGGATCTCTCTCAAATATCCTGTTAAGAGCCAGGATCTTAGTAAAAATCTTACCAAGACAGGATCCTTGTAAGATCTTGCTTAGGAATTGAATCCTGTTCAAGATCTTAAGTAAGAATTTCTGCACATGCAGGATTGAGTCCCTAGTTAAAATCTTGATTAGGATATTGTAGGATCCTGTTTGCTGGATCTTGCCAGGATCATTAGAGTTCTTGTTTAGGATCTTTAAATATCTTGATAGGATCCCTAAATATCTTTAAATATCTTATTAGGATCTTTACATTTCTTAAGATGATCTTTAAAGATATTGATATGAGCTTTAAAAATCTTGATTGGATCCCTAAAGATCTTTAAATATATTTTTAGGATCTTAAAAGATCTTAAAAGGATCTTTAAAGTTATTGATAGGATCCCTAAATATCTTTACATTTCTTAATAGGATCTTTAAAGATCTTTGTATGATCTTTACATTACTTAACAGGATGTTTAAAAAATATTTTTAGGATCTTTATAGATCTTGATAGGATCTACAAATGTAAAAAAAACATTTTTCATTTCTTTTTTTTACATCTAAAACTTTCTTTTAGCTCTGACAGAGCTCTTGATACAAGGAATAGCACACACAACATCATCAAAAGTGGCAGTGGGCGTGGCCTATCATTAAACAGTCCATAACTTCTAAACGCATTCACATAACACCATGAAACTTTGATGAAAGGTTTGTCACCGGCCAAGGAAGACACACACACACAGACACACACACACGCACGCACACAAAATACTGACTATTCTACAGCCATTATATTCTACTTTGAAATTTCAATTCTGTGCCGGAATTGTATATGTCCACATATCAGGATCCTCATAGAATAAAGTATTCTATTAGTATAATAGTATAAACCCGAGCACACTAACTCTCAACATGGCCTGCTGATCTCAAAATGATCAACTCCGTTATGTCTAGTGCTGTTCAGGAGAAATGTGGTGTAGGGGTTAGGGCATAAAGCTTGTAACCACAAGATTGGTAGTTCAAATCCCACATGAGCTCTGTGACCATTCAACAGCACCTTGACAAAGTAGCAATGGAATAATATCGCATGTAAAAAAAATGTAAACAAGACTATTTGACTTAAGAAATGTGAAAGAAGATTGTTAAGGGTCTGCATAGATCCTATCAAGAAATATTTAAAGAACCTATCAATATAGTTAAGGATCCTGTTAAGATCCCATCAAGATATTTAAATATCCTGTTAAGATCCCATCAAGATCTTTAGCCATCCTGTTAAGATCCCATCAAGATCTTTAAAGATCCTATCAAGACCTCTAAATATCCTTTAAGATCTTTAAGGATCCTATTAAGGACGTTAAAGATCTTTGAGGACCCTATCAAGATCTTCAAAGATCCTAAACAAGATCTTCAGGGATCCTACAAGATCTTTAAGGATCCTGGCAAGATCAAGCAAGCAGGATCCTACAATATCCTAGTCAAGATTTTAACCAGGGAAGAACAGTAGTTATGTACTATAACTCTAGTTCTATGATCGTAGGCAAAGCCGTTTAGGCTTCGCCTTATGGGCTATGCTCGTGCGCGTGAGCGCGAGCACTGAAAATTCAACAATGCACCTATCAGCTGGGGCTACGCCCCCAAGCACCTGTATGTAATGCCGTGCTTGTCGGCATTCGTCCTCCACGATTTTCATTCTGCGAACCATGGAGGGGACAGCAGGTGTGAAACTAAACGGTCGACAGACCCTTGTCCTGAAGAATCAACCTTTCAGAGACCAAACCATCAGCGGACCCCCGAGAATCGGAGGTTGCTGACTGGTGCCTAGGGCTTGTGACAGTGCGTCCTGTCTCATCGGGACCGGCCATGGGGCTGCGTGTGACAAGGATTGTAGCTCCGGGAACCACAGGGCCGACTGTGTCTCTGAAGCTACAAGAATGAGGGTTAGCTGCTCTTGTCTGACGCTCTCCAGTAGAGGGCTGACCAGCTGGAGAAGTGGGAAGGCGTAGAGGAGCGTTTGGGGCCATGGAACATGAGCCATTGCGTCCACACCCAGCGGGCTCAGGGAGAACCAGAGACTGCAATGAGTGTTCTCCCTGGAAGCAATCAGGTCCATCTGGGCTTCCCTGAATCTTTGCCAGATCTGTTTGACAATGTCGGGATGTAACCGTCACTCGTCCCGGCGGGGTCCGCCACGGGACATGAGGTCTGCTCCGACATTCTGGATGCCCGCTATGTGAAGAGCTCTCAGACTGAGGAGGTTCTGGAACGCCCAAAGCCAGAGCTTGACTACTGCACTGTGGAGTGCAGAGGAACGTACTCCACCTTGGCGGTTGATATAGGCTGCCGCCGACATGCTATCTGTTCTCAGCAGCACACGGCGACCCCGAACCAGGGTGTGAAAATGCTTCAGGACCGTGGTCAGTTCCAGCACATTTATGTGAGCAGAGGGAGGAGTCCGGGGCTGATCAAGGAATTCATACTCTTTTAGCTTAGGTGTTCGCTGAAAGAAAAAGGAGGACGAATGCTGGCAAGCACGGCATTATATACAGGTGCCCATAAGGTGAAGCCTAAACGGCCAATAAGAAATAGAACTGACTGCTTCATGCAACAAGCTCCAAAAAAGATAGGTACACCCCCCTCCCCGTGTATGTCACGGCTCCAGCCCCGACCCCAGGGTTTCCCCTATGTTTTTACCTCCCCTGTCTGTCTCTATGTCTGTCTGTGTGTGTGTGTGTGTGGCGTGGGTGTGGCTTCCTCTCCCGGCCCTGCCTCTCCTCCATACCTGCCGCCTATCAAGCCATCAGCCCAGCAGCATTTATACCCCGGCTCTTCTACCACTCGTCGCCAGATTGTTCCGCCAACTACCGTGGTAGTCACTCTCTTGGCCGCTCTAGACTAACTATCAGAGTATATTCCTTTGTGTGCCTCTGGGCTGTCCTAACTGTTTGTTCTTGTCTTCCAAGATCCCCTCGCTCCTGCCTCACCTGCTTGCCCCAGCTCCTGCCTGCTCCCCTCGCTCCTGCCTCATCTGCTTGCCCCAGCTCCATCCAGCCCAGCCTCTGCACCCCCCACCTTCCCATCACCTGCTCCTCCAATAAATCCTCTTTTTCCTACTCCCTTGTCGTGGTCTGCATTTTGGGTCCAGATTCAACCGTAACCCTGACAGTGTACACACCACTGGCCTCCTAAATATTATGACCCTGATGCAGCCAAAAGACATTTGGCTCCTCAGTTTATGCTTCAGTCCACCAATGCCTGTTGTTAAGTACACACTGTCAGTCTTTTTGGTTTGATTGGATTTAGGTGAACTCTATGTTTAGTTTTTTTTTCCATAATTGCTTAACTGCATTTTTTGATCGTTTACTAATAAATCAACATCGAATGTTGTTTCATATCTATCGGGCTTCTTATGGATCAGTTCTAACAGCAAGGGTTTTGAGTATAGCGCATCTTTCTTTTAAATGGCATAGCATATTGCTATACCTGAAATATTTAGTATCTGCTTTATTCTGTGAAAGGGAGCATTTTGCATTGCCCAAGGAAGCAAATCAATACACAGGCAAAAGGAAGGGCTAACCCATTTGTCTGCACATCAAAATTGACTTTGTTTGAAATGTTTATCAGCCTCATCCAATGCAGCGAAAGGGTCCACGATGATGAGGACAAGTCCAGACAGGATTAGTCATGTTTCCGCCACTGTTCAAATGCCAATGACACGCTCCCAAGAGCAATTTACACCTCCCTACCTCTGCGCATTCATCTTCTGATCGCTGATGGCGCTGCCAGTGGTTTCGGAATCAGTGATTTTTGACGACCGTGAATGGGAGCTGCTGCTGTTAATTGCTGATAACCTGGTAAGGAAGATTGTTACAGACCCCTACCATGTCCTTCATTCAGAATACCAACTACTCCCATCAGGTAGAACACAACAGATACAAATACTCATTCATTCCTCTGTCAGTGAATCTCCTCAACTCAGGACTCAGGAAAGGAGTAGATTGTGTAAGGGGGCTTTGTAGCTAAATGTCGGAATGCCACTATGTGCACTTTACTGTCACTGGGTTGTGTGTTTGTCTGTCAGAAAGTGCATCAATGAGCGTATCGGTGACTTTTGCATGCAGGAATGCGTGCACATTACTGCTTTATGGCATTACCATTGAATTATCTACACGCCTTCTTGCATTTGAACAACAGAAATTCTGCTAGGGGATAATAAGGTCAACCTTGATTACATTTATATGTCTCCACGAGGCGTAGGCTGAATTTGTGTTAATTTGGAAAACCTTGTATTTCTGAGTGTGTGTGTGTGTGTGTGTGTGTGTGTGCATGCGCATGTATGTCCGTCAGTGCATGTGTGTATAATAATAGCATGTTTATCATTTTCCTGTTCTCTGTAGAGCAGTTCTTAGCTTTACTCCCCGTGTTGATCGGAAAGCCTTGCCTGCTGCAAGCCCCGGGGCTGTATCTCGAAAACCTTGTCAAAACCTCTACAGAGAGACAGCTGTGGAAATATTATCCTCTAAAAGACCAACTAACCCCGGTTTTCCCTGCACGAGCCTAAGTAGAGCTAGCCTGGGCGTTCTCATTATCTATGTAGCCCATTTCTCTCCAGATAACATTTTTTTGTGATTTGTCAGCAGGGATACAGGATCGAGATAAACAAGTCACACTTTGGATCTCGTTGAGTATACAGTGATCTTTGTATAAGCCCCTGCTTGGCCCTGCAGTGGAAACGTGGCTAATAGGAAGTGGCATACCAGAGACAAGCTTTGATAATTGGTTTCATAGAATCAGGCTGATATTAGATACCAAGCAGCTTGTGTTTGAGACTGGTCTGGCATGGTTAGCCATTCAGGTTAAATGCTAAATTTTTTAGTTGGAAATTTGAAATTTGAAATGATAAAGGTAATGGTTGAATGGTAATATACTTACATTTTTATTTTTATTTTAGCGCCATCTTTTATGCTATGTGTTTTTTTTTTTTTAATTTTGGCTCCATATTTGGCTATTGCTGCTCATGCTAATTGCCAAGTTCTTCCTCTATTTATTCCGAACTGTAAAACGCATCACTTCCTGTGTGTCAGAGGATTTTTCCCGGGAAAGACCTAACCCGACCTAACCCCGGCGTTTAGAACATCAAATGTAAAAACTTTCATGAACTAGCTTTAGGTTGAATTACTATTGTGTTATAGCAATCAGAGATAGAGAGCAGCAAAACTGACATTTATTCATATGAAAATATTACGTAATATTACTTAATAAAGTGAGTCCACTGATTAGGGGAGAATTTCTTGTTTCTTTCTTCTGTAGCCTCCTACGTCAATGTGTAATCTTTAAATATTTTAGAGATGCAGTTTGTAAAGTAAGCAATGCTTTCGCAGCTCTGCCAGGTACAATCACACTACGATGTGAAATGGCACTAAGTAGAGCAGTAGTTTCCAATGTTTTTTTGTTTTTTTTCAGAAAACCAATATTTTCTACAGATGTTTTTCCAGTGACGCCAAATTGAGGCCAATCTAATTAATGACTAATTAAACTAATACAAAAATAAATAAACCCATTTTAAACGACATTGTCAATGACTATGTCATCAGTCGTGGCCATTTAAGAATGTTGAGATGAATGAAAATGTTTCATCCAAGTTCTGCAGGTAAGGAATTAAGTCACTTCAAAATATATCGAGACAACCCTTTCAGTTGCCAGACTATTAATTCTCAGATATCTCTGAATGAGTGACAATTCATTATTTGAATTTGGATGGAAATCCACTGTATGTCCTGAGTTGATTCCAACCCTGGTATAGGTCAGGCAGATAGATGCACATGGAGAGGTGGAAAATAAAACAGCTGGGAAAACACTCTTGCCCTGGTTGTGGGTTGTAGATGTTAACTCATATATTTGTCTGTTTCTATTCTCCACAGACTGTAAAATGGTAAAAAATAAAACAAAAAATAACCTCATGAAGCTACAAAGTAGTATTCAATATCTTTGAATTTAGCCACGTTTATGCCACAACTATTAATATTCCCCCAGATTTTTATACTTGCCATGAGACACTAAAACTCATCATTATTATAAGAATAAAACATTCATGCGTACTTGTATGGAATCTGATCAAAATGTCTCATTAGAATCAATTCAAGTTAAGCTCTTCCCATAGACCAGTGCAATATCGATAGATTCTACAATAAATATGTAACCAATCAAACTGCATCATATCACAGGTAGACGACACTGACTGGACCAGATCAGGGCAATATCGGCCCCATATATCGGTCTAATCCTACAACCAGGCATAAATGGGCACCAGTAGCGTCGCCTGGACTCGGATCCCACAAATCTCTGGATCACCAAGTGTGTATCTATAAGATACTGTTAGAGAAAAATGACCATGGGTTATTGTTCTTGATATGAACAAGGATCAACCGTCTTTTCTAGCGGAGAGAAAAACAATCGGGGTGTAAATCCTCATACCATAGACCGCAATCCTCTCTTCATGCTATTCCTACATGCTATGGATGTTGATTCACCTAATAGAGAAACAGATTGAGAACTGAGTGTGAGTGTGTATTGTATTACGTGTGTATGTGTACATGCTTGAGAATTGGGTGTATGCATGTGTGTGTGTGAGCTGGGTGGTTATTGTTTGTGAAGATGGTTGAACCTGCCAAGTCAAGCAATCAACTACGTTTCCTATTGAGATGGAAAACAAATAGCTCAATCTATCATTGCCACCTAAATCCCTCTCCTTCAAATTGTTACACGCGCACACACACACACACTCTCTTTTGTTTAAGAGAGGGAACGTGAGTGTGTGTGTGTGTCACATTCACTCTTGTTTTTTTGTTTCAGATACATTCACTCTAATACCATTGATTTGCTTCCGCTCACTTGCACACAAGCAGACACACACACACACACACACACACAGATGCTGCCAAGTGGTTTAACAGTCACAAGCAATACGAAGCCAGATGTTTAAACAATGAATAGCGCCCCTCAGAGGAGGAGCAGGGAAGAATAGGGGAGCTTGCCACAAACGAAAGTAACAAATTTGTCGCTCAGCTCCCTGTAGTACAAACACAGATATGAGCCTAGCAATTACTGTGACAATGCTGTACACACACACACACACACACACACACAGATTTGTATTTCTACACTTTAGCAGACATGTGCACACACTCTAAGTAGGAAGCTTGGGAACAGTGAATGGCGTTTAAAATAGAGTCCATTAAAACCCAGATGTTTTAACAAAGAGAGAGAGAGAAAGCAAGGGAGGGGGGGTCTTATTTTGGCAGCCCAACCCAATACAAAAGATTACAATATAAGTGCTGTCATTTCATAATAACCGGCAGAAGAAGCTGGCTAATTCATACCGCCAACATACAGCTGACTGCTCAGAAACTGCTTTGAGGACACAGGATGAATAAAACTATAATAATGTTCTACCATAGTTAAAGGGTAATTCTGGTATTTTTAAAACTGTGCTCTATTTGTACATATTAGTCATTTATACCCCAAAATAGGTACAAAAAGTTTTGGAATTGCTCCAGTAGATCGCCTCAATCAGCAGTCGCGTAAAGGGCTGCAATTGCTGCAATTGCTGCAACGTAATCCGCAGGGGCAACTCCGCGCGATCAAAGTATGTCCACTAAAAGTGCTTGTTTTTTGACAGGCCCAGATTGTTATTCGAAGTGTCTGACAACATTACGGAAAGGATCCCTACAGAGACAGACCTTTGTTTAACCAGAAACCTTTGTTTAACCTCTTCCTGCAACAACTCACCTCATCTTTCAGATTTCAGAGCGAGACTTCTCCTTGAGCGAGACTTCTGTTTCTGGTTAAAAAAAGGTCTATCTCAACAACAACAACAATCTGAACCTGTCAGTGGCAAAAACAAGCACTGTTGTGGACGTACTTTGTGGACGTTGCCCCTGCGGATTACGTTGCAGCCATTGCAGCCTGTTTCACGACTGCTGGCTGAGGCGATCTACTGGAGCAATCAATATGTTGTGAAATAATTGATTGATTGATTAATTGATTGAGTGATTGGTTGATAATCAGACAATCAATCAGACAAGAACAATACACACAAAACAATGCCAATAATAATAATACATTTATTTTGTATAGCGCTATTTCTAAGTACTCAAAGACGCTTAATATTTAAAATCACAAAGGCTAAAAAAAAACACAACCAAGATTACAATAAAATAGAAAAAGAAAACCAACAAAGGTGGGTGAAAAGAAAGTTGGAAGACAGCAGGTTTCAAAATGCAAAATAAAAATAAATAAAACAAAAAAATATATACAATTCAAATTATATAGTAGTAAATAAATAAATATGGGTTCATTGAGGGTGAGGGTTCATTCCCGTCATTTGCTCCCGCAGTAGCCCTGGCATATGCTTGGTCTCCAGACTGCTGACCATCAGGTTGTTGATCCTGGAGTACTGCTCTAGGTCGGCTACTCTGCTTTTCAGTGTGACAATTCTCCTCTCCCTTTTCGTTGTTTTGTTTCTTCAGTTACCAGTTCCATAATCTGTGTCTGTTGTTTTGAAATATTTGTGAACATGAAGTCAAGAGATCTCTTGATGTCATCAACCTCCTCGCCTGTAATTGCACAAGCTTTCGGTCTTCACATGTTCATCTGTTTTATTTAACATTATATGATCAAACAATAAGAATACAAATATAAAAAAAATAAAAAAAACTGATTTAATATAAAAACTGATTTTATGGCTTCAAAATTGAAAAGTGGCTATGGCATTATTGGCCCTGTTTTCTAATACTTAGTTGCACAGCCTTTGGCAATGATTCCAAATGTTTCTTGTAACCATCAATAAGCTTCCTGGATCTTTCTGCTGGCAGTTTCTCCCACTTTTCAATTGCAACCTGTTCCAGTTCTTTAATGTTGACCACATTTCAGGTCTCGCCATATGTTCTCAATGGGATTGAGATCACTGGCCACTCAAGAGCAATCCGTTTCACTCAAACCATTCCTGGGTGCTTTTGAATGTGTGTTTTGGGTCCTTGTCCTGCTGGAGGACCCATGACCTCTGATTGACACCCATTTTTCTGACACTGGGCAACACATTTCACTCCAAAATGCCTTGCTAATCTTCTGATTTCATGATGCCCTTAATACGTCCAGTACCCGAGGCAGCAAAGCAGCCCCACAGCATTATGGAACCTCCATTGTGTTTACCTGTAGGTAGGGTGTTCTTTACTTTAAAACTTAATTCCGTCGTCCTCTGTAAACAAAGTGCTGATATGCATTACCAATGAGCTTTAATTTGGTTTCATCGGTCCACAGAATATTTGCATACAGAGAGGATTATGGGAGAGTAACATTGTAGCTAAGGATTTAGAGATTTCTCATTAAATGTTCATAATAATCCCATATGTACTTTGTTTTAATTCTAATTCTTATTATTGATTATATACTGCTCAATAAAGATTTGTACTACACCACAATGAAATTTCATAGCATTCAGCTACAGAGGAGTGAAGTGTCTCACTTCTGGATGTCCTTGATTGAATTTGGCTCTTGAGGACCATGATGTTGTGGAGAGGAGTATACTACAACCCAGCCACAGTAGTTCTTTGAAGAGTATATGAGTGAGCCCGATAGTGCCACCTGAAATGAAATGATAGCTAGCAAGTTAATATGTTACATATAGAGGATGCTTCATAAAAATCAACCTGGTCGACTATGTGTAGACATTTTTATTTAGTGCCTCAGTGCATCAGAATTTGCTTGATAATGTAATACAAATCTTCAAGCTGATGTTCTAATAAGTATTTTCCTGATTATATAACACATTATTACATTAACCAGCGATTACTATATATTACAGAGGGGGTACATATTTTTCAACTGATGCTATAATAATAATGTTGACTGGTACTGGTACTGGTACATTTTCAATTACAGTTAGATAGACATACCACGGTATACCACAGTGTATCACACTACTTGCTTCTTGTGCTACTTTTCTTACTTGGAATATAAGTAGCTTTTTTGCCCAGCCTTCTAAAGCGACAACGACGGAAGGCCGACTTTCAGATGTCCGGATCATAGAAAAGTGTCTGCAATTAAAATAAAATGATAGCAAAAAATAAACCCGTCCTTTGGGGATGGAGTTCGTAGCAAGGTAGGGACCCAAAATAGGCTTGTCTTTGGGGTTAGAGGCTTTGAAAGTCAAGAGCGTATTCCTAAGGCCAGTTGGCTTTACCTGAAATATAGAGCTTTTTCCATTTAGCCTACTATAAAAACTATAATAATCCCCTTCTCTCTCTCTCATTCTCTCTTTAGATAAGTCTTTAATGAGTTTCTAAAGTCAAGGTTGTGTAACATTGGTGTCCAATTAGCCTGACCTTGGCCTACCCGCTATGCCTCCTTGGAATGACTTTTAAAACATAAGGCTCTGGAGAGCATTCACATATACCGACCAACCGTTCTCTAAGCCCTCTGAATAAAGGCCAATGAACGTACTTACTTTTAAACTAGAAATCTTGGCATTCGGTTCTGCTGTGACTGGCCGGTTGGGGCAACTTCTCAGCAATGCAGAAGTCGTCTATTCGGACCATCAACAGCAATAGTAAAAGTATTGAAAACAGCCTACGTTCTATGATAAAGTTTTAGATGTATTTTCAAAATGTTATGATATCATACACTCTGTAACAGTCTTAAGGAAGAAACGCTCTTGGATTCACAGAAACACAAATTTAAGCTTAAGCATGGGATCACAGTTCATGTGTTGAATGCATCACTCCCTGATGGAAGATGCATTACCACTGCATTTTTCAGTTGCAGATGCAATGGATTTATTTTACCTGTGTTTTCATAATGCATTTGCAAACTAAATCTAAAACAAATGTTTTGCCCTGTGTTTTGCATGATGAAATGTTTCCTGATAAAAAAAAAAATCTTCAGTGAATCTGGGTTGCAAACGAAAACATACGTCGCAATATTACAATCGATAACCACGTCCAATCGGTTTAACGTAAATACGTTTGAGCCATGAAATCCTGTGATCCTGAGATAGTTCAGCATGTCATTTTCATCAAATGTGGTGAGTTTTTGTGGGTTTTTCAGGTGTTAAATGTACATTTCATCAAATAGACTGGAAGCCTATGGGGATGACAAAATTATCTTTTACATTTTTTTTTAAAAGTCATTTAGAGCTTGAGGTGTGACAGAAAGGGTGGCGCGTGGCATTTAAAGACATTTACACCATGTCATTTAATAGATTGCACAATTAAAGTCACATTTAAAGAAGTTAAAAGGTATACTGACATGGATAGGTCAACTTCTTAGCAATATGAAAATCCTTAACCAGAATAGCAACTGCATTAGCAATAAGTATTAAGAGAGGACACTTTCTGTGATGGAGATGATGGAGTTATAATTGTGCAATTGTTGGGTTTTACCGGTCTTCAGCACTCTAATACCTGCCCTGGCATATGCAATCACTTGTTGTGCCACTTGGTATTCTGTATAGGTTATATTCTTTATTATTGACTTTCTGTGTAAAACTCTGGGAATGATGGGAGGATGAAAAAAGGACAATGACAATGAAGCAATGATTCCTTTATTGTCATGATGCATTTTCCAATACTTGAAATGATAATAGATCTTTGGAAATATTCAGTAAGAGACATTGTCCCTCCACGTTTTTGGGTTGTGGCTCAAAGATGCCATTCGCTGGACGTTTTTTCACCAAAGCACCCTCCAGTACCATTATTGAATACATTTTTAGCATGGGTGGCACCAGTATGAAATGACTGGTGAACACAGGTAGTGTAATGTAATGTGGTATGCAACAGACTTGAGTTGTATGCAACTTTCCTAACTTCAACTGCAGCAGTGACAAACTGGATGTTGAAAAGTAGTCTACATTAGGTGTTACGTGTAGCATTTTAACATCAATAAATCATTACATTACATACATTTTTAGACATTACTAAAATTATTGGAAATTAATGAAACCATCACCAAGAAGATTGGCAGCTTCTACCAGCCTCTACACTGCATTTTTCATTGTGTGCCACCGGGTTGGATTTTGGGATATTGCTTTACAGCAAAAAAAATAAATGAAGAGGAAGAGGGCGCTGTGTCGCTAAAGCTTTCAGAGTTTCTGGCAACGGCAGATGGTGGAATGAGTGAAAGGCAGATGGGAAAAATCATTTCTAACATGTTTATCCTCTTCAGTAAAGCCAAAGATGCCAGGGTGCGGCAAGGGGGACAGGAAGTAATAGGGTTTATTGGAAATGTAGTCTTAATTGAAAGTAACACTAACAATACCACGGGTGTGAGACAGAGGCTACCAATCGTCTCAACCGTGGTCTCCTTTGCCCCAGTCCAGTGGTTCTCAACCATTCAAGAGCTGAAACACACTTATGCTAGGGACAAAAAATTCACAGAAAACTTGAGTTATCGTTTGGAAATATCTCATAAAGTCTTATGATCATATTGGTAGCAACTGCAAATAAATTGTGGGCAAAGCCCAAATACATTAGCCTGGAGGAAATACTGTATCTGTGGATGTGAATGAAGTTGAAGCTGTAGTCTTATGCATGTAGCTCAATGGTTGTGGTCCAGTTTAGTGCCACAGGTAGAGCATGGTGGTCAGTTTTGTTTCCAATGCTAAAAGTGTATGCATTCATGGTATTGTAAGGCTCTTTGGATAAAAGTATCCACTAAATGGCATAAAAATCTAATGTTTGTGTTTGATCAACGTGCGCTGGACACTTTTCAGTAGAGCTGGAGGTGAGTAGGTTTCATCAGAAAGACAGTAATGGTAATTAGGCTAGTAACTTCCCAAGTTCCCAAATTATTATCCCTGCATTATGATCATGAATTATTATCATTAATATAACTTTTGAATGGGATCCCCACTCAGATTAGTATGCAAGTGGATCGGCATGGTTCAGATTGAATATGAAAACTCTTCACATTTAGCACATAATCCGTTCGGCCCATTGATCCCGACAAAGCCTCAGATCCTCCAGATTCCTCTCCGAATTCAAACATTAAGAGTAATGGGAAAACAAGTCCAGACCTTCTTATCGCAGGTGTGTCAGACTGAAGCATGAAAGTATTAAAATGAAAACAGGATCCCACCCACCTTTTTTGCTCTTCACTACAACACTATATTTATTATTAATATTTATTATTTATTTCACTTTCAGTCCAGTCAGACCTTTGATAGCTTAAGCAGCATCTTGTCTTGCATGTTCAGCTGCATACACTGATTTCATTAGGTGCGTCGAGGTCAGATAATAATCCATATCAATACTTCATAAAGCTGGAATCACATACAGTATATGCATCCCTAATAAAGAAAACAGTGTGAACCAAGAAGAGTAACATACAATTGTACAAATGGATTTTATTTCTTTTTTTGAACATTTTTGTCTAATAAAATGTGTTTTATTTGCTGTTATTTTTACTGTAAAGCATCTTTGGGTACCCCCTAAAGAACTATATAAATGTGATGATGATGATGATGATGATTATTATTATTATTATAATAGAAACAAACATTCAATAGTTAATAATCCTGAAATATTAAAAAAGGAAAATATAAAAATAGGAAAATATAATAATAAAAAAACAGCATTACATGCCATAGAATCTTATCATTCAACCCCATTGGGTGATAAATATCTAGAGTAAAAATAAAAATAATTTAAATGAGAAATGTTTAATAAATCAAAAATGTTCTCCTGAAATTCTAAACCCCTGGAGATCATGTTTATGTGGCACAAATGTATTAGATGGCTATAGATTGAGATTCAGTGCTGCCACGAAAGTATGGAAAGATATGGAAAATGATTTAAAAAATGTCCATGTCATAAAAAGTACAGAAAAACAAACAATGCTTAGGAAGTTTGGATAAAGTCTGGAAACACGGCCCACATAGTCAGATGTGAGTAACAATGAGTAATTCTATGTTCTACTCAGTTAACCCACCATTTATTTGCAGAATACCTTCACATTTTTTAAAACTCTTAAGGACTTTTACATTTCATTAAAGGAAAACAGAATTAATTTATTTAATTTATTTCTGTATTGGTGGTTGTGATGCCTTATGATGGTCATCGCCTGGAGGTCAGAGTTTAGCTCAGGTGAACTTTTTTCTTCACCTCTAGATCGCTGAAGAGTTGTTCCAGTGTTATTAACTGTTGATTTTTCAATTCAAATGGTTTTAGTTTGACAAGTGTTGATTGGAGAGTTGTTTGGCTCTGGGAGCGGCTGTGCAAAAGTAGTGTTAAATTCAGTTAAATTAACTCTGATGGGTGTGGACTGACTGCAAAATGGTCCAAATCAACACTATGCCAGTGTCCTGAAAAGACACATTAGGATAACACGGTTTTCCTTTTTTTTTTTGGACCGAGGTAGCTGGGGAGAAGCATTACATGGTTGTTCCAGACAGGATTGATTTGGTGGAGGTGCTCAGGTATACAATTACCATTACCCAGTCCCTCCGCCAGCAATAACAATGGCTTCTGAGAGGGGATGAACGCCAGACTCCCACTCTCACCACTACAACCAACTGCTCACATACATGAGAAATTAAAAAAAAATGGGCACAGTTAAATACTTTATTCAATAATTAATCGACAGCAATTAAAAACTTGGTTTTCTTTATCCCCCCCTTTTCCCCTTTGCCATCCTTTCCTGAGTCGCCGGTGTTTCTGCTTCTCGGTTGTGAAACTGAACCGACGGCTGAAGGCTCAGGCTCATATTTACATCTACAATAACGTAATATAATATAGAAACGTAAGCTATTATTGAAACCTTGTATCTCGGAACTTCTCAGCATCAAAATGCGCTGTAATGCATTGCGCACTAAATTAATCTGAGCCTTCCACACAGCAACAGCAGGAATTACGCTTACATTATATGATTTCCTAATAATTTTGGGTGGACTTTTATTTTGGGGGAAATAACAAGATGAGCGAGTGAGTAAGAAACAGAAAGGGCATGCAAACAAGAGAGAGAGCATCCAACATAGGTCATGAGCCAGACTCAAACCCACGATACCACAAGGATTTACAACATCAGCTGCATTTCAATACAGTATAGCCGTATAACCCAAAAATTGTGTCAAGAAAGGGGAGAAAAAACTATTCTTGTGGTTCTTTTCCTCCATCAATATTACATTTGAGTAAATAAACTGACCAAATAAATATGAATAAGTGAAGTGCATCCATAATTGATGGCGTCGGACTCGCCAGGAGGCACGTGTGTTATTTCAGTGGGTATTCAGTGGAAAATTAACAGCCGTGCTGGACAGTTATTCGAAATGTATTCACACTGCAGCCTCCGGGGATACTCATTTCTAACGCTGGAATACATGCCCCCACGTGTACACACACACACGTGCACACACACACACGTGCACACACACACACAGGCAGGTCCGAACACGCAGACAGAGGTCCTAACCTTTCTTCGTTTTGTTTCGTCTTCTTTAGCTCGTTTTTGATTGGTGCGATAGAATGACCAGCTGACGCACACACAGACACACGCACACTCTAAAACACACACACACATGTGCTCGCACACGCACACATACACACAGTAAAACAAAGCCCATGGTCCTAACATGGATGTATTTGTGTCCCTCGAGACTCCTTGTCCATAACAACTGCACCAACGAGGAGACAAATTGGACTGTGTTTTTGTGTGTGTGTGTATGTGTGTGTGTGTGTGCACGTGTTGAATATACAGTAGTGTCCATGATTGTGTGTGTGTCTGTATGTTGTGTGTAATATTCAGTACACATATTAATCATATTCATGAATTGGTGTATGAGTATCGGTGTGAATGTGTATGTTCATGAGTGTGTGTGCGTGCATGTGTGTGTGTGTGAAAGAGAAACAGACAGGTGTGTGTGTGTGTATAAGTTTGTGTGTGTGTGAATAATAACAATGTGCCATTCTCCTCAGGGGTTCTACCGAGCCTGAAGAAATAAAATATTAATGATCAATCACTGCTTCGGGACCACAGACACACACACACACACACACACACACACACACGCACACACGCACACACACACACACACACACCTCTTTGTGTTGTTACAGTATATTTGTGAGGACACTCTCATGCCTAGCCACCCTAAGTGAGCAGCAGTTGCCTAGAGGTTACAGACCAGAAGGTGAGTGACCAGGAAGTGGGCGGTTTGAATTCCCGAGCCGGGTGGGGAAAGTGAACGCCCTCCCCCCATTGGTCAAGGCATTTAACCCCCCAGCTGCTCCAGTGAAACTGCTTAGCGGCCACCAGTATAAGTCTGTGGTCATACTGGGCAGCTCCCAGTGTGAACATACGTCCCAGTGTCAAACTGTACGAATGCAAAGCATGACATGGAGCTCATTCGATGTTTCATCGGATAAATAAAACGTTGAAAAGTAATAAATAATTAGCACGCTAATTGTAAGCAAACAGGAAGGGAAGGGAGCAACATCCTGTTTGAAACAAGAAGCAACAGGGTTTATTTTGAAAAACACAAAATGCTACATGTAATACCTTCAAATACACTATCTTAAGTAAGTAAGTAAGGGTGAATAGCCGAGTAGCCTTCAAGTTGAACACATCTTCCCAGAGATTATCTGTCAATCATCTGTGTCCAGTACTGTGACGTCTTTCTCCTTGGATTTTCTGTTGGTGAAGTTTGAGTTTCTGTAGGTGGCGCTCTTTTCTTTGCCTCTTCAGACATTGTCGCTATCGCTGCTCATGCTAACTCTCCAGTTCTTCTTCTATTGATTCCAAACACAGCGGAAACGTGAAACGCATCACTTACTGTCTCCAGAGGATTTTCCCCCAGGACTGGCTAGAGGTTGAATCACAATTGTGGTATATCAATCAGTGACAGAGAGTAGCAAGATGGACATTTATTTATATGAAAAAAATGTGGTGGATTATTACTTTTAAAGTGCCTTTTCAAAATAACACCTCCACAATAAATCTCTGCCCATCCGTCTGTCCCTCCCTCGATCCATCCATCCATCACTGCTAATACCAAACACATCCATACTACCATCAAACTAACCACCCATTCGTCCATCTATTAATTTAACCCCCCCTAACTATCTCATAACAAGCCATCCTACCATCGTTCTACTACATCACCATTTTCATCACCCTCACCATCATCATCACCATCATCCTCAGCATCTTCCTTAACATCATCAGCATCATCATCATCATTTATTCCTAATATCCCCACAAGGGCAAGGCAAGGCCCTTAGGCAAGCATGCACACACACACACAGACACACACACACACACACACACACACACACACAATGAAAAGAGAGAGGAGAGCACCTATCACCACCATTATTACCCCTTCCCTGCTGTCCCCTTTGGGGAATGGACCGGTCCCTTGTCACCGACTGACATCCCTCCCATGGGTCCCTAATGGTCGTTAACACACACACACACACACACACACACACACACACACACACACACGCGCGCACACCTGGATTCCCAAACTCAATTCCCAGTGAGCTGTCATACTATCCCTGGCCAAAGACCAGAGGTATCCATGAGTGACAGAGTTAATGTGTGTGTATGTGTATGTGTGTGTGTGTGTGCATGTGTGTGTGTGTGTGTGTGTGAGAGACAGCACCAGTTTTGACAGGTCTTGATCCCTCAGACAGGTTCTTAGAGAAACTGGACAGTTATTTTTCGTAAAATAAAAAATAAATAAAAAATAAAGCAACGCGTTTTCTATTGTCTTTTGGCCTATTGGTGGTGTGATTGGCAGAAATCCTCAGGGGTAAAGAAAAAAGTAACCCTGGACACCTGTTTTTGTTGTGTGTGTGGGTGTGTGTGTGTGTGTGTGTGTGTGGTGTGTGATGGACATATTTCCTCAGGGGATTATTGTCCGTTATATTCAGAAAGGTGTGAATTTAACCAAAAAAATAAAATGTGTGGACATATTAAAATACCAACATACAGGATATACCAATTTAATTTGGACAAAATTTCGAATGGTTTTATTGCAGCTACTTCTTAAACTAAAAGTTTTATTTGCTGACAAAATTGGACATGCCGATGTTTCGGTTGAATTTGAAATTCCTATGTTGCTTTGCGGCCTTACAAAGATATTTTTTCCCCCAACTCTTGTCATTACCTGTCTGCCCGTCTGCATTTCAAAAATCCCCCATGCTGCCAATTTAGATGAACAGTGCGTTAGCTGACAGCAGGGTGTCTGCATATTTCAGAGAGCCAACAAGACTTTTTAAGACTATTTAATGGTAACTGAAATTGAATTTAAGACCAATTTAACAATCAAAACTAGGAAAAAGCTGAAACCAGCCTATTGAACATAGTTAATCAAAGTTGTGAAACTTATAAATGGGCAGGATAAGAAAAACAACACCAGGAAATTGTTAAGGGACATGAAGTCCAAATGTGTTTAGTAAAGCAGACAGGATGCATATTGTCCTAATAACGCTGTTCTGTATTTATGTGAGTGGATGTGCAGTGCAAAGGAACCTGTTATTGTGAAAGCATACGACATGTTAATGCCTTTTAAAGCCATACATTTTCAATAATGCTAGACTTTTTCAGACTTATTAAGGATCAGCAGATACCCTGCAATTGTTGTTAAATAAATGCGTTAAATCATGTTAAATTGCGTTAAATTGGAGATTCATTTGCACTGACTGAATTTCTCTTCCAGAAGAGCATCAAATGCAAAGCATCAAGCAAGAGCGAAGCAAATTAATTCATAAAATGCTCATGCCAAACCCATATCAACTGTAGATATTTATTGGATATTTATTGCAAATTTAGTAGTAGTTTTCTCCTTTTTCAATCAATTTCTTAAATATTATAGAGCTACATTGAGTAAATTGCATTATTCTTGCCATAGAAATGTTTACACAATGTTAATTTCTACAGTAAATTTTTCTACAATAAATATTTAATTATTAATTTAGCATACTCTTGCCCACCTCTGCTGCACTGCAAAAAATGCCAGCAGTACTTTCTATGACCAGCATATTTATAGAAGGAATTACAATGCACTCATAATTCCTTATGAAAGAATGTAAGATGTAGTGGTTATAACATAACATAACATATATATAAAAAAGGAACAATAGCACTAACAATACCACTGGTGTGAGATAGAGGCTACAATCATTTTACATAATCATACCAATGTATCACAATTAATTGAAATATTGATGTTTACAAATAATACAGAATCTAAAGAATTTTTTTTTTTTTTTTTTTTTTTTTTTTTTAAAAGCATAAGCTTGGTTTGCCACATTGAGTCACATTTTGGGTGCTCATGAAATGGCTTGTTACTTTTAATATAGAGACAAAGTGAGTTTGGGGAATAAAGTAGAGCACAGTCAACTGAGACCGAATCAGACAAGACAAAGCAATCAAGGTCCTACAAAGCAAACACACACACACACACACACACACACACACACACACACACACACACACACACACACACACACACACACACACACACAAGTTTTCTAAGTGTTTGTATCTAATCCATGTTTCAGACAGGTTGTGTTTGCTGAGGATGAGGCAGACGGCTGGCTAGCCTGTGGGAGATCGATACCGGCCAACTGCATCTCTCCACCTCCAGAGACAGTCTCTCTCTCGCTCAGCCTCTCTACTCCCACCACCTCTCCTATCGCTACTTTCCTGACCCTCCCTATACCTTTTAACCCCCCCCCCCCCCCTTCGCCCTCTCTTTTTCTCTTCCTTTCTCTACCTTCCTAACACCTCTCAGTCTCTTCCTCCCTCTCTCAGGCACAGTGAGAGAGAGAGAGAGAGAGAGAGCGAGAGAGAGAGAGAGTGAAAATGATAGCGAATGGTCAGGGGGTGTTTTTCCTCTTACCTTTGTAGTTGGTGTGTTAGTTTCTCCTCTTGGCCAGGTATGATGTTGAATGCCAGTCGCTTTCTCCTGGCAAAGGAATATTATCCTGTTGGTCTGTCTGGTTTTCGGTTTTAGCCTGGAGGCACCCAGTGTTTAGACTTTCTTTTTGTTTTACCTAAAAAATGGACAGCCTGTAAATCACTCTTTAAGCAAGAGTCCTGTAAAAGCTTGGCATGCTGAGATATGTCTGCATAGAACTATCGTTTAAGATATTCACATAAGTTCCTAAAAAGTTTTAATTGCAAATGGAAAATAAGTTTGCAAGACTTGTTGCAGTCCATTAAGTGAAAATGCAGGTCTGTTCTACTACTACTGGTATATAGAAGCATTACATATGGCAACAAACCTCATAATAGTTGTTAATAATAGTCTCTCTTCAGCAGAACAAGGATTCTCAAAACTTCTCGAACCCAAGGTCTCAGTAATATTTACATTTTAAACCTGCCTAAACCTAGCTCTTATGTAATTTAGTAGTTGGTGGCCCCAAGTGGCAGGGAGAGGTAACTGTTTGGAACTAATTTTCTTCTTCTTAGTGGTGGTGGTAAAGAAAATCTTTTCGTAGCAGCTTCAGACGTCTTTGCTGTGTGTATGGGTCTGTCTCCTATCTGTGTTGACGTCCTCAAGGTCCCCACTCTTATGATGATGCTCTCCCTGTAACAGTGATTAAGAGCTATACAAACTTAACTTGACTTGACTTGGAGGTATGGGGATGTTGGACTGGACCATGATCTAGAGGTATTGAGGTGTAGGGCTGGACTGTGGGCCTGGAGGCATGGCAATGTAGAGCTGGACTCTGGGCCTAGAGATATGGGGATATCTTGGACTGGACCATGACATGGAGGTATGGGTGTGTAGGACTGGACCATGATCAGGAGGTATCAGTGTGTAGGAATGGACCGTGGGCTTGGAGGCATGGCGATGTAGAGCTGGACTGTGGGCCTGGAGATATGGGGATATCTTGGACTGGACCATGATCAGGAGGTATCAGTGTATAGGACTGGACTGTGGTCTGGAGGCATGGCGATGTAGAGCTGGACTGTGTAGCCTGGAGACATGGGGATGAAGGACTGGGCCATGATCTGGAGGTATGGGAGGGTATGATTGCATAATGACCTGGAGGTATGGGGGTGTAGATCCCTTTACTTGCTTGCCAGCACCACAATTTTGAATTCTATGTGCACAGCCAGTGGAGGGACTGTAGGAGGGAGTGACATGGAAGAATTTGAGGACGTTGAAGGCGAGGTGGGTTGCAACATTCTGAATGAGATGTGGTTTGGAAGGACAGCTTAATGGCGGCTGACTAGGAGGGGGCTGCAGAAGTCCAGACAGGAGATGAATAAAGCTTGGAGCTTGGCGAAGGAGCTGGATAGAAACCCTGGTCAGGAAGGGTATGATCCAACAGAATGCCAGTAGTGGGGTGTGCTCTTCCTCATACCACTTTTTCATCAGGTAATTGTGGTATATCTGTTGGCTTTTTCATCAGCCTAGTTGTCTCACTGTGTAGTTGACCCGTCTTCTCCATAACTTCACGTCCCTCCCAAGAATTTACATTCATTATTAGGGATGAATATCAGCACTTTTTCCCCAGGTTGAAACTCTTGTACATGTACAGGCCCAGGCCTGGGCTTCCTGGGCCATGTGTGCCCGGATGATTGGCCATACCTGTACCATGCACTGATGCATCTAGTCCTTGCGTTCAACTGACCGGTGTGGTGATGGTTGCTGCTCCCACGCTTCTTTGGCCAGGTCAAGGGTGCCCATGCCACTGCCTTGGTATGGGTCGCACGTACGGGAATGGCCCTAGGATATATTTGTGACCACGGTTTTGTCATTTTGAAAGTCTAACAACATTGGTTTGAACAGAAAGTGGGCCGCTTTCAGCATCGTCTGGACGAGGAGAACCAGAAGTGTCTCTGCCGCATCAGCAGACACAGCTGCAATGAGTTAGTGGTTACTCAGGTATATATGCTCTCTCTTGCAGTGAGGCTGGGTCGAATGTCACACACAGAAACGTGGAGGTCGTCTAGACACGGAAGCAGTTGTCCTTGTTGAAGTCTGGTCTGATTGTGTGAGAGTAAATGAAAGACTGTGTGAGCCCACAAGTCTCCAGAATCCATCCATTTACATTCCCGAACCTGTTACCCGTTTTATTTACAGCATACAGCACGACACGGGTGTTGACAGCAGTTGTTCGGCGCCGTCTCCCTCCGCTGGCGCCCCTCCCTCTCCCTCCTGCGGACCTCGGTCGGTCGCCGCTGCTGGAGACGGGCCACTCCTGCTCCGTCTCTCCCGCTGGTGCTGGTTCCGCTCACTCTCTACAAACATACAGCTGACCGGATCCTCTCCATCCCTGTCGACTCACGCACCCGTCAGCCTCTCACACGGACGCACACTTGCTCACACATCCACACGCAGGTTAAAAAGGACCCAGCTGCAGTCAGCCTCAACTGGCTGCAGCTGGTACCGGATCCAGGGGAGAGTCAGTCCACCAACTCAACTCTCTCCTGGATCCAAGCTAAGCCTCACTCCCCCAGTCTGCCACAACCAGATTTCATCCGATCTCTTTGGGCACAGGGCTTCATCGGGCCACTCCTCGGTTGATTCAGTGGAGTCTCTGTGCGTACACAGCTCCCTCATCTCTCTCTCCAAGGGAGATCTGATCAGCTCCCCTGATTCTGGTCGAAGGAGGATCACTTTGCTTCTGGAATCCAGGAGGGCTTCGGAGTCCCAGCCTCCAGTCGGTACCAATATATAGTAAGGGGACTCTACCTCTTTGTGAGCCCAGCATGAAAAATGGAGGGAGGGCAGGGAGAAGCGGTGGATTCAGCTGACGGCATGGAGACATCTCAGGTGGGGTAGCGCCATGCAATATGCTGACATCCTTATGTTATATCTTAACCATATGTGGCACTTGGCTCTGGAGAGGCACTACAAGTCTTGGGAAAAGACACAGAGAGCTGGGTTTGAAGTGAAAACTGAGGATCTTTCCGGTCCTGTTTTCTGATTGGTGGAACAAAACATTAGAAACATGCACGTGACCCAGTTTGACCCAGAACTATAGTTTAATATTAGGGAGCCCAAACGCCATCAATTAACAGCTGTTTTGAATTTTAAAATTGAGTTATCTAAGCTTTCAAAGTGACCCACTTTCTGTTCAAACCAGAGTTGATATACTTTCAAAATGACACAAGGAAACAGCAGCTATAATTACATTTACTGCCTTCAACTGATGGCTTGTTGGCCTTCTCTTTGACCCTCCAAAACCCATTGGCCCTCCTAGTCTTAAGAAATACAAAAACAAAAATAAAAATTCATCATTATGTATGACGGCCGATGGAAAAGACATTGAATAGGCATATTGTAAAACAAAAATTGTGTTTCTCTACTGTTGCTATATCTGTATTTCTCTACTGTTGCTACATCTGTATGTGCTGAGTGCTGTCCAACGTGCTGAATTTGTTTCAAAACTGACTTCTCCGGCTCATTTCTCAGTAAAAAATTCCCTTCATATTGACAAGAAATGCCAAGAACCCATGCAAGTGGGCTTAGAGATATAAAAGTTAAAATAAAAACGCCAATTTTGACAATATTCTCCCAAAAATACCTCCATTAGCACCAGAACAAGGCATTGGTACCCATGTGTGAATGTGTCTCCCTCTCCTCTTTTGGCACACTATTCAATTGTTAGATGGCCGTTATACATGATCCAGACGCTTTATCCCTCTGCTGATCTTTCAAAATTAAAGCGCGTGGAGCAGCTAGAATGAACTGAACTGAATCCTACCTTCAAATAATATTGTCAACAGACCGACTCATTATACAAAAACAAAATCGCCAGTAGAAACAACAGTTAACTTTGTGTAACTAACTTGGAAAAGGTTGACACATCACACAGCCATCACTCCAGGGAAGAAGGTGTCAGGCAAATGTACAAGGAATGAGGCGATGGACATCTGCATGAAAGAAAAACGACTTGTGTGTGTTGCTCACACAAGTGGAGACGAGTGAGTGTGTGAAAGCCCACCAAGCATTGCATGAAGGATTTAGTGGACTGAATTTGTTAAGATTTTTTTAATGTTAGTTGTTGTTAATGTTAGTTAATCATGCTGTTTTCTTCCCCTCTTTTGTCCATTTTACACCAATTTCCCTACAGGGATCAATAAAATTATCTGATTGTCTGTGTATTCATCCTCAGGTAACCTACCACCAATAATTCACAATATGGTCAGGATTGAGGTAACGATGAACGGAGCCAAATACAGAGAGGTCTCTGAATGTCCTTGAGAGGCCCAGCCAAAGCCTGGACTTGAACCCCATCTGTGGAGAGACATGAATGAGAGAGATCTACAAGGAAGAAGAAGACATCCAGATGTGAAAAGCTGGTAGAGGCAAACCCAAGAAGACTCTAAGTCAAGCTGTAATCGCTGCCAAAGGCGCTTCTACAAAGTACTGAATAAAGGGTCTGAATACTGTAAATGAGATATTTCCGTTTTTTTATTTTTAATACATTTCTAAAGACTTTGTCATTATACTGTAAAAATCCATTTTAAATTATGTCTTTACTTTCCACTGTCCACTGAAGCCACTGTAAGTGAGAAAAACATTCGGACTAAATGCTGTGCATTGTGGGTTGAAGGTGTAGTGATAAGTCATTTTCAGGAACATTTTTAATCTGCTCAAAGGTCAGACTGCAGATAACTTCAATCACCTCACCCATTTTCCTTGTAAAGCAGTCATTAGGGTTATGATAACATCGCATCACTTCCACCCTTCTTTGGTGATATTGGCATTTGACGTCAGCACGTCTTCTTTGAAACGAATGTATCAATATGTTGTTTACCAACTGCAGCTGTGACAATTGTTCATATTCAGCAGTATCGCTTAGGTAAGAACACCAAAGGAGGATCACTGCCAGTGTCCAAAATGTATCTTTTGACTCACCAGCCAAGGGCTGGTAAGCTAAAACAATTTAACCTGCCAAGAATGATATAGGATTTTTTTACAAAGTAAAACATAATTACCAGATTTTAATATTTATTATATTATATAAATACGCCACCCTACGGAAGCCCTGAAAGGCAACAGAAAAATTGTTTTCTCTTGGGAGATCCTTTTCCTAAATTGTTTTCTCTCCTATGCTTAACTAGTTATAATGACTTACTAACAGAAAGGGGGGTGGACCTTTTAGGGGGACCTTTTTCAAAGTTCCATGTAATATTTTTCCTCCTGTGCATATCTCAATATAATTAAGAAAAGGTTAAAAAAAAAGAAGCAGTTTTACCAATATAAGTTAAATTGATGTTTTTTTTCATCCATTTTTTTCTCAATTAAAAAAAAAGCTAACCTAGGATAACTGAGCATGTTATACTAGTTTCAGTCAGCAAACTTTCCTTGTATGATTTACTGCGATGTCTTCACTACTCCTTAATGGTCAAATTGGGTCAAAATGCATCTTTGAATCAACAATAACGTTCACAATCAATTTATTAATTCCACACCTTGCACTCATTTGGCCAAGCCCAAGGCTGTACTAGGCTACTGACCTGTAACCTTCGTCATCATCATCATCATCATCATGATAACCACCACCTGCTGAGGCCACTTGACACATATGGAGATGCAGAAACCAGCCATGCATACAGCAGACTAAACAATTGCTATTATTCACAAACATTGATCTGGTTCTATAGGCTATTGGTGATTAATATGTCACATATTCACAAGAGAATTAGGATGTGGTCAGTGGTATTGCTTTTTTAATGAGCAAGGGACAACGGGATCGCTCTCTGGCTGGGTTGCCGTGCACCCCGCGCATCTGAAGGTGTTGCGTTAAAGTTTTGCAAGGCGAAAAAGTACTTTATTAATGCCATAAATCCACAGCTTAACCAATGTTTTTCCTCTTCTGTTACGAAGGCATTGTAATGAGTTAAGCACAGGAGGGAAAATAAATTGAATTTAAGAGAGCTGAGAGTGTTTGGACTTCGTTTTTTCTACTTTTACTAAAACACATCATTGCTCATCTAAACCTTTTGGCGCACATTGTATAAATGTTATAAACCTTGCATATTTGATAATCCAAGCAGGATAAAGCTAAGAAATATTATGGCTGAGATTTATTTGCAAATACTATTTTGTTTGGTTTTGTTTCAGGTCTGGTGTGTATTGATTTGTGTGTGTGTGTGTGTGTGTGTGTGTCAGAAGTATTGTGTTGACAGTTCTGCAAGAAACACTCAACAAACAAACAAGCCTTCTTGTCACAACTGATTGTGTATATGTGTGTTTATGTTTGTGTGTGTGTTTGTTCACTATTCAGCCTATCTAATAGTGGGACTTTGTTCCAGATGGCTGAAAAATGGTCTACCTTGTATAGGGATCTGTGTATGTGTGTGTGTGTGTATGTGTGTGTGTGTGTGTGTGCGCCTACAGGCATTGTTATGCCACTGAACAAATGGCAGAGAAGAACCAACACCACAGCGGATTATATTTGACAGGCTATACACTCTCACGCACACACACACACACACGCACACACACACACACAAAAACACACACACAATACCATGAACCATGAACATGCACAGCAGATGCTGGAATTGTGATAAGGTAGCAGACCAGTGAGTGTTGCTCGGAGGATTGGATATAATCTTTGGATCATGGATTCATAATCTTTGCTAGAAAAAAAGTCTCTAGGTTTCTTCTAAAATGCAGCCCAATAATCAAATAAAATATCACAAGAAAGAACAACAACAACAAACAAAAATTCAATAAAATCATTAATTGGTGTCAGGTTTCTGTGATTAGATAATAGGGTTATGTGTAGGCTTCAGTTGGTCTCTAAGGGTGAGTGATGGGGATTCATTTGTTCATAGGGATCATTAGAAAGCATTAATTGTTTGGGGATATCTTTGTTTCTAGAGGTTGAACTCTTATAATAATAGGTTCACCTATTAATGAATCAAATTTTGAGTTTTTGGAGATGGAGAAGGTTTAGAGTGTGAGGTATCAAGTAGGTGCTAGGTATCAATTTTTAGGGATCATTAGAAAGTATTGAGTGGTTCTTAAGGTTTTATTTTGAAAGGTCCTATCTGTCTTTTGGTCGTCATTAGTAGGTGGGCATCTACTTGTTTTTTAGGGGTCATTCGTAGCCATCTAAAGCCATTTCGCTTTCATCATTTAAGACAATGTTATCAGGAAAACCCTTCTGTATTCTGTGAATAAAATTAATGGAATGTTGTTGGGAGAAGAAAACCAAGACGAAAGGGGAAAGTGGAGGAGCCATGGAAAAGAAGACATGGAAAAGTATATGGGGTGGGAAAAAAAAAAACAGGGGTAAAGTTTCAAACATTGGCTGATGACTGAATGTGGAACAATTATAGCAGAGATTTGGGTTGAGTGGTGGAGAGGCGATCCTATTAGGGCTTTCAGGAGAAACATGTCATTTTATCGACAGTGACAGTGACACCAGATGTCATTTTAATTGACACTATGCCATAGGAGAGGAGAGAACGAGAGAGAGAGAGAGAGAGAGAGAGAGAGAGTGAGTCCTACTTCCCCCAGGGCGATCTTAATTGGTAAAGTTAGGAATATAAGCTATGAAATATTAAATGTATAAAAGTAGAATATATTCACTCTATGCTCGGAGCACTTTCACTCAACATGGGGTTTTGCACAGTAGAGCAACTAATAGGCAAAGTTGGTAAATACTTCATTTTTTTTAATATACCATTGTTGTGAAAAATGACACCCCTCTGCATTAAATAATCATAAATATACAGGGCCTACTTTTCTACTATGCACCCAGCCACCTTATACAGTGCACTTGTAAGAAAAAGTAAGAAAACTTTATTCTAATTTCTCTTTTTTATTTAAAGCTGCACTAGGCAATTCCATACGTTCCATAGCGGCCCCACATGGCAGCGAGAGGTAACTGATTTTTGAGGACTTCCTGTAATGTGATGCCAAAGTAAGGGCGTGTTAATCAAAATCTGGAGCAATTACTCCTTTAGTTTGCTTTGTTTGTCCAGGTGAGAACGATGCTATTAAAACCCGATGGCACCAAATAACCTAAAAAAAAAACACGGTCCTGAGGTATGAGAACGTACGAGAATGTAATCCGAATCAACTACAGGAAACAACCCCAAAACACAAGGGATTATGGGTATAAGGAGATGAATATCAACATCTGATATCCAGCAGCTCTTCATGCTTGGAAAGCCTAGCATAACACAATGAACCAAGGGCAAACTGCAGTCTGGCCTGATGCTCATTTTCAGCTATTTCTTCACGTGTTCTTAACTGGTATGAACACCAGAGAAGATACATTACAGCAAAGAGTGTAAGTCCATCATGCTTAGATGAAGTTACAGGGACTGGAATCCGATTTGATCAAAGATGGTTCACGAGTCCAGCTTTTTCTTACATCAAGGATTTTCACATAAAAAAATCTTGCCTAGTGTAGCTTTAAATGACAAACTACAGGAAAATTTCATTTAGTCTGCTAGAACGCTGCAAGAAAAAACAGTGGGTGTCCTTTTGTGTCTTTCTCCTTGCCCATTTCTCTCTCTAGGCTGATGGGATTTTTTTTTTTACATAAAATGTATTATCCAGAATGAGTTACACTGGACAATAAGGGTTCAGTGTTTGCTGAAATTACTATGCCGTCCTGCTGTTTCATTGTCTGCCCCATCAAAACAAAGTGAAACCAAACAGATAAAACATTTAGTGTGCCCAGAGGAAGCTAGTAAGGGAAAACTCACTTCGTGACAGGTAAAACTTTACACCAATTTTATGCAACTGGCTCTGAGGGCTGATCACTCTAATGCTGCATCTGAGAATTATGGACTAAATTGTTTCCTATATGGTGTCATCAGTGTCCTGCAGAAATCTGTGATCTCACACAAATCCCCTGCTAAGTGATGCAGGAAAATGTAGTTCATTTTCCCTTTGTCAGCCACAGATTTTTGAAAGTCTACACTTTTCACATTAGATTTTTACAAGTCGGGTTCAAATTAGTGGTTGACTTATGCATTTGTTCGATCAATTAATTAGGGCTGATTAGAGTTCATAGCCAAGCGCACTCCGGCGTAGAAAATAAATAATAGTGTTCACTAAAGCTGTTTGTGGGGGCTGTCTGGGGATAATTGCTTGGATCGCTTGTTGCAGTATTGCCACATGAAAGTTTTGACGAGGGGGATGTCAAGGCAGCCATCTTACAAGTGCTATTTGAATCCTTATGTCTGCATGTAAATTTTGCTGACATGACATTTTTGTGATTCAGCGCAAAAAATTGCGATTCTATTGTTATGGTATCACAGTAGATTCTGGTAAATCTATTGATAATTCTAGCTATTCAGTCATAATCAGGGATGAAGTGGAGGGTAAACCCACCTAAAGTAAATTTACCCACCTTTGTATTTTTCTACCCACCTATTTAAGCTGAAATAAATCAATGTAAAATACATTTATCGTCTGTCTGTCTCTCTCTCTCTCTCTCTTTCTCATAATACTCATATATAAACTTTCTATTTCCCTCTTTTTTGCTAGAAGGTTTATGATAATAGGTGAATTCTATTAGTGGCTCTGTGTGTGTTTGACAATTTCCATCAATGTACAATGTAACGTCTGTCCATAATACCAATTTCCTTTTCCTCATTTTTGTGTGTGTCTAGGATCGATGCAGGGAGGGAACGGTAGACTGAAATACACTATCCACACACAAACACACAACAATTTCTTTGCATGAGACCGTCTTCCAGTCCAGTCCAATATTTTTCCCATTAATTTAACCCTAACCTCCAAGAAATAATGGGTACTGTTGACCCTAGTTGACTGACTATTGTGAATGAGTCCCTTCTGGCCACATCCCTAACTATTTCAAGCTGGCTAGTGTCGAGCCTCCCCTTAAAAAACCTTGAGACAGACCCATTTCCAAATTTCCCTCTGCTTCCAAAATTCTGTAAAACATTGGTGTATTAGCAACATACATTGTACATTACATTGTACATGTAAGAGTGTACATTACATTACATGTACAGTACATGTAAGAGTACATACATTTCTTTGATAAATTACAGTCAGGATTTCGTCAGCAGAACAGTAGCTGCTCTTCTGAGAGCTACTAATGACATTTTATTGCATGTTGATTCTGTTGAATACTTCATTTTGGTGCTTAGCATGGACCTTTGATACAGGTGATCATGCATGGCGTTGTGATAAACCAGTTTAGGCAATGGGATGAGATGGTTTTCTTACTTCTTCTTACATATGTAATATTCAGTTTTCTGTTGGCAATAATGTTTCATAATTTCCCTCAATTACACCTGGGGTGCCTCAGGGAACCATTTTTGGACCTGTATTGTTCTCACTTTATATGATACCTTTGGGTCCCATAATGCGTTTATTTAATCTCTTTTCATTGTTATGCTGATGACACACAACTTTCTGTTAAATGTAATGAAGTCAGTAGATTTGTTTTCTTTAAATGACTGCCTTCTGGCTTTTAACGATTGGATGTCTCTCTTTTTCCTTCCAACTGAACTTGGACAAAATGTAAGTCCTTATCTAGGCACTGAAAATATTTCAAGGGAAATCCAGCAATTTTGTGGCATCCAAGAATTTCGGTGTTATGTTTGACCCACTTCTGAATTTCAAGCAACATGCCAAAAAAGCTAGTTCAATCTCATTTTTAACTGTGAAATATTGTCAAAATTAGGCCTGCTCTCTCTGTTTCTCTGACCCAGAGAAAATTATTCATGCTGTTGTGTCATTGTGACTGGACTACTGCATTGCTTTGTTCACTTGAGTCAAGCTTCTGTGGCTCAACTCCAAATGGTCCAAAACGCTGCTGGTTGTCTCTTAACTAATACTAAACATAAGTCTCACATTACTGTGGTGTTGGCCTCTCTTCACTGGCTACCAGTTAAGTTTAGAGTCAGGTTTAAAGTGCCCCTAAACTATGGAACAGACTATCTGAGTCAAGTAGTATCTTAAAACAACAGCTCAAGACCCATTTTTATTCTCTTCCCTTTGATTGTGTCGGATGTTTTATTCCCTCCTTGTTTTACTATTTCACTATGTTTTACTGTTTTGCTATCCATGTGTTAATAGAATAATGGAGAGTTTTAGTGTCCCATGGTTTGTCCATCCTGATAACATCCTGGGTAAAACATGGAATACTTTTGGAATTTGGAAAATGGGAAATTTAATGATATTGAATATCGGCACAAAATATTTTGGCTATCAGCAGCTTTGGTCCAAATATATCGGTATCAGCCTTCAAAAACCATGTCAGTCAAATCCTAGTCATTACAGATTTCTCACACTTCACCATGTCCATCATTACCATCTTATCCTCCCATCCATCCATCCACCATCTTATCCATCAATCCTTCACCAAATCCTTCACCCCCTCCATCTCTTCCTCTCTACCTCTGTGTATTTTTCTGTTTCTCCATCTATTTATCCTTCCCTACTCTTTCCCACATCATCATCCATCTTTTCACCATGACATCCATCCCTTGAGCTCAGCTACCCCTCCACTTATTTTCTATCCATTCCTTCATCTGCCTATTCATCCATCTGTTCTTTCCTGCTTACATCATCCATCCATCCATCCCTCCCTCCCTCCCCATCCCTTCATATATCCCTCCCCCAAGTATTCCTCTTACCCATCTTTTGAACCTCTTCTCCTCTGTCCCTCTATCCATCCCTCCTGCCAAATCTCTCTTTTCTCTCCCTGTATCGATCCATCAATCCCTCTTTTATCTATCCATCCCTTCCTTCTTGAGGCTTTTTAGTCTTTTTCCTCTCTCAGAAATCATGGCCTTGATCCCTATGGGGAAATTTGTCCTGATAAAATGTCACTCTCACACACACACAGAGACACACACACACGCATACACACTCGTGCACATACACACCCACACACACACACACACGTATCCAAAAAGCCTGTATTTGTCCTAATAAAACGTCAGGCCGGCAGCAAAATGAACTGTAATGACTTTCAGGCTGTACTAATGGCCAATAAATCCTGGATTAGGAAGCTCACACACTCTCTCTCTCTCTCTCTCTCTCATACACACACACACACACACACACATACACACACACACAGACACACACATACCCAGGGTCATGTTTCATGGCGTGCTGCGCTGGGTTCATTCAGGAGTCAGATGGGTAAAGTTTTAAGCTGTTTTCTGCCGTTAATGACTGTTGTGCTGACTTTTATAATAACAGCATGGGAAGGAATCAGCAGGAATTAGCATGCTAGGATCATTTAAACCAATGATACATGATGACTGGAGCTGCAAGCCATCTCACACACACAGACACACACACGCACACACACACAACCATCAGAGTTTTTTACTTTATGACAGTTTAGAGTCATTTTCCAGCTAAATGTACAGAATAAAATCCTGGGAGCAGTGTCTGCGTCGTCTTTCATTATCAGAGGAATGATGGACGGGTTTCATCGCTTTATTTCAGATAGAATCAGCAGGAAAAAATGATAAATGAGTGAATCGTTTGAGTTTGAAAGACTTTTTAGAAGAATTTCTGCCTTATTAGACAGTATGCAGAGGAGGATGATAGCAAAGTTGGTAGAGGGAGGGGATGATGTGGTGACAAAGGTCATAAGCGGGATTCAATTTCAATACACAATTCAATTCAATTCAGCTTTATTGGCATTGAGGGAAGAGATCCGTTATTGCCAGAGCATTTCAACACGTAGCAATGCAATTAGTCTATTACATTATATATAAACTGTATGTACTATGTGCAATTTAACTGGCTGATCCACCAGAACATCACAAATGACCAAAGAGATGGAGAGAAAGCTCGAGAGATGACAGAGAAGGGAATTGAGAGGGAAGGAAGGTGATAAAATATGTGTGCAGACTTTGACAGATATGGGTTTTTAAAAGGCTGATGTTTTTGGATTGAAGCCGCTCATAGCCAATATTTTGCGCTGATGGTGAGTTTCTTTAAATTTGACCATTTGCATGCCAAAAAGTTTCAAGTTTTCAGCGTTTCACCCCAGAATTGTATGCTTGTCAAGGTGGAAAAGCCACTGGAACAGAATTTAGACAATAAAACTCTCCACTGAAACCCAACTCATAGGCGCCGGGTTTATTTTTTTACTGGGGGGTGCCGTAATAAAAAAAAAATGATCCAAACATTGACTACTATTAGAGCTACGTAACAATAAAAAAAATGTTCATGTTTATTTCACATACTTCATTTGTATCATCAAATCAAGTTAAATCTACGGTCAAGAGAGCCACGCTTTAACTTTTGTTGTGCGTCTAATTCTGCAATTACAGTAAAGACGCAGCGTTGGCCCAAAGACGACGGAACAACGCCGTTTAAATGAAAAATACCGTACCGTACACCAGTAGACGCGCAATAAAATTTAAAGCATGACTCACTAATCACCCGCATCAAACTATAACCGCAATATGATTTATCCATGGGTGCCCGGGCCCCTGGTCACCCACATAGTCGGTGCCTATGCCCAGGATAGTAATAATAATTAATTTCTAATACTTAATAATAATAATATTGATATTAAAGCTGCACTAGGAAAGATTATGTAAAAAGTGTCTCCTAAACAGCAGTGAACGAGCGCTCTGTCCAGAGGAAGCTGGACTCACCAAAAATGGCTGAACCTCTTCACCGCCTTCACCCCCACCATACACTGAGAAGAAGACATCACCTTACAGAATTTCTGGGTAGTGAAGTCCTCAAAATTCAAACAGTTACCTCTTGCTGCCACTTGGGGCCACCAACGTGCAAAGTTTCCTTGTGCAGCTTTAATAATAAAACATGCATACTTATTTTTAATTAAATAGCATTATAGGCCCTAATATATTGGTCTCTTTCTAATGCATGTGTGTGCTTGTTCTTTGTGGTTATGTGTGTATATCTGCCAGTTTACTGTATGGCCAGTACTACTTTCATCCATAAAAGCTGTAATAACAGAATGTTATTTTATGTAGAGAAATCTAAAAAGGCTCATCATTCACTCTGCAACACATACACACAGAGGAAAGAACACCAAAAACATAGGAAATTGATTAGTATCATGGATCGATATTACAGAGTTCAGTGCTGGAAAGTGCTCTCTCGCTCTCTCTCTCTCTCTCACACACACACACACACACACACACACACACACACACACACACACACACATTCTAGCAAAATAGAGAGTAAAGAGTAAAGGTGTGTTAATATAACAACAGCGCATTAAAATAAGTGTAACCCAAGGCCCATAAAGCATTAGAAAACACTAGTCAAATGATGCCGATCCTTTTATGTTTATAATTTTTTTTTTAATTCATCTTTATTTTTCAGACCATCATTTATTGTATTATGTTGCTTAGTTTTAAAAATAAAATGAGTGTAACTTAATTTTATAATCACTATAATACTATAACTAAAATCATGGTTCCCAAACTTGGGCAAAAAATAAATGTGTATTTCAAAGATTGGAGTGGTTGCGTATTGTTTTTTTTGACTGTGCTTGCTTGGCACGGCGAGTGTACAGTTGCAGTAATGAAAACCATTTTCACATTTCAAATACACTATGATGCATGAGCATAAATATTGCATGTTGAGCGGCACAGTAATTCCATCTGAGAGCATGGCAGCATAGGAATTTAAACCTGTGTCATTTCAATATCAGTTACAAAGTGGAAAATACCATTTTTTTTTAGCTTGTGTATGTTGATAAATATTAATGTTTGCATTTTATAGACCTTGTTTTTGTCAATGAATATTAATGCGCCATGCCGTAGGACTAGACATTTAACTGCAAATAGGCTTGTCCGTGATGTAGGTTTGAATCCGGTTCATGACCAAACACAGCAAGAATGCCTTGCGACATTAACTTAATGTAAAGAAAAAATGGTTTCGTGCAGAATAAATTCATAATTTGCTCAAATAACTTGCTTAAATCTGCCCAAATTGTATTTGTTCAGTTATAGATCTAACAAATCAGACATCGTAATACCATACCAAAAAACCAACACAAAATTATATTGCATTATATAAAAAATATAAATATAGTAATATAAAAAAAGACATTTTGGAACATTTGGACATTTTCTTTCTATACTATATGGTCTCTATTGGAGCCTTGCTGATTGCGCTTATAGGAATCTATGGAAGTCAGTAATAGAGAAAAATTAAATACATGTAAATGCAAATATAGATTTTTTTAAATGAAATCTAACATTTGCATAACATACTCAGATCATGTGTTTTATCGGAGCCAAAGTAAGAGATATACGGTCTTTAATTTTGAAGGAAATCAAAACCTTTAAACTGATTAAACTGAAGGTGAATTTACCTCCACATTGATGAGGGTTTATGAATTCATGACCTTTGACACGTGACACACACACACACACCTTGGATGATTCTTGGGTGACTTCTGGGAAGGAGGTGTGTCTTTATTGAAGCATATCACTAGATAGACTGATCAGCACTGCAGTATTACTCCACACACACACACACACCTGTAATTTCCATGACCACTGAACCCTAGCTGACAAGCTGTCGGCGTAGGAGACATCTAACGATCCACCAATGGTGTGTGTGTGTGTGTGTGTGTGTTTGTGTGAATGGAGTATGTGTGTACCGAGCAATTCAACAAAGACACGATTCGTTCTCATATCTTAACCCAAGAATCACCCTACAGTCGGTGTGTGTGTGTGTGTGTGTGGGTGGGTCTGACTGCGTGTGTGCATGTATGTTATTGTGTCTGCAACAACAACTTCACTTTCTCTAATTGTTTAAAAGCTGGAGGGTTGAGATGAAGTACCTTTTCCGTTGCATGAAAAGTGCAAACTGCTTATCTTCCATTTTTTCCACCCGGCTTCACTCTGAGCATTTCACCACCGCTGGGAAAAACAAACTCCAGTTTTCCTTGGAAGTCTTTTCTCCTCTCCCATGTCTTCCCTCTCTTTTTTTTTACCCCAGACCCGTATGGTATTTACGCGCTTGGCGGTAAACGACAACAACCCTTCAGAATAACCTCGCTTCTCACTAAATTGAATACTATCTGAATGGTTCGGTGCCGAGACTCCGTTTGCCTTCTCGCTCTTAACTTTTGATGTTTGCCGGGTTTCTTCTTCTTGAAGCTGCGCTAAAGAACTTTGCAGCGAGAGGCAACTGTTTGAAGGTTTGAAGGACTTCATTACCCAGAAATCAGAAATGTGACATCAGGAAGCTAAATATCTTCTTTTTAGTGTCTTTTAGCTGATTTTCTTAGCTGCTGCTCCTATCCAGTGCAATTTAAAATGAGCAGGGAGGCGTTCATTGTCTTGATCAAGGGCTTAAGGATTCATGGCTGTTGCAGGGACTGAACCTGACACCTTTTTGTGAAGTGATGGCCTAGGTATCTTTATGGTAGAAACTTGGTTAAGTGTGTGTGTTTAGGGGGCGGGACAATCATAGATTTTTTTATGCACAGCATACAACAGCACAACAGTAAATTACTGCTTACTGCTGCTACTCCATCCTGAGAGGGATTGTTTGGAAAGTTTAGTTCTCTTTTGGATTGGCAAAAGCAGTCATGTGGCAACTAGTAAAGACAAGTTTACTGTGTGTGTGTGCACATTAGATTAGCAGCTGTCACCTGTGGGATCCCACAGAGTTCCATTCTGGGCCCCATCCTTTTCTCCCTCGACATGCTTCTTCTTGGCAACATCACTCATCACGCAACATAACAGCGGCGGGGCTTTGTGCAGCTGAAGTGGCAACCTGACTGCAGTGGGAGGAGAGGTGCAGCAGACGGTGTGTCAGTAATGATCAAGCAGGATTACAGGTGTTTGTGCCACGTCAAAAGCGCACAGTGCAAAGCGCAGGCAGGTTTTATGCAATTTTCACAGCTTTACCAGATCCTATTCAAAAGCTTACCAATTTGATTTTGAAATAAATCCCTCAAGCAGAAAAAAAATAATAAAATACATTTTTCATTTTAACTATACACATGTAACTGTGGTGTGAATGATTGTCATCCAACAAGAAGAACAACACTGAAGAGAATTTAAATACAAAAGTTTTTTCTTCATAAAAGGCTTCCTGATTGGTTAACTAGGCCGTATATAATCGTTCGTGGCGATTCTGCACCTCCCGCCCAAGGACATCAGTTTCCTCTTGGGAGAAGATTTTGTGGCAGAACCGCCCCAGACTGGTCTCTTCCATCACCAAATTGTCAAGAGCGCTGTGGCGCAGAGCACACTGCAGGAAGGAAAAGAGGTGATTTGATTGGTCATGATTGAAGCCAGGCCCACCACACCTATAATATAATATAATCCAACCCCATTAATCCAACCCCACTTCCAACTGCGCCGGCCTCTGGCCACGCCATTACCAAATAAAATCAGTCATCACGCCCTGCGTGCTCATACCGTGTGCCTTTGACTGCACTTCGCTCTATACGCCACTGATTCATGAAAATAGAGCCCAATGCCTTTTTCCACTGATACAAACACAGTAAATGTGTAAAAATCCATATGGCTAACCATGACCAGCAACCTCCTTAGTTTTGGTTTATTGATTGTCTAAAATTATATGATTTGGATGGTAATATACAAACAAGTGTGTCATCTCTCCATTTGTATATATAGGTGACCAATGTTTTTATGTTCATAAAGTATCCAAAAGTATTAGCGTTCTAACTAAGTCTTAACCTTGAGAAACCAAAAATGCTACATGTAGCACCTTTAGTGTGATACCGAACACAAAATGATTAGAAATCAATGAAAATGTTTTGATCTGATACACATATAGTCAGAAAAACAGATTTGGGAGGGTTGGTGTGTGTGTGTGTGTGTGGGGGTGGGGGGGGGGGGGGTGGGGGGGGGGGAGAGCGGGGTGAGGTGGGGGGTGGTAGGGATTTGTAAACCAAGCTATGGACAATAGTTTCAGCCTTTAGCTGTGTGTGTGTGTGCATGCATGCCTGTGTGTGTGTGCGTGCATGTGTGTGTGTGTGTGGACCCATTGCCACCAGCATTTTTCTAATCCACAGGGACACAACTTGGCACCCACTGGAACCTTCTCTCACTGTGACAGTTTCAGCTCACTGATTCACCACGTGTGTGTGTGTGTGTGTGTGTGTGTGCGCGCGTGTGCGCTTGCATGGGCCTGCCTGCATATGTATGTGTTATTGTGTCCATAACGACTTCTCTCTCTCTCTCTTTCTCTCTCTCTCTCTCTCTCTCTCTTTGCAGCCACACTATTGTCTCTTCTCTGTTTGAAGGATTCAACATGAGCGCTTCAACAGCCCTCTACATTCATTACGCACACACACACATACACACACACACATACACATAGAAGTCGGTACAACCCCCAGGGATTGTGTTTGTCAAGTTACTCTCCCCTTTTCTCTCAGACTCCCTCTTTTTTGCTCTTTCTCCTTCTCCTCCTTTTCCTCATCTTGTCTCTCACTCCTCTTTCCCCACCTTTTTTTCTTCCTCTCTCCTCTCTCTTCTATTTCCTTCTCTTTTTTTCCCTTCTCCCACACAAAGCAGCCCAGGTCAGAGGAGGTCGTAGCCTGCCGGGTTTCATCTCCTCCCCTTTCTTCTGCCTCCTCTCGTCTCCTCTGCCTCTCCCTCTTCTGATCTAGGCCATGAAACCTGTCCACCTCAATGAGGACCTAAGGGAGGCCAGGCAGAAGCAGGTGGTATATCTACCCAGGGAAGTAGAAAAAAAACCCCACCACTGTCTATGTTCAGAAAAGTTGTATTCACTTCATCCTTTCATTCACATTGTAGCAAAGTTATCCTTAAGTTATGTGTGAATTGAATATATATTAATAAGACGGATGCTGTTTTAAAATGATTTAAAAATACTTTTTATCTATTATTATTATTATTATTATTATTATTATTTATGGTCTCTGTAAGCTTGTTAGCACATTTGCACATACACATTTTGTACATCGTGTACATGCTGTAAATTCCCATTTGTTTTTTAAAAACTATTTTTATAGTGTGCATATATTTCTTTGTCTCCCTATGCTCTGGGTTAGAATTACTGCTTACATGTAGGGTGTGCTAAATAACAGTGATGACATTTGCATGGGGTTACTTGATTTAATGGGTTAAGGAAGGAATTCTCCGAGCATGTAAACATAACCTGTGCCATTTTTGTCTACTGAGAAAGTTTCCACAACCTTTTCAAGACCCTGAATTATAAAGTGGTCTCAACAAAATACTGTCTTTTTTTAAAGGTGCAGTTTTTTCAAGGTTTTTGGAGGATTCTTCCACATATCTCTTTTGGACATTTTCATAATTTCTGTTTGGATATATTTAAATAATGCTGATACCCTTAGAATTGACCCTGATCCTGAAACTGCTTCATATGGTTTAAACATTTGAATAGCATCAGGTAGGAGTCTCTCTTTCTCATGTTTACCTCACATGGTGAAATGTGCCAGACAGTTTCCATATCGCGCTGTATTGTCTAACATCACTCCCCTAACCCAAATGGGAATCTCGGGATGTTTATGTCTCTAAGCAGCTCATATAGAATGACGTCCGGTGTTAATTAAACACTGAATTCCCAATATGACCAATTTACTTTGTCCTGTCTCTCTGTGAGCTAGGACTGCTTTGTCAAGTGAGAACCGTCTGTCTGAAGGCTTGGCAGTCCGGGGGGACCGGAGTGGCAGACGGACCGAATAGCAAAGAATAGCACAACCCCGACTGACAGGAACGGGTTGACGGTGGACCAATTCACGCCTCGGCTGATGAAAAAACACACAAGATTTAGTGCCATGTTATACGCTATATTAGGAATCTGTTTAGTGCTATTATGTTTCACCCCTACCCCTCGTTTTCGAGTGCCCCTCGCCCTTCGGCTTGGCCCTCGGAACAGAGTCACAAGGGGTAGTGGTTGAAATCTCCCCCGATGAAATGGGATGACCCTTCAAGACCCTGATACGTCATCGTTGACGTTTACGTAAACAGACGTTTGTTGGCGGACATTACACACATCCTAGTGACATTTGCCATTCATCTGATGGAGATAGAAAAGCATGGACGCTCGCGATTCATTCACAACTTATACGTTTCACGCTATCAATCGATCAAACAAGTCATCAAATAAAAAAGACCACTGCTTCATTACCGGGCCACTTCATGACAGAATAGTGTTAGCGGTTCTCTGTAGTCTAGCAAGCCGTGCTCCTAACGTTACCCTGCCAGTCTGCACTGATATTAGAGGAGCCGTAACAAGTGCAGCAACTTCGCTGCTGGACTTTAGTTATATTTCGGGCGTCATATGCCATCAAAGGGGGGAAATGCGACATGGAAATATGTCAAAATGCGGGACTGTCATGCACAAATCATCCTAAAAACAAAACAACAACAACAAACTAAGATAATACGACGGTTAGAATATTTTTTAGAACTTTATTAACGAAGAAAATACTACATGTGTGGTTTCCTTTTGTTGCTTGTGCAGTGTTTGCCACCATCTTGCCGATGATTGTCGGAGACTTCTCCTAACCCTCGGTTTGTAGTGTGCCTCTGAAAAATCTCCGTTTGGAGGGCCATGTAGCTCTAGCACTTCGCCCTTCCCCTACACGTGAACGCGCAAAACGGAGGGGAAGGGCTAAGTGGTAGGGGCAAGGGGTGAATTGGGATTGGGCCTTATCCCTCATCTTGATGAGCTGTCTATCATGAAAGGGCACTAGCCTCACCTTGACAGCGACAACCCAGCTCACTACTGGCCACGCCCATACGTCATGCCCACATTACATAGTATACGCCCCAAAACATCATTGAAAAGCCGGTTTCAGACAAACAGGGGATTTAGGCATGAACACATAGGGTAACACAGACATTATTTTAATAATTAATTATTATAAGTTCGTTGCATGTTGCATGTAGCTTTAAGTTTGACCTGTGATTGTAGCAACCCCTGTGGGCCAATCAGTGTCATTCTGAAAATTCCACATATTGAACACATAGTGATGACATGTATATATTTAGTATGTTTCCGAGATAATGGGCCTCATGCAGGAAACGATATACAAACAAATGTCCTCTTATTTTTGTTAGTATCCACGATTTGTTCTTATTTTGTTAGTAACTATTGATTCACCAATGTTGTCTTATTTTTGCTCTTCTCTTAGGTAAGAGAAAATTTTACGAGTGGTAGAGAGCAAAAAAACATCTCGTTTTCACAGTCCACAAATTGTTTGTCCAACGCAAGGAAACATACGATTTTAATTTGAGCAAGATAAAAAAACGAATATCATATAATCAAATTTAGATGATCATATGTTTTAGAGTAATTATAATGATTGGATTATTAAATTTGTGGGCTAAAGAAATAGTATTGGTCCACTGGTCCCAATTAAGACTAGAAAAACCCTTGGATGATATTGCGTGCGTTCAGCTTCTGAATGGCTTATATACTGTCAAGTGGAGCGTCTGACTGGACACCTGTCAGTGCCACCTCTCCAATATGAGTTGTTGAATTCTTAGGTCATCATGGATCGCTTGGCTTGGGCAATGTGTTTTTTTGCTTCCATTTTAATATCGAACCATTTTCTTTTAATTTCAGTTACTGTGCGTCCCAATGCTGACACGGCATTTACAGCGTCACTAATGTTTTGCCATTGCTGGGTTTTTGATTTTCCCGTAACGCCAGTACTGACGCTCTGGAAAATCTTGCAAAAACATGTCTACTTTGTGTAAGTTTATTTAACAGTACATCGATTTCACTACTGCTGAAGTTCTTCTTCTTACAGCCTTTTTTTGGTGGCATCTCTCCAATTCTTGGCCATGGGGCAGAGTATTTGCACACGGCACAACACCTGCCCTTATATAGTGTTTAGGGGGTGTTTCCTATGCTAATAACAAACAATCGGCCACGTGCCTCCAATGTATGATCAAGTGGGATTCATCATTCAGCACACCCAGGTAAGAGCAGATTTGGATGGTTAAGAACGTTTGGTGCATCTGGAGTTGACGTCTCTTATTTTTTCTCTTAACAGAAAATTAAGAGAAAATATAACAGACATTTAAGAGAATGATGCTGCATGAGGCCCATTGTGTTTGATGGAGACCGAGCCATAGCCCCTCAATGATTTCATTACACTGGGACGTACACATTACTAAAACATAGCAGTATCATGAATTAAAATAAAAATAATATGTTACCACTATTGCAAATAGTGGTAACATAAAGTGGTGGCTACCTGGTGGTGGTTTAAAAGGCAAGAAGTTTAAATCTTTAGAATCTAGGTCTGTTAAAATTGTGTAGTTTGATGCCTCAATCCATGGAATAAAAACCTGGCTTGGTAACCGTGTGACATATTTATATCACAGGTACAGACACAATTGGCCATGTCTCCGGGTGGGAAGCCAGAAGGGTATATGTCCTGGTCGCTGCACTAGCGCCTCCTCTGGTCTGTCGGGGCGCCTGTTCAGCAGGGAGGGGAACTGGGGGGGGATAACGTGTTCCTCCGCATGCGATGCTCCCTCCTGGTGAAACTCCTCGCTGTCTGGTGAAAAGAAGCGGCTGGCGACTCCACCACACGACCGGGACCGCTTAGGCAGGGGGAATTGGCCATGTACAATTGGGAGAAAAAGGGGGGGAAAAATTCTAAAAAATAAAAAAATAATTCAATTGAAATCTCTACAGCCCAAATCCTTTCTTTTTTGGGGTGAACATTTCACCAAAAAATGATTTTCTTAAGACTGTTAGAGGTCCAAATAATTCCATGTTGTGTATCAAAAGCTAAATTTGAAAAAATTCCAACCTCTCCTGCTTTTTCTTTCTTTCTCTTTCACACACACACACACACACACACACACAAATACACAAATCAACACACACAACCACAAAACCAAACTTACAAGACAAGACACTCAAACACGTTTTTTGTTCTTTCTCCCTCTCCCATACACCCACACACACACGCACAGAGAAAGAGAGAGAGAAAGAGAGAGAGAGAGAGAGAGAGAGAGAGACAGACAAGAGTTGAACTATTGCCTTATCCTGCTGTGTCTAGCACGATACATTATTGGTGCTTTGTCTTTGTCGATTCTCTCCATCTTCTCTAATTGAGAGCCGACATGTAGAAAATGTTTCTGGGTCCTGGAACCAAGCAGAACGTTTACTGTAAAATGTCTAAAATGCATCAGCGGGAAACGTCAACCAGGGTTCGTGCCTGAAAAGTTGCTGTTGTTGGGGATGGGAGGTTCCTGCGAGCTGTAAAATTTCTGGATTATTCCTTATCACTGCATTCACATGGAGTTATCATGGCCGTCTACTCTTCTGAATTGCCAAAACAATTTTCCATGAAAGTGGGTGGAAGCTATTTGGCACCGCATGCAGCATTGTGACACATTATAAGCAGCGATCCTGAAGCAATTCACATTACAAGCCACTACAAGTGACATTTTAATGGCAAAACTGCCAGGCAGGCATGCATCTCTTTGTGCCTGTGCGTGTGTGTGTGTGTGTGTATATATACATACACATATGTCTTTATTAGTGTGATGTAGTTGAAAAAAAGTAATTTTCTATTGCCTTTCAATTTGAATTTTAACCACTTCTTGGAATTTTATGACCAAAGAAAATGGCATTGTACATTTTGGAGAAATGCTACTGCAAAATGAAGCAATTTCACAATAGATTCACACAATACAGGATTTTGAAGATTTTGTGCAACACCCATATACAGTAATTCCCTTCAGCTTTACACTGTTAATACAAGTGGAACACATCATCAGTGAGAAGATGCATCATCACTCCAAGTTACATCAAAATCCCACCATTGATGCAGCAGTTATGGCCTTTTCAAAGTTTGAAATTGTACCACAATGCATCACAAGTTTTGTGAAAATCAGTGGTGAGAGATATCACATGTAAGTGAAAATGATGACCTTCAATTATCGCCTCCTTTGGGCCGATCAATGTAAGGATGGCCGGATTTGTGTCGTAACTTTCATTTCCAAGGTAGAGAGAGACCTTTAATTATAGCGCCCCCACCAGGCCAGTCTGTGTATTTTTTGTATTTTAAACACTGCCAAAATGCATCATCCCTTCCATCCCTCTCGATTTCCTGGGGGACTGTGAGGGCCTAAATACAAAATTTCATACTTTTCCATGCAGCTGACTTGAGTGTTGTAACAGGGAGGACAGAAAGTGACGTCTTGTTTGTTTGAGGGGAACTATAAAGTGTTCGGCCCGCTTGTTAGAGTGTGAGGTGCAGACCGCTGGTAGCAAGCTAGCTGGATGAGGAGCTGATTCTGGCTCAGTAGTCAAATAATCTCCAGGCTCTCTCCATCTATTATCATTATCTCTACCGCTCTCTGCTAAGCTCCGCAGGATTCATAACAGCATGTGTGTGTGTGTGTGAGAGAGAGATACTGAATGTGTGCATGCATGTGCCAGTGTGTGTGTATGAGACAAAAAGAAAACAAACACACACATGCATATGTGTTATTGGACATAATACATACAAATGTGCATGTATGTGTGTTGACAGGTGTGTGTGTGTGTGTGTGCTTCTGTCTGTGTGTGAGAGTATGTGTGTGTGTGAATGAGTGTGTGCACGTACAGTAAATCACATTACAGGGCTAATGTAGATGTTAAATTGAATCACCCGCTGCATCGTTTGTCTAGGCGATCGTTACTGGTAAAACGTCTGTCATATTAGCTAAGCATTCCTCATCTGGATGGTAAAATCTCTCCCCTGGACTCAGTGGGAATGGCAGCGCTGCTGTTGGAGGGCTATTTTTTTTTTTTTTTACAGGAAGTGGTTTTAGTTTTCCATTTCATTTCCATTTCTGCAATGTGACTGACACGGATTTGGAAGAAAAAAAAAGTCCTAGTTTCATAATTCATTGTAAAGTCCAACATTCAAAGTCCTTCCCGGATTTAGTCCAATGTTTTGACCTATTAGAAACAAAAGTATGAATGAAGCTTGCTGTAGAATGGAACACTATCCAAATCTAAAATTTGACAAGTTGAATATACAAATACAAATACAAAATTTTATGTTCAGCAACAAACGCCCACTTAAAAAAAATGAAAATTGATTTTTGTTAGATGTAATTTAGAACAGAGGCTCAATTACAGGTGGTAGGACGCTCTTCTCTGTTGCAGCCCCACTTTGTGATTTAGGTTGGTGAGATGGGTTTATTTTTTACATTTTGCGTAGTGCAGCTTGTGCAGCTTTAAAGATATTGAATGTCGGCACAAAATATCGGCTATCAGCAGCTTCAAACCAAAAATATTAGTATCAGTGTCAGCCACTCAAAAACCCATATCAGTTTAACCCTAGTGATTCTTATGCATTTTATCACTGTATTAACTTCTAATGAAGGAAATAACAGTGTAACTGTGGACAACCTGGAACCGCCTCCAGGAACCCTCAGGAACCCATTTTGGAGAAAACTGTTAATACTCAGTGGAAAAGCCTTAAAGCTGTTTGGGGATTTTTCTACTTTTTTTGGTGCCGTTAAACTTCCAGTTTTCTGACAGACCGGGCCAGCACCCAAAGGTGGAACATCAAGATGGGCCCCCAAATTATTCTGGAGGACCCTATATGAAAAGTTGTCAAAGCCTTCCAAAGCCCTTGCAATGTGGGCTCCTTTAAACACAAACATGTTGGTTGACAGCCTCAAATCATTGTACATTCTGTGTGTTTAGCTGACATAGCAGCCTGCAAACCAGGTCTGGAAAATTTTACTGAACACCAGAAGGTTGCTGGTTTGAAGCCCCAGGCTGGCTTGGAAAATCTGCGCTGGGATAGAGAAACAAGGAACGCTCCCCCCTCCCTTGAAAGTTATTGTCAATGTCCCTTAAGCAAGGCACATAACCCCCGACTGCTCCAGTGGAAAGCAGAACAGTAGCAGTGTGAGTGTGTGTGTGTGTGTGTGTGTGTGTGTGCAACCCTATCTCTTCGTGCAACTGCTCTCTCCAAGCTGTTGCAATGTGGTGTGCCCTGTTTGGTTGCTTGCTTAATTGCTTGCTTAATTTCGTTAACTGAGTAACAGGAGTCCTCACCAACTGTTGCCTCACGTACAGGTCTTTCCTCTTGCGCACAGGAAGTGATGCATTTTCTGGGTTCTTTCAGTGATAGCCACCGTGGCTGAACAGATAAAGAAAAGAGTGCCACCTACAGAAACTCAAACTCCATCAACAGAAAATCCAAGGAAAACACACTGTTTGAATGACAGGTGATCTCTGGGAAGTGTAGTGCAGAAACACCACAGCAATGAGGCTGAGAGACAAAGATGGAGACTAAATAAAAAATAATCTTGCCAATTACCACTTTAAGATCTTTAAGTTTAATGTCAATTTCTCTTCCATTTTCCATGGAAATGCTTTGAATGTGCTTTTATGTCTCCAACTCACTCTGTTGTGTGAGCAAGTCCTGCATACAAAATCACTGTTACAAGTCAGGCTATTGTCCATTCACTTACTGACTGTGCGAGACGTGACATCAGCGGGAGAATATTGTGCGAACGCGGAAATCTTTTTGCATGTTGCCTGTCTGTCCAATCAAAATGAAACATTATATGTAATTAAAGTTAAGTATTTAAAGGTGCATTAACCCTGTAAGGCCCACTGTTGCAAAATTACAACATCAGTTTTAGCTATCCTAAAAAAAAAATCGGGAATTGTTTTTTTTTTAAAAGACCACATTTAGATAGTCAGTGGGTCCTATTGGTTAACCCTGCAATGCTATTGGATGGTAAATGTGTTTATAGGTCCGGCCATCAGGCCATGAACTCACACAACCTGCAAACTTTTCTTCAGACTCATCTCTTTGTTTTATTGGACTGGATTTGTCAAGATTCAAGTAAGTAAAATGCCTTAAATATTTTTTTTTATGATGATTACAATGTCTATAACATGTAGATATTTAGTTATTGTGGAATACATTCATCAAATGTGATTTTGAGCATGTTATGTCTATGTTGTAATTCTACATACCTGGGTGAGGGTGGTAGTCAAAATAGCAGTTGCACCTTACACATTACATGGGGACATGGGGATGCTCGTTGCATTGTTCAGGGACAGGTGAGAATGTTCTGGAATGTGGGGATGTGAAGTGTTCCCTTTTAGTATGATAAGTAGAGAGCATAATAGGCTATCCAGACACTATTGTGTGAATTTGGTGGAATGTGAAAGTAAGATTAGGATACATTTGAATTGAAATTATTTAGCCTGGAGAATATATGCTCATATGTATTACTTACTTACGTACATATTTATTTATTTGTTTGTTTTACTTTTTCCATTTCAGAATGCCACCAGCAAAGAGAGGTGTTCTTTACAGTGTGCAGGATGTGATTGATGCCATCCAAAATGGAGACAGTGATTTTGAGATGGAATCAGACACTGATACGAGTGACGAAGAGGCAGATGAAGATGCCGGTGAAGTGGACAAAGAAAATCTACAGCCCACTGACTGCCCAGCTGATGATTATGTGGACATTGAGCCCCAAATTAACAAACACACCATGCCCCGATGACAGGTATCGTTGGCTGAAAAAGGATTTCATCAGTCCCAATACTGATTTTTCTGGTCCGGATATCACCAATGATGCCGTTTCCAGTACAAGTTCCCCATGAAATCTCACCGCTGGTACACCTACATCTTCTGGCACACCATCATCCTCGATGTGATCAACGCCTGGCTCCTCTACAAGCGGGACTGCAAAGCTCTCAATATTTCAAAGAAGGAGATACTGAACAGGAGACAGTTTCAGGCACAATTAGCATCCTCTCTCATCCTGGTGAATACAACACTCAACACACCAAAGAGAGGGCGACCATCTTCAGGCAATAGGAGCCCAGAAACGCAGACAGGGACATCAAGGAGCCCCTTGAGTGCTCAGAAGAGACCATCAGGTGATGGAAGTCCATCAAATGGGGTCCCAGCCAAAAGGTCATCTGCACACCCCCCGCTGGATGTACGCAAAGACCTCATCGCCCATTTCCCGGTGAAGACGAACAGAGGACGCTGCAGACACTGCAATACAGGATATACCAACACCCTATGCAGCAAGTGTAATGTTTGTCTTTGCTTTTCAGAGGAAAAGAACTGTTTCTGGGACTATCACTGCAAATGAACATGGCTGAACACTGGGACACTGGGACTTTGAATGCTCAGAAGGGATTTTGTAAATTTTGAGTTTTGTAAATACAGTTTTATCTTTTTTTTTTTTATTAATAAATGACTTCATAAAAAAATATGACTGTTGTGTGATTATTATTCATGATATAGACTGTTATGGGGCAACATAAGCGCTCAACCCTGCAAATGAACCCTTAGTTGTTTTGTATATTTGTTCAAACAATGTGAGTATAAACACAGAAATTCTGCTCCCAACTAGGGCCAACGTTGCAATATTACAACATGTCCCTAAAAACTTACTAAAACATACAAATTTTGAAAACCCTTTAATTTCTGCATCAGAGGCCCCCTACAACAACATCTGAGAGGTGAAAAAATGTTTTGCTCATTTTTTTCTATATTTGGGTTTTACAGGGTTAAGTACAGTCCCACATCACAAAATGACCATAATATATCTGCATGGATTGGTGAAAAATTATTATTCCATTATTTTGTCACAGACCTGTCGATGTTGTTGCAATTCCTCGGTCGTCAATAAACGTCACAAATTCCTTAATGCCCCTTTAAATGTGATCGCTAAACATTTCAATTTCAAACTTAATAGCAAAGGTACATATATGTGGGCAGAAAGTATTACTGGTGCAGTAATTCTGTAAATAATTGGTTTCGATCAAATATTTATTCTTTATTCATTCATTCCAAAATGTGTTCTTAATCATTAAATTCCCAATTCTAATATATATATATACACAGTAAGACATATTTATACAAAATAAATACATATACTACTTATTATGACATTTTGTGTGCAATACTAATGATAATAATATACTTTAACAATATTTTTGAAAGCAGTATATACAGTATATATATCTGGAAGGTGACAATATAGTGAATCAACAGGAAAAAACAAATAGTGACAGCATGGTGTGCGTGCGTGTGTATGTGAGTGTGTGTGTGTGTGTGTGTGTGTGTGTGTGTGAGAGAGAGAGGCCTACATACATACATGAAGTGTGATTGTTAATGTGTAGGCATACATATTGTGTATGTATATTCATGCATGACTGTGTTTGTATGAATGTGTGTGTGTGTGTGTTTGTGTATAGGTGTGTGTGTGCATGTGTGACATGTATGTATGTGTGCCTGTGTATGTGCGTGTGTGTGAATAGCTAAAGCCAGTTAGTGATGGATAGGCTGTTGACAATTCAAAGATGTCAGCTGAGTAAAGTATGCTAATGCTATTCTCTGCTCCGCATCCAAACACAGCAATGTATTCCAAACTGTGGCTAGGGGACTGGTAATTAGCTGTGTGTGTGTGTGTGTGGGTGTGTATCTGTGTGTGTGTGTGTTTTGTGTGTTGTGTTTGCGCCTGTCTTCCTGCTTCCTTATGGATTGAATCAGGCAAGCATATCAATTATGAATTGATTGTTATGATGACAATAATGATTATGACTACTAGTACTACTACTATTACTACTACTGCTACTACTACTACTGCTGCTACTACTACTAGCGCTACTACTATTACTACTAATACTACTGCTACTACTACTACAAATACTACTACTACTACTAATACTACAATGACTACTACTACTACTACTAGTACTACTACTATTACTATTACTAATACTACTACCACTACTACTACAACCACTACGATTACTACTACTATTACTACTATTACTAATACTACTACTACAACTAATACTACTATTACCACTACTGCTAGGGTTGCCTCCATTACCAAATGATGGAGCATGTTCCCCCATGAGGAGACTGTTCTAAAAACAGCATTGAAATGCTCAGATCTGGTGACATTTGAGAGATGGATTTAGCCAAATCTTAAGTTTATCCCCAACGGTCTCCTGTACTCTACTTGCCATTTCGGGCCTCCATGTTCTGCCGCGCAACACGTTACGGGGTGAAATCAAAATCGTCTGTCCTCTTCATGGATGACAAGTGGCATACCCCTCCTATTCCTCCTGCTTCCAATGCACATAATGCAAATAAAATATACCCAGATTTATAATTTAAAGTGCTTCATAGGGGTAACTCTGTCTTCATTTCTATTGATGTTACTGCCTTTCTGTTTCATGCACGCTCTTGTCCGTGTTTTTCTCTGATCGCTTTGTTCATGTTTATTGGTTTTGTGAAGCACTTTGTAACTCTGATTTTGAAAGGTGAGATTTACTCCCCCGCTTACTTACTTTCGATTAACAATAACAAAAATATTCAGGGGAATCAATCGGTGCAACATATCAACAACAGCAACATTTATTCCTTCAATATTACCCTCTAATTTCCCCCTTCTCTTTTTAAAGCCCAACATTTCAAAATAAAACTCCTAAAACCTATTAAGTGTGAAAAGCTCTATAAAATAACACTAAATTGGATAGAAAAACTGTTCGGAGTAATATTTTTTTCTTTGTATCTCTTTCTCTTGTTTCTAAATCTATGACCTGCATGTGCATGAATTGTATATTATGAATGCAATAAGTAATATCTGCTCCGATATTCGCATTACCATTAAAACCACCGAGACAGGAACATTGTCATTCCCATGATCAGTGAAGCAAATCCTGCAATCCGGTCTGTTTTCCTGCAACATTACAATGACAGCCACAAAAATAAAATCCTGTTTTCCAGATCATATTCCAAACATAAATGAAAACCAGACCGGTGTAACTCATTACCATATCAGCTTCAGGTGACGTCTGGGGTGGCAGAAACTCTGGAATTGTTGCCGGACTCGTGTTTTGTCCGTTAACGTCGCGTTCCTCTATTGGTCGACGGAAGATACCCTGTGCACGCTTTGCAGTTCGCCGCGTACTCATCCTCTCGTACGCTGTCAAGCCACGGATACTCAGCTTCACATTCACAGTGAGATTTTTTTTTACAATCTCTTGCAACAGCGAGAGCCATCACACACCGTCACGCACAGACGAGCGAGCACCCTGACGAGGACAGAGAGCTGCCAGCCGGCTGTGGTTTTTTTCCTATCAAATCTGCGTTTTAGAATGAAACTGGTTTCATTATTATTCAGAATTGGGTTATTCTTACTTTCATCACTCGAGTAACAAGTCACATTCCGTATTGCGTTATTATGGAACCCAATATCTTTTTCTGCATTAAGGAATGATTCCGTATTATACAGGATGGGTGGAAACAACTACTACCACTACTACTATTACTACTACTACTAATACAACTACTACAACTATTAATACTATTATTATTGCTGATACTACTACTACTACTACTGGTAGGGTTGCCTCCATTATCAAATGATGGAGCATGTTCCCCAAGGAGGAGACTGTTTGCATTGAAACATTGGCTGCATTGAAATGCTCAGTTCTGGTGACATTTGAGAGATGGATTTAAGTTTATCCCCAATGGTCTCCTGTACACTATTTGCTGTTTCGAGCCTCCATGTTCTGCTGCTCAACACATTATGGGGTGAAAGCAAATTCAACTTTGCTCTTCATGGATGACAAGTGGCATACCCCTCCCATTGGCCTTGCTTCCAATGCACATTACGCAAATAAAATATACCCAGATTTATAATTTACTACTATTGCCACTGCTACTACCGGTAGTATCAAAATAAATCAAATATATCAATATATCAAATCAAATCATTAAATATATGTGCAAGTAATATTAAAAACAAATAAATGTACACAAACATAAATAAATTAATAAATAAACAAATTCTGCATTTATTTTACATATATTTATTCTATATTTATTTCTATATTGATTTATTCTGTATTTATTTACTCTTGTATTTGTTCATCCATATGATAAAGAGGGGGTATGGCTTTAACATTCAGCGTAGCAATCAAGCCCAGGAGGAGGAGAGGTGCAGGTCCAAGGTAATCTTGTACACAGACCCTCTAAAGCAGGTCCAAGGAACTTTTGCAGCTTGAAAGATCAGAGATGTCGACACAAGGCTCTGTGTCAGAACTCGGCTGATCTGAGACATGATCAGAAAGTACAGATTAGTAAAGTTTATTGGAGGTGTTTGTACTGCTTGCGCACACAGTTTCCCCCTGTATTTATCGTCATATTTTAGGAATAAAAATGCAGACACTGATTTGGTTGTGTTTTACTTCCTTTGTACATTAGGTTATTAGATTGCTGTGGATGCAGACATCAGCTGTCACACTGTGTGGCCTATTGGCGTCTTTGCTCGGCTGGAGAAGTGAATTAAAAATCCAGCCTTTCTAGTGTTTAACTGATAGAACAGCGGGAAAGACAACCATACAAGACATAGAAGCCTCATGCACAATGCACAACCCACAGTTATTAGTTATTAGTTATTAATGTTTTAATAGGCATAAAGCGGCTCTGGCTATCACTGTATGCAGCCATTCGTACAAGTCAGAAAACAACAGCAAATAAAAAATAAAATAAAAAGATTTCTGATTGGTTGTGTTTTCTGACTTGCTGTAGTTTTCTGACTATTTGTTTTGCACTTCAGGGCCACTGTACATTAGTGTACTAACATAGTCTAGCAATTATCTAGTCTAGTATCTATGTGCCAATGGGAGTTAGGCAACACCATGACATACTTTGATTGACACCCCCCTCGTTATCATTATATGGATAATCAATTCTATATTTGATTGGCAGCCAGTGAGGGGAGGCCATTATTGTGGGTGATGTGGCACCTGCAACTTGTTTAAGTCAGGAGCCTTTCTGCACCAATTAGAGCCGGGACACTGCAGATTGGCTAAGGCAGGAAAACAAGGCATTGCAGTAGTCAGGATGAGGGCCGAACCACAAACTACCCCAAAGTACCACACTTTACCCCACAGCGCACAACAAAGTACCCCAAACTACCACAGTATACCCCAAACTACCCCAAAATGTACCCAAACTACCACAAAGTGTGTGTGTGTGTGTGTGTGTGTGTGTGTGTTTGCTGTAAATGTGCACTCTGTTTGAGGACATATTGTTTTCAGTATTTTGTGGTACACTTTGTGGTGCGTTTTGGTACATTTTGGGGTAGTTTGGGGTACTTTGTGGATGTTTGGGGTACTTTGTGGTAGTTTGGGGTACTTTTTGGTAGTGTGTGGTTGTTTCGGGTACTTTGTGGTACATTTTGTGGTTGTTTGTGGTACTTTGTGATACATTTTGTGGTTGTTTGCGGTTGTTTGGGGTACTTTGTGGAAGTTTGGGGTACTTTGTGGTAGTTTTGGGTACTTTGTGGTAGTCTGTGGTAGTTTGTGGTACTTTGGGGTAGTTTGTGGTAATTTGTTGCAATTAGTGGTTAGGGTTAGGGTTAGGACCCTGATGGGGTTTTCTTCTCCATTGCAGCCCCACTTTATGATTTAGGTTGACAAGACAGGTGTATTTTTACAAAAAAAAAAAAAGCACATAAAAAACAGCAGCAATATCCAGCTTTAACAGTGCAACATTTAGAAAATTAATAAGAACCCCTTAACATGGATACTATCTTTCCTCATCAAACTGAAAATCATGACCACACCATAGGTGAAATATGCAGGCATTATAAAAAATATATATATTTTTGAGCAAATCTTTTTCAATCATTTGAAATAAAGAGACTTCTGTAAATTAATTTGTAATATAATGCAGTATTTACAAATACTGCCTTCTTGTTGAATAAAAAAAACATAAGATTATTGATTTATACAGTTTGTGAGATTAGAATTTTAAGATTCCATCAGCATTCACAGTAGTTCTGACACATTGAGTTTTAAAGTTTTAAACTACAAGCTTTTGTATTTCGTATTTTTGGTATTTTCTATCAAAAATCAAAAGATGTTTTATTTTAATTAACACCATACAGGTGTTAATAAGCACTTGAAAAGTAGAATTCTGAATTTACTTTCTTAATATTCTGCTAATATTAGTATCATAGACTATACCAGTTTCTTATCTCTAACTAATAAAAGACTACCTCAGGTCAACCATGTCCCAGGAGAGACTTTCAGGACTGGCTCAAATTTAAATTGAGGTCTTTGGACCTGGGGGACATAGTGGCTGCATTTGCACAAGCCAAGGCCCTTAAGCAGCACTTTCAAATCACTACTTTAAAAGGTATTGATAAGCACTGGCCTCACAATGTGGGGTTTGTTCCCTAAGAGAGAACTTTTATTAGAGAGAAGTTTTTATTTTAAGTTATTTACAATTATCTTAATTTTTAATATTTTTATATTCCGTTAAGAAGTCAGTTAAGAAGTTTACTTATTACATTAACAAATGTGTGAAAATAAAAATGTTTAGATTCTGTAAATATTTTTTGATTGACGTCTGATTATTTAATAGGAGTTCTGGGTAACCTAATGGCAATGTACTGTATGTTGATTTTCTGCCTGGGGCCCCAACAAACTATAGAATCGCCTCTGTGTGTTGGGTTCAGGTGTTTCTCAAAGTGTTCCTTCCACTTCCCGTTTCCTCGCCCCTGCTAAAACCAGCCTGGGCCCTTGTTTTTTTTTAGAAATCAAGCATTGCAGAGCTACTTTATGAACTACAAAAACCTGACTAAGTAGATGAATGTAATCCTGGTCCAAATCGTCTTCCATGACAGTGCATGTTGTATGGCCTGTAGTGGCCTGAGGTCGTGAGACGGTTACTGCTAAAGCCTGCCCACCTCGTGACTGCCCCTGATCTTGAACAATGGAGCGTGACAGGCAGTGAAGTGGACCCATAATACTCAGGGTATTTTCACACCTAGTTGGTTTAGAGCAGTCATTTTGAACCCCAGTTTTAACCCGAAAATTTCTGACCACATTGTCAATCCTGACCTCTCTTACTAAAACCAAGCACCGAACCTGAGGTGACAGGGCCCGGGACTTCACCTCATTACCCTCTTTCAAAACATCCTTCAAAACGCAACTTTTTAAAATTGCTTTTAATGTCTGAAGTCTTTAACCTCCCAATTTTCTTTTCGCCCACAATTGTTTTTCTTTTTCTCTCTATTTTATTCTAATTCTTGCTTGTGTTTTTATCCTATGTGATCTTAATGTAAAGCATCTTTGAGTACCTAGAAAAGCGCTATACAAATAAAAAATATATAATTATTATTATTGATAAATTATGGTTTGCTGAACATTTTTGAACCATAACTGGACCAATGTGTACATTCAGCAAAGTAACACCAGGTTTAAAAATGCCCTTATTCTTAGGACCATATAACTGACCACAACACCTACATCTGAAATAGCAATAAATACGGGAAAACTACAATGGCTGCCATACTGAATTACATAGTAATGGGTGAAAGTTTTAACCATGGTGATGAGGTGTTTGGCCAGTGTTGTTAATGTGACTTTCAGTCATGCTGAACTAAATATTATTCAGTAATTTTCTAGGAAAGTGTTCTGCTCTATTTCACACTATATCCTTCCCATTATTAAGCCACTGTTTGGTTTGGTGCTAATGGTAGAATATGGCATAAGGTCTTAACTATTAAATAACTTGGATGAATGTTATGGAGCTAACAATATCCTTAGATCTAAATTAGGAGGATGTAATGAGAGACACAGCTACACAAGCAGAGGCATAAAACTTCAATATGCCGTACTGTTTTTGTTTTTTAAACTCACTCCTCGCCATTTCTTTTTCACAGCTCTGATGAGGTCCCAGTTAATTTTCTGTCCAATATCTGCTATTCATTGCAATCTGTGTTGCACGGTGTGCTCATGATGATAAAATAAAATGGCTTGGATGTGATCGGGTTTAACATAGGTTGAATCTGATTGACTGCCAGTTGTTTGATTAATCGTTGATCGATTGATCATGTTGAAAAGCAAACCACACTCAAACCACCTCCTGTGGAAAGAAATAAGGGTTGGTGAAGAAAATAATAATAAGCCTGTGTTTCGATTTCTGCTGGGTTACAACATTTCAATATTAGTTTTCATGACACAGCACAACAATTTTTTTTGCCAAATTGGCCTCTGGAAGGGAATCAAAGTCTCGCGCTGGACACATTTTTTTTCTGTGCGGTAAAGTTGAAAAAAATGTAAAAAATATTCCCCCACTGTCTGGTTGACTCAAGTTGGCTGTCAACAGCACTGTCAACAGCCAGTGACAATTCAGATGTCCACCATATAGCCTAGAGTGTACTGAAAGAGACAGCAGAACATTCAATTCAAAGAGGATTCATGGATAGCTTCACTTAGGACCGATTTAAATTCAGTTTTTTTAATGCAGAAGAAGACTCAGCTATTTCAGAGTTGGCCTTTCCAGTGGTCAACTTACAATTGAGCAAGGTGTCATTTTTGAACATTATTTAAAATGAAATCAAACTCTTTATGTAAAATCTGAATCACATTGTTCAGTCAGTCAGATGTCTACTGTGTTTAAAATCCAGTATGGTAGCACATCACAGTGTTGGTGAGTTTAGTTAGTGACTTTATCTCACATTTTCTACGATGCTTGTGATGCTTGTGTGACCGGTTCCTCTGCGTTGTGTTCTGGGAATGAGGAGCAGGAGACAATCCTGGGTCTCTGGTCACTTTATTCTGGTAACACTGGTAACACATGCGGCATGAAAAACATCATATGTGTGTGTGTCACAACAGGCCAGCTCTCCTACTGTTCATGACGACTTTCATATATATATTCACCAAATATATATAATATATATAAATACATACTATATAAATATTATACTTATATATACCAAATACATTTTTTAACACTAAATAATACTATATAAAGATAGATGTAAGACTACTAAAAATAAGACTACTAAAATAAGATAGATATAAAGATCAAATCGACAGTAAATCCAATAGCACTTAATGTCACAGAATAGAGAATAGAGAAATGCAATTCCATTCTAAACAGCATAACAAGCAGCACTGTAGTGCCCCTTTAACTACAAGGCTTTCAGTAGAACATTAAAATAAGCAAACGTTTACAATAAAAAGATTAGCCACAGGAAAGCATCTCCATACCTGGTAACACATGCGGCATGAAAAACGTGTGTGTGTGTCACAACAGGCCAGCTCTCCTGGTAAAAAGAATAAAAAAACAACCGAGACGGCCAATCTGTGAATACGGGTTTTCCGTTAAAATGTGCTAATATTTTCTTCCAAATTAATAACTGGAAACAACTTAAATTAATAATGTATAATCACAATGAAATTTACAGGAACTGGATAATATACTTAACAAGAATGAACCAATCGATTACATTAATATCATCTGTTATTACTTTTGTTAACTTTTATAAGGCGATATTTAATTCAACACAACCTACCTGGCGACGGGCTCTTAACGGCACAAACCGCGCGCACCCACTTAACCTCACCAGAACGTGCCCGAACCATACATACACACACACACACACACACACACACACAGAAAGCCCATACAGGAGGAGATGCAGACCCAAACCAAAAGAGAGAGGAGAATGATTTGGTGAAATTCATAAGTTGTCAACATTAACCTGTTACACTTGCTCACTCCAATACAAAAAAAAGCTTTGCAGCTCCTCCAAGGTACATAAATGAAAAAGAGCTAGAAGACTGCAAAAATGTACACTACCAGTCAAAGGTTTGGATACACCTGACTATTTCTCATGATCTTAAAGACATTTTGATGTAAAGTTAATTTGTGAAATTTCTTTGCTCGTTAATGCCTAATGCCAAAGGGTGGCTAAAATATATGATAATTTTGATTTGTTTAACATTTTTTTGGTCACTGCATTATTTCTTTTGTGTTATTTCACATTTTTGATGACTTTACTATTATTCTATTATATGGAAAATAGTAAAAATAAAGAAAAACCCTTCTATGAGTAAGTGTGTCCAAACTTTTGACTGGTAGTGTGACTACTCTTGGAGAACAACTGACAAAGCTTTAATATTTAAAAAAAACAAAACAACTTGTTTTAGCCTTTGTCAGGGTACATATAAAGGCTTTGCGGTTGCGTGACAAATCTCCTAGCAGCCAGGTGCCTTCACGGAGGTCGAAGTGACAAATTTAACCTACATTAAATGAATAAATGAAATGCAAATGAAATGTCATTTGATGCTACCTGTGCGATCCAGTGACATCACTTGCGTGTTAGAAGGCTAGTTATGAACTTCAGAAATTGAAATTGTAAACATTTGTAAAAGAAAATAGCCAAAGCTCAGTGATAAACTGTTGTCTCAACAAGCAAGAGCTAAATTACCGAAGGTTACTTCATTATTTGCCCCAGAAGAGAGAAGACGAAGCTAGAGAAGCCAGAAAAGAAGCTAGCAGTAGCAGCTAGCTGACGAAATACCACAGCTGCAGGTAGCTAATAATTATTACTTTATGCATGCGAGGGAATGGCTACAGTCTGGTGGTGTTTGATTTCAATGTCGCTGGGTGTCGAGATAGAGAAGAGCTAGGTGCTACATTTCACTTCTAGGTGTGTCAGGGTAGTTCTCAGAGAAGTTGGCTGAAGGGCCCTGGGCACTGAACTTGCAGGGGGGGGGGGGGTGGTTAGCTAGATACGTTAGCTGGTGTGCTAATCAGGTGTGTTAACAACAAGACAGTGGTGGTTAGCTGACCAGACACTATGGTGCTAACAAGCAGCTACAAACTGACATTATCGAAATGAAAAATGTGTGTATCAGTAGCAAAATTATCAGTTCCCAGTCAAAACAGCGCAGATATACCATGTCTATTCAATTCTGTTGCGACAGTAAAAGTGGTGCATTCAGAAGCGCAACCGGCAGTTCTCAGCCACTGTTGCCCAAGCGCTACGGCCCTTCAATATGGATGCCAGATGCTGCGATGCATCACCTGAAAGTCCTCTGTTAAAGCTTTGTCAATTGTTCTCCAAGAGTAGCTGGGATTTTGACTACACCGTAGCTTAGATGAGTCCACAGCACAAAAAAAACAGCCAACTTTGGCCCCTTCGGTCCCGACTTAACTCAAGCAGTCAACTGCACTGTATCTCACACCTAGTTATTCCAGAGTTGGCATTTCCAAGCCGTCAACTTCCAACTGAACTCGACTTGAGCCAAAGTGCTGCGCGACGCTATCAACCTCCGCTACAGCCACTGAAAGGAGAGGCTTCCCTGAAAGGAGGACTATTTAGCATAGAGTGACATGGGTGGGGTACGGGGGCTATGGGGGGGGGTTGTTGAGGGGTGGATTCGGGGGGGGGGTGGTGACAATTTGACTGGGGTGGGACAGGAGAGGGCTAATGGATCTGCGGGAGGGACAGTGGCAGGAGAGTTGGCCTATACCGAACTTGACACGCAATTAGAACATACATGGCATATATATACACACTTATGGAGTGTGGGCAAGTGTGTGTGTGTGAAAAAAAAAGGAGAGAGAGAGGGAGAGAGAGAGAGCGAGCGAGACCCCTGAACACACATTACCTGGGGTGGCAGATAGCCTGGCCTTTGGTTGGTACCCTCCCCGTCTCACTCACTCACGCACACACACACGCACACACACACACACACACACCTGTCATGGCTAATGCAGAAGGGGTGTGTAGGGGGCATGAAGCAAGTTGTCAGCACTGCCATCAGGCAGGCAATGAACTGGAGGAACGAGAAAGTGACAGGAGGTGGTGTGTGTGTGTGTGTGTGTGTGTGTGTTGGGGGGTAGAGGAGAGAGAGATAGAGGGCCAGAGAGAGAAAGAGATGGAGAGAGAGACAGAGAGAGAAAGAGGTCAAGTAAAGCAGGGCTCTGTATTTGAAAAAAGTTTCACCTAACTCCCTCCCTCGCTGTCTGTCTGTCTAGCTTTCTAACTCGCCCCCCCCCCCTCTCTCTCCACTGTCAGAAGAGCTCTCTCGCCCGCATGATGAGCTGGCCCTCTCTGAAACAGGAGGAAGTCCCGAATCTGTTGTTTTGTTCAAACAGGCTGGCAGGCCAGAAGAGAATACGATGCAGAGGTCCTCACATAGTTCAAGGTTAGGCTCAGAAACCAAGCTTCAAGTCTTGTGCACACACTTTCTCTCTTACACACACACACACACACACACACACACACAGATGCAATGGGTGGGGTAGTGTTCATTCTAAATGTAAACTGTTGCAGCTTCCTGATTGCCTTATTTTAACCAGTAATTTGGAGGTCCTTCACCTCCAACATCTGAATCTGAGGCAGAATCAATAATAGTTTTTATAATTTCAATGAATGTAATGTGAATAACGTTAGTGTCATTTCAGGCTGCGCAAAATGAAGTTTGCATGTGTAATCTTCCCTTCAAACATGTTTCCAAATGATCCAACAGGTAATCAACACTGAAAAAAAAAAAAGATCATAAAGTTGCATGAGTAGTTTAGTCATTGCTGCCATCTTTCAGGTAATCTAATGATTAGCAGTGCTTTTCTAATCAACTGACTGTAATCCTGATATTTAAATTAAATTCCTCCCCAAATATGCACGTGCACGTGGACACACACACACACACACACACACACAGTTGAGTGACAGGTTGGATAAATCTAGAAGCGACAACCTACAGTATCATGTAATTTTACTGATTATTCCCTGGGCTCGGGACGGAGAACACACACACACACACACAAACAAAAGTGCCCACAGACACACGCAGTCATTAAGAGTTGCACTGGCAGACAGGGAACAGAGATTCAAACTATGTAATGAAAACAAACTAACAGAACAAAGGGAAAAATGGTCATGGAATGACTACTGTCTCAGCATACCTTCAATTAATTAATATAGGTGATAATAAAGAAGAATTGGCCAGACAAAATGTTTTAAAAACTTAAGAAGCTGTACTATATATTTGCATTAGTTTGAAATTAATTCCCACGTGGAAGCAGAGGTCCGCCGGCCAGCAGTTTTTATAGATCAAGTATTTTAACATGATATTTTTAGTGGTGAACGGTGTTAAATGTATGATGCATTTTTCAGCAGTCTGCACTTACTCTTTTATGAGGGTTTCCGGCGATGATTTAAAAAAAAAAAAACTTCAAGTCGAGGGACAGTGTATTATGAAGGTCTAAGTCTGCCTCAGGTTGAGTATGCAGTTATTCCAGGTTTATGGTTTTAATTTAGCTAACAGTTCTACTTTTTCGTTGGCCTCAGAGTGTGTTTGTTAGATTCTGTATATTTTTTTTTGTAGGTTTTGAAAACAGTCTAGTTTTAGTTTAGCTTTACCATATTTTAGTTTTAGTAATTTTATTTATGGCCAGATAGGGGGAAAATAGCAGTTGGTAAGGGAAGTTCATTATTCATGTTTTTTAAATAAAGGACATTTCTCTTAAATTGGGAGAGTAATTTGTCATGAGAGAAATACTGTTCTTTCCACATGCAGGACCTGATCAAAATGAAAACTAATCCATGGGCATTTTTATTTTATTTTAAATAGCTTCGGTTTTTTTTGTGTTAAATTTTCTTTCAATCTGCTTCACATTTCATTTTTATTTTAGGTTTAGTTCCAGTTTATGATGATAACTGTCAGAAGCAAAACAGGGTTAAGCCTGCAGTCATAGAGACAAACTTTAATAAATCCAAAAAACCCAAACAGTTGCAATGCCCACTGTTAGTGGAAAAAGGCCATCGCCCACTAATAATATCTATCCCCTTCGATTGGCCGTCTCTTAAATCCTCAAAATCCATTGACAGGCAGGCAGATTGTGGGAGATGCCCGAGAAAAAACGACTCAACCGAGGTAAAAGCTTGTGAGCTGACAGCGCTCTCATTACATTCTTTTTTAAATAATTCTAGTTGATATTATTTATTACTGTAAGGTATATTTTGATAAAGTTTTGCTTCATCCTGTGTTTCTAGCTGCCTCTGGGTGAAAAGGCCTGCAGCATCTCTATTGAATTAATATGTATGAGAGTGGAATTATGTGGTCCCGTCCACATTCAGAGTTAGTTTTGGGTATTAAGTATTTAAGTTTACGTTTCACATAATCAAATGATAGGTAATGTAATCAACTTCCAGGGACTTCTACAAGTTAAATCACATATGTAACCTAATTATGAACGTGCAAACTCCGGCCAAAATGACTGCACTATGAATTTAGTTTTTTTAAATTTCATATTAAAAGCATGAAAAATGGGTTTCTATGGCAAAGGTGAAACAAATCAATATTAAACAAAAACAGTAAATATATTTTATGTTCTATAGATATTTTAGTTTTATCGGGTAAAATATGACACCATGTCTTTTGTTGCTACTTCTATCATTAACTTTCATTCACCTGACTTTAAATTAATATCTATTAGCCAGATTGCTGGATTTGATTCTGTCTTGAGACAAATGAACTGATGCATGCAGAGAGAGACCCCGTTCCCAGTGTCACTCTTTCTTGACTGTATTAATGGGGAACTTATAACTTACAGCACATACAATTTTTGTTATGATTCATTTCCAGGGAGCCACAGTACAATTCCAAGTGTCATAAATATTTCACGTCTGTATGCAATCGGTTGTTCGCTGAAAACAGTGGACAGGTAAAATAATTCATTTTGGTAAATTCATTTTTTTATTGTTTGATTCCATTATAAAAACATTGAGAGATACTGTTCAATTGCTCCACACTTCTCTGGGTGCAACTGGTCTAATGGTCCAGTATTTTCAGTCGTGCAAAATAAGTAACCTTTAATCAACTTTAGTCAAAATGTGCGACATGAACACACTCCCTCTCTAGCATTTCCTTGATACAATACAACAAATGAGCGAGTAATCACTGTGTAATATTAAAGCAATATTTACACATTCATGTAACATTTGTGCTGCTGCAGCATAAAAAAATACATGTTTTTTGTTTGTTTATTAGATTATTATTCTTTGCATTCAGAGCTTTAAATGATTACACTAAGGGGTCGATCAATTATTTTGTTTGAATACTTTTTTTCATAAGGTTCAGTTTGGTCAAACTTTTTTCTGATGTAAAATGTATCAAAGTTCCTGTAAAGTCACGGTGTTCAGACACATTTATAGTTTTCAGGATGTCCTTATATGTTTGAGCAGTAATTCAAAAACTTGATATTTCACTTGCTAAATTTTGTGTTACTGGCTGACTTCATACTTCTAAACCAACTTAACCAACTTATTTTTTCTTTGTCCTGTATCCTGTTTTGCAATAAGTAATTTTACTTATTTGCTGTTGAAGAAGCCATTGAAAGAAAAAAAAATGGCTGTGATGAAAACACTCTCCAGGGAAAGCAATGTCAGAGGTTGAGGCTAATAAAGGTTTAGCTTTAATTTACCAGTCCATAGGACCTGATGTAGTTATCCTGTATGGCCAGGGTGAGATTTTACATAGAAACTGGCTTGGATGTAAAAATTAAAGGTTGAATGTGGGTATGTTTTTGGGTTTATCAAATTGATACTTCCTATCATGGATGAATCTTAGAAGAGCCTCAGTAAATTCTGGCATCCTTCACGGGTGAGAGAAATCAGTGTTCTTTAATTATCCATGACATGCATTGACATCAGTGTTTTGCTGACATCGCCATGTTGACAGCACACCATTATAATCAAGGACTATACACAACAAGCGACCACGAACAAGTAAATGCCTCACCTGACTTTGGAAGAAAAGGAAACATATTTTAAAAAAGACTGACTTGGAGGAGGAAACCCTTACTTTCTACCACATCATCCCTGACACCACTAAGGCTGGCAGATAAACTCTCCTATCTGTCGTTTCATGATATATACAACTCACTATTTCTATCCACATGGCATCTCCATATTCAATAGAAACCCTTGGCCATCAAACTAAATCTCACTATTGAATGATACTGACATTTTTGAACATTTTGGGTTATTATAGGTGTTGAAAATATTGAGCAATGCACATCAGGTAGCAATTTCTTTCCCCATAGGATTTTGAAATGAAACCCTTCAAATCTGCAAGACTGCATTGTGGCAGAGATGTGGACAGTTAGTTGTCCAGATTGTGATGGGGTCACCATATGCTGACAACAGTAATAGAGAGGTCTTGGAGCGGGTAGGAGTTGACAGGGGAACAACAGGAGATCAAATTTGTCAAGGTTTAGCTTGGGTTGATGAGCAGGCATCCTTGTTGAGATGTTGAGCTAGACAAGCAGATATGTCAGAGGTCATCTCTGCCTGTCTAGAGAGATAGCAAAAAGGTTAATTTGTACTTTGTTTTGTGCCGATATTCAGTAGCTTCAAATTTGGACATTTTCATGCCAAAAACTGACAAGCAGTCAGTGTTTCCACACAGAATTCTAACTTTGTCAGGGTAGAAAAGCCTCTGAGGCAGCATGTAGACCATTGCAGCACACCAAAATTCTTCCACTGGCTATAGGCTAGAAAAGAAGACAAATGATGCTTCAATGCAATAACACAAAATAAAAGTCTGCCTAGATAAGAAGGGGAAAACGTACCTATTTTACAAAACACAAAATAAAGAGGGAGAAGATTAAACTGATTCATAAAATTACAAATATTAACTCCCGATGGCCTTTTTTCTAGATTATCCTCTTCACCAAGAATATAATATTCAGGTATTCAGTCAGTCTCCTAGACCTTTTTTTGACATGCAGAGGATTATTGAAACACTTGCCTCACCCTCACAGATTGTGATCATTTGGCCGCAACAGTAGCGAGGAGGGAGGAATCAAACAAGATTTCCCCGTTCTCCGTGCACCTGACATGGTTTCATAGGTACAATCTGCAATATTTCTGCGCGATTAACACATTTAAGATAACACCTCTCCCGATGACTTCGGAAATAGTGCTCTCAGTTGTATCTTTGGAAGGAGTACCCTCAGACAGCTTTGCAATAATTGTTGCCACCGATCGATAATTTTCATCTGGTTGATAATGTGCAGGTTTCACATTTTAGGACGTAATGAAATTAACACCATCTACCAGTGATCAATACAGATGAAACATATTGGTTATGTATTATTCTTTTCTTGTTTCATCGTCATTCAATTTTTTGTGCTCTTTATTTGTGATTTACACTTAATTCACTTTTGTAGAACACTTTCACTTTTTTTACACACACACACACACACACACACACACACACACACAGGAGTAGTCACCTTCCAACATTAGCTACTCTGGATCTGCCGTCTGCTTTAGCATATAACTGTAAACCGATCTGTAAAGTGATTTCACAGATATGTTGAAAATTAATGTGATGTGAATGAGCTGGGGTACTCGCTAATCAGTGACGTAATGAGCATGGACTCACCGATAGATTGAATTGAATACAGGTGGGACTGATTGCGAGCGGAGGAGACGCTAAGCAGACAAAAGACTGGGCCGCATTTGGAGGAAGCACCTTACTGCTGTGGTTCGGCACTCTTTTGGGAGGGAGGGTGTTGTTCGCAGTTATCTAGGACTACCGGCGATGAAGATAGATGGAGTAGGAGGTTAGCTGTTCCTGTGTTAGGAAGGGAGGTCTGCCACCTCCTGTAGAAAGTCAGGGCCGGGACTGTAGAAGAGTGCAGTAGTCGCCACCGCTCCCTGTGTGTAGTGGTTCTTCAACTTAATGGAAGCCTTGGTTGTCCTGGTGGGGCTGGTTTCCCCGAATTGTTTGCAGCCCTCCTCGCCTTTTTGTGAAGTCTCTTATATATCTGTCTATTTTGATGATTTAATAAAGATTGCTCTTTTGTACTGCACACCATTGCATTCGTGATTATTCAAGGGCTCTGACATTAATAGTGTTTTCCTGCTAAATAAGGCCCATTTATTACACTGGTGGCAGCGGTGGGATCAATTAAAAATGTCGGAGCCTGAAAATAATCCATCTCAACCCGCAGAAGCAGGTACAAGTCAGTCAAACAATTCTCCCTCATCTAGTAGTCAGGCTATAACTCCACGACCAAATGCTCGCCCCCCGTTCTGCGTCCATGGAGGGCCCTGATAGCTAAAAGGGTGGTTCTGGCTATCTTAAAGCTAAAGCAGGTGGATTTGACTGGCATATACTTGTAGACACCGGAGCCTCACGCTCTGTTATTCCTAAACAACTGTGGCTTTCTGTTACTAAATAGGGATGTGACTTGGTAGATTATGTTGGCAGAGCTACAGCAGCTAATGGTGGGGGGATGCACATTTTGGGGTGCTGGCAGACTATATGTCAATTTGATTCACTCGCGCTTGTTGCTAAATTTTTGGTCTCTGATATTCCTTCTGAAGAGATCTTGCTTGGCTTTGACTTTCTATCAAAGTATGGTGCTGTGGTTGACCTGAGGAAGAAACAATGCCAGATAATGGGCAAGCAATTTCCCCTGGTTGATCGTAATCCATCATCAGAGCCCCAAACAGTTGTTGTCCAGGTTGATACTGTGGTACCCCCACGCAGTGAGGCAATTATTTGGGGTCAGGTCCAGAATAGGTGGGGAGATTATGCAGAAGGGATGCTGGAACCCTCCACCTCCATCTCCAAACACTGTGATATTTTGGTAGCTTGAGTGGTTTGTAGAGTTCAATAGGGCACATTGCCCGTACAAGTCATTAATGTAACTAATGATGGTCCAACGCTAAAGAGTGGCATGAAAGTAGGCACACTATTTACTGACATCAAAGTGGAGGATGAAGCGATAGAGCAGTGTGAAGACAGTCGGAGGAATAATCTTGCAGTCTTGGACAGTTGACACACTTATGAGCCAATTTGGGGTGGAGAAGGGTTTTGCCCCAGAGGAGTTAAAAGCATTTAGACAGTTACTACACAAGAACATCGCTGTGTTTAGTCGGGGTGAGACTTAGGCAGGACTCATTTGACCCCACATGAAATTGACACAGGGGATGCTAAACCAATTAAGATGCATCCCCAAAGGGTCCCTCTTCACCTACAGCAAGAGGTGACGGACAACTTAAAGCAAATGCTTGCCAGCGGGATAATTCGTCCTTCCTGTAGTCCATGGGCAGCTCCGGTTGTGCTTGTAAAAAAGAAGGGGGGTGGGCTTCGGTTCTGTGTCGACTATAGGAAACTCAATGAGGTTACTAGAAAGGATTGGCTATTGGCAGGTGGAAGTAGACCCGATAGATTGCCATAAAACTGCTTTTACCACACGTCAGGGATTATTTGAGTTCAATGTCTTAACACCATGCAATGCACCCAGTACCTTTCAGAGGTTGATGGATCTAGTCCTCACTGATCTGCAGTGGACTACCTGTTTGGTTTACTTGGATTATATAATTGTGTTTGGCCGCACTTTTTGTTTTCTACTAGGGGTGGAACGGTTCACAAAATTTGCGGTTCGGTTTATATCACGGTTTTGGGGTCACGGTTTTCGGTTCGGTTCGGTACGTTTTTGGTACAGCAGGAAGGGGTCATTGCCAATTTCAAAATGCTTTTCATTTATTTGCAGGGATGCAAACACAGGTATGGTGAAAAAAGAGAGAGCTACCCGAAGTCGAAAAAAATAAATAATGCGACAGCATAATATCATATAACCACCCAACGGATTACACTGCAGCCATAGCAGCCCATTTCGCGACTGCCGGCTAAGGCAATCTCGCGGGCAATTCCAAAACTTTTTGTACCTATTTTGGGGTATAAATGACGAATATGTACATATAGAGACAGAGGTTTTAAAAAAAAGGTTTCATGGATGAAGCACAGTGCTAAGTTTCTCTATCAATGAAATTAAATTATGGCCTGTACTACTCAACATCAAAAATGTTTAAATAGGGCCTGGTACCATGGTAAAACTAAAATTACCATCAAAATACTATGACAGTTTTTTGTTAGGGTAACCTGACCTCTTTCCACCACTAGATGGCACTCTTACTAATAAATTAATGGGATCCGTCAAGTTTATTAGTGGAAATCTGGCATAAGAGAATCTGCTCTGACACGGAGTACAATAACGTTAGCTAAAAAGACATAACATACATAACTTATAGAGCTAATGATATTAGTCAAAACCATATAAAATAGTCAGCCAAGTGAAAAAAGCGAATGTCCTTACCTCAGGTGATCTCGCCACTCACTCAAAATGAGCCATACAGTGCAGGGAGAGAGTGGTGTGTTCACAGACAAGCGTTTGCTGCTGTGTCAGGTTACATCCACACTAATACGTTTTTGTTTTAAAACTTAGTTTTGAAACTAAAAGGATCTCCGTCCACAGAAGCGTTTTAGCACCGCTTCAGAAATTATCTCCGCCCATGCTAATACACCAAAAAAAACTCTTTGGATCTGGACGAATCACACAAGTCACCCAAATTGACGTGAAAGAAGCGACATTCGCTGAAAAGCGAACCCAATAACTTTATTTGAAGGTTTTTTCTGCGCATGCCTTTTTGACTGAAATCTGTGAGGCTGTTCCCCGTTTCTAGTGTGACAATAAATAAAAACAGTAGCCTAACTCTACATGAAAAAAAGCACACAGTAGGCCTCATAGCCTATTTCAAATGAACCGAACAATGCATACATGCCCCGAACCGTGACTAGCGAACCAAATGGTTCGGATTTTTTACTTGAACCGTTCCATCCCTATTTTCTACACGAGTCCAGTATCTCGGGCATGTCACCTCTGCTGAGGGGGTGATGCCATATCCAGCTAAGGTAGAGGCAGTCAGAGAAGGGGAGGCGCTTTCAATGGAGTGAGGACTGTCAAGGTGCTTTTGATCGACTCAAGACTAGTCTAATTACTGCACCTGTGTTAGCTTATCCAGACCCCAGCAAACCATTTCTCTTGGACATTGGACATCTCTTGGGATTGGGGCAGTGTTGTCTCAGAAGGAGGGAGGACTGGAGCGAGTTGTTGCGTATGCTAGTAGGGCCCTTACGAAGCAATAACGCAAATATGCCACTACCAAAAAGGCACTCTTGAGTATGGTGACCTTTGCAAAACACTTCAGACACTATTTGTTGGGTAAAGAGTTTGTTTTGCGAACTGACTATAATTCCTTGCGGTGGCTGCATAATTTTCAGGGATTGGTGGGGCAGTTGGCTCGCTGGGTTGAACAGCTTGCCAATTTCCAATATAAGATTGTCCATTGTCCAGGCAAGCTACACAGAAATGCCGATGCCCTCTCCAGACTGCCAGCTTTTCTTGAAAACAAACGGCAGTCTGATCACAATCCCTCCCAGGGAATGACAGGCAGGGCTACCCCAAAGGTGTGTGCAGTACAAGAGGTTTTGCCTTCTATAGTGTCCAGTGAAGAAGGGGAGATGGATGAGTTATCGCAGGCACAGAGGGCCGACACTGAGTTGCGGCGAATAATTGACTGTAAAAACCAGGCTGATCATACTCTGATGCTAGAAGATCCTGACCTGCAGAAATATGCCCTTGTTTGGAATCAGCTTCAGGTGCAGGGGGCTAGGCTAGTGAGGATGCCTCATGTCCATTCTGACACTGCATCCCAGGTGCAGGTGATGCTGCCTCAGTCAATGGTGCCTAAAGTTTTAGAACAGCTGCACAGTGTTTCTACTGGAGGCCATTTGGGGGTGCAAAAACTGCAGGGAAAGGTTAAAAACCGTTTATATCGGCCGGGATGGTTCAGAGATGTCAAGGCATGGGTCAAAGAATGTGTAGATTGTGCTTCCCGCAAGACTCAGGGGAGACAGCCATGTGCACCTTTGCAGCCATCAGTTGTATCTAGGCCTTTTGAATGGGTGGCACTTGATATTCTTGGCCTGCTCCCGGAGACCCCAAAAAGTATATTCTGGTTGACTATTTTTCAAATTGGACAGAGGCTTTTCCACTGCCTAATCAGGAAGCACACACTATTGCTAAAGTTCTGACTGAGGTATGGGTGTGTCGATTTGGGGCGCCACACAGTATCCACTCCGACCAAGGTCGCAACTTTGAGTCAACTCTGTTTAAAGAATTGAAGATTCAAGATTCAAGAAGTTTAATTGTCACATACACACACGAGGTGTGTAGTGAAATGCAAAGTGGCAATGCTTAGCAGAAATGTGCAAAATAACAGGTTCACACTATTTACAATAACCAACACAATATTTACAATGTCACAGTTTTTAAGAGCTCTATATAAAAAACACAATATTTACAATAAGAGCACTTTATAAAAAAATATAGTAAAAAAAGGGAAAATTGTATGTATAATATAATATAAATTATAAATTATGTGTAGTCTTTACCTAAGTGTGTGTGTGTGCATAAGAGGGGCAGTGTGTGTGTCTTGGTGGGGGCCCTGGTGAGGTCAGAGTTCACAGTCCTGATGGCCTGAGGAAAGAAACTCCATCTCAGTCTCTCTGTTTTGGCAGCGTGACTACGGAGGCGCTTGCCTGACCGCAGCAGCTGAAACAGTCCGTTGTTCGGGTGGTGAGGATCCTTCATGATCCTGCAGGCTCTGGTTCTGCACCTCCTGGTGTATAAGTCCTGCAGGGTGGGGAGTGTAGTTCCAATAGTGCGCTCAGCCGAACGCACTACTCTCTGCAGAGCCTTCCTGTCCTGAGCGGAGCTGCTGCCAAACCAGGCAGTGATGCTTCCTGTCAGGATGCTCTCCACAGCTCCAGAGTAGAAGGACTGAAGGATCCTCCGGGAGACTTTAAATTTCCTCAGTTGCCTGAGGTGGTAAAGGCGCTGCCTCGCCTTTCTCACCAGAGTGTCAGTGTGTGTGGACCATGTGAGATCTTCGGTGATGTGGACTCCCAGGTATTTATACCTGCTCACCCTCTCCACAGTATTCCCATTAATCCCCAGTGGTGAGTACGTCCTCTGTTGTTGTGTCCTCCTAAAGTCCACAATCAGCTCCTTAGTTTTGGTGACATTCAGGAGGAGGCTGTTGTCCTGGCACCAGAGTGACAGATCAGCAACTTCCTCCAGGTAGGCCTTCTCGTCGTTGTCGGAGATCAGGCCCACCACCACTGTGTCATCCGCAAACTTAATGATGGTGTTGGAGCTGAACCTGGCCACACAGTCATGTGTGTACAGGGAGTACAGTAGGGGGCTGAGGACGCAACCCTGGGGGGATCCTGTGTTCAGGGTGAGGGGGTTGGAGGTGTGTCTGCCCACCCTGACCACCTGGGGCCTGGCGGTCAGGAAGTCCAGGATCCAGGCACACAGGGGGGTGTTCAGTCCCAGCTCAATCAACTTGCCAGCCAGTCTGGTGGGGACTATGGTATTGAAAGCTGAACTATAGTCAATGAACAGCAGTCTCACATAGCCCCCCTTCCGGCTGTCCAGATGAGAGAGTGTGGTGTGCAGTACCTGGGAGACAGCATCATCCGTGGATCTGTTGGGACGATGAGCAAACTGCAGCGGGTCCATGGAGCAAGGGAGGAAGGCGCAGATGTAGTCCTTTATCAGCCTCTCGAAGCATTTCATGACCACCGAGGTGAGGGCCACCGGTCGGTAGTCATTCAAGCATGCTGGAGAACCATTCTTAGGCACAGGGACAATAGTGGATCTCTTGAAGCAGGCGGGGACCACAGACTCAGCCAGGGAGATGTTGAATATAGTGGTGAACACTGGAGCTAGCTGATTAGCACAGGTCTTCAGTACTCGCCCAGATATGCCATCCGGACCAGCAGCTTTCCTGGTGTTCACCCTCGTCAGAGCCCTCCTCACACTGTGCTCGGTCACAGAGAGTGTGTGTTCATCCCCAGCGGTAGAACTCACTCCGGCTGCGCTAACGGTGATGTTGTTAGCCGACGAGCTAGTGCTGTTGTTGCTAGCCTCAAACCGTGCATAGAATGAGTTCAGGTCCTCCGCTAGGGATGCGTCGGCACTCACAATTGCGGGGGGTCTGCCCTGGTAGTCCGTTATAATTATGTAGGCTTCTGCATATTCACAAATCTCAGACATCCCCTTATCACTCCCAGCCAGATGGGCTGATCGAGCATTTCAGTCGTACCCTTTTGTCTATGCTGTCTCTTTTTGTGGAGGATAATCAGTTGAACTGGGACATGCTTTTGCCTTATGTCATGTTGGCCTACCGCAGCAGTGTTCATGCTAGCACCTCCTTCACCCCATATAGGGTATTGTTTGGGCAAGAAATTGTCTTGCCTGTCGACATTATGTTGAAGGTAGGCAACCAGGAGTCATTTGCCTCCATGGACAATTATGTGTCTAGGCTGAGGGACACACTGTCTACTGTGATAGAGGCAGTCAAAAGGCACCAGGCCAGGGCCTAAGAACAACAGAAAATGTCCTATGATTTTAGGGTTAATTTCCATAGTGGTCACTACAGTGGACAGCTATTCAAAAGCTGTTATCTTGTATATGCATGGGTTTTGATGGTATAGTTGCAGATCAGCCACCACAGTGGATGCTAGTGCGTCATCCCATACACTGCCACCCATTGGCCAACCGTTGTAAGTGCAACAAAGATTTCTCAAAACCAAGATGGCCGACGGAAGGCCAGAAATGCTGAGCAGCTCAGGAATATCTTGCCAATCCTTCTATAATAGGAGACCCTTGCAGGTAAATACATTTTGGTAACATCAAGTAACAACTAAGGAGCAATATAATTGTTATAATTTATAATTATAATTATAATTATAATTTGATTTTATGTTGGGAGGAAATTACGATTAATCATCTGTCCACTAAATTGGACATCATGCATCGCTGGCTATAATTCAACTACAATTCATACTATTACTGTGACTTTGTTGTTCTTGAAAATACTTAATCTGCAGTAACTTTTTTGGCTGTAAATCAATTGATTTATGTTATTAGTATGTAACTTGCAGTTTTTGTAACAAAAACAATATTTTGTGCAGAATAGTTTCATTATGTGAGTAACAGTTAGTTTATATTTTGTAGAGCTCAAGTGCAGTGCGTGATAGAAAGGCCTACAGGATAGTGGAGCAAATACCATCTGAGTCAAGTGAGGATGATGCTAGTGGCAGTGATGATGAATGGCTGCCAGAAAAAGAAGGATTAGCAAATGCTAGCAGTAGTGACAGTGGAGCTGAGGATGCTGAGGGAGCTGAGGATGCTGAGGCAGCAGAGGATGCTGAGGCAGCTGAGGATTCTGAGGGAGCTGAGGATGCGCCACCTGACAGAGCTCAAGTACAGAAAAAAACTGACATAGAACTTGGTGAACTGATGTGCAAGTCAGTAAAACTAAACTGACTGACTATAATGAGACTATACTGCTGAATTACATCTGAAAGAGAGTATTTGGAGAGCCATGGACAATATTTTTCTGTTATTTTTGTAGAAAATGTTCATTGAAAAAATATACAGTTCAACAGGGGGGGCAGGGAGGAGCTGAGGGAGGGAGGAGACAGGAGTAGAAAGAGAGAGGGGAGAGGCTGAGGAGTCAGGAGTAAGGTTCAACATTTTTGCATTGCATTGAACAGTATTACAATATGTTAAAATATGTGAAAACAGTTTAACAGCATTAAAAATATATATTATTTTATAGTTTTCACATAACATATAATTTTAATCCTTGGTTTGTTAAATACATATTTCTTCAGTTGAAAACTCAAACGCATGCTGTCCACCTGAGTGGACATGTGAAAAACACCTTGAAAAATGCGTGTTTAAAAAAATGAAGTTAACATTTTTTTTTCATGCTTAAAGGGCAAAAAAAACACTTAGGAAAAAAATCCTGACTGAGGCTGTCATAATTCATGAGGGAGAACTAGTATGGGTCCAAATAAGTCCAGGAAGCCTGGGGTGTGTCCAAAACTGCAGAGGCGGTATAAAGGCCCCTTTAGAGTGATGGGCAGGGTGACAGATGTGCTTTATAGGCTAGCGCCAGTGGAAGGAGACTGAGAGAGTGTTGTTCACTTTAATCAACTTAAACCCTTCACTTCTTCTTTGGCAGTGCCATCAAATCCAACGTCGGCATCCAGAGGAAGTGAACAGAGGAATTATTCAACTCAATCCGGCCGACGTCAGAGCCCTGGGGTCCAGTTTGGTGCCAGTTGGGTCTACCATTGTCATCCCAGCCGGGGTGCCCCTGCAGAAGTGAGGACACCACCAGCAAGTCGGACTGACTGGAATCCTGCCTTGGAGGATGCCGGACGAACACAGAGGGCCCCGTCAGGAGACCCATCAGCCTCTGAATCAGCCCCCCCTTCGGATGTGACTGTATCCTGTCCAGGGCAACAGGAACACCAATTTCCAGGTGTGTCACCAGTTGAGGAGGGATGTTCAGTATGCCAGCAGGGACCACCAGTTTGGTTTCGAGATTATCGTATGTCACCGTAGTGACTCGACCCTTTTGTCAAGAGGGGGGAGAGTGTGATGTGAATGAGCTGGGGGACTCGCTAATCAGTGACGTAATGAGCATGGACTTTGATTGATTGAATTGAATACAGGTGGGACTGATTGCAAGCGGAGGAGACGCTAATCGGACAAAAGACTGGGCAGACACCGCATTTGGAGGGAGCACCTTACTGCTGCACTCTTTTGGCAGGGTGTCGTTTGCAGTTATCTAGGACTGCCGGCGATGAAGATAGATAGAGTAGGAGGTTAGTTGTTCCTATGTTAGCAGGGGAGGTCTGCTGCCTCCTGTAGAAAGTCAGGGCCGGGACTGTAGAAGAGTGCAGTAGCCGCCACCGCTCCCTGTGTGTGGTTCTTCAACTTAATAGCTTAATATCTTGGTGGGGCTGGTTTCCCCTAATTGTTTGCAGCCCTCCTCACCTTTTTATGAAGTCTCTTATATATCTGTCTATTTTGATGATTTAATAAAGATTGCTCTTTTGTACTGCACACCATTGCATTCGTGAATATTCAAAGGCTCTGACATTAATAGCAGTGTTTTCCTGCTAAATAAGGACAAGACCCACATTCATTACAGTATGAATATTATGGGGGGCCAAACAGGAAATATTTATCGAACTTTAATATCTATACAGACTTAATATATATGTACATCAGACTTTGAGTTTTCGATCAGGCACTGAACTTGTCAGCTATTCAGCACCACCGTGAGCAATATGAAAGTTAAATTATCTTTTGACGAGTAAAGATAATGGCTGAAAGTTCAAGATATATTGATTTTGATATATTTATATTGTGAATTTATTGGCTACTTTGAACATTGTGTTTCGATCAGGCATTGATCTAGCCATCTTTCCAACACCAACGTGACAGATGCGTATTTGTTTATACTCTAGTGGAGCGGAATGGCTGAGAATGCAAAGGAGCTTGTACAATCTGTGTGATTCGGTCAATCACTACCATCCCACTCCAGTTTTCCCCTATGTTTCTTTGTGTTCCCTGCCTCCCTGCCTCCCTTGTGTATCTCCACCTCCCCTGTCTGTCTCTCACTGTCAGTCTGTGTGTGTGTGTGTGTGTGTGTGGCGTGGGTGTGGCTCCCTCTCCTGGCTCCTGCCTCTCCTCCACACCTGCCTCCAATCCACTCATCAACGCAGCAGCATATAAACCCCGGCTCTTCACCTACTCTGACTTTTCCTACCACTGCTATGCAGATGACACCCAGCTGATCCTGTCATTTCCCCCATCTGACACGCATTGCTGCGTGCCTGGCTGACATCTCGGAGTGGATGCCAATGCACCACCTGGGGCCCGTTCCAAGAAGCAGGTTCAGCAAACTCTGAGTCTAACCCTGCACTCTGAGTTGATTAATTCCGAGATGGCCAAGTCTGAGTTTTCGGTTTCAGAATGGCTGATTTGAGTTAGTTCAATCAACTTTGAGTATGTTCACCTTGAGTTAAGCGCGTGCGCGACGACAATAAAAAGCCATCATCAATGGACGCCCGATACTACGATTCAGCATGGCAACCGGCAAGCAAAGATCGGCGTACTTCACCCCACTGGAGTTAGAACTGTTATTAAATGCTTATGGGGAGTATGAACCAATCTTTAAAAAGAAGAGCAACACAGCTGCAGCGGCAAAGCAGAGGGAATTGGCGTGGGAGAGAATCGCTGCCCGAGTCAATGCGTACGTTTGAATGCAGTAGTGTATTCATTTAACATTTAACCACACTTTCTTATAATATTACCTACATGTGAGAAAGTGGTGGAATAGTATTGGGAAAAAAATATTTTCATTTAGGTGCAATCCCACGGGCGCAAAGCGCTCTTGGCAGCAGCTGAAAATGAAATATAAAAACATCACAATAGAGTCATTTAGCAGACGCTTTTATCCAAGCGACTTACAAAGGTGATAGTTAACATGTGGGGATCGAACCCACAACCCTGAGATTGAGAGTCGCATGCTCTACCAACTGAGCTGTCTGGGCCATACATACTTCAAATGGTGTACTTGGGGCGGCAAATTAGAAAGGCAGATCTAGAAATGTAATTACTGGAACATAAGTTAGAGGTGGGTGCATGGTCACAGGTGAAATGTGTTGTTGGAACAATATAAAAATACTAACTGTTGCTTTTGTATTTGTAGGAAATAAAAAAGACCAAATTAAATGTGTCTTTATGTGACTGCTCGGGGTGGTGGTAGCTTAATCCGTGAAGTGTAAACAGCATATTATATCTCGGACAGCTCTTCCATCCTGGACATAGAACATCTAATCGGGGTCTCAAAATCCTCTCCCGACGTAAGGCTATGCGAATTACTTCCGCTTGAATATCGATCGGGTTACCGAGGAAAGGACACGCCATGTCCTGACAGCTGCTTCAGGTTCAGCAGAGGGAGGAGACAGGGAGAAAGTCAGGGTTTGTTCAAGAAAACCTGCCAGCGAGCAGGTTAGGTTCACAGAGTCAGTTACCATGGTAACTGAATCAGAGTTTGAGTTACCTCTCTTTCAGGGTTAACAAACTCAGAGTTTTCACTAAACCCGCTTTCTGGAACAGGCCCCTGAAGTTCAACCTGGACAAGACTGAGCTGCTGTTCCTCCCGGGGAAGTGTTGTCCGCACCGAGACCTGGCCATCACCATTGATAATGCTGTGGTGACGTCAACTCGGACTGCGAGGAATCTGGGTGTAACCTTGGACGACCAACTGTCGTTCTCGGCAAACATTGCATCAGTGACATGCTCCTGTAGATTCCTCTTCTACAACATCAGGAGGATTCGCCCCTTCCTCACTGACAAGGCAGCGCAGGTGCTCATCCAGGCTCTTGCCATCTCCTGCCTGGACTACTGCAACTCCCTCCTTGCTGGTGCCCCGGCGTCTGCCATCAGACCTCTGGAGCTTGTTCAGAAAGCTGCAGCTCGTCTGGTGTTCAACCGCTCCAAGTTCTCCCATACAACTACCCTTCTCTGTTCTCTACCCTGGCTCCTTGTAGCGGCTCGCATCCAGTTCAAGACTCTGGTGCTAGCCTATAGGGCAGTGAAAGGAACAGCTCCTTCTTACCTCCAGGCTATGGTCAAGCCTTACACCCCCGCCCTGACCACTTCGCTCTGCTGCCTCGAGGCGACTGGTTGCCCCGTCGCTCAGAAGCCCCTGCGGTCGATCTACACGGTCACAGCTTTTCTCTGTCCTGGCCCCACAGTGTTGGAATGAACTCCCCACTGATGTCAGGACAGCAGAGTCGCAGCCCATCTTTCGCCACAGGCTGAAAACCCACCTTTTCAAGAAACACTACCCTGACCCTTCCTTTTAGCAATTGCCTATTTGATTTACTTATTTGTCTCATTTGTTTAATTAAAAAGTAGGTAGCTAACTTATTGCACTTTTACCTTAGCACTGGTTATGCTCTTAGATGCTTGTTTAGGAAGGAAATGCACCTACAATTTCTAGTGACTAGCAGTTCTCTAACCTACCTATGTTGAATGCACTTATTGTAAGTCGCTTTGGATAAAAGCGTCTGCTAAATTAATGTAATTTAATGTACTCGTCGCCAGAATGGTCACTCTCTCAGCCGCTCTAGTACTTATGTTGCTTGAGTATCTCCCAGTGTCATCAAGTGTCTGTGCTAACTGTATTCTCCTGTGTGCAAGATTGCCTGAACCCTCTTCCCAATGTGTCTCCTCGTCGCACCCACGCCGCTCCAACCTGCCTGCCTGCCTGCCTCAGCTCAAAGCCGCCTCACATCTCCACCCACGCAATCCCTTCTCCTCATCTCCCATTAAATACACTTTTCACTACAACCTTTGTCTGTCTGTTTTGGGTCCAGAAGACAACCCAACCGTAACAACAAGCTCTGACCTCCCTGTGGAACGAGGCAAGAGAATATACTATTTACCCAACAGGGAGCAATAGAGCATTATCTATACTACCTTTACAGTTACCAATTACCACTCCAATACTTTGACCCAGTTTGAACAGATAATCTATTCGTAATCTCCATGTAACCATCACTTGTTGAAACATAACCTCTCTCCTACACAATCACAACAGGGATTTTGTGATACAAACAAGTTAATGTTAGAATAATAGAATGCCATGCATCCAGTGATGATGGGGTGTCTATTGATTTTCTATTGATGGGGTGTCTATTGATTTCAGACAAGCAAACTATGTGTTAGTAAGTGTGTTTGAAGTATGATTTTTAGATAAGGTGCTCCAGACAAAGTCAGGTGAATAACTGTTCCAGAACTCCAGCAGAGTTAAGTGCACAAAAAGTATAATATTCTACAAAACCAAATGCTTTAAATAATTTATTCTAAATTTAACTTGTGCAGTCCATTATTCCACAGATTCCATTGTATCAAAAAGGTGGCTACTGGAAAGGCTATGAAGAATCTTGACCTTTTATATAGTCCCGCTTCCATGGTCATGGGCATAACTGGTGTGTGATGGCGCTTCCGTTATGTCAGGAAAACATGGTGTTCAGAGGGTCTTGCTGGAAAAACTAGGCCTCAACCACCAGCTCCATCCCACTGTTGTGCATGCATTGTCAGCAGAGCAATTTGTCAATGACTTTTTCAGTGTTTGCAACTCTCTCTACAACATTCTTAGAAAGCCTACAGTTGCAGTACATTATAAAGGTGAGGGAATGAAGCATTTGTTGGCCCAGAGGTGGACGGGTCATCTGGCCACTGTGTCGATAATCCTTAAACCATATGAGGACATCACCTCCATTCTTGGTGACACTGACACTATGCAGGCTTACAACGTAGAAGTGAGGATGGAGGCAGTCGGGCTGGTACGAAAGGGGAAAGACTTATCCAAGCTTCATGTCCATGTCCACCTGGTGCACAATGCTACTGGACCCCCCCCAAAAAAAAATACTTCAAGGAGAGGAGACAGACCTGTTAACGGGACTGACACTTGTGAGAACTGTAGCTGAGGGATGCAAGGACTGCAAAGACATGGGGCATTGGGACATGGGACATTGCTGCTGATGTCACAATGACCAATGTGCCGACAAAACGGACACGCTCAGTAAACAAGAACCTGAACATGTACGTGGAAACAACCCAGGCCCAAAATCAATGACAGAACTGAACTACGGAAGCTGTACTTTGGTCCAATAGAAATGTTGCTTGGAGAGATGGACACATGCTTCAGTGAGCGTAACTCAAACTTGGCAATTGCACTTGCTGCTCTCGAGGGTGAGGGTGAGGCCTTTCTGGAACAAAGGCTGTAAAGCCCATCATGGACTTAACTAACTCAACCATTGTGGAAACGGAGTACATGGTTGCAAAACAATTTATCCAGACCAAAATGGACAGCGAGGCAATTCAAGGGAAATGGACAATTACAAGACTCCTCTCTACACAATATACAACTCTGGAAGCCATGCCAAGTGTGTTGATTGCACTGATTGACATTTCCCTTAGGAAAGCAAAATCCAAGAAGATCTCATATTTATACCTTTATGTCTCCTAGAAATAAATGAGATCTTTTCAAGACTAAGACCTATGTCATCCCTTCTCTCTCTTTCCTGTCTTTCTCTACTGCTAATGGTAATAATAATCTTTTTTTATTTTCTCTCTCTTATCTCCTCATTGCTCCTAAGTAGTTGTAGGAGAAACATTTCAGATAAAGATGATGACAAAATGAGACAATATTGAGATCTATTTCTCAGGAGATAAAGAAAAGACTTTTCCTCTTAGTGCCTCGACTGCCATGTGTGAAAACTCATTTTCGACATTAAAGAATGTTTTCACAGCCCACAGGCGCGCTATGCTACATACATGCAAGGCCTAGCTTGTGCAGTTAGCCTTTGAAAAGGACCTCACTCCTAAGTGCAGAAATTAATGGAAAGACACCATGTTGCAGAGGTTTAATTCTAATATACTGTCCTGTTTTGCACATCAGCCTTGGTGCACTGCTACTGTATTCTGTGTATTATTGCTTTGTTGATTTTGTGGGCCTGGCCAACAGTTGTTGGACCCGGTTGGCCAATCAGTCTGCATTAGTGTAGTTGCAGAATATGTTAGGTCTACTCTCCTGGTCTGTATTTAATGCTATTCTGTTTTGAATAACACTTTGAAAGTATTTTGGCAATTGGGACTGTTTTTGACTGAGCATCATTAGCAACAGTACAGTAGGGACTGTTTGGGACTATGATATACTGGGATGTACTTAACTATTAAATGTTGTGTTAATATAGTAGTAGGCTCACAGGTGATGTGATGTGGCCGTGCACACCGGCCGCGGAAGGGCGCCAAATGGCCGCGGCCTGCAGCGATCGTTTCGGCGTCTGGTCTAATTTTTCTCGATTCGTAAGCGATCGTGTCAAGCTGGGCAGGAAGTCAGACACAGGAATGGCATAGAGCATCCGGTCAGTTTCCAAAAAATAACACATTTCAAAATAAAACACCCTGATTGATGATGGCATTGGATATCCAGTCTATATATATACATATTTCTCAGTTGTGTCTAAACTTTTACCGTCTATGTGTCTAAACAGAGAGTGAGAGAGACGAGCAGGCACACACACACAAGCAGACAGAGAGAGATTGAATGTAATTTTTATTTCACACATGCTTTGGCAATGTAAATTGAAGAGAGAGAGAGAGAGAGAGAGAGAGAGAGAGAGAGAGAGAGAGAGAGAGAGAGAGAGAGAGAGAGAGAGAGAGAGAGAGAGAGAGAGAGAGAGAGAGAGAGAGAGAGAGAGAGAGAGAGAGAGAGAGAGAGAGAGAGAGAGAGAGAGAGAGAGAGAGAGAGAGAGAGAGAGAGAGAGAGAGAGAGAGAGAGAGAGAGAAGCAGGCACACACAAGCAGAGAGAGAAACACCAAACCCCTACATTGAGAAAACCGGCGCAGATCGGCACCGAACGGCGCGTCTGGTGTGAACAACCAAACTCCTGCGCGCTCGATCGTCGCCGATCGCGGCGCCTCCTTTTCCTTCCGCGTCCAGTGTGACCCGGGCGTTACAATAAGTGCATTCAACATAGGTAGGCAATAGAACTACTAGTCACCAGAAATCGTAAGTGCATTTCCTTCCTACAAGCATCTAAGAGCGTAACCAGTGCTAAGGTAAAAGTGCAATAAGTTAGCTACCTACTTTTAATTAAACAAATGAGACAAATAAGTAAATCAAATAAACAAGAGCTAATGAACAAGAGCTAATAAACAATAGCTCAGACAAATAAGTGAAGACAAACAGGCTAAAAAGTGCTAAGAGGAAGGTGCTAAGATGGGTAGCGACTCTGCTGTCCTGACAGTGGGTAATTCATTCCACCACTGTGGGGCCAGGACAGAGAAAACCTGTGACCGTGTAGATTGGCCGCAGGATCTTCTGAGCGACGGAGCAACCATTCGCCTCGAGGCAGCAGAGCGAAGTGGTAGGCCGGGGGTGTAAGGCTTGACCATAGCCTGGAGGTAAGAAGAAGCTGTTCCTTTCACTGCCCTATAGGCTAACACCAGGGTCTTGAACTGGATGCAAGCTGCTACAGGGAGCCAGAGTAGAGAACGGAGAAGGGTAGTTGTGTGGGAGAACTTGGGGCGGTTGAACACCAGACAAGCTGCAGCTTTCTGAACAAGCTCCAGAGGTCTGATGACAGACGCAGGGGCACCAGCAAGGAGGGAGTTGCAGTAGTCCAGGCGGGAGATGACAGGAGCCTGGATGAGCACCTGTGCTGCCTTGTCAGTGAGGAAGGGGCGAATCCTCCTGATGTTGTACAGGAGGAATCTGCAGGAGCGGGTCACTGATGCAATGTTTGCCGAGAATGACAGTTGGTCGTCCAGGGTCACACCCAGATTCCTTGCAGTCCAAGTTGACATCACCACATAATTATCAATGGTGATGGCCAGGTCTCGGTGCGGACAACCCTTCCCCGAGAGGAACACCAGCTCAGTCTTGTCCAGGTTGAGCTTCAGGTGGTGCATCGGCATCCACTCCGAGATGTCAGCCAGGCATGCAGCAATCCGTGCCTCCACTTGTGTGTCAGAGGGGTGAAATGACAGGATCAGCTGGGTGTCATCTGCATAGCAGTGGTAGGAAAAGTCATGGGAGTGGATAACAGAACCAAGAGATGTTGTGTAGAGGGAAAAAAGAAGAGGACCCAGAACCAAGCCTTGTGGAACCCCAGTAGTGAGCCTGCGTGGTTTCTGACACAGACCCTCTCAGCGTCACCTGGTAGGAGCGATCCGTCAGGTAGGATGCAAACAGGGAGAGTGCAGAGCCTGAGACACCCATTCCGTCATGGGTGGAGAGGAGGATCTGGTGGTCTATATAGCCTATCTATATAGCCCTATCTCCAAATAACTATCGTCCCATAGACTTACTGTGCCAATGCATTAAGCAAGTCAATGACTGGATGTGCCAGAACTTCCTTCAGCTAAATAAAGACAAGACTGAGATAATTGTCTTTGGTGCCAAAGAAGAAAGGCTGAAAGTTAGTACATACCTTGACTCCCTGTCTTTAAAAACCAAAGACCAAGCCAGAAATCTTGGCATCATTACAGATTCAGATCTAAACAGCCACATCAAGTTTGTAACAAAATCAGCCTATCATCTTAAAAACATAGCAAGGCTCAGAGGACTTATGTCACAACAAGTGAAAAACTCATTCACGCCTTTATTACCAGTAGGCTAGACTATTGTAATGGTCTTCTTTCAGGTCTCCCTAAAAAGGCACTTAGACAGCTACAGCTCATTCAGAATGCTGCTGCTAGACCACTAACAAAGACGAAAACGTTTGACCACATCACAACAATTCTCAGAGAACACAGAACATCAGAACACAGAGTCATATAATAAGACTTCACTGCAATTTATTCAGTCTATTCGAAATCACGTACATCACAAGCAGTGATGTGTTGGGCATTTGTAATCTAAGACTTATTTTGTATGCAGTACGTTTAGTTATTTGTAGGCTTTTATTTTGAAGTTTTCAGGGAAAAAGTGCTTGCTCCTAAAAAAAATCTCACTATTCTTGCTGGATTTGGCTCTAAAGTACTATTACCAAATAAGTAAAATGTTTTATTTTATTATATTCAACTCATAAATTATAGGATTATCCTATCATTCTGTTTTGTATTCATTTCCTAAAAAATAAAAAATAAAAGGCTCTCAGACGTGACGTTGCGTACGACACATCACTACTTTGAACTGCCTTATGTATGAAAGGTGTTATACAAATAAACTTGCCTTGCCTTCTATATTTTGAAAAGTGCTATATGAATAAAAAAAAATATTTTGTATTATTATTTCTTACTCCTGTGAGCTTGATAATTTTGGGTAAAGTTGACTAAGTCTAGAAAACAGCGGTTATTTGGATAGATATTGATATAACCGATAAAAGAACAATTGTTAAATGCTAAGAGGCGATGTGATACAGAAAGCTGGATCATAGAAAAGCATGAATATTATGCTCTCTAAACACATGTATAAAACACATGCATAAATTGATTCTTTGTGAAGTCAGCCATTATCTTCCAACAGTGCCAAAGCAGTTATTGTGCATTATTACCCATGGGCATAACACACCATAATGACAGTGTGGTAATGACTTCTGCTAGAGTGCTATAGGGTGCGTGACCAGGCACGCCACTGTTGGCGCGTTCTAAAACAGGGCAATGTGGAGGAAAATCTGGAAGAAAATGAGGTATGTATTGGATTTTTGGAACCACGGTGCAATTGTTTGGTGCAGTCAGATTACAACCTGCACAAAATTTGATGGACATTTGATGTCGGCATTAATTTCAATAGTTTGGGAGAACTATGTGCAGGGGCGATTCCAGGATTTTTAAAATGAGGTGGCACGGGGGGGGACCAAGAACCAGTCAGGGGGGGCCATGGGAAATCAGAAAATTATATCAGAAATAAATACAGCGTTGAAAATTGGCTTAGAAAACATTCAGGCTCTTGTGCAGTGCACAAAGTGCATAAAACGTGGCACTGCACAAGAGCCTGAAAATCGTTTTGTATTGCGTAATTGTTTTGCATGGATAGGACAACACAATTTTGTTCTACTAACTAAAAAACATCATATAGGCATTAATTATTAATTTAAGTTGTTTTATTTTCAATACAAACATTGCAGTGTGTGTGTGTGTGTGTGTGTGTGTTCTCTGAGCTTGAAATCTGTGTCTGTTCGTGTGTGTGTGTGTGTGTGTGGGGGGGGGGCGCTTTCTTAAATTAATTATTAAATAATAACGTATATAAGGTGCTTCACTGCAAATATTTTAATTGCCAAGTACTTCGTGACAAATAAATAACTCCTTTTAGACTCCTTTTCCTGAGAAATCTGCTTTTCTGACCTGCCCTGCTTCTACATCTCTCTGTGTTTGCTGTCAATCTCACCTGTTGCCTGTTGCTTCTGCCCTAGCTGGCTGCTGTGGGAGAGCCACGTCCGCTTCCTGACTGGGTCTTATCAGTCAGACGTATCCTTCCCTGGCGATGGATATTGCTCCTGGTACTGCTGTAATATGTCGCTGTATACGGCTCCCAATCTATACTCTCCGCCGTGTTTACCGCCTTATACTCGTTTGTTACTTTCAGTAACATTTCCAACTCGTCGTCCGTCCAAACAAAGACATCTCTGCTCTTACTTTTCGCCATTGCTGTTCTTCGTAACGGTATTTTCTGCAAATAAGCAACAGCAGAGCAGACAATCTGCTTCCTGTTTACACCGGCACGTGCATGCCCAGTGTAGGTGACTGGTCACGTGATATGAGTTTTCAGGCGTGTTAGTATTGACGGATATAATTTCTGAAACGGTGCTAAAATTCTTGTGTGGACGGAGATCGTTTTAGTTTCAAAACTCCGTTTTAAAACAAAAAGGTATTAATGTGGATGTAGCCTGAGAGTGTGCACGGAGAGGAGGGGCTATTCACAGTCGGGTCCTTTGTCAATGTGTTTGTGAGAGAGAGCGAGAGCGGGGCAAGGAGGGGATGAGCGAATCAATGTGCTGCACGCAGCTCTACAATTAAAATAAGATTGTACCCATTTTAAATAGTAAAAAAATAGAAAATCTAAATGTATCGGTCAATATTGATATTGTGGCGGCCGCCACAAATAAACACTGGAGTGTGTACATACCATGAACAGAAACGATGCGGTTCCGCAACGCAAATCAAGCAGCACTCTGATCCAACGGTTGAGCAGTGTCAAATTTACAGGCAGCGCTTGGCAGCGAATCAGACGGTGATTGACAGCTCTCTGATCCAATAGCGTTGGGCATTGTGAAATTGACAGTACTGTAGCCCAATGGCGTTGGGGGGCCAGGGGGGGCCAATCATATTTCAGGGGGTGGGCGGTGCCACCCCTTTAGACACGCCCCTGACTATGCAATGGAACTACGGCGGCTAACATGCTCTGTGTTTGGTTTTAATGCACTTATATGGAGTATCGACTGACATGGGGGTGAGTAGTTCATGACTGAATTTTCATTTTGGGGTGCCATTCTCCCTATTATGTGCCAATTTCTCCATGTTAACCTTTTGTTTTCTTAATCAGAATCTTTTTTTGATTTTGTAATCTTTGTCTCACCTGATTGAGCTTACATGTAGGTCACTAATTGCTGATAAATGATACATTCTTATTTTTATTTTTTCTATTATTTCTATTTTTTCATAAATGGGGTTTCTGTATCCTACAGAGCAAGTTGAGATTTTGTAGTTATGTACTATACTATAAATATTTTGTGGCCTTCTCCACCATTCTACATACTCCATCTCATACATATTTAAGAATTGAGGGGAAAAAAGATGGTGTTACTAATATGACTTTAACATCAATAAATCAAATCACATTTATTTGTATAGCCCTGAATCACCGTTACAGTCTCAAAGTGCTTCACAGTGCCCAAGAAGAAACCTTGGGAGGGGCTACTCAGAGAGGGTTGGGCGTGCAATAGATGCCGAGTTTGGGCAAGCAGCGTATACAGAGTGCATAAAAGTTTATTTGGGTTGGAAATCCAGATCTGATGTGGGGCATCACAGCAAACATCAGCTCAGTCAGCATCGTCCTAGGAGTGCACGCAGACGCCAACACTGCCCGCTGCAGCCTGGAACAGATAGGAGACACACCCACACACACCCATACACACACTCTCACTCACACAGACAAACATGACCAGTGTCAGTGGACAGGAACAGGTAGACCAGGAGAATAGGACATGTAGGCAGGATGCTAGTATCCATCGGCAGGAACCTGAGCTAGGGTGAGCTAACTGGTCTAGCCTTACTCTGAGAAGAGACTGAGCCACTCCCTCAAGGCTATGTTTGGTCAAATGATAATGAGAATAAATAGGTTTTAGCCTTGACTTAAAGACTTTGATAGAGCCTGCCTCTCTGATTGAGGCAGTTCCAGAGATGGAGAGCCTGGTAAGAACGGGCTGTATTACCTGCAGTTTTCTTTTTGACTACTGGGATAGACAGGTAGCCAGCGTCCTGTGATCTGAGGGCGCGTGGCGGTTTATATGGTTTGATCAGATCTGATAAGTAGGACGGTGCCACCCGTGTAATGATTTATATGTAAGTAGAAGCACCTTGAAGTCACACCTGGTCTGAATTGGGAGCCAGTGTAATGAGGACAGGATGTTTTTTTAGTGCGCCCAGTCGGTAAGCCCGAAAAGAGGACATTGCAATAATCAATGCTAGATGATACAAAGGCATGTACTAAAATTTCTGCGTCTGCCTTTGTTAGTATGGGTCGTTTTAGTAGTCTCCTTAATATGCAACTCGAATGAGAGGGTACACTGTAAATCTGAATTTTGCTTGTTTGTTATCTTAGCTATTTTTTTCTTGTTAATAGGACATAGTTTGTGTAAAAAGTTGATTTAACTTAAAATAATTAGTTAATAATGTCTGAACTACATGAAAGTTTTTCAATTTAAAAAACGATGCTATCTTAACGATATAATTTATGTGGAGTTGAAAACGGGGCGAAGTTGGTAACGTGTGCGTCATCACGTGGTACGTCGTGCATCAAGTGGCTTTTGGGAAAGCAGCGCGAAGAGAGGAGAGAAAGGAAAGGCGGGCGACTTTTGCTTGGGGAAAAGCTTGTTGAAAGGTGAGTGCAAATGGTTATAATCGTAGCTTATAGGTAATATTTAAAAATGTTTTTGATTTGATTACATGACCTCCCGTGACGCTTGTGTAGTGTAAACTGAACCGCAAAAAGTGTTCAAATTATCAATATGAGCAGAGTTAGTATCGTAGCATGTATGCTAATTTAAGCCCAACCATTAACTACTTTAAAAATCGTTATTATGGTCGACAACACAGTACAAATTAAGAGTATGAGTTTCATTTTTTATCTAACATAGTTATACTTTTCGTGAAGTGCGGCATTGCTCGACCAACTCGTTGTCATTTGTGGTAAAATACCAAACCAGTAGGGATCACTAGCTTGTTACAAGAGGTAACGTTAGCTACAAAACTGCTGCGGTGGAGCCATATTACAGGTAACCTGTGCTTCCGTTTTCACCCTTAATTATTCTCCTCTTGATCCACATGTTACAGGGTACCCGCGGGGTCTTAAAAGTATTTAAAAAAAACAACATTGAATTTAATATTCTCAAAATAAGACCTTAAAAGTATTGAATTTCGTTTACAAAGGTCTTACATTTTTTCTTGTTCTTTCGTATCCGTAACGTCATAAATAACTGTCAAATGTATAAAATGTTTTGTGTGTAACGTTACAATTTACTCTGTTTGGTGTGTCTTGGACATTACGACAGTACAGGTAATGTTTACGTCAGTGTATTGACGCTCTTGACCGTGGAGTGTGCTGCTAACAAGCTAGCTCGTCGTCTCAGAATGGGCAAGTGTCGTTTTAAGGGGCTTTCACATGATCCGTGCAAAGCGTCGGCATCAACGCCAGGTTGGGCGAGACTCCTTCACAGGATCAGCGTCACCCGCATCAGCCGGTGACCGTAGCTAACCACATCGCCAATGATCATACTAGCACAGCCATAGAAGTGAATATAGACTGGCTGCATATACGTCCTGTACTAAGCTGTCAACCAACCTGGTAGTCCCATCTACAAACCGACATCATTCCATGCCACGGACTTTTTAGTCAGATCATGGTATGATTTAAGGTCATGTTGTATAATTCGGGATGCTCCGACACACATAAAACAAGTTTCTCTTCTATTATTTTTTTTAATTTTGCGGCTGTGATATCAAACTGTGCGACGTTAGGCTCGGCGGCGACGCTTGAATGCCAGCGCCGAGCGTTTTTGTCGTTGATAATGTTAAGGGCGCTCACAAAGCTATTGTGTATTGAATATGAATGTGAGTGTTATAATATGTTTTATTAAATTCAAGTACTTATTATTTTCTATGGCTTAAAATCCATACTGATTTTCCATTATATCCGTCATACTTTTGCCCGTATGGCCGTGAAGTTGGCATTCAATTTCATTCTAAGTGGTATTAAAAAGGTCTTAAAGTGTTAAATTTAACTTTGAGAACCCTGTGGGTACCCTGAAATAGCTTTGAGGAAAATGTAAAATGCTTATTAAACTACCAAGTCGCATCTCTGTGTCTTAATTGCGTATAAATGAAGAAACACACCCTGGTACTTATGCTGTTTTTAGTCTTTATGACTACTTAAAGGATTGGGAATGTCATTTGTCATGAACAAAATGATGAAATGAAAAGGATAGTGTGGATAATGTCACTTAACAATTCTTTTTTTTTTTCTTTTCCCAGGTCTATGTGATCAAAATTGAAACTTGAATGCGGTGGCTTTGTAAGTTTTGTACCTACTTCTCAGGAAATCGCAGAAGAATAATTGAACATTACAGAGCTATTCATGGACATTATGGGAGAATATATGGGAGAAATTCTGCCCCCCCCCCCCCCCCCCCCAGTCAAACAAGCTATTCAGCACAAATTCAGTCATGTGACCACTGTATCACTTGCCACAACAGCCTTTCTACATGGGACAAAATATGTAAAGGGGATGTTTGTATCAACATCCCCACTTGTGGAAGCACAAGTGGACTTCCTGATTTCTGTCTAATCCTGCATATTGTGATAGTGGACGACAAGGCATTCATTGTTCTTCAACCTTTCTCTGCTTGGTACCTGAACCACTTCAGATGTTTTGAAGTTTGCAGTGCTGAGGATTCCCAACTGGTCGTGGTTGAACCTGCAGAGTTGAACCACTACGCCCCCCCCCTGTCAGCCTACATGGTGCAAGGCAGACTCCTGATTTCTCCCAAGGCATTCCTACTACACTGAGGTAATCATTTTGCTGATTGTCAGGATAATTGAAGTAATAATGGCAGGGACAGTCAGTGATGTCCCTTATAATTAATTGTGCATTAACCCTGAACTAACTCTGAAGCCTTCGTTTCATTACAACACTACCTTATTTCCTATTGTTTTCTATGGCTCATCCTTTTACTGCCATTGTTTTGAAAAAATGAAACAAAATGGAAATAACGTTCTTTAAAGTTAAATCAATAGTCTATGACAAGAACAAAAATGCAACACCTTGCAGGGTCTCACCCCACTGCACTCTCCTTCTGCCAAGGTAAATTGGCAAATTGATTCAAATCTGTTGAAGTTACTGGTGTGATAGTCATACGGGGGAGGTTCTATGTGGTATGATATGTGATCATGACATTACTGTTTATAACTGAGTTTTCTTTTTTTTTTTTTAGTTGGGAGTCACCATGTTGCTGCGCGTCATCCTTAGCCAAGAGGACATTCGGAGGGTCACCATTGACAACATGCCAGAGACTGTTGATGGCCTACACTTGATGCTGAAGAACAAGCTTGGATTGGAAGGGGACTTGGTGGTGCAATTTCAAGATCCAGAGTTCGACAATGAGCTTTGCAACTTGAGTAGCATGTCAGAGCTACCTAAAGATAAAGTGACTTTGAAAGTATACAGTAAGCCTCTTGAATCCTGTCATACAGACTCAACCTTGGACACTGCAAGCCTATCCTCATCCCCTGAAGACAGCCCCACTGCCAGGCATCCTCGTCAGCTGCCTCAGCCATTTGACATCCCTATTTTTTCGTTTGACGTGGAGCTAAAGTTGAAGCAAGGAAATTAAGCCTTCCATAAAGATGGAACCCTTCTTGACATGTCCAAAGACATGAAATCAGACATTTTGGATAAAATAGCAGAAGCCATTTATGTCCATAACCCATAACACGTGAGGAATATGACTTGGTGGCACAAGCTCTCATCAACAAGCATCCATGTCTGAGGGAACCAGGCTCTGTCAGCGGGTGGTACTGTTGGAAATTTAGTTTAAAGTTTAAAATGGGTAACTTCAGACAAAAGCTACGAGTGGCTGGATGCCCAGAGCTCACCTGGGACAAGAAAACTTAAGAGGGACAGAAAATCAGAAGTCAATTTCCTGCCAGACATCCCTGAAGGAAAAACACACAGATCCCTCAACGAGGAAAGAACAGCGATGGTTACCGAAATGAAGAAGAGGAAAGTTGATTGGCAGCAAATTCAAGAGATGATGACCAGCACCTTCTCTATACGGAGAAAAGAGATTGTGGAGGATGAGCCACTTGTGGCTGACATCAAAGCTCGATGGCCAGCACTGTTCTTTGAACGTCAGGTAAAGTGTTTCTCTATTTCGGATGAGGTGAGGAGGATCAGATTGGAGACTGATTGAGAATTGCCAGAGATTTTATACAAAAAAGGTTAATATCAGCAGTCATGAAGAATATGATATACTGACTGTAAAAAATACATTGATTGAAAAATAGCAGTAATGTACCAGAGGCGTCGAATTTACAGCCAATCCCTTGGCTTCCTTCTTTGCTCGTTTTCTGCCTACTGTAGATTGAAGCAGAGTTTGCTCGCCTTACCTCTGTTGACCTGAAAGGATCCCTCTTCGCTGGACTTGACAAGTATCTGCCAAGGTTCCTTGAGATATACAGAGCCAGGAGTGGTCTGGTGGAGCTGAACAAGCTTTTGAAGACACTGGATAATGATGTAAGTGTGCTTAACTTAACGCAAAGCCAATGAAATCAACAATTCTAATGCATTTTTCTTGCTCAAAACTAGGTCTATCTAGTCCAAAACCCGATGGACATTTAATTTGTTATAGAACGTGGAACAATGGTCCCAAAAAACCCTTGTTGACCCTCACTTTGACCTAGGCTGCTAATTGCATACCTTGTTAAGGAAAGATTTATTTATTTAATTCTAGTCCAATATCCATCTTTTCCCAACATATTGCTTATTTCTGGACTGAACAAAGTATGCAGACATGAGTAGAATGTAGCACCACTCAGAACTGTATTCTGATGTTATCTGGCTGAAGATGTTCCATTGGTTAGGTATTGTGTCTTATTTTTACAGAGTTCCAACCAGTGGAAAAGGGCAGTCGTCTTGATGGGGCTCCCTCACTACCTCAAAGAAGATGTGTCCAAATTTTATAAGACTGTGCAGGTATATTTTATTTTCTATATTAGTTTCTGTTAACGGAAAGTTTCTGTTGAAGGAAAGAGTCTATATCACATTTTTGTCCACTTTGTGTAGGCCACAGATGCTGAGGAGGACATGACCAAAGGAATGGCAGTTGGCATCCTCATGGTGACAGAGAGTGATAATCTTCTTGATGTTGCGGTGGTCCTCGAGGAACAAATCATCTCTCCATCCCTCGGTGATTTTCCAAGAGCTGTGGCAGTACTGATGGGTCTCCTCTTCACACTCAACATTGACTATCCCAGGTGCCTTAGGTACACATTTGAAGTCATGCAGAAGGTGCTCATGGGCATTGGTGGAGGGCAATGCTCTGCATTGGTTCATGGCTTGAGAAACAGACTCTTGAGAAAGACCATGTAAGCTTAAAGCAGAGTTTAAGCATTGATCTAACCTGTATGCTGAACCAAATGTGAACATTGGAGGACAATGCTCTGCATTGTGTCATGGACTGAGAAATGGACTCATTTAAGGTTAATTGTTTGAGATCTGCACACACAGCGGTATTCTGCATTGGTTCATGGTATGAGAAATGGGGGACACTCACTGAGTATGTGATGTATCAGTAATGTCACACACGGAAGATGATGGAAGACAGTGGATTTCTGTGAATTGGCTTCATGCTGAAAAGGAGTTGCTGCGTCTTTATATACAACACAATGGTCGTATTGAAAAGTAATTTGATCAGACTGTTTCTTTAATGTCCAATTGTTGGATGATTCAGCTTTTGAAGCGATGCAGTTAATTCTAAATGTTGCAAAGGAATATCTGAATGTTATTAAACAGGTTGGAGTTGCATCACAGTGTTTGTGGTTCCTAAAGTCTTTGCTCATCTTAAGTAAAATTTTTAAAAATGTTGGACAGTGATAGTTGTTAAGTTGTATTAAATGTCGGGTGAAGACTAGTCATTTATTCTGTTGAAAATTGCTTAGCAAGCCAGTATGAAATTTGATATAAGCATCCAGATGAATGTATATCATTAAATCTTTATAGGTGCTGATCTGAAATGTAGTTAGAGGTTAACTAAAATAAAAATTAAATCAACTAGAAAATTTAAGTAATCTTGATGGGGTTTAAATTTAAGCAACTGGTAAATGTAAGTACAACTGGCTAGTAATTACAGTTAAATCAACTAAGAAATGTAAGTACTCTTGATAGGGGTTTAAATTTAATCAATTGATACATTTAAGTACAACTGACTAGTGTTGCAGTTAAATCAACTAAGAAATTTAAGTAACTTAAAATGTTATTGAAGTTTAATCAACTAATGAATGTAAGTAATATTGACTGGAGGTTAAGTTAAGTCAACTAAAGATTTCAAGTAATATTGAACGAAGTTGGAGTTGAATCAAATGGCAAAATTTTGTTGAGTTAACTTATTGTCTTTGTTGTCTTGACATACAATTTTAAGGCAGCCTGGTCACTCAAATATTTAAGTTGAAACAACAAGTTGGGGTTTACAGTGTAGGGTCGAATTTTACCTCAAGGTTTTTAACGTATGGGCTCTGGGAGATTACACAACTATCACAATTTAGAGTACTATTCTCAAACACATGCCTATGTCTAGCTGGACCTACAATCAGAACCAAGAAAGTGCTGATGCCCGGATACCAATGTCATTTTCAAGATGATTAAAATCTAAAATCAAAAAATCATTCCTACATTGATTTTGAGACATTACTATACTTACTGTAAACAAATAAGACCACCACTAGAAGACTGGCAGCCTCAACTGGTCTCTACAGTGCATTTTACATCGGATTTGGAGGGAAATCTGCTGGATTGCTTTACGGCACAAAACTGGAAGAGGGCGCTGTTCTTCCAAAAGGAGCTAAAGCTTTAAGAGCAGATGACATCGGCAGATGGTGGAAGGAGAGAAGATGGAAAAATCACTTCCAACATGTTGATCCTCATCAGTAAAGACTAAGACACCAGGGAGGGGGAGATTGGACAGGAAGCAATGGGGTTTATGGGAAATGTCGTTTTAATTTACAACTGGTGTGAGATAGAGGCTACCACCATGTCTCCACCATGGTTTCATTTGTTTACAATAATTATACCTAGGTAGCACTGTTAATGTGACAACAATCTACAATCAAGAATGATATACGTAATGCTTTTCAATATTGAACACCCCTCTAATCTCATTAGGATAAGGCACCTAGGAAATCTGTGAAATCCCGGTATATTGACTCCCATGCTGGTTAGCACCTTGTACACACACACACACACATAGGCACAGACGCACACATTTTACACACATTCCCACCAGAGGGCTGTGGATTTGTCAGCTTTAATTTTCATTACATTTTTCATGCAATATTTAAAACACCCTATAACCAGTATTACCCCATGCTTTTGCATACATGTAAAACCACGCAAAAACACACACACACACACATGCAGCACTCACAGACACATACACGTCTAAGAGAAGACACACACAAACACATAAATTTGCATGAATAGAAACTGTCTAACTTGTCTTCAAACAATGTCATAAACAAACTAGCTAACTTGAGGCAAAGTATGTATTGGAATTTTTTGCGAAGCCATTATCCCGCCATGACACCAAACACTACCACCGTGTCAAAAGTTCCGTTTTTTCAATAATGAAAACACAACATTTGACTCCCAACCCCCCCCCCCCCCCCCCCCCAGAAAAGAGTTTGCACCTCAAGTATTTACAATTTAGTCGTTTGGAGGCATGCTCTCATCCCGGGCCACTCACCATAAGTGCAGGAACAAGTCAGCATATTTATTTTCTATAGGGGGGGGGAATGGGGAGGGGGTGCTGAAGAAAAGAGAAAAAGGAAAAAGTAACTACGGGAGATGATTTAGAGATTCTGCGATATGTAAAACACTTCCGGTAAATAAATAATAATATGGTAAATATCGTGGGTGAATATGCAGGTGAGGCAGAACCGCCGAACCGCACCATTAACTCATTCGACCTGTGTGTGTTGTCATGTCGAGGAAAGAGGAAGAGGAGCTGAAGAGAAAGAGAGGGAGGTGAGGAAGCGGGGGGGATGCCGAGACAGATATAAGACTGAGGGAGAAATAAAGGGAAGGAGAAACAGAAAAGAGAGAGAGAGCCGGCGAGATGAAATAGATGAGCGATTAAAAAAATGAGAGAGAGAGAGAGAGAGAGAGAGCAAGCAGAACAATATCCAGGAGGCAGACAAGCGGAAACTTATTCAGAATGGAAAGAGGAGGCACTTCACACCTCTATAGTGCTATCTCACTATTGAAAAGACCTCATTTGGATGGGGGCAATAACACACGTAGGCCCATACGCCTACACACACACACACACACGCACACACACACACACACACACACACACACACACAGGTCTCATTTGGAGGCAAAGAGTGCTTCTTTCTAGTCAAAATCTTCCGATGAAATCTCTGTTCTTCTCACACTCACACCTTCCAACCAATGCATACCAATTCAGGCCATTTACATAGTGTCAATACACATGTTTGTGTGTGTGTGCGTGTGTGTGTGTGTGTGTGCATGTGTTTGTGTGTGTAGGGACAGGGTTGTATCAGTTCCTTGGCCACAGTGACAGCATTTAGGATTAAACATCGGGATGGCACAGTTCTCTGTGACATAGAAGAACACACACACACACACACACTATGTGCCCCATCAGAGAGCAGAAATGCACCTCGTCTCAGACACTTCCCTATAACGGAAACAAGGAGAAACATTTCCTCGCTCAGACTCTGTAAGAGACTATTTGAAACAGTATGGACAGTGGTGAATACAAACAACACAGCAAGCAGAATGTTTCCAAAATCTGGTTGAGAATCGAAAAGTTGGGTCACAGGGGAATTGAAAGGAGTCCCTGAATTAAACAAAGACACTTTCTGGTTCTTTACATTGAGACTTTTCCAGGTCTTAAAGAGGTGATCCTCAAGTTTTTTTCTATATATTTTTATTTAGTCTCCATCTTTGTCTCTCAACCTCATCGCTGTGGTGTTTCTGCACTGCACTTCCCAGAGATCACCTGTCAATCAAACAGTGTGTCCAGTACTGTGATGTATTTTCGATTTTCTGTTGATGGAGTTTGAGTTTCTGTAGGTGGCACGCTTTTCTTTGTCTGGTGGCTATCACTGCTCATGCCAACTACCCAGTTCTTCTCCTGTTTATTCCAAACAAACCGGAAACATAAAATGCATCACTTCCTGTGCGCCAGGGGAAATACCTACCTGACAGAAAATTGAGATGCTTTCATGAACTGGCTATAGAGGTTGAATCACTATTGTGGTATATCAACGCTAGAGAGTAGCAAACTGGACATTCATTTAGATGAGAATGGCGTGGATTATTACTTTATGGAAGCAACAGTAACAATAATATAATAATAATGTTAATGAGAACTGAATTTGATTTCCTCACACTTGATTTGCAGGTACAGACTTTTACATGTGGCTTTTTCACAGTCTCTGAATTCATCTGGAGAAATTGTTCTCAAAACCTATTATAGCAGCCACATTATATCAAAGGCTTCCCAAGTCCCTGCGGTGCCAGGCAGGTTGGATGAAATAATGCAGGCTAGTGGCTTAATAGCCTTCTAACAGGACTCCAAGGAAGTCCAAGAAAGCATTTGATAGATTCATATCAAAGCAGCTTTGGAAACCACAGAGATCGGGGGGAGCTGTGAATTATGAAAAGATTTTTGCATGTGTGTGGCGAGTATTTTGTGGTCTTGAGCAGAAAAAAAAAAATCCTGAAGGAGCCAATATTTCATTCATGCAATTACGGTGCTGATTTGAAAGCAAGGGCTCTAAATAAATAAAAATAACAACTACATTTTATTTACGTTTATCTTATCTTAATTAATTATCTACATGTCCTATAAACATGACATGAAACATGAACCGGTACAACATTTTTCTTGGACTATTGCCAATATTTGAATAGTTTATAAAAAGTGTTCTTTGGTTAGGGAGGAATAAAGAAACCAACAAAACCTGGCATAGTGAGGAAGGAAGAAAAGGAGGACATTTTTTTTTAAAAAGTGACCAAAAATGTTTTCTGTTTCTGCCCTTTTTTTAGTTTTTGCGTTTTTTGTCAATTTTGCACCTTATATAAATAAATGTCAGTCCTTTTTTTCTTTTCGATTTCATCCTTTTAAATCAGTGTGTGAGTTCTTGTTGGTTTCTTTTTATCTATCTTTGGAAGTAACCTCTTACAGGACATTTCCTCAGAGCACAGATATCCTCCGCTTGCAGTTTAAAGCACCAAAAGACAGTTCTGATCGATACAAGAAGCCTGAAGAACTATTTTCTGGTGCTCTATGGAACCCTTTTTTGTTAATAGTACCTTTTGGTTATATTGCCTCTGCCTTATTCCTTTCCACTCTACGTACAAATTGGCTGAATGCGTCAGTAAGTGGTGCGTTGAATTGTCTATTCCAGACCCGTCCAGGTGGTCCCTGGAGAGTGCTTGTTTTACATCTCATCCGGTCCACTTTTACAGTTCATTGTTTGCCAATGGAACGAATCCCCTCCTGTGTGCTCATCATTTGTGCGGTGAAAAGCTCTTATCTGGCGCCCAGCAAGACTCTGGAAAGAAAGATAATCGCTGGAAAGAGAAGGGGGGGGTGGGTAGAGAGGTAGATGATAGAGGGAAAGAGAGGAGGAGGGAAAGAGGCCACTTAGACACTATGGAAGGATTACCGATTGAGGAGAGATGAGAGAAAAGTGGATGAAAGTGAAGGTGTTGAATTAGGGGTCTTCACCTGTTTTGTCACACATCTTCCTCTTTTGTCTCGTTTTTTGAATCATGCTTTTTCACTATTATCTTTCTGTTTCTCCGACACAAAACAGAAGCAAGGAGGGATTGTTTATGAAAGTAAAGGATGGAGTAGAGAAGGAGATGGGGAGTGGAAGGAGGCGAGAAGGTAATGAAGAAGGGGAAAGAAAAGTGAGAAGAGAAAAGTTTTTCTCTGTTCACTAGTCTCTCTCTCTCTCTCTTTCTGTGCATTGTCATTGTCTATCCGAGGAAGAAAGACGGATAGATGTTTCCATTTTTCAGCGATAGTCCCACTAGAAATGCACCAGAGGGAGAAGAGAAGGAGAAGCATAGGTTGATATTGAGAAAGAAATCAAGACAAAGTAGCAACAACACACACACACAGATAGATATATTTGTGATATATCGACCTATTTATTCATACTATATTGACCCATTGATTCGTACTATATCTACCCATTGATTCGTGCTATATTTACCCATTGATTTGTACTATATCTACCCATTGATTTGTGCTATATCTACCCATTGATTCATGCTATATTTACCCATTGATTTGTGCTATATTTACCCATTGATTCATACTATATCTACCCATTGATTTACCACTACTTACTTATCACTGGAGACGAAATGGAAGTCAGAGGGAATTAAACAAGCACCTTATTCTCCATCACAATATTCCTCCCTCGATAAGCTATTATTACCTCTTGAACAAGCTCCGCCTCCTGCTGCACTTACCATGCATTACTTTTCATAACTATAACTATGAACAGGTGGAGCACACATACACACACACACGCACACGCACACACACACACACAGAGCCAGATAATTCAATGGCAAGTTGCCTATTTAGCCGAACCCTGCCTGTCATGTAGCCGGAGGAGATGCTGTCTGATCCTGACACTGATCCCACATGTTGACTCTGACCAGCCGCTCCCATTGACACAAAGCAGACAAACAGAGCACATCTGATTCCACATAACAAGAGTAATCCCATCACCCATGCACACACACACAGACACACACACACACACATGCAAAAAGTCAGCACAACATTGGGATTTGGATCCAGAGTAGACTTTGGCTGATATGGTATGGTATGAAGGCCGATACTAATACTGATATTTTTAGACTTAAGTTACCAGTACACAACATTTTTTGCCAATTTTAAATTTGACCATTTTCATGCCAAAAAAATAATAAATAATAATAATAATAATATATATATAAGCATTTTTTTACTATCTTCTTTTGTTTCATTTTGTCTCTTGATTTATTTGTTGTGACCACTTTTTTGTACTAAAGGACAACAAAACACAAACCAAACAAATTTGTTATTATTATAATATCATTAATATCAAAGCCAAGGTAGACTGAATGAAACATCATAGGCTGGTAAGGTAGTAGCCTGAAAATGGGGTGATATAGGGTTGGACCGATAAGTCTGCCGATATTGGCCTTTTATTAAATATGAGGTCAGGTCCAGTCAGTGTTGTCCATCTCTGATATGACGGCACTTCCTCCCTGACGCTTCTTTGCACTTTTTATTTTTTCATTTAATTGAAATCCTGTTTTTGTAAATCAATTCTTCATTTAAAGGCAGTAATGTATCCCAGATTGTCCCTTACTGTAGAATAGGTGGGTGATGTTTAAAGAGCTGCTAACCCTAAAAGGATTAGAATGGATTAATGGATAGATAGTGATACTGAATGATATTGCCACAAAATATGAGCAACTTCAGTCGAAAAATATTGGTATCAGTTGAACCCTACACCATAGCCGTGGCTGCCTAGAGAAAAAACTAAACAAAAACAAAACAAGGAAACAAACAAAAAAAAAAGTTCTGCTAAAAATCCAAGTGAGGATGGAGTTGTTGGTTTTTTTTTACGAGCAAATCTTCGTCTCTCAGAAGTTAATAGTAAACCGCTGGAGGCTGGAAGAAAGTTCCAGCGTTTGTAGGTTGAGTTGTCACTGGAAACTCCTCTCCTTCTCCAGGTGGTTTCTAGTAGGAATGGGAGAAACTGGTGTATGCATGATAGGATTCACTTTGGCACACAGATGCACACACACATGCCTGTCTCCGGTAGCATTGTATTATTGATAGAGAAGCAGTCGGAGGGTGATGTTTTGCACCGTGTCTGAATAAATCAACACCATGAATAAATCACCAAATCAAACTGTATTCACAACCGGGGTAGAGGCCATCAACCTTATCCCGCATCGCTCTCTCTCTCTTTGTTATCTTTTCTTTTCACATTCTCTCACAACTCTCTTTTTTGAGTTGCTCTCCCTCTTCCCATCCTTCAATCTTCCCTCCTTCTCACTCTGTCTGTCTCATACGGTATATTTTATTCAATTCAATTTAAATCTGCTTTATCGTCACAACAGGAAAGAAACCTGTGTTGCCAGACCAGTATAGGATGAACTGAGGTAATATTATAAAGAGTAACTATTGGTCCGATATTTGCCTTTTATTAAAATCAGGTATCATCCAGCCATTGTCGTTATTATTATTATTGTTGATGTTGTTGTTGTTGTAGTATTCTGGGTTTCAATGCAGTTTTAGTGTCTCATGATAGTCTAAATACTGTTTCAGAGGCTTTTCCACCCTGACAAGAATAAAATTCTGGGGGAAACACTGGGGATTTGTTTTGCCATGAAAATGGTCAAATGTAAAAATACATAGAAATATTGGTAACATTACCTATCATTGCCTTCAAAAAGCCTTTGCCCCCACAATTCCTTGAGAGCTTTTGAGCTTTTCTGCAAAACCCTGACATCCTTTGATCGAGGAATCATACAGTGTAGGGAATACGCTCCCTCCCACACACCCCGCTTCAAAGGATAATAACTTTTTTTATTATTAGCTATTATCATTTCTTATTAGTTACAGTGCAAGGAAATCTTTTATCCATATTGAAATCGGGATGGGAGTGTCAGGAGGGCAATAACCTTTGACTGGCTTATCTTGAGGTGATATATCATGAGAAAAGTATCATATAGAGACAAATATTTGAATTTACTCTGCGGCACAGTTTTGTTTATCAGCATATTAAATAATTTTTTATATCTCATATAATCATATATATTATGATTGTGAAGGAATGAAACATTAAATAAGGTGTGATCTGAAGTTAGGCATGAGGGCAATAACCTTTTACTGCTTATCTAAATGTAATATCATGATCAAAGTTTCATATATAGACAAATATTAGTTATTTTATTGAGTATCAGGAATAAAAAGGAATTCCAAAGAATTAAAGGGGAATGCCACTTAATTTAAAATGTGAAAACAGAAAAATGACAGAAAATCACCCTTAGTGCTCTTAACCAGCTCTGCTCCATCGCCCTTTGAAGTGTATGGTAATGGTGTGTGCTGTTGGTTCTACTGGAAGTCAACTATATGCACCAAAGGTTAAACTCGACCCTTGTAGATGGTGGACCCATGCTGTGGTTATGATTAATGTAAACACCTGCGTACCTAGTAAACATATTGTTGATGTCATGTTAAAACAAGAGCGGGTGTCCCTGGTAGACGTCTGCATGGTTGTGACAGGTCCCGACAGGTCTTCCCAACTTTGACACCAATCTCAACCAGACATCTGCGCCGAATGCTGCAGTATAATTCTATTTTGTCTGCCTTCTACATCAAGTGGCTTAGCTTACATAGGCTACACACACACACACACACACACACACATGTTGCACCTGTAACATTTTTTTTTTGATAGTCATGAAAGTTAAGTTTAACTTTATTATTTATATACTTAAAACATAAATATAGAGCATATTAACACAGTAGCATTGCATCATAAGGCAAATTCATTCATCAACTTTGCCATCTTCATCATCTTGACATCATTTCCAACATTTCAACATTATGACTGGCTTTTGTCTTTTTGTCAATAGTGATTTTCTCCCAGTTTTGGGTTATTGCAAAACATGGCATTTTTGATTGGGACCAAATAGTTCAATTTTGGAGTCATCTGCTTGAGAACAGAACCTAGGTTCTGGCAAAGTTAAGACAGTCTTTGTTCTTTTTAAAGGTTTCTTCCTGGCTTCCCTGGCATGAATGCCATTTCTATTCAGTTCTTCTTACTGTTGATGGATGCACAATGACATCAGATGCAGCAATGGACGCTTGTAGATCTCTGGATGTTATTCTTGGGTTGTTTTTAACTAGTTTTAATATTTTTCTTGTGGCTCTTGGTGATATTTTAGAAGGACGTTCACTTCTAGTCAGAGGTATTGTCATGCTATATGATATATTTGTATATTATTTGTCTCTCAGTGGACTGATGGAGCCCAAATCAATGTAATATGACTTTCTAACCTTCCCCAGACTGATGCTCACTCACTACTCTCCTCCTGAGGTCATCTGAGGTCTCCTCAGATCACAATGTGTTTTTCTTTCACCTGCATAGTAACACCAAACTGAGGTTTCGCTCTCTGTATTTATGGGAGTGCCACAAAAGATCTGACCTTTGATTGGTTAACTTCATACCCAATTATTTAACTACCTGATTCTACTTACCTACTTGATTTAACTAATGCAAAAAGAGATTCACTTATTTTGTCACCTTTACTTATTCCCTTTGAACTATTTTAATTTTACTACATGCACAATCTCATGAAAATGAAATGAAAATGGTAAAACAAAAACTTTATTTCAGTAAAGAAAAGGCTAATTTTGATTAAATAACAATTGCATGGACAAACTCAAAATGTCTATACTTGCACAAGGGGTTCACAAACTTTCAAGCATGATTGCATTGGAATGAACATTACAATGAACAATTACATAATAAATTCACCCGTGTGTTTGAGTGTCCTTGAGCAGATCCAAAATGATGGCACCTTGTAGGCCTCTGAATTCCCAGACAGGTGTTTTGTTTTTTAGCCCTTCATCCTCTGAGTGATCAGCATGATAGCACCTCCTCGCATGAGTGGATCCCACAGATATGACAGAGAACAGATGTCCACTGCCTTTCGAGTTCCTGATTGACAAAGTGCAAAAAAAGCAACCTTTATTCATAGGTTTTAAAATAGCCTGTGAGTATACAATCTGCAAATGAATGGAAACACTGCAGCTGAATCAAAATACACATAAACAGATGATACCCCCCACACACCCCCACACAGCAACACCACCACACAAAGAGCAGTGGAACCAGAAGGACCTCACCCAGGGATGGATTGCCCGGTTTGGCCTCTTAAATGTCAGTTTGCTTGTGGTCTTTCTTTTTCACCCCTATGGAGCCAGACAATTATCACTGCAGCTTTCTTTCTTTCTTTCTTTGAAATATTGTACACTATATCATAAGAAGGAACATGATCTGTCACGGTGCTTGTAATCAAGGAAAAATTAATGGTGCTTGACAGACAACGCCACAACTTTGTCCGCACGCCACGTCATGTTTAATGTGAAGGAAACGATGGTGGAGATCTGTCAGAGGTGACACATTTGATCTGAACACCTTCAGCTACGACACTCTGTTGCCAAATAACTCAAAACCAAGGACCATGCAACAGAGTTGGTAGTTTCAGACACCTTCAGAAATAATATGAGTTGAAAATATGTTCAAGGTCTGTATACAGCACAGGAAAAAAACAGATGACAAACTTTCATGCAATATGGTGGACCCTTTTATCTGAAATTGCTTCACAATGACATCAGTGCATACACTGTAAACATGGATACTCCATGGTAGCGTTGGTGCCATGCGTTACCCATTGAGCTGTACAGGAAATGACAGGGAAATGAGGGAAATGACAGGGAAATATTCTAAAGTGTGATCTTCCCAGTGCTTAATTCTTACTCTTTATTTGACTTGACTGTGACTTTACCACGGCTTGCTCCAGCTCTCTTTACAACCACACTCAGAGAATTGCGTTGTGCTAGGCCTATGTCCTCAGTCAATCAACTAGAGAATCAAGACATGTCTCCATGGAGGGGCTAGCCTAGAAAAGTGAATGTCAATAAATCATCTGCCTAGGAGAGGGCTATCAACACAGGTTAACACGCTTTAAATTCCAAGAGAATTGGTCATAGAGCCAGGATGTCACAGAGAAGAAACCTCTTGTTCTTGCCTATTTAAACTGAAATTGCTGGCCATGGTCTTGCAGAACAGCCTCAAACTTGGTTTTTAGCGATGGAAAGTTGTACCACGCAGTAACCGCCAGTCATTTGTAAATACCAGAAGCAGAAGGACAGAAGGACAGAAGTATGGTCAAATCTAGTCAAACTTTGAAAATCGATGAAGACAAAATAACTTTTTCAAAATAATCTCTATTTCAGGTCTCCAGTACGGTTAAGGTTAACGGTTAAGTTCTGTCGTCCGTGGCTATATCCCTTCCAAAACCAAAGTAAAACAAAAGTATTACCAGAATAGACAACTCAACGCCACCTTTTTGGCCAGTACAAGCCTATTTTATTCATCTTACATTACATTGCATGGACTTAGAGAGGCTTTGTCAACAAACCATAGCCAATAACGTTAGGTAGCAATTTCTCCAGGATTATTTGAGGACGAATGGTAATCTTCTTGCAACCCACCCTTGGGTCCAAATACAGACTTTCAAAATCGCTGCGCTGGAACAAAACACAGCACCGAAATGACTGCCGATCATCAGCGCCCTGCAGGAAAAGTTGCTCCTCCGAAAAGTTTTCAAAAATTACAAAGTGTAAAACACTTTATGGTAAACCTCCCAAGTACTTGGGAGGCCTGTTTACCACTTATACCATTACCAATGATATACTCGATGTCTGAGACGTATCAGCAGCAGCACAGCAGCCCAGCAGGACTCATATCAGGGGGAATCAAGCCAAGTTCAAGTCACAGTGGGAATCATATGAGGAGAATCAGACTGGTTTCAACCACCCTGCGGGGACGACGAGATGGGAACCAACTACTATTCAACTCCTCTCCGGGGCCTCATAGGAAGCCTATTAGCCCTAAACTGTTCTGAGAATGAGACTGACGACGACAGAAAACAGAAACTCACTTCTTATTATTCTGTAAGCGATATGAAGAAATAAGATTTGACAAAATAAATCAAACACACCAGTTCAACAATCTCTTCAGTTTCATGAAAAAGCTCCTTATTTATGCGGTGAGGGGTCACTGTGTCATTTTAGCTGCAAAATGTGTTTATTTGTTATGTACTGAATACATAATAACAGTGTTGATAGATAGTCTGTTGTGGTTTAATTGGTATTGTTCTGTATGAACCTTGTCACCTTGCCGCTTTGGCATTGCATGGGATCCTCTGTACCATGCCAGGAGAGCAGCCATTGAATTTGACTCAATTGAATTGAATTGAAAGAGACACAGCCAGAGAGAGACAAATGCATGAAGGGCACAATTAGGCTGGATTCAATTGACAATATTCATAAAATAATTAAATATATTTCTGGATGCACCTTCGGTCTAGCCCCAGTAATAAAGCATTGAGAACCCAGGAGCTGAAAAGTGTCCATGTGAGTAATTTTGACGACTACATATTTAAAAATGTTAAAATATGTATATATTTTGACTACAAAATCTCATGTTTGTTTTAAAAAAATATATATTTTTTTTTATAATGCTTTGACAATATTGACTGACTCTAACTGTTCAACTGCCAGTAAAGTGCCAGTAAAGTAACTCATTCGGATTCAGGGAGAGGGAAGAGAGCGAGAGAAAGTGAGCGCAAGAGAGACAGTAAGAGAGATAGAGAGCGAGAGAGCTGGGGACAGAGAGACAGATAGGGAGGCAGAGACAGAGAGGAAATCAGAAAGGAGAGGGTAGGACAGGGAGAGAAAGATCGATAAATGCTGAAGGAGGGTCATGGCAGGACAAAAAACTAAAAGTAGTAGAGTGGACTGAGGGACATCCAAAGAGGGTGGAAAGAGTTGCAGAAATTCTGAGTAGTGTAGAAAAATCGACTTCAGCGGGCGACAGGCCCCAGTAACTTTTGTTCCCTCGGTAAGGCCTGTTCATGGCCGGATTAACCCACCTGGGGGCCCCCATCCCCGTCCAGTCATATGTGATTGGAATGTTATCAACGAACATGATCAATGTGATGAGATGATGCGAGATGCACATAATCTGCACAGGATTATATAGCAAATTGATAGGTTAAATGTTTATCTATGCATCTTGGAGAAATGTTGCTCTGTGCAATTAATCCGCAAACTTTTTGGGCCCCTGGTGGCCCGCAGTGATCCGGGGCCCCCGGTGCCACCCGTAGTCCACCTTGCCCGGTCCGTAATCAAGCCTTGGGCCTGTCAAGTGGCAGCCTCCTACCATGCTGCCACGCCAGCACATCCCTTTCTGCAATGAGCCATCCCTTAAGGATGAGCACACTGCACTACACGATAGTCCTGAGCCAATGAAAAAACTGTAGTCTTATGAAATCTAACAAAAATATCTCCAAACTTGCAAATTCCAAAGGTTTGTAATTTGACATATTTTAGATAGCCGCAAATCTTTCCTTTTTACTTTAGTGAATGCATGGTGTTAGAGTTAGAAAAGCCCTACAACTATGAATATCAACGTCGTAGTTCTAGCTATGACAAATAATCCAGTGTAATTTCGTATGAAATTGGACGAATCAAGTGAAACAGGAGGCGGAGCTCATGCGACTAAAACAGGCAGTAGTTTAGTAAGGGTGTGGAGGTCAGGGTGGTGGATGTGCAGATACATTTAACTTCATCTCCAATGACTCGGGTTCAATTCCCAATCGATATAAAGAAGGTTGTTTTTTTTTAGATTTATTTTCTTATTTAACCATGAACAAAACCTTACCCTAACCTTAACCAAACTGTTTTAGTTGCTTAACCTAACCTAAGTTGTCTTAGTAGGCTAACTTTAACCTTAACCGCAACCTTATGTAATCACTAACTGATGTAGAGGTAGACAAGGCAGGTTGAGGGAAGTAAGTACGATAAAAAGGTAAATTACAAAACTTAATCACAAAATAACTCCTGGAATGCATTGAACATCACAGACTGGTGATGTATAACAGTATTTTCCTTTACCAATTCCAGCTGCCTGACACAAGCAAAATAATACGGAAGCAAAGCAATACATTCTTTAAAATGTAGCAAAGTAATGTATGTACACATGGGGGCGGGTAGGTTGGTGATGGGGGTAGGGGGCGGGGGGCATGGTTGTGACCTTGCTCGACCTATGCATCTAATCTTTATGTAACCTGGTTCTTGGTTGTGGCATTTTCTTTATTTTTGTTTATTTATTTTTTGGGGGGGTTGAGCAGCTTCACTTGCATGGTGTAAAATCTAAATCTCTCAGTAAAAAGGAAAAAAAAAAAATATATATATATATATATGTTGCAAAGTATAATACTTAAGCCAAGACCTACATAAGTAAAAGTAACATTACTGACTTGAAAAAAAATACTCAAAACCATACAATACACAAAAAGCTACTCAGTTACAGTAACAAAAGAAAATGTAATTTGTTACTTCCACCCTTACATGTACTCCTGAAATCATAACCTTTATGAGTCATGACCTAACCGTCTTTCTCTCTATGTCTCTCTCCTGGTCTCTCTCTCTCTCTCTATGCTCATGTTCTGTCATTCTCCACTGAGTACTGCTACAATTAAGCAGAGATGAAAGAAAGAAAGAAAGAAAGAAAGAAAGAAAATGACTAAAAAATACAAAAAACATTCGAGAGGAATGGTGGAGAGGGCGGGGCAGAGGAGGCTGGAAGTAAATGAACAGAGGGAATGAGGGATGACGAGGACTGATGGAGGCAGGAAAAAGGGTGAGATGATGCTAAGATGGAAGGGCTAGAGGGAAGACAGATGATTTGGAGGAACAAAGGATGCAGAGAAAAGAATAGACGGAGAGAGAGGTGGGAGTAAGCAAGGGACTGAACGAGGAAGCGAGAGAGTCAGCAAAGGAAGGAAGGGTGGAAGGGAAGAGCGAGGGAAGGACTGAATATCTGAAAAGGAAAAGAGAGAGATTCATGAGGGCTTCAATAAAAGGCTTCACTGAACACAGCACAAACAGACAGACAGGCCTGCTGGTCACACACACACACACACACAGCGGGGTGAGTTGAGATCAACCATGTTTATTCAAAGTCTTCCTGCTCATCACAGAATCCCATCATGCATTTCACTCCAACGGTCTCGCCCTGTCAGAGTATAACAAGCTCTCTCCCCACCACACACGCACACACACACACACAATGGTACTTCAGAATTTACAGAAATTGTAGGCCTCAAGTTTTTGCAGGTTTTCAATCACTTAAATATAGAAGGACAGACAGGCATAAACACACAGGCAACAGACACACAGAAAAAACATACACACAAATCATTTGTAATTCATAAAATTTAAATATTCAGGGTCAAAGTTTTTCAAATGGATACAACTTCCATTTACCGTGCCTATTGCTGGTGTGCATAGTGTCCACACCGTTTACCCACGACAGCCTGGGTTTGAATCCGGCCTAGGATCTTTGTTGCATGATTCCCCTGTCTCTCTCCCTACCATTGAATACCAATTCAAGCCAAAATTGTAATAAAATTATTTAAAAAAAATCAGTTTCGAATGGATTGCCAACAAACCGAGTATTAAAACTGACCAGAAATGATTTTAACAAACATTTAGGTCTGTTTCACTCATAGCATACATAAGCTTAGAGGTGGCATTAAGAAACAGTCCTTTTATCATAATAAAGTATTCAAATAAGAATAGCGCTGCAGCTGCAGGAGAGCCAAAACCGGGACCATGTAGTGGATGGACATTGAACCCAAATCAAAAGTTACCCTAAGCTACTACTGCTACAAAAACAATGTCAGAGGAAACACTGAATATAGATTTCTTTAGTGTTAGTACACATTGAATCTGTTCATTCATGGGATAGGTGAACTTTTAATTTGAAGATGAAACACTAAAGGAAGTTTTGATGGTTAAAATCATGGACCTTTACCAGCTAATATGACACAGCTTGATAGGTCATTGTCGGTGGATAGTAGTGTTAGTTGAGGTTGGGTAATTTGCTAAAAAACGACAATGTCATGAACTGACACATTCTTTAGCTGGTCAATAATATTGTGGCAGACTGGGGGGAGGCGGGGTGGTAAGGCTTAGGCTGGAGCCAGCACGGCTGCGGCCATATAAGGCTGATTGCAGCCGGGCCTTTTTAATCTGTGTGTGGGTGTGTGAGAGAGTGCATCAGTGTGAGAGGCTGACAGAAAGAATGGAGTTCGACAGGAGACGGAGGAGTCGAGTCGGACTCAGGTCTGTGGAGCAAGGAGCCAGCACCAGCGGGAGAGGCGGGAGCGGGCCGTCTCCAGCCGCAGCAACCGACCGAGGTCTGCGGAGGACGCAGCCGGGGGCAGCCTGGAAGAGCTGGGCAGTCAGGGTTGGAGTGGAAGGCTCCTGGAAGCCTGGCGGGCTGGTCAGCTTTGGTGCTCCGCGACTGGCCCATCGGGACGGAGGGAGGGTCGCCAGCCGTCAAACCCGAGTCGTGGTTATGTTGCTGTTGTGGTGCAAATAAAACGGCCCTGCTGGCCAGTTAACTCTGCCTCCTGCCTTGTCTCTGTCTGTCACGGACCAGGGTACGGTATCAATTGCTACAATCATGCTACTTTCTTTACTTGCTGAATAGAATAATCAATGTTTATCACTTTCACTCCGATTTCACTCCTAAATTCATATCATATTTACTGTCCTTGCTTTTTATTGTAGTGTCAGTTACACTACAGTTGGTTAGACCTATCACCTCAAGACGTCACCTCTGCAAAGCCAATGTACGCAGTTGTAAAATTAAATTTTTGTGTAAGTTTTGTGTATTTAATATTGCACTTTAGTGGTATACCTGCATTATTATAGTGTTAGTTATATGCTCTGCTCCTCTCAATCCAACTAAGTTCCTTCCAGTCACTCTCTGCTCCTCCCTCTTCACCTGTAGTTGCCCTCTATTCCTGTCAGTCCATCTCCAGTCCGGCCAGTTGCCACCAACAACCTAGCAACTATCAAATCGCCACCTAGCTACCATGTGGGTAGGTAGGCACTTTATTAATTCCAGAGGGGAAATTTCTTAATGTACAAACCACAAGGAACAATCTAGGAGCCATGTAGTAACCACCGAGTAACCACCTATTAACCATCTAGTAACCACTTTGCGACTAGCTAGTTAACACCTTGCAAACATTAGTGATAACCTAACAACTAGTAACCACCGAGTAACCACCTATTAACCATCTAGTAACCACTTCGCAAAACAAGCTAGTTACCACCTTGCAAACATTAGTGATAACCTAACAACTAATAACCATGAGTAACCACCGAGTAACCACCTAATGACCATCTAGTAACCACTTTGCGACTAGCTAGTTAACACCATGCAAACATTAGTAAGAACCTAACAACTCGTAACCACCGAGTAACCACCTATTAACCATCTAGTAACCACTTCGCAACAAGCTAGTTACCACCTTGCAAACATTACTAAGAACCTAACAACCACCGAGTAACCACCTAATGACCAACTAATAACCACTTAGCAACGCGCTAGTTAACACCTTGCAAACATTAGAACCTAACATCTAGTAACCACCTAATGGCCATCTAGTAACCACTACCCTACCTAGTAAACATCTAGTAAGCGCTTGACAACCACCTTTTAACCACCTAACAATCACTCAGCTACCATCTAGTAACTACTAGTAATGACTTTACAACCACTTAGCAACCAAATGAAGTGGTTAATATTGCTATCTTTCGTGTGGGAGAATTGGGATCGATTCCCACTTTGATCAGCATATTGGAAAAATTCAGTGCTTCATAGACTTACTCTTAGCTTCTGCTACTTTTAAAGATATGTTCCACAGAAACAAAATTTTTGATATTCATGTTCGTAAAGGTATATTTTCATTCCATTGACAAAATTCTATTCTATCATGCTCCTGTATTTCTTTTAAATATTAGGTATTCTTCCGTGTATTGACAATCTAGCCGCTAAAAATGTTAGTAAACACAGGATATGATGTGACTATTCCTTGTGCCATAATCCAGGGTGAGCATTCATAATAGAAGCCAAATTCAGACATTAAATAAAGATATACTAATTCACACATGGTTGCCATAGAAGACATCAGGCAAACTTGTCATTTCAATGTAGTTTTTTTTGTCATAAATTAATTTGTATTTTGCCTGGAATTATAACAATATATATTCAGTCTTAATATTACTGCTTCTGTTTTTTAATTTATTTAATTATATAGCATTATATTCCCTAAACCAGCTCAAAAGTGGGAACTGCCAAGAGGGCCTCTGAACAACAAAACAACAATTAACAGATTCATTCAAATATAAGTGAAGAATAGTCAACTAGCTCAGACATAAGCTCAATGTCTCTCCTGAAGGCCTGCTCTCAACCAGCCATTACCTTATCCATATCAATTTGTCTCCATCTTGCACATGCTCTACAGTATGTCCCTCACATTAATGATTCACAATTTTCATCCATAAATCATTTGACTATGCGTGCTCCCTCACTTGTTTTCTGCTCCTTTCCTCATCACATACTGTTTGCACTAGAGTCCCGTGTTAATTTCTGCCTAGTCCATTTTGTGTAGGGGTGGCTGTGGCTCACTGGTAGAGCAGGTTGTCCACTGATCACAAGGTTGGCGGTTCAATCCCCAGCTCCTCCTGTCCACATGTTGAAGTGTCCTTGGGCAAGACACTGAACCCCAAATTGCTCCTGATGGTCAGGCCAGCACCTTGCATGGTAGCTCACTGCCATCGGAGTGTGAGTGTGAGTGTGAATGTGTGTGTGTGTGTGTGTGTGAATGAGAGGCATATATTGTATATGATAAAAGCTATTTATAGCTATATAAATGCAGCCATTTACCATTATTGTCCATCCATGATGGTTAATATGTATTATCATCACAGTTTGAATCCAATAAGCAAGCATCACTGGCACATTACTTTGGCCCACATGTTTGAAGGTTGATTTGAGAGGAAACTACTCTGCCTACATAATGTGTATTTTTAGTGCTTCTTCTATGCTTTTGAAGAATTTGTTTTTCTCTGTGTGATTTGTATTGAAATAAATTCAGTGGCTGCGATTGTGAATTATTATACTCATTCAACTGTAGGAGCACGACTGCAAAATTCCTTCAGCTTCAAGCTTATAGGGAGCTGAAGTGGACATCACTTCCTTGCATCTCTGGTTCACTTCTGTCTATTGTAATACATTACACATTATTTGATAGAAGCAAACTGCTAACCGCAAGGTTCTGATTCTGAAATATCCAAGGAGAGAGACTATCCAGAGACTGAGATATTTGATTTCTGCACATAAGTTTAAGTTGTACTTTGCTTGTAAGTTGTTTGAATCCTGCCTATAGAGTGATCTGTGCCAGGAAACTGCCCTTATATTCGACTTGTGACACCTAACTTTTCCCCTGGGGTGCGACAGTACCCCAGTCTTGTACCCAAGCCTTTCCCCCCGAAAATTACAAAAATGTGTACATCTCATAATTGCTTATGTAACTGTGGTGCCGCGAGATCATTTTACACAAAATTCATTGCTTTGTTAAGTCAATATAGGTTTTTAATCAGTTGTTGTTTCTTTCGCTCCCCTTCAGTTTCAACTGGCTGGCTGATTTCATCCCCTTTGCTGTCTTGTCATAGACTCCCGTCTGGCATAGTATCTTCAATCTTTCCTAACAAGTACCATCACCAGATGCAACATTTCCAACCTGAACACACCAACACCACCTTCCTCTCCAAACCCAGCAATTTACTAGTCAGACCTCTTGGTATATATAATTCACAAGAAATTAAGGTAAGAATAACCTGGTTTTAACCTTTTAGTCACTGTATCAGTGTCAGTTGACCCTGGGATAAACACGTGCTACTTAGTTCAGTGGACTTTTTTAGCTTGTGACCGCTAAAAACGATGCCATACCTACTTGTGACTCCCAACATAGTCGTGCATGCGTAGAAAGGCGAACATTTAAACAAAAACAAATTCCACGCTACTTCACTTGATTATTGGACAAAGCCTTAAGGCTCAGAAATATGTATTATTTCTTGAGAAGCATTTAGCATATATCACAAATATTAGATTAGATTAGATTAGATGTCTCTTTATTGTCCCCGAGGGGAAATTGCAGTGCAGCAGTACAAAAACAAGAGAGAGGCACTCATCACTATACAATAAACAAATTTAAGGGCAACAAACTGTATAAAAAAGATCCTAAAAATATACAAAAAAAAAGAAATATACCAAAAATATAAAAGTAGTGCAAGGACTAATAACATTTCCAGTTTACAGTTGTGCAATTAGCAATTTGGTCAACACACGGTGTGTGTGTGTGTGTGGGGGGGGGGCGGGGGCAGTTCTGAGTAGTTTGGGGGGGAGGGGGGGTCAAGATGGAAGCAGAAGGCTCAGGGGTTGATGTTGGAGGTAGTGTTGTACAGCTACTGGCTGTTGGCACAAAAGAGTGCTTGAAGCACTCCCTTGTGCACTTAGGTTGGATGAGACGGTGGCTGAAGGAGCTTCTCAGCCCGTTCATCTCCTCATAGAGGAGATGGGTTCTCCAAGATGGATCTGATTTTAGACCTCATCCTCCCCTCAGCCACCTCTTCCAGACTCCACCTCTGTCCAGGCTCTCTCCCACAACTGAGCCAGCTTTCTTGACCAGTTTATTAATCCTGTAGGCATCCTTTGCCTTGATGCCACCTCCCCAACATACCACAGCAAAGAAGAGTGCACTGGCCACCACAGTCTGGTAGAACATGCAGAGCAGTCTGTTGCAGACATTGAATGATCTGAGCCTCCTCCAGTCTGCTCTGACCTTTCCTGTAGAGGGCATCAGTGTTGTCTGACCAGTCCAGTTTATTGTTGAGGTGCACCCCTAGGAACTTGTATGATTCCACCACCTCCACCTCCTTGCCCTGGAGGATGACAGGTAGTGGTGGTCGCCTCTTGTTCCGACTGAAGTCCACCACAAGCTCTCTTGTCTTGCTGACATTGAGCTGTAGGTGGTTGTTATCGCACCATCCGACGAACCTCTCCACCAGACTCCTGTACTCATCCTCATTGTCCTCTTCGATGCAACCCACAATGGATGAGTCATCAGAGAACTTCTGGAGATGAGTAGACCTAGAATTGAATCGAAAGTCTGAGGTGTAGAGGGTAAACAAGAATGGTGACAGTACCGTTCCCTGTGTTGCTCACCAGCGTATCCGACAGGCTGCTCTGTAGACGAACAAACTGCGGCCTGCTGGTGAGGTATTGGACATAATAATACATTTGTACATGAGAAATACCCCCCCCACCCAGGAGTTCATCTAACCCTCTGCCTTAGTTGATGCTGTGTAATTATGTGCACATTAGTTGACCCAGGATAATCATCTAATTTTGCTGGACCAGGACCTTTGATGATCCTGCATAATCATGTGCCCTTAGTTGAACTTCCTCTAGAGTGGAAGTTAATGTAGTCAGGCTTCAATTTAAGGGTACCAATTATCAAAATGTGTTTGTTGCATTTATCTTTAAAAGTCTTGTCACTACATCTGTAACTTTCTTACATGGAGTTCTTTTGTTTTTTTGGCGGTTATTAGTCCTTTTTCACTCGCCCTCACATACACGTTCCACAACACCCCCACCCGGAAACTATGTTGAAAGGGCACCTTGGCTTAAGCACTGCCCCCGAAAAGTGTGATTGGTTTAAGATATACCGTATTTTCCCCTTTATCCTACAATGATAATGCCACAAGCGACACTACAAGCACCCAAAACCACAGCTCACACAACAGTGGCCCGAAATATCCTTTAAATAAGGGTCAGCATTTCAGGTTTTACATTTTTGATAGCAGACAATGTAGGGAGATACACTATATGGCCAAAAGTCAGTGGACACCCCTACTAATTATTGAGTTCAGGTGTTTCAGCCACCCTGTTTTTCAGGGTCTGGGCTTAGCCCCTTAGTTCCACTGAAGGGTAATCTTAATGCTACAGGATACAAAGACATTTTAGCCAATTGGGCACTTCCAACTTTGTGGCAACAGTTTGGGGAAGGCCTTTTGCTGTTCCAGCATGACTGTGCCCCTGTGCACAAAGCGAGGTCCATAAAGACATGGTTAGACGAGTTTGGTGTGGAGGAACTCGATTGGCCTGCACAGAGCCCTGACTTCAACCCCATTGAACACCTTTGGGAGGAATTAGAACGCCAATTGCAAGCCAGGCCTTCTCGTCCAACATCACTGCCTGACCTCACAAATGCTCTTTTGGCTGAATGGGCACAAATTCCCACAGACACACTCCAAAAGTTTGTGAAAAGCCTTCCCAGAAGAGTGGTGGCTGTTATAGCCGCAAAGGGGGGTCCAACTCCATATTAATGCCCATGGATATGAATGGGATGTCCAGCAAGCTCATATAGGTGTGATGGTCAGGTGTCCACTGACTTTTGGCTATATAGTGTAGGATGTGCAATCAAGTAATCCACTCACCCCTTTCAAGATTTGACATTATTAGATCTGATTTCAGATGTATTTTTTTTTTTAGCTTCCAGGAGGGTAACCAAAGAGGTTTTGTCATTACTCTCCATGTCCCTCTCCCATTTGGTTGGTGGACCAAATGGGAGGAATTGCTCAATGTAGAACTGAACAAGCATGCCACACCCATTGCCTGGCTTGGAGCATTGAGCTTGTGTGCAGACATGGCCTGTCTGTGAATACCTTCCTTTTGTGGAAACAATAGTTCAACTTCAATCAGGTATCTGGTGTTGACATTTTACAAAACATACCTGTGAGAAGCAATGAACAGATTATCATAGCATGACTAAGAAACCACTGAGCTCCCAAAATGAATGGCAGACCTGATGGGTCCAAGATACGTATCAGTCCCTGTTTAAAGTTTCATGTCTCTGGGACCAACATGGTGGCAGGTTTGAGCCTTAGAATTTTAGTGCATATTATAGCACTGCCTATAGGGCAATCAACACCATTTTTTGTGTCCACTAATGCAGTGGTAACCTAAACAGGTATATAATTTGTTTAATATAATGAAAACAATTTCCCTTACCAAGTCTTTACCAAAATCTGACTTCATTATCAGGGTATTAACATTTCACATTCTTCAACAATGGTGTGATGAAAAAGGTAATTGGTAAATGTAACTATTTTCTTACTTGCTGGCCAAAACTGCAACAAACATATAAAGTGTCAATCACTGCGACACCAACCTGTGCAAGGCCTGAAGAAAATACAACAACAAAAAAATTTTTTGATTTACTGTCATTATTAGAAATATCTTGAAATATCCAAGTGCCCTAATGTGTTTCATGATTGAAAATTGCAAACAATACAGCAGGCTGGAAATTAAATTGGGCAGATAATATGGCACTGTTGCCTTTTAAATATGCTTGCTTGTAGAAATATAGGCATACATGTTCTCCCAAGAGACACATCAACTGATGCATTCAATTGTGGAAAGTAAATTACCAGAATGTGCTTGATTTCTGGAGTAAAGAAACAGAAGATTAGGCAATATCTATAAAAAAACATACCATTCTTCACTGCTCAGGCCTCACAATTACCCTTACGCTGGGGACAAACGACAATATTTTACCATACTCATATATTGTTAAAACAGTAGCCTGGTGATGTCCGTTTGTTTAAACTCCAACCAATGAATCAGCTGAGAACTGACCATAGGCTAAGATCAACACTAAAAAGATAAAAGACAACACCTGCTTATCACAAACAATGCTTATTCTCACTATTTTTAAAACATAAAAGAAAACAGGAATGAAGAAGATGTCCCGTTGTAAAGTCCTGGACATCTCAGCAAAAGTTGATCTGACCTTCTACTTATTCATATATTTTTACTTAACATGTTATAGTGTTGAAATTGTCACTTCTGTTATGTTCAACAGAGTTAGACTTAGTGTTAAGCTAATATGGGCTGTTGAAGGCTGATATTGATACTGAAGTTTGGAAGCTGCTCATAGCAAATAGTTTGTGCCGATATTCAATATCTCTAAAATGTGACTATTTAATGGCCTAGAAATTCCAAGTTTTCAGTGTTTTCCCTAGAATTGTATTCTTGCCCATATTATTCTTTGTTATTCCTACAAAATTCCTAAGCTATCTGGTGACTGCCATTTTTCCGTCGACTTTTAAACATGCGGTGGTTCAACCCCTTTTAAACAAACGAGAACACTCCAAATTTCCATTTTTAACTAAGATTTTAGAAAATTACTCAACTATTAGTCATAACAAATATCTTTAAGGTATTCCAATCTGGTATGCATAGTACAGAGACTGCCCTCAAGTAACCAACAACCTCGCAGGTTTTGAGACTGTTGACCATGACATTTCACTTGACTGCCTCAGATCCTGGGTTGGCATTAAGGACTCAGCACTTAAATGGTTTGGCTCATACCTCTCAAACAGAACATTCTCACTCTTCTTCGTCAGCACATGTTGCACACTTGCAAGTTGAATGACCAGTCTCCAGCGTGCAGGAGTTTAGAAGGCTTATTTTTTCATCTTTTCGTCTGCAATTACAAGTCACGCACAGCACATTTCAATTGCTGCCTACTTTGCTGGCTAGCAGTCATATACTGACAAGACTCCTTGAAGCTGGTCAGCAGGTGCCTGACACAGTGAGCATAACTCAGAATCATCATATCTCCCAGAGTAATGTTTTGCAGAAAATGTAAATGTGCAATGTGTCTCATTACTTAAATATTAACAGTAGTACTTCAAAATATAATATCTAAAATATCTGATATATTATCAGAAAAATAATAATACATTATAAAAAATATAATAACAATACAAATTGTTTTTTTTTTGCCCGTTTCTTATGTCCTATTCCACCATGGGTCCCACACACACATTACCTGTGGAGTTCCTCAAGACACAATCTTAGGTCCCATCCTATTTTCTATATATATGCTCCATCTTGGCCATATCATCTGCAAGCATGATGTTTCCTTCCATTGCTATGCGGATGACACACAGATATACTGTATCTACCCCTGAATCTCAGTGACTCGAACAGCCACGGCATTCTCAAGGAATGCCTCGATGACATAAATTGCTGGATATCGCAATTTTATTTATTTTTTTGCAGCTCAATAAAATAAATTAGAAATAGTTTAATTTATTTTTAACCAGATACAAAATTAACTTAACAATTTGTCAACCAATGTGAAGCTAACTGCCAGAAATGTTGGTGTAATTTTCGATTGATGATTTATGCTTTGATGTACAGGTATAGAGAGTGGTGTAGTCTTGTAGTTTTGCTTCCTTTAGCTGAGAACCATTTCTAAAATTAATCCATTTTTATAATTTAGTAATCTGGACAAAATCATTCATGCTTTTATTTCTGTATTTCACTTGGGGTGACTGCCATCACCCCTGTGCCTTGGAATGACCTGCCTGAGAACGTGAGGCTAGCAGAATTGGTATCATCATTTGAATCACTTCTTAAAACCTATTTTTACAGGCTTGCTTTCATGTAATGTCTTAACCAACACTGTCTTAACCCTATTATTTTTACCCTAATATCATCTTACTCTTTGTGCTCACTGTTTTGTCTTATGTTATTTGATGTTATTTTATGATTTTAGTCTGTTTCATTAGCACTTTATTTATTATTATATGATGATTATTATTATTGTCATGGTGCAAAAGACTCTGAAACAGCATTTAGGCCATCATGGGACACTAAAACTTTAGATTGAAACCCAGAGTAATGTTTTTGGTTGGTTGGAAGCTCCTTAAGGCAAGGTTTCATTTCACCCCCATTTGCTCTGTTCTTATTTATATTCTATTTGTTCTTTGCTGTATCCTATTATCTGCTATTGTGATGACCCAGTTTCTCCACACGGGTCATTAGCGTTTCATCTAGGTTTTCATGCAGTTGACCTGTTGCTTTACTCTATGTCATGGATCCAGTCAAATGTGTCATGGTTCTGCAAATCCTGAATGCTTTTGGGTTGTCCTTGGGTTTTAAGTTGAATATCAAGTGAATGTCTTCCTATAAATGAGGCAGCTCAGCAAATCGTATTAGGTTGTCCTGCGACTCCACCAAGAACCTACACCCAGAAAAAAAGGAGGATTGTTCAAGGGTTCTTTGAGTCATTGTGGTGCCATAGAAAACCAGAATAAATCAGAATAAAAAGGTTATGTTAATGCTGCTGGTTTGGTACATTTCATGCATTCTTAAAGGGCTCTTCATAGCATCATGTAAGGTTTTGCTATGGTATAAGCCTAAATAACAATTTTCTAGTTACTATATAACCCTCTTTGTTATGTGAGTACTAGATGTTTTACTTAGCTTTTAACATCATTCACTTTCTCCATTTTTCTCTCCATAAAATTAATTTCCCAGAATTAGTTTGTGTGTCTGTGTTTGTGAGTGAGTGAGAGAGAGCGTGATCGACCTGTAAAACCTTGAACCTGTCATTGGTGTAAATTCAGAAATATGACTGTGTGTGTGTGTGTGTGTGTGTGTGTGTGTGTGTGTGTGTGTGTGTGTGTGTGTGTGTGTGTGCGTATGTGTGTGTGTAAACAGATCAATAAATAATTACTCTTCTTGGGTGAACTTTGTCCTGCTCTGTCACTAGACTGTTTTACTTTCTCTCTCTCTCTCTCTCTCTCTCTCTCTCTCTCTCTCTCTCTCTCTCTCTCTCTCTCTCTCTCTCTCTCTCTCTCTCTCTGTTTCTGTCTGATATCTCAAAATATCTCTAAGTTCAAGGTTTTCCAAATTTTCTGTCTGCCTCGGCAACCACAGACATCTGACTTGCCATTGGCTGGAGGTGGAATAAAGCTGATTGGTCAGCTCAGGTTGAAATGGACCAATGGACCAGTTGAAATTAGGGAGCCAATTTAGGAACCAACTTTGTTGAATCAAATTGAGAATTTGACATAACACATCTACAGATGCTCTGTATGCCCGTGATTACCACATTATACTGGTAATTGTGGCTATACCAGTAACATTTTCTGTCACTAATCCCTTAAAAAAAATCTGTCACTGCAGTATGACACCCTGAAGCAACTGAAATAAAAAATTTAATATTTTTTTTAATGAAACCTAATGAAATAAAATGAATTAATGAAATTAATTCCCAGGTAATAAAATAACATCACATTATTACATTAACAAGCACTTATGACTTCATAAGGGATGTAACATTTATAACTGATGATGTAATAATATTGACTAATAAAGTAATAACTTTCTTACGCTTGCAAATTATTTTATTTTTTAAGGGCAATCATTAGTACATCATCAATTAAAAACATGTTACACCCCTTATGAAGTAATAATTGACTGGTAATGTAATAATGTGATATTACATTATGGGTGTATTTACTACATTAACAGGTTTTATTATATTTTTGATCCAAAAAGAGTGATATTTTTTATTACATTTTACTACACTTTGGCATTTTGAGTGTATGGCAGCAAAACACAAGCTTTACAGCACATGAAATTTTGAAGCCATAAAAGATTAATGTAGGCTATATTTGTAATGTTTAATTCTGTTTAATACTGGAGCATTTCATTTTCTGAGTTATGATCAGCTAAGACAATTACAGGAAAATCTATATTCCATATACCAATCAAATCCTTTGAGAGCATAATTTAAATATGCACAAAATCAGCTTAGTAGCTGATTCTATCTTAAAATTATAATCAGGTGAAATTGTGTTTTTCAGGTTGAGTGCTGGACTGTAAGAAAATTAGTTTCCATTTCTGCAGCATTTTAAGATATGTTGTGCAATATCTGATTCAGCATACAGTATACTGAGGACATGAATGACAGCAAAGATAGAAAGCCGAGAAAAGAGATGGAAAAGGTAAGTTGCATTGGTGTTTTAACACACTGTGTGTGTGTGTGTGTGTGTTGAATCTGTTCAAACAGAATCAGGATTGACTGAGATGGACATCTGTATTAAACACAAATAATACACAAGTATAACAGTTTTACAATTATTTTCAAAGGTTGCTGGGATTTTAGTTGAGTAGAAATAAAATTACTGGGGTAAAAATCTACTTGAATAAAAGTAAAATATAGCTGAAAAACTCAGAGTAAAAGTTACTGAGTTACTTTGTTGCATATGATCGTTTTTATGTAATGTAAAAAAAGAGGACCTGAACACCGTATTTCATAAACGGACCAGTTTCTGATGCAGTGCTTTTGGAGAGACTACAAAATCTTCACTCTGTAACGGATGTGATGTCAAACATCGCAAATTACAGGACTTTATTCAAAATGTGCTTAAGTAGAAGTTAAATGACCAACTTCAAATAAATACTGCAAAAAGTACAAGTACATTATTAGAAACTATTCAATTTCAGTAACAAGATTGATATTAGATAGATACTTCTACCCTTGAGTACATCCAACTATTAGTGTTTTACAATGGTTTTTGTTTGCGTGTGAAACAATGCAAAGACAAAGAGGTTAAATTGCATACAATTTTTAATTGGGTGTATTTTCTACTACTACTACTACTACTACAGTCCTTTTTGTACATGGTCCCTTATTTGAGGGTGTCCAAAGCAACAGATTAAGATTATACATAAATCTATCCATATGTATTCATCCATAGTATCCATAGTATTATAATCTAATATCGAAAATATTGTTAAGTGAGTGAACAGATTAAAAAAAGGCAAATAAATAAAAATAAAAAACAATAGTAGCAATAATAACATTTAAATAACCCCTAAATATCTAACAATGCACCTAACCCTCAAGTCCACCTTTGTTCCAGAAAGTGCAGGCATGTTGAATAATGTATTCCAGGCGAGCCGAGGCAAATTCTCCCCTAAAAAAACCCCACAGCGTATTAACCTTGTTTTTCTCCACCAAATACCATTTAAACTTTTGTATAAACTTCCAGAGTTGTATTGAGAGGCTTTGAACTGTTGCTGTTCTGTCATCCACACAGTATGTTGCAGTAATAGTCAACACGTTAATTTGACTAAGTGTCTCATTGCTATGGATTTATTCACACAGTTCTTAGCTCGGCTGAAAGGCAGTGTTTTGTTAGCCAAAAGTGTTTTGTGTGTGTGTGTGTGTGTGTGTGTGTGTGTGTGTGTGTGTGTGTGAATGAGCAAGAGAGGGGGAGCAGAGGGGAATAATGCAAATGTTTGTTAAATCAGCTATCATTGCCTGACATGGTGTTCCAGGCACAATTAGGTAAGAGAAGTGATGTCTACTCTGTGTGTGTGTGTGTGTGTGTGTGTGTGTGTGTGTGTAAGACACAGAGAGAGAGGATAATGCAAATGTTTGTTAAACCACCTATCATCTTCTGACACCTTGTTCTCTGTGCAATTAGGTGATATGTACTCAGGCCTATGTCTGTCTCACACACACATTCACTCATACATGTTCACTCATATACTGTATACATGCATACGCAAACATGCACGAGCACACATATGCATGTCTACACTTATGCATACATACTGTACACACACACACATGAGATGACATCAACAGCAGGTAGGCTTAATAAGACAAACACTGTTGTCACATTACTGCTTTATAGTTTAATTAACTAAATAATACTGCTACTAATACTACTACTTATACTATTACTAGTGATACTACTGCTAGTACTACTACTACCACTACTACTATTGCAACTACTACTACTACTACTAGTAGTAATAGGGAGGTAGGATGACAAGCACATCAGCTGGACTCGAACGCGCACCATCTTCAGTGTGCGATATACAGCAGTGGTTCTCAGTCCTGGTCTTGGGGGCCCTGAACTCAGCTGGTTTTTAATCCAGCCATCTAATCAGGGGACTGGTTTACACCTGGGATGCCAGGTGAATGCAATTAACTACCTGGGAGGATAGGAAAACCAACAGGGCGGGTCAAGAACCACTGGTCTACAGCACACTTTCACCCGCTGAACCACAGAAACGCCAAAGTGCCACTTTATTTCCACTACAAAAGGAAGAATCAATGCAAATTTTAGAGTAGATCTAAATGGCAAATGAAGCGCGCATCAGTTACCTTCAATAGTGTTCGTCGCACAGAAAAAGGAAACACGCGTCCATTCATTTGTGTTTTAATAACTACCGAATACACGCTTGTGTCCTAAATAACAGCGGCGGAGGAGCTGATGAGGTAGAGTCTCCGTTTTTCCGAGTTCAACTTCAGTGACATTTAAATGTATTGAGGTAGTGGACGCGTCGGCACCTGGGGATCGCGACGCCTGATGAAAAGAGAAAAAATGCAAAAAGCGGTTCAGATAATATTGGAGAAAAGCACCTCGTATTGTCCCTAACCAAATGAGAATGGAGGTTATGCCGTCAGGGATTCAAAATCTGGAAATGCTTTATTAAAAATGACAATTATGCAAATGAAATTAACAGGATGTGGACAGCAAGGGTAAAATGTAATAATACGTATAAATCACCCAAAGTGAAAATAAAACAGGCTTCTGCTAGGCTGTGAAAGTTGCTGTCAAAAGATCCACAAAGGATTGTGCTGGGATATAAATAAGGAGCGCGGGCACTCGTGCACACACGCGCGCACGCACACACACACACACACACACACACACAGTAAATAAGGCTGCCCAACCAGAACTAACAAAGGCCCACTACGGACAGTCCTGTCAGCACAGCCAGGGAGAGATATTGTGATTGTGTGTGTGTGTGTGTGTGTGTGTGTGTGTGGTTTCCTTTACACACTAAGGAATGGAAATTGTCTCCAGTGAGTGTCTCTTCTGCTTGTCATAAGCTACACTCATTTACACTCAAAATATTGGTCTGTATGTGAGTGTATGTGAGTGTGTGTGTGTGTGTGTGTGTGTGATAAAGAGAGAGCAAGAGATAGAATGTGTGTGTCCCCTGTTGTAAACTATCCTCATTTACACTCAAAATATTGGACTGTGAATATTTGAGTGTGTGTGTGTGTGTGTGTTTGTCATAAGCTATGCTCATCTACATCTACACAATATAGGCATGTGTGTGTGTGTGTGTGTGTGAGAGAGAGAGTGTGTGTGTGTATGTGTATGTCACTCTGCTCATTTACACTCACAGCATTGATGTGTGTGTGTGTGTGTGTGTGTGTGTCCATTGCTCTATGCCCAGCTCATTTAGCCTCAGTAGCGGCAGAATGGGGAATTCCAATAATAATCATAAAGCCTACTTTATTTTCTCTGTTTGAGGTGAGACGACCGCCTTTCCCCCTCGCCGCCGCTTTCCGTCCCGCTCAGCCAATCAACTGACACACACACACGTGTGCACACACACACACACACATATATACCGCACGCACCCCCTCGTGTGCAGTTTTGCAGGCCGAGACGGTCGTTGGAGTTATTACATTGAGTCTTGTCTGCCTTGTTACATTTTCACTTTATGAGCCGAGAGCCTCTCGCAGTCCCTCAATACTTAGCATAGACAGCAACTTGGACTCTTTGTGTGTGTGTGTGTGTGCTGTTTTCTTTTTATCAGCAGATAGGCCACTGGGTCCTTCACTCCTTAGCAAACCCAAGTATTTAATAAGCACAGCAGGCAGACACGTGCATGTGTGCGTGTGTGTGTGTGTGCGTGTATGCATGGGTGGGTGGGTGGATTGATTGATACAGTAGGTGTGCATGTGTGTGTGTGAATGAGAGAAGATAAATGTAGAGAGAGGGGGATATAGGTAGAGAGACATTAGGTTAACACAGGGAGAGAGAGTGAAATATTTGCAGCTTTGTTTGAGATTTGACTAAGAATTAAACCTTCAAATACAGAGGGGTGTGTGTGTATAAATAAGGTTTTGCAGTCAAAGTACTGGATGCAAGAATCAAACCATCTGTGTGTGTGTGTGTGTGTGTGTGTGTGTATGTGTGTGTGTGTGTGTGTGGCATGCCATGAATTGAGCTACACCCTACAGTATAAAATCAAAAAATTCTCAACATTGTGCATGTTTTAAAAATTTTTTGTAAAGTGTAAAAAAAAGTTGGATTGCCTGTTCCACCATGAACCAGACTGATCAGGTGAATCCGGATGAAAGCCCTTATGGATCCCGTATCGATTTCACCCGCTGAATTCACTTCAGTCACGACACGGAGCTGGAGAGGGAGAGAAGATGGGTTAAGGAAGGAGGTTTCAAGAAATGGGTCACGCCAAAATAAAGTGCGAGTCAATATTAGGTGCCCAATCACCCCTCTTTCCATTTTTCGTCTGTCTCCACCACTCTTTAGAGGTTGGTTTTAAATATATTTGTCATACTCGCTTCCTGCATTGAAAACTAGCCCAGGAAAGCGCAAATGCCCAAAAAATAAAATCTTGTGCGGGTGGAAAAGCCTCTGAAACAGCATTCAGACAATCACAGGACACTAAAACTCTCCATTGAAAGGCATACTAATGAAATAGTTTTAGGTGCTCCTTAAGGTGAGGCACCCCTGAAGCTGTTGAGGAAAATTTCTCTGGTCAGACATCTGATAGAAAAATAATAATAATGATGATGATAATAATAATAATAACATACTGACTATCTGCGGTCATGGAGGAACCTTCCATCATATCAGTGGTGGATCATACCGACTGGGCCGTATCTGATTTTTAATATAAGACCAACATCAAACCAGTATTTCAGTTTATTCCTTTGAGGAATGTGTTCCTAATTGTGTGTATAGATGTCTTTGTGCGTGTCTCTCTATCTGTGTCAGTGTGGGCAATAACCTATTGAGTGTAATAGGGCTGTTATATTTTTAATAAACACAGCAGGCAGCTGTAGTCAGCCGAGGCTCATAGCTAAATGGATGGCGAAATAGTCAATGACTCACCATGGTACACTTACTGCTGATTACAGAAAACCTGCACTTGCTGTGCATATGTGCTGTGTGTGTGTGTATATGTGTGTGTATGTGCATTTTCTTTCCAACATGTTATTTTTGCAAGCACACTGCTGTGTGTGTGCGCACTTATGAGTTACAGTTTTTCATTACATGTGTTTGTACATGTGAGTGTCCAAAACTTTTAAGTTGTGCATGCACTAGGATGTGTATTCATATTTGTTAGTGTGTGTGTGTGTGTGTGTGTGTGTGTGTGTGTGTGTGTGTGCATGAGCCAGACAAGGCATCCCATTACTTTCATTCTCTGTTGGCCAAATGAAGCCCCATCTTGGCCATTTCCCCTCCCCAACACCCATTCTTTTCTCCCAGCGCTACCAGCACAATATTAAAAAATCTCCCTCACTCCCAGCACGCCAGCCAGTCTCGCCAGCTTATGTGTCTCAAAACATGCTTTTTCCTGTCGGCGTGATGTCTTTATGTCTGTCAAACAATATCAGGTCAAACCTCGGGTGTAAAATATGATCAAAGCGCTGGAAGTTGCGGAGTGTTGTTTTTCCTCCACTGTCTTCCGGCGAAGCAAATTATGGTGGCGAACCTGGGAGGCATAACAGATTCTGTTGTTTTCAGATGTTTGTTTTTTTGTTGTTGTTTTGTTGTTTTTCATTTCAATGATAAATAAAAGTTTCCTTCCTAAATTTCATACTGTACCACCATTTTTTATATCATATAGTGGGGATTCCTTTTGCAAAATGATCAAAAGCTTAACAGGCTGCAGAATATTGCTATGGTTCATAATTTACTTAAAATACAGCTAGAATTTGTGTTATTACTATTTTATTAATTATCATCTGCAATTGTAGTAGTTGTATTAGTAGCAGGAATGTAACCCACCTAAACTCAGAATAGAAATCACCACCTTTTCAGGCCAACATAAATCTTTATGATGTAAATTCATAATATACATCATCCTAAATTGCATGAGAATAGTGTCTTTTAAGGGGATAAAGCATGAATTAATGCTTATCTGAAAATATAATTGAGGTTTGGAGGGGGATATGGCTACATTTTCAGATTTGGAATGAATAGCAGAGATGCAATTGAAAGTTTATTTGGAGGCAAACTTCAGGCCAACCAAACACACCATGCATCTCCCATTCACTGACCGTTTGAAATCACTTCAGTAACTCAATTCACATCAGAAAAAATGCTGACAAAGCAGTTTACAAAATGTAAAGTTTCCAAACCAACAAACAACAGTTGACGCATTCAAACCATATTGAGGTGTATTTGGACTACATATACATATACTAAATACAATTATTTAGTTTGAAAACAATCGTACATAATCACCAATATTAATTATTTCGATTGAAAACAATAGTACATAATCACCAATATCTATAATGACATAAAAAGTGCCAAAATTGAGAACATGTAGGTATAAAATCATTCAAAAGGCATATTGAACATAGATAGATAGATAGATAGATAGATAGATATATAGATAGATATTTTATTGATCCCGGGGGGAAATTATGGGGTTGCAACAGCATATAAAAAAATCTAAATATAAAATAAATAAAAAATATAAAAACATTATATTTTTGGGATATTTTATATTTTGATATTAAACCAACTACTGTGTGCATTTATATGTGTTGTATTATGTTTTAATGTCCTCTTAGCCTTAAGTTTAGTTTCCTATTGGAGCAGAGTCACATATATTTATTGATTTTTTTTATAATAAACCCTATTTCCAATTTCTATATTGTGAATAATATCTATATCTATGCATAAACCACTCAATTTCTACCTATATCTACCATATCTATCGACACACCTCAATTTAGATAGATATAGATGTCGTTTATAAATGAGTGGTATTCCCCTTTAAACTATTTTTTTTTAGCCTGGTAAGCAAATGCTAAACTCTCACTGGGGAAACCAGGCTTATTAAAACATATTGCTACTCTCGCTATGCAGGGACCCACCAGTGTTCGGCCCCATGACCCTTTATGGGGCCCCAAACCATAGTTTAAGAAACAACAGATGATTAATTTCTCCTATCAGACTAGATTTTATCAACCAGCTACGTCCTTTATTTAATTTGCACTGCCACAACCAAAACGTCATCTGCATTTAATGATTAGGAATAAATGACTTGACTTTGTTATTTTCTGTTGAATTAAATTCTAATCTCTGAACACTTAATTTTCCAACTCTGTTTCATTCCAGTTAACATCACACCCATCTCCCCTTTGCATTCTCCCTAGCATTTAATGATAATCAAGTTAGCTAATAAATTATAGCCTGTGCTCTAAACACAATGGGATTCATTATCAAGCCAGATGCAAAAAAAAAAAGGTATTTAGCACTTTGCAACAATGTCAGATAAATGTGTTACATTTTGGAAAAAGAGACTCTTTTAGCGTTGCACTGGAAAGATCATGTCACTTTAGTCATGTGAAAACCCCTTTAACTCCAGTTCTAGTGATTTTCACGGTTTCATTTCAGTTGAAAGATTGCAGGGTTTCTCTAAAACCCTTGAGTTTATGAAACCCTTACGAATCTCTATTGTTAAAACTAAAATAATTAATAAAAATAATAACATAAATAAAAATAAACTTTTTCTTTACTTTCTTTAAAGTGGACATTTTGGAGATACAAGTTTTCCCCCCACATTGACAATAAGTAACAACGTCCTTTTTTTTTTTTTTTAAATAAATGAAGTTAACTTTCACTCTGAAACTCCCATTTGAAATTAGCTACTTTTTACTTTTACTTCAGTAGATGTTTACGCCAGGAATTTCACTTCTAGTTCGGTAAGACTTCAGCAAAGTAACAGTACTTCTGCTTGGTTAAGGAACCTGTTTAACAGGAGGGCCGCTGGGCCATGGACAAGAAGGTAGAGTGTGCCTTGCACCAGGACACTTCGGTGGTGGCAGCAACCCAACCCCACCCTGTTCTCCCTCCTTAGTATCGGGGTTTGAACCAGCAACCTTCTGACTATTGGTCCCCCCTCTCTACCTCAACTGTAAAGTACACATTTTGCAGTGTTAATGATAGATAGATAGATAGATAGAGGAGCCAAGTCTATAAAAAAAGGACATTAAGACTTTAAAATTTAAAAAAAAAAAAAAAAAAGGTTATTTTAATTTGACATGCTGCACAAGCTACACTGATGATAGCCTGATGGGCTTAAGTTTGTCCTCAGTTTCAAGTCAAATTAAAAGCACCTTGGTTTTACTATCTCATCGTCTTAATGCTTAGCGCCCTTAACTAGCCTGTGTGTGGGCTCCTTTTCCCTTTTGACATAATTTCAGCCTACCAACGTGTTTGTTAACACTCGGGTCTAATTTGCGATTGTCAAATTAAAAGAGCCCTTCATTTTGCTCTCTCAGCATGAGGTCCTTTTGGTTCCTCCGTTTGAGGCTTGATGCCCTAGCTGACACCTTTTTTTCCCTTTTGAACTTTGCTTTTGAGCCGACGCACCCAAACTGGGCATCCTGTTCCTTAGTCAGCGCAGTATCCAGTGTTTTGATTCACAATTTCATTCGAATACATTTTCACCAATGGAGGTGGCTGTACTCCGACCCCCACCCCAACCTCCTTTGGTCTGTAAGTCAATGGCAATGACGTTACCCTGTGTGTATTTGCTTTTGCTGTCGGTTTTATTTTATTTATGTTTTCACCCCATTGTAAAGCGCTTTTTAACTGTGTTTTGAAAAGTGCTATATAACTAGATTACAGTTATACTCAATAGTCCATGTGACCCTCAGCTATACATCCATGCATATTACGATTTTATTTCATTTGTCTTAGTATCTCTTGATATTTTATACATCATGAAGATATTGATAACTAATGTAATGGGGGTGCAGGTGGGCTGAGATGGGGTATTGGCTATATAAACCAACTGGAGTTACACAAAATTGGTTTTAAAATAATAATTTGGTAATTTTCAAATAATTCCCATATGAAAAAAAAACCAACACATAGTAATCCTATATTAAGATTTAGGAGGATACCTACAGAAATACTGGCAGCAAAACTGTAAGTCCATATAAGAATATTGATGTGGAGATACTATAGGAGATAAAGAAAAGTAAAGTACAATAGGGTCACTTTAAACTCCATATTGGAATTATATAAGAATTTATTTTTTATTTTTTTTTGCTGGGGTTTATTTTGTTATTTTCCCCCCAAATACGATGAGTAATAAAGATTATCTTAGGAGAAAAGGAGAGATATGACCAGACCAGAATCAGATTACGTTACCAGAGTGTTCTGAAGAAGCAAAAGTTTTAATATGAATGAAAAGTGTGTTGGAGACATAGCCCTACCACTCGGGAGTCCAGGACCATGAATGAACCGTCCTACAAAAGCGTGGCTCCCAAAGTGGGATTTGAGGACACTGTCTGGTCCTCAGAGGGGGTTTGAGGCGCTCCCCGGAGAGGAGAAAAAAAAGAGGGGAGTATTTTAATTTCACTAATATTTAATTTACAATAAGAGAATGTGTAACATTGACTATTAATGAGGATTTCCAATGTTTTCTCCCCGCATACAGTTAAGGGACAGTTATGTATGAAATGGGGCCCCTGAGAGCACACCTTGACGGTGGAAAATTACTTCCCCTCAATTAGGTGGCTTTAAAATTAATTGAAAGAAAGATAACTGGCCATTTGAAAGCATAAAGTCACATGCCGATGCATACACACACACACACACACACCAGGGAATCTATTGGGTATAACACAATGTTTAACTCATCATACCTTAGTGAGTCCGAATTTGATCTTGTAGTTTTATCATGATAATGGAGAGTAAAGGTCAAGCAAAATATCAATTTATTTGGAAGACATATATCTAAAAAAAAAAAAGGACCAATGTCCTCTAAGATCAGTTTGGTGACCTGCATCCACAGGTATTGAGAAAGAATTTGTATACCCTAAAAAATGTCCTTACTTATCCTTACTTAATCCATTATGAGGCATCTAGGCAAGGTTACTTACAACAGGTTACTCTCATTCCGTTTTTAAAACTTTTTACCGTTTGAAAAGCCGGTGACAGGAAAACAGTTCACAAAAATTGTATTTTATTATTCTCTTCCCTGGCATGAAATCTGGGTGAAAACGGACAGGACAGCTCGGGGGTAAAAATTTTGTAAAAAGAGACGCCCTCCTCTGCACTCATAAGATGTCCACTGTGCATCGGGTTGAAAGAAATAAGTTATTGGAGAACGTTTGCCTCTCACTCTGTTTTATTAAATAAAATGCACTTTTGAATAATGTAGGCCTCTGTGTGTTACAATGAGTTTGTATTCAACAGCCGTGGGGTATTGAGCCGGCGCCTATCGATAATGGAGAGTTAACCTCAATTGTACACGTTCCTCATGCGGTTTGCTCCCCCAAGCTGACATTTCCAACTGCGCCTCTGCTCTTATGTCTAATAATTTATCACACTGACCAAATAACATCTTGTCAGTCCCCTATGTCTAATAATTGATCGCACTGGCTAGATACTAATGTCTTCAGTGGGTTTGGAAGTTTGTGCGGCAAACACGGGAACTTTATTGGATCACAGTCTCATGTTTCTAAATGCCAGTGTAATTTTTAGTCGTCTGGTTAAGGAAAGAAAGCAACTTTCACAATGTTTTTCTTTTGGTAGTTCTTTGACCAGAAGTCAAGAGTTCACCACCTTTTTGGGCTGACATAAATCTTTATCACCTACATTCATTGTGACATCACAGTAAGAAGCATCAAACTGTCTTTTAAGAAAAAAAAGGATAAATTAATGCTTTTCTGAAACTGATTTGTGTTGATGATGGTGGTTGTTTTTGCGGCTTTTATTTTGTCGACCTTTTTCGGCTGATGTTTGGCATACATTTATAGTTTATATCATAGTATCTAACTGATGTAAATTATCTAAAAATGCTAAATTAATCTCATCAATCTCATTAATCTCAAAATATCAGGTCATAGTTTTCCACCCTTTAATTTGCAGATAAGACCTCTTAAGTGTGAATTGTTAACATAAATTCATAGTACACATCATACTAAGTAATGATACACTGATGGAAGCTATGTGAGGTTAGGCTCTTTTAAGGAAAAACATTTTTTTTATATACAGTTGAAAATACATTTGCTTCTTGTTTCTGTTGGTGGTTGTTTGACTTTTGGAGGTCATAGTTTACTTTTTATTTAGCCTTTTTATTTAAATCCCTGTATTTCAGCCTATTAAAAAAAAAAAGAAAAAAAAAAAGACTAAAATAATGAATGCAGCCTTTCCTGACCGCCAGCCTATTCCTGTCAGTTTCCTCACATTTGGTTAAATAAGGGTTAAAGAGAGAGAGCAGCACCTCATAACGACACAGCCCTCCCTCTTCGTTATCCTCCAGACCACATCCAGAAACCCAGCAGGCTCGCGCTTCTCCGGTAGCACACACACTCGCGCACCTACTCACACACACGCGCACACACACTCTTGCGCACTCCCCCCCCCCCCACACACACACACAGACACCTGCTCGCTGAGAACAGAGAGCAGCGGTTCACGGGAGGCGAGCATCTGTTCTTCTATTCAACCGGAGAAACGGCGGAGAGGGAAAAACCGGGGCTCCGCCGGTAAAAGGTAAGGCAAGGCAGTTTATATGCAGACTTTTATGGAGATTAATAGCCTTTCCCTAAAGGGAAAATGTGTGTGTTCGTGTTTGTGTTTGTTAGAGAGAGAGAGAGAGAGAGAGAGAGAGAGAAGTTGTCCGTTCATTCTGGTTTCGGACGCACCTTTGCCTCATTGAAATTAAATGGGAATTTGAATGTGATACTTCACTGATTGGCGTTTTTTTCCCATAGAGACATTAGGCTAAGGTTCTTCTCTTAGCTTTCTGCCCTCCTCCACAGGGAGGGAGGTCAGAGGTGCAGGGTCAGCTACTGAATACAGCTGGCTTGGGATGGAGTGCCTTGCTCAAGGGCACTTGGGCAGGGGAAGGAGCATGTTAATGCATGCTGTTGAAAACTGTTAAATACTGTTGAATACTACTGAATACTATTGAATACTGTTGAAAACTGTTGCATACTACTGAATACTGATGAATAGTGTTGAAAACTATTGAATACTATTGAATACTGTTGAATAGTGTTGAATACCATTGAATACTGTTGGATACTATTGCCTACGTTGCACCTTAGCTCAAGAGATTCCGTGTCTTGCTCAAGGGCACTGTGGCGGGCGGAATCTTGCCGAAGTAGGGGACTGAATGAATGAATGGTATTGCATGCAGTTGAATTCTGTTGAATACTGTCACATGAGTCAAGATTGACTGTCTTGCTCAAGGGCACTGGTGTCAGCAGGGCAGATGCCTGCTGGGGTTGAATGACTGGTTGCTGGTTGAAGGATTCTTTCACATGCTGTTGAATGCTATTGGATAGTGTTGTGAAAGTTGCATCCTAGTTGTATTCTGTCACATGTAGAGTATGAGTGACAATTAAAAACATAATCGGGCTACACTCTGTATATGTGTATGTACAAAGACGCTGTATCCATTTCATTGCTGTTTAAAAAAAAAAAAAAAAAATCAATTCTCATAAAAAAGATGAATTGTTTTTAACATAATAATATATAATCTAACCTATGCTTCTGATTTAGTGGCAAATAAAAAGGAGGGTGAACGATTACCTCCAGTCAGTGATCATCTTCAGGCAAATAACCACGAAGGGAAACAAAAATCAATGACATTTTCAGAAAAGTATTAACTTATTCTAATTGTCCTTAAAAGACCCTACTCTCATAATCATTTCGATGCTACTCACGACGATGAATACTATGAATTTAACGTCAGCCTCTAAAGGTGTTTCAACTCTATCCTGCAAATAAAAAGGTGGGGTGGGTTTGCTGAATTTAGGCAGCATTTACCCTCCACTACATCCCTGATCCCAGTTACTTTTGCTCTCACCAAGCTGGCCAGTGGCCACTTCACTTTCTGCTCAGGCAAATCAAGGAGTGTATTCAACTCCAAATTAAAATTTCCAGGGACAGTTCTGGTTGCATTCGTTAGACCTGGGATGTAGTAGAGGGTAAACCTACCTAAACCCAGTTTTCCCATCATTCTATTAGAGTTTAGCCACATTTATAGGCTGAGGTAAATGCATAATGTACACCATAGTAGGTTACATGAAAATAAGGTCTTTTAAGGATAATGTTTTTCTGAAAACATAATTGATTTTTGGTTTCTATTAGTGGTTGTTTGCTTTGGAGGTTGTAGTTTACCCTCCTTTTTTATTTATACTACACCACTGGTTTAGATTCTTGTATTTTTAAGTTTGTCAGATGAAAACTATTAAAATAATTGACATTAATCCTCAATAACCCCGTAATGCATTAAATGCCACCTGTAATTCAGTACACTTCACCTAGTAGAAAGTCAGTGTTGCTTTGTAATCAAATTATCGGTAGTAATACTTCAGTCAACCTTGACTTGCAATAATTAACTTGTAATTAACTCAGAATGAGTTATTAATAGTAGTATTGACTCATGGAGTTATTGAAAGCAATTAGATAATTAATGCTGACTTATAATGGAGTTACTGGTAGTAATTATAGGATCAAGTGATGTATTATGAGTAATTTAACATGACGGAAACCTCTAGCCTAATGAAGGGTTTTAAATTCACTAGTAATTGATTAATTAATAATTGTCAATATGGGAGACAAGTTTTTTTTATTAGTTCTGTGATTTGTAGAATTTTTTTATTTTTTTTTTTTATTTTGGAAAGAAGACTGCAAGTCATTTCTATTGGTGATCATCATGTTCTTGCATTTCTTTCCATTACTTGCTGTTTGTTTTTTGTTTTTTCCTGTGTGTTCTAATCCCTACTTTTTTGGGGAAAATAATTATTAGTCACGGTTATGTATCGCAGTGTGTAACTTAAGTTTCATGACAAGGATGTTTTGATGGAGTTGTTATTTTTCTTTTTAAACAGGTGCACAAGATCATTTGCAGATCTCTCCTCAGCATTTTGCATTCTTTTCATATTTTAGTAGTTATCTCCTGAGCAACTTCTCATGAGTCCAACAGTAGAATAAACTTAAATTCCAAGATCACCAAGGTCAAGGGTCAGAGGTCACAGCACCCAGATAATAGATGAAACAAATATTCCTGTGACCCCCCCCCCCCCTAGAATGGTTGTAGATGATTTAGAAGTGCTGGGAGGTGGAAATGGAACAAGAGAGGGAGAAAAGGTAGAGGTGGTATTTTCTGTGATAAGGTGCTGCTTTGCTGTTCGCGATAGCAGCCTGCACTCCCGACTGAAGTGATCAGTTGTCAGATTGACCGATTTGGAAATGTCACAAGATGGCGGCGCTGTAAATTAGCATTGTGCTGCAGCACCTAGGCTACGCCGTTTGGGGGAGAAACCTGATTTGAATGCTGAGTAATTAAGGATTTTGGTGTTCTTGGGAGGGATCTGGACCAGGGTGACCTCAGTCGAGTAAAAGCAACTTAATCAACTTAGCGAACAGGCATGGCTTGTTCAAAACATCCCACCGAGGGAGGAATAATGTGATTACGAATACAGTGTTTTTTTTTTTTTTTTGGTTTGTTTGTTCCTCTTTAATTCCGACAGACTTACATTTTGATAGGCCGTCTCCAGTGGTGAAATAAAAAAATAAAATAAAACCTCCAGTCGGTGATCATCATCAGGCAAATAAACCATAATATAAACAAAAAACGATTATATTTTCAGGAAAGCATTAATTTAGGCATTTCGCCCCCCTTAAAAGACCATATCATCATCTAACTTACATCAGTGTGCTCTGAATTTCATATCATTTTTTAGATTTGCAAGATTAACAGCCTAATAGGGTGTGTAAACATAAAGGTGGTTAAAGTGGGTTTACGTCCCTTGCTGCCTCTGTATTATTTCCCAGAATTTGTTCAGTGCAACATCCGCTGTGATTTAATGAAAACCAGAAATTGGCCTACTGGTTGTAAGAGTCGCCAAACACCAACTCCCTTTCTATCTTCTCTCCCTGTTGATTTTGAGATTCGCTTTGAACACTGTCTTAGTACGTGGCCTTTAAATGTTGCGGAAAACTGCCAATCTAATTATATAGAAATCTGCACCAACAAACCACCACTGTTCAAGTCTAACCTCTTTTTTCTATGAGAATATTCTACCCTTAGTTCCCTCTGTTTATGTTAAAGGCCATCTAGCAATGAGAACTAATTAGTTTATTATTAGTATATTCCCATGCTGTTGATATAGCCTTGTCTATTTGGCTTTTCCATTAAAATGCTGTGGGCCCATGCACTGGCCTTTGCTGCTAGCTGCATGGCTTATTATTTCCAGAGTTCTCTATTGATTGGTGAGATGATTTCCACAGTAATATGTTGGTGCTCTCTCAGAGATATGTGAAGGTCTTTTGGCCAGACTAACTAATCTGTTATTACAAAGTAATGTCACTGCTGGCAGATGAAAATCTTATATTGCCAAAAAAAGTCACTTTTCCAAGTTGATTTTCTGATTGATGACTATGTAATTTTTATAGTATGAGGTGTGACTGGTTTTCAGGAGAAGTTGGTCAAGGAAATTGCTGTGCACATAAAGGGCCAATGAACAGTAAGCCTTCAGGTCAAATAAGCAAAATGAAAAGCAGCAAAACGGAGTTACGGGGCACAGCAATTTGACTGAAGTCAATTTCAGCCTGTGTGTGTGTGAATTTTGATTTACTTAGAGGTAAAAAAAAACAAAAAAACTCTAAAAGCCTTAGTTCCAGAACTTTCTCCTGAATGAGCTGGCATCCACCGCACATCCATGATGTAAATGACACATAAAATAAATGGGAGATGGCTAGTATGATTTGTGAATACTGATAAAGTTATTAATATAAATGCAGCCGCACTAACGTATTCATTTCCTGTTTTAGAAGGGATTCGGGCTGTGAACCCTAGAGTCATAAGGCTCTGACATCAGAGAAAAAAAGATATAAAGTAGACAGGCAGAAAGAGAGAAGTGTCCCCGGTGGTAAGCTATGATCATTTATACATTTTTACTCAGACCATTGTTCTATGCGTGTAAGTATTGTATGGTCAACCACTGAAATTTTCATCCTGAATCTAAATCAAGAAGTATTTTTCATTTCCAATTTGCAGTTACTTCAACTACGGTTGGTGTGTACTGAAAAGTAAAAAATATTCTGCTGTATTGAAATATCACTAGGCGCTATAAATGCAAAAAGAGGTTGACCGTGACTTCTTCTCAACAACCAGGTCAAGGTCAGGTGAGTGCCTTAGGCCTTTTGCTAGCAATAACCTGCCATGTTCAATTCTGTTACATCCTGCCATTACTACACTGAAAGCACAGAAAAAGGGAGCTGTAGTCTAACGTGTAGCATAACAAGACTGGTATGTTTAGTCCTTAGCATTCAAAATTTGGTAGTAGGCTCTTACACCTGGTATTAAAATGCAATCTGCATACGATACCCCGCATGCGGGTAGGCTGGGGAGATGGCAGCGAAAACTAACATGGCACCATTACGGTAGAGCATGGACTTGCGTTTCCTTTGCTGCGGAAGCTCCTCACCCATCACTGCTCTGTCATTGACTTCGGAAGATTTCTTCATACGTTGGTCTATTTCTGTAGTAACTGTCCAATTTGGCCTGGCCAACGCTGTCACCCCACGCTGCTATCAGACACTGAGTTCCTTGTTGGCTCCAGGGACAGGAATCAGCCACATTTGGTACGTTATCCTGGCGGAGAGCGGAGGCCGCGGCGATGATGTTTCTACCAGCGGTGATGACGGGTACTTTTTTTTTTACCCGTGGTGACGCCGTTTCTACCCCGTGGGCGGATACTTTCTCCCTGATGCAAACACTCTCTACAGATAGCATTTCCACCGGCCAGAGCCCATCGTACTCCCATCGCAATGTGCACTGTGTGCATTTACACCTCGCATTAACTCATATTTTTCCTCATCCAGATAAGATATCCAGATATAGATTGCATTTTAATACCAGGTGTGAGACCCCCTTGCATTCTGGGTGATTGGCTTGGAATTGGATAGAGCAAAAACGCAGAAAATGTGGTTGTAAATGCACCCAAGATCCGACCCAAGATCCGACCCAAGGGCCGACCAAAGTTCCGGCCTCAAGATCTGACCACCCAGACCCCACCTCTGGAGTTGGTCAGAAACGTATTTGGCCACATTAACAACAAAGTTGAAATAGATTCACATATAACAGAATAGAATTCACATATAGACATTACGGAGACCGAAATACACGTTAGCACATGGATCCAACCAGGAACTGCATGCAAATCAAACAGGCGGCTGAGATAGTAACACACTTGTAAAAAAATGCATTGTCAGGATACAAGCGAGACATGGTGTTTACTGTCAATTTTCAAGGAATATTATGTGAGGCAGTGACGTGCGTGGCAATCTGTGCATTTTGGCAAGGTAACGAGAAATTTTAATGTGTGTACTGGAGGCGCATTTTAATGTCAGATGTAAATGTAATCCGGCTAAATCACATCTAGACACAGACAGGAGATGCACACTGTATTAATAATGCCAGGTGGAAAGAGGGCCTTAGCTGCCACTACATTTGAATGCATAGAGTATTCCCTTCTTTACCCGATTACTTACGTAACCTGGTTTTGGGTTAATGCATGTACATTTACTCCACTTTTTTTTTGTTTGGCCATTTTTGTGCATTTGGTGTCAACTAAAAACATGGCAATAAACTTTTGGGATCATCATTTCTTTCTTAGAAGTAAGCTACTATTGCTAAGTCAGAGAGGGAGGTGGAATATTCTTTTAACTGGTTTATTCATGGGAACAGGGAGACCCAATCACAGGCTATCAAAGGTTCATGGAAACAGCTTAAGACTTACACAGTAGGACCGAGAGCCTGGTTACTCTGGCATGGAAACGTAGCCAGTGGTTGATTGATGATTGATTGATCAGCCTTTTTCACTCAATAATGGTTGACAAAACCGGGGGTTCCGGGTGCCTGGACCAGCTAGCATGCATAGCAAATGCACACAATGCGTACAGACACATACACACATGTGGGTTTGATTCCTCCTCACTTCCCTGTCTATATCCTCTCTATCCCCATCCTGTATTCAAACAGAGACAGCAGACGAATCCAGGTCAAAGCTCTGAAACATTATTGATTTTTCGCCGATGACAGCCCACTTCAGTTGTGTTCGGGTTTATTTGTGCAGCACATACAAACATGAGAAAGCAACACAGATAGCAAGGCAAACTTGTGTTATGTCTGCCACAAATGATGCAATCCCCCTCTGGGCCAATCAGTAACAAATATGTCACCCTGTTTTGACCCATTATTATAGGATAATCAGTGTAATTTTGAAAATGCTGGAACACAGTGGTGAGATGCATAATTTCTTAGTTTTGTCAAAATCTATTATTGACGCTATATCTCATTATATCACTATATTAGTAGTGATATAATGCAAAGTAGCATTGTCAAGGTGATGTCAGAAGCCTATAAATACAATGCCAGAAATACTTCAAGTCATTTCATCTGAGCCTTAAAATCTTACACTTCTTAAAAGGTGCAAAAATCTGCCAGTGGAGTGAGATAATTGTTTCCAATGCAAATCAACAGTTTCTTTATACTAGTGAACTGTTCTGTCAGTTGTTTAAAATAAATAAGATTTTAAGACTGTTGAATATTTTTGCTAAGACTTGACATAGGTAAACTTTTTTTTCCCCACTTAAACTGTTACCAATATTTTTTGCAGTAAGTTCCCGATGGGAAGGAGACCGCGTAGAGAAGGACTTTTTAACCTTGAGAAAACAAAGATGCAATATTGTTGCCGTGTGTCAGAGAGTGAGGGAGCGAGAGACAGAGAGGGTGAATGGGGAGGTGAGCGAGGGAGAAGAGCGGCCCTGGCAGCCATGTCTTATTCATTGTCAGGTCATTGGCACGGGGACCCACGCTCCTAAATTATGAAGAACACAGCGATGTAACAGGATATGACAGCTTTACACACACACACATGCGCGTGCACACACACTATCTCACACTGCAAAAAATATCTATCTTTACAAGTTATTTGATCTGGTATTGAGACTTAAAATTTTTTTTTTTTTTTGTTTAAAACAAGTGAAATAATATACCAGTGTGGGTGAGATCATTTAATTAGTTTCCACTGCAAATCAACCTGGTTGAGGAATACTTTGTTTTTAGTGTGTCTTACAGGAATTACACAAGTGTTCCCCGAAATATGTCGCAATTCACGTAGTACATGAAATCTCTCGTTCATTCACAATGACCTGGTGCTAGTCGTGTTTCACGTATTTCTTTGCAGTTTGTGTGTAGGCAAGATCCTTTACTGCAGCACAGATCGCTGTCTAACCTGCACTCCGCAACATGTCAAAAGCATTACCTGCATCATCTTTCGTCCCCAGCATCCCATCTATATTTTTAACACTGGATTTCCTGTTTGGAAAATATTGCTCTTTTCTTTTTATCTTCTGCCAAGCAACTAAACTTCAGGTGAACCCCTTTTTATAGACTACAGTCTAATTGGATAATTATATGGCAGTATTTTCTCATTGAGGTTGATGAACAAGTCATGGTTGAGGTCAAATTATGTTGAACAAGGTGCAACTTTTTAGATGAATGCAGTCAAAATCAGTTGTGTCCCGCTGAGTCCCTCAATCCACAATTACAACTCATTAAGTATATTATCATTTGACCTTAAAAGCAGTGAATTTCTATTACGCTTGTTCTAAAACATTGCACAAATTTGCAGTAAATGTTAAATGGGTAATTTATTTTATGTTGTCAACAAAAAAAAATCCTGCATACAATATTTCCTCATATTCTGTAGACTTGGAGTGCCCATGGTGGGATTTGATCCCCACCCCTGATGACAGTAGTGTGTGTGTTATCCATTACGGTACACGTACAAGCACATTTTCTGACCTATACACTTCATGTATAGGTGCAATCAAATTGAATCAAATCAAACATCTTACTTGTGCTATTTAAATATATGTCTACATTCAAAATCTACAGGAAGTGCATTGTTGTGTAGATATGATTGAAAAGTCAAATTGATGATTCCTCTATCGTATCATCATATCATATCTATATCCTCTATGTTTGGATCTCAAAGTGACGGTGGGCGGGGTTCATTAAGTATCACTTGAAGTTTTCGCTTCACGATATCCTTTGGGAAACGCACGTGAAACAGTGAAAAAGATCTTCCGACTATCCACTGGGCGCCGCGTATGATGAAGGCCTACGGATTGAAAGCTTGGCTTCCTAAAAGTAAACTGCACGGCTCAAAGTGTGCGGAACATCTTTTTCTTTGTTGAGTTAATTTCAGTGTCATTATTTTCAAGATATTAAAAACTTGTTTCTGGAAAATGCTAATATACAAGTGCAACTGCAGTGGAAACAAAAGGAATTATCTCCCCGGCATCGGAAGAATTGTTCACCTGAGATTTTAAGACATTTAAAATGGACATTTTTTGCAGTGCACATACCCACACCACACCCACACACATGCATTCACATACACACAATCTCTCTCTCTTGCACGCGCGCACACACACACACACACACACAGAAGTAATAATGTCATGCCCCACATGCACCCTTGTCTGAATCCATGTCCAGCTCACAATACATTAGACGCTCCTTCAGGCAAGTTATTGATTTTCATCTGTTGCCTCATGTCCCCTATGCGTGCACACACACACACACACACACACACACACACACTCATGTCTCACCTCTCTGACACGTGCTGATAACTCTCTATAGACATGGTTTGCACAGCAACTGAAATATTTACACAAACACACCATTTTTTTTCAGGTTAGCCCAAGAGGTGAAAGCAACATTAAACTTGAATGAAACACGTGTGCTCATATATATTCAACGTACAGCCACTGATATCAGTTATCCCACTTATCTGAAGTGGCGTTGTTCACTTTTTGTCTTGCCACCGGTAGTCTGAAACTCAGCCGGCATATACTGTGAGTAAGAAAAAGGCCTAAAACCCTTCAAATGTTCATTTTGCAGCCGATTTTTCAGATCCAGCATAAGTACTAGATGGACCGATACGGGTACCGATCCAAGTACTGCTCAGTATTGGCCTATATAGTATAATATTAAAAACTGAAAAATAGAAGCGGCTGGCGACTCCACATGCATCGGAAGAGGCATGTGGTAGTCTACACCCTCCCCAGTGGCATTGGGGGTGGAGCAGTGACCGGGACCATGGACCGGGACCGTGGAGCAGCGACCGGGACCGCTTAGGCAGGGGGAATTGGCCATGTAAAATTGGGGAGGAAAAGGGAAATGTTTTTTCTTTTTTTTATTAAAAACTAAAAAAATATATATATATATATATAATTAAATTAAACATGTGCATCAATTGCATTTATTCTCTTTTGTCACATTATGCACTGACCATTGAAATAGAGATGTTTTACAATGGTCAAACATAGTTTATTGATGGACTCAAAAACAGTTTATTGAGAATAGGTGAACAGATAAAGAACATCTTATTTAAAATAGGTTAATAGATTAAAACAGCTTATTGAAAATCGGTGAACATATTAAAGAAGCTTATTCAGAATGGGTGAACGGTGTGGTAGAACAGAATGGCATTAACCTGCATAGCCAAGGCTCCTCTTCTAAATAATCAGTGCTCTGACTAACAGCATTTCTTCATTTTCACCTGTGAGGAGACATTTTTCCTCCTGCCAGAATAGTTTGTACATGTTATATTAAAGTACTGAGACATGGACTTTGTTAAGATCTGAGTAAAAGTACTCCGGATACTATTGGTTGCATCTCTAGTGTGTATACATCATGATGTATGTCATCACTATATTTTCAGGACCCTAGATAATAGACAGGTAGAGAGAATTAGCACTTGTAACATAGAGACGGAGGCAGACAATGCATCCCTCTTCTTGAACCTTCATTTATCCAGTTGCCCAGTACAGCCACAGTCTTGTACTGGTGACCACTGGGAGCTGCCCAGTAGCTCAACTGACAGCTATGTATATTGCTGCCTCAAGAGATTAAGAGGTGGAAAGACAGAGGGGCAGTAGAGAGAGAGAGAGAGAGAGAGAGAGAGAGAGAGAGAGAGAGAGAGAGAGAGAGAGAGAGAGAGAGAGAGAGAGAGAGAGAGAGAGAGAGAGAGAGAGAGAGAGAGAGAGAGAGAGAGAGAGAGAGAGAGAGAGAGAGAGAGAGGAATGGTGGAATTAAGCTTGGATAGTGAGACGTCCACGGGGCTGAGACCTCTGCTGATGGTGGATAATTAGTTTCTTATTGAATAGATTCATCATTAGAAAATGCCTCTTTGTTTAGTCTGAGAGGGAGAGATGAGGTCTAGGTTGCAGTGTGTGTGTGTGTGTGTGTGTGTGTGTGTGTGAATGCAGGGCTTGCACCTTGTCTGTCTCAGAGATCGCAGCTCGGGCCGGGATTGATTTGGGCGCGTCTCCGCAACTCCAAATAGCCGGGGAAGTTTTTGTTCCAAAACAGAGCACGGGTCAGAAAGTGAGGTTAGAAAGCCCGAAATCACGAAGTAATTTCCCCCCCCCACCCACCAAACAGATATAGTAGTTATTTTGTGGTATGGGGAGGAAAAACCTTACGTAGTGTCCCTTTAAGATATTTAGCATTTAGCTAGTGCCCGTCTTGTCAGTCTCTCTTTGGTCTATTTCAGTCTGCCGGGTCTCAGATTTACAGCTCGCTTTGATAATGAGACACCAGCAGGCAGACACATTTTCATGTAAATCTGCCTCGCCGATTCAAAATCCTATTCTTGTTCTACAGAAGTCTCAATGACCGAGAATCTTTTTTTTTTTTTCACAGAGAAATCTTTTTTTTTCTTTTGTAACCTTTGTTAAACCAGGCAAGTCAATTCCGAACAAATTGAAATTACAACGACGGCCTGGCAAGGATGGAGGAGAGAGTTCACACTGCCACAGTGCCAGAATATCCGTCACTCACACGCGCACGCATGTACGCGCGCACACACACACACACACACACACACACACACACACACAGTACAGTCCTCAGTAGAGATGTGAGGGATTAAAGTGTTATTGATTGTTAACATGAAATAACCTTTAGGATGGGAACTCTGAAGGGACTTTAATTGCAGTCGCCAAGTTAGTGTGTGCGTGTGTGTGTGTATGACCTTTGGGGAGGGGGCCGATTGAGGAATTCTCTCTGTCTTTAATCAAACTTCGTCTCATTAAAACCTCCAGACACGGAATGACTGAATGACTTATTACAACAGAACGATAGAATAGAATAGAACAGAATAGAAATGTCAAATTGTAGTCGGCGGGGGGGGGGGGGGGGGCTAATGAATGAGACGTTAATTCGTAGGATTTGCAGAGTGGAGATAGAGGGATAATCAAGGATGTTCTCCAACATGCAGCCTGATTGGTTGGCCTGGGAATGGCAAGCCCCTTTTGCCATTGAAAAAACATTGTAATTTCATTCAAACATTATTATTTCAAGTTAGGTCAGACCGATATATTGGTTTCCCTTCATATAATTGGCTAATGTTGTCCTCTCATGAAAAATCTGATTTGGTCCAGCCTCAGCTAATGCACTTCAGTATACTGGCGCTGTCCATTTCAGAGCATTCAAAAGAGAAATTGAGAGAGGAAATATCCAGTCGCAATTTCACTTAATTGTGACACAATGGTCCAGCTTGGTCCAGTTTACCGCTTAGTTCTTGGGGAGGCCCTATTTTTTTTACCTTCTATAGTGTCCCACATCAAAGTTAATGTTTCTGAACATGTTTAGGTAAAGTACGTTTAGATGAATCTTTTTTTGATTATTCTATTATAGGCCTATTTCTTATTTATAGGGTAGCTATATGATAGGGTTGGGAGGGGGAAAAAAGTAGGCCTATCAATCTTATATTACTTAATGAGGCCGTTATTAATAATTATTAATTGCTTTCTTTTAGACATTTGTTTTACTGTCTTGTCTCTGTTCTCTTATAGGTTATTCAAGATCAAAGCCAGGCACTCACAGCTCGAACGAATAAGATAAGATCGAACGAGAGAGATGTTTATTTGAGATGCGTAGCTAATATGACAGTGACACCTGTGCTGGGGAAGATCGTTGCAGAAACTGCAACATCGGTGATTGGGGGAAAAAGACGGGAAATAATAAATTATTAGAGCCCCCCCCAACGCAACCTTTTTAGCTTTTATGAGGGTGCCCATGTCTGTTATGGGAATGCCGAGCACCCCCGGGCACCCCCGTATTTCTAGCTGCGGTTATACAGCATCTATAAAGCATGTGACTCAGAGAGTGTTTTTCTGTTTGAATCCATTGGTTTTGTGCAGGAGTGGAACTATTTTTTTTGGGTAGAGTGAAATTCTTACTAGCCTGGACAGAGTTTAACGAGGCAGATCACACATATGCACATGCATATATCATGACTTCTCGTGATATTTTATTGTTTCTAGTTTGAAATTGGCTCTGTGCTGCTTGATTTCTAAAAATCAAACCACAGCCACCAATAAAAAAAACTTCTGTTCCCGGGCATGTTCTGCTATTATTCCCAAGCAAAAAGCAACTTCTGAACTCGCTTACGAGGAGAACTTGAAGGCAGCATGTGTTCCTATCGCAGTGTCAATATTGTCAAGTTATATATATATATTTCTATGTTACCAAAACAAAACCCTGTCCATTCATTGGGCTGGGCAAATTAAGTGACTGTCATGCTTTCATAGCCACATTGACTCACCGAAAAGTAGCACCAGATATGTGTAATCCTTAATTGAGAAGTAGACATATGGATGTGTTGGAGGAAAAAAAAAAAAAAAAAATAGAAGGATAAATTGCCATGATTTTTTTTTGGTAATTTCCCCACCATTTTTGAATGTCAAGTTGCATTTGTGCTCCTTTTTCTAGTTTTTGAGAAAGCATGAATTTATTGATAAGAACATATTAACATAAGGTGGGTCCTGACTTCTCAGGCTGTAGAACGACTGAGATAATGGACCCACGGGGAGAAGCCTTATATTATAAAGGTCATGTGTGGGCAGTATAAGTCCCGGTCAGCACTTATGAACCACACTGTCTATGAATCATCCCATTAGTATTGTCCTATAAGTGTGCAGTCAGGAATCATAAATGTCAAGGTTTTTCCAGGTGGATCAGTGGGCCTGGCCTGTGCCATGTAATGCTATCTGGCTCACAACCTTTATCGTTATTCAACCCTCTCTCACCGCCGTCTCTCTCTCCATCAAATACTGTCTACTGAGCTCTGTGCTGTATCTGTAAACTCTGCTTTTAGAACAGTACTAATAAAGGTTATTTTTATTATTAAAGCAGCATTTCTCACCACATTCTCACTGCACTGCGGTGAGAGATTTGGCGTTATTTGGATTTCAAAGTTCACGTTAGCTTTAACCATCAGAAGATGTTAGGGAAAGGTTGCACTGGTCATTATGGTGCCTTAAACCAATCATAGCTGGCTAGTTTACCTACAACTAATGTCGCTCATTCACTACTATTAATGAGTTTGCTGGTATTCGTTAGCTAAAGGGACGATAAAGGAAAAATCCACCCTAAAACACTTTGTTAAAATAAACAGCTATCGGCGAGGTACCTTTTATTTCTGGGTCCGTTTTGTTGTTTGGCTGTATAATTTTCATATATTTCAGTGATTAATAGGCCAAACGTAAACGATGATGATGTCACAGAAAACCCATGCCATGTCATATCGGCGTTATCGTAAATATGAGGTTCCGACTGGGAAAAAATGTTCATGTCAACCTCCTAGTGGTAATTCCGAATAGGAAATATGGGAACTTTTTGAAGGCTCTGATATCTCCGGTACAAATAACAGAAGTGTGTCAAACATGGCTGCCGCGAAGTCGACAGTCCAAGGTAAAAAAAATAATAACTAGTTTTATTCACACTAGTACACTTTATGCACAATCAACTTTGTTTATTATGAACTAGAAATACCTACTGCAGTTAGTTTGGTTGACAACGCAACTTGTTAAAGAGTTGCTATGGAGCTAGCCAAGGGCTTCCCAATGAGCTTAACTTGTTAATGCTTGCAGGTCGGCGCAATGGGAAATCTTCTCATTTTTCCGCTTTGTCCGACATGACATTAATGCAGCAGCAGCGGCTTCACGCCCGTTCTCTGAGATTTGTCAAAAGGCATTCTGGGAAATGTAGGACTAAAGTACATGTAGACATGGCAGGTTGAGGGAAAGTGGGTACAATAAAAAGTAGTACAACACTTCAGTACAAAATAACTCCTGGAATGCTTTGAACATCACAGACTGATATATGAGATGATTGCATTGGGTGCCACGAATTTGCTCAACATTCGGAAGCGTTGCCTGTAAGTGCCAAAGCGTTGAAGCTGCTCAGCACTGGCCCTCCGATTAAATGACACTCGCTTGTTGTTGCCATGTGCAGTATATCTGGACATCATCCGGAGAGCTGCCATGACAAGCTAGTCTTCCAAACAACAAGAGCCAGAAATCAATAACCCTGTTGCCCTGCTCATCCCTCCTCCTGACCAGCGGACTCTGTGTGTGTGTGTGTGTGTGTTTCCAGCATCTCTAAGAACAAACAGTCTTTGACCAGACAGGCCTTATTGTGTTGATTTCCCACCTCTGTTTCTCTCTCTCCCCCTTGGCCTCAGTAGAATTATAAAAAGCCCACTATAGGATTCTCCTCAGGAATTTGTTACAAGGTGGTTCAGGATTTACAAAGGTGCAATAGACTTGGATTTTTTTTGTCCTTTGGGCACATAGATTTGATCTCCTCGTGGTTGTCTAACCAGAGAGAAACTGGTTATCCGTGAATCACCGGACTACGGTGTTGCTTGTAATGGGTCTGAATCTGGCCCAGCAAGCAACTTTGTTGGTGGCTTCAAATGAGAGGTAACTGTATGTGTGAACTTCAATTCCCAGAAATCCTGTAAGGCGATGTCAGTGAACTGCACACTGCATGCTCATGTATACCAACCCAGCCGGTTATGCTTTATACCAAGGGATGCCAAAGGAACAAAGGTCGCTGCTGTTTAGGAGACACTTTTGGATTTTACTTTTTAAGTTTTGATTCGTCGCTTCCTGTGTGGAGAATATTTCCCAACCAGTGGCCATACTGACACGCAGAATTTAATTTGGGCAAATGGGGTGAATCTACAGCATCTCAATTAGCGAGGATGGGAAGCTCTTCTCTGTAGCAGCTCCACTTTGTGATTTGTGCTGATAAGCAACAATACATGAAAGAGATTGCTTTACCATGAGCTATCGCTGTGGCCATAGGCATAAAGTCATAGTCCAAGTCTCACGGTATGATTTCAACTGTATTATTACATTTGCAATAATTTGCAACAGTTTTCTTTTAATAAAAATTACAAAAGAAGCTCCTCAAGTGCACCACCAAATGTGTCACCTATGATCCTTCAGCATTCACTCATTTCTTCACTGTTCTAAAGCGGCATGTTTCTCGTCAGTCATTCGACCCTATTGTTTAGAGCTCTGTGGAATGACGCCTCTAGGCTCTGGTATCAGGACCTGGTATATTACATCATTTATTAAACATTCTTCATTGTTCATAGAATGAAAAAGACAAGTTATACTCTCAAATCCCTCCATTGTGATCAGACGTTGGGGTTAGAGGAACAGTGATGTTGACATGCTTCTTGGTTGCTGACATTGGTTGCAACATTTCTGGTATCTCTGTGACTGATACAAATGAAGGACAGAGTGGTAACAGAGTGATATATTTGCAGAGTGATATATTTGCAATCGAGTGTTGCTGGATTAGGAATACTATAGTTGTGGAATTTTGGAATGCACTGACCAGTAGCGTAGCATTCATACGGAAGCCCACTTCAGATGACAAAGAAATGATGTCCTAATTCACTATGACTATCAGACAGGCAGCTCCATTCACTAGCCACCTAATCTAAATTATAGGGTTGAGTGTGTGAGTGCTGGTATGTCACCGGGGTGATCAAGTGGTCTCCTCCCATCACAGATGCTTCGTTGATTTAGACCCACGACACCTCCAGAAGGCTCCACAGTGATTTCTGGCATCCCAGAACCCCCTCGACACCAACTAAAAACTGCCTTCACTACCCTGTACCTACTGTATGCTTAGTGTCATCCTTAACTCCCAATATTACTTGATAATTTCTGAACTTGCTATTGAAATCAACAACAGCCCGCTCAGCAGTTCAGAGACCAAATTGTACCAGCAATTATGGGGTAAATGGACGGCTGATTCTGCTAGCTTGAGTCTGCTCAGTAGATCATAAACCAAATTGTATCACAAAACAATTATAGCAAACAACATTTTAATCTTAATTGATGTATTTGATATCATTCCCAATGAATATATTTTGATTCAAGATTCTGTTTACACGAACACTAAATGAAGTGATCCAATCTTATTTGGTGGAAGCGCGTAGGTTACTTTATTCATTCATTCATTCATTCATTCATTCATTGTCTTTACATGCTTATTTCTATTCAGGGTCACAGGAGGGCTGGAGCCTATCCCAGCATGCATTGGGCGGGAAGGCAGGGCAAACAAAACTGGACAGGGCGCCAGTCCATCACAAAGGCGAACACATAAACAGACAAACGCACCGACATTCATACCTATGGGCAATTTAGAGTCTCCAATCCACCTGACTCGCAGGTCTACGGACTGCGAGGAAACCGGAGCACCCAGAGGAAACCCGCGCCGAACACGGTGAGAATTTTATATTCCACACAAAGGCCCGAACCTGGGAACTTCTTGCTGTGAGGTGACAGTTCTAACCACTGAGCAGTCCATGCAGTCCGAAGCTACTTTGGCTTGTGATGAAATAATTTTCAATCAGTATTTTGTGTCAAAGGAAAAATGATGATCAGAGATGCTCTCCAATCAAAAATATCAAAAATATTAAATATATATATATATATATATTATGGGGGCCAAACATGAAATATTTATTGAACTTTGATATATATATATACATGAGACTTTATATATATATACATCAGACTTTGAGTTTCGATCCGGCACTGAACTGGCCAGCTATTTAGCACCACTGTGATCTAAAAGTTAAATTATTTTGACAATAAAGCTAATGGCTGAAAGTTCAAGGGAAATTTGATATATTAATATTATATTAATTTATATTAATTTAATTTATATCAAATCCGATGTATATATATCAAGGTTCATTATATATACATCAAAGTTCGATAAATATTTCCTGTTTGGCCCCCCATACCCATAATATATATATTCCAAATGCAGAAAGTAGCCTGTTAACATGTTCACTAGGATATTAGCCGCTAATATTCTCCTATTGAACAGATCATCGAGGGTTTATACCACCGTTTCATACTGAAAGAAACTCCACTGAGAATGGGCTAGTGTATTATGTTTGAGGTTTTTACATGAGGCATATTTTTCTGATCGGGCTGTTACTTCTTTTAATTATTATTATTATTATTATTATTATTATTATTAATAATGGAATATCAGCTTACGAGCTTCCACCAAATAAGAATAAATTCTTTATCAGATCGCTTCATTTAGTAAACCCGGCTATTGTTCACACAACACTCAAGTACTCAAATATGAATGCAGCTATAGCCATATGATATACTACATGAAGATGCAAATAATCAACATAAAATAATTAAAGCCCTTTCATTGGAGTTGGTGAGCCAAACTGTTATTTTCCTTTTTCATACTGAAAATGTGGAATATATTTTAATAATTTGTGTTTACAAGGAAGATGCTATTATTATTGCTCAATTTTTAATCAATGTGGCAGTTAAACATTAGTTGACTTTTCTGTTGCCCTTGAAGTCTTTTGTTCCATTGCAAGCTGATTATACTCCCAGATACTCCCAGATAAACTTTTCTAACAATATAATCATCAAACAAACGTCAGAAAAACACATTAAATATACAGTTGCCCTATAAAGTACTCTTCTGCACAGTGTTTATTATGATTTGATTATAATAGTTATCACACACTCACAAGGTGTCAGGTGTTTATGATATGCATATAATGCCTTACAAGCACCACTTCAAGTAAAGCGTTACCGATGTGGCAGAACAGCATTTACAAACCATTGACAAGAATTAATTTTTTCGCCAGGTGTGTAGAAGGAAACAGAAGTTTTGAAAAAAGAAAATGTCTTAAATGCACAATCACTTGAAACCAAAGCAGCTACCGTGCAACTGACAACGATCTAATGGGATTGGCCTTGAGTGCACACACACACACTTACTCACACAGAGTCATAATGCGAGTGGGAGAGAGGGTCTCCTGTAATTTCCTCCCTTTCATTTGTGAGGATGAACAGAAAAGAACAGCAGTTGTTTTTCCAACTCCATTCTCCTTGTTTTTCACCATCACGCTGCGTGTGCGCGTGTGCGCGCGTGTGTGTGCGTGCACGTTGTTAAAAGTAAATTGCAACTCAAACCATAACATCTAACCTCTGTACAGTCAGTCAGCAGGACACTGTCGGTCGACTCCATACCAGACTACAGGGAAGCTCACAGATAGCAAGAACTGACTGCTGGCACAATGATGATGCTGGAAGGATGCTTGTTATTATAATAATAATAATTATTATTATTATTATTGATTTTTTTTCTTTTTTTTTAAAACAAAGTTGCAAGGCGCTTTACAAAGGAGTAATGAAGCAAAACAAATAAAATCAACAGCAAAAGCAATGAAAGCAAAGTAAAAAAATCTAAAAGCGCATAAAAGCATACAAAGAACCGATCACCTCTTGTGTTTAATCTAGACTTTGGAACAGCCAATAAGGGACCCCTTGTTTTTAATTTATTAAAGTGATGCAGTTTGATGGATTACATATTTATTGCAGAATTGATCAATAATACTCTGGTTGACTCTGGGAAGCCCTTAACCTGAATTCTAATGAGAGGTGTTGATCAGATTCCACACAAGCTGGTGATGGTGATGGTGCCAAAGTCAAAATGTGGATGTTGTTGCAACCTTAAGAGACAGGTACGTCAACTCATTGAAAATGCATCCATTCCAAGTACAAGAACTTTCCCGAAGATGATCTAATACTGTACTTCATCTCTGCCTCTAGCTATTCGTTGTTTTTTTTCTCCATCTCTTCCCGCGTTCTGAAATGTCAGGCGCTAGACCAGACCAAGGGTGAAAATTAGGCGGCTGTACAGCGATAATTGACTCCTAGTCACTCTGTGTGTCTATATATGTGTCTGTCCTATGTGATAATTGCCAAACTGCCTCAAACTCATCTGTAACCTTCGTCATTACTTGACATTGATTTATAGAGGGCAGCTCTGACTACACATGTTCACAGCGACACACAAACAGTTGCTTTGTCCCCTGTGTGTTGCTATAGAAAGAGGTGATAACAATATGTCTGGCACTCTTTCCTCTCTTTCCTATTGCTCTGAAGTCCTTACGGTCATAGGACACTCACAAACACTGTTATTCTAAGTTAACTATAATAATCTTGCATCTTGCACTGCCAAGGTTAGGGGGCTCTATTCCCGGTGTACCTCAATGGGTAGAGCAACGCACTAACACTACCAGGGATAGGGTTTACAAAGGATTGGTGCTATATTCTCATTGTGGGCCACCCATATTAAAGTTGCTCTGCATAGCATTTTTAAACATCAATATACCATTGTCAAATGAATTGTGATACCTTGGTATAATCACTGTAAACTAATGTGATCATGGTTGAGACGATTGGCAGCCTCTATCTCACACCAGTGGTATTGTTAGTGCTTCCCATAAACCCCATTGCTTTATGTCCCAAACAGAATGTTGCTTCTTTGGTCAATTTTCTCTTGTCTGAGGATCTCTGAGGATCAACATGTTGGAAGTGATTTTTCCATCAGCTTTTCACTCCTTCCACCATCTGACATTGGCAGAAACTCTGAAAGTTTGGGGAAAATAGCGCCCTCTTCCTGTTTTATGCTGTAAAGCAATCAGAAGATTTCTCGCCAAATCTGACCCAGTGGCACACAATATAAAATGCAGTGTAGAGGCTGATAGAGGCTGCAAATCTTCTCAGCAATTGTCTCGTTTGTTTACAGTAACTATACTAATGTCGCAAAATTAATGTGGTAATGATTTCTTAATGCTCAAGTGCTACACATAGCATCTTTAAAAATGGTGGTACTGTGATGCATGTTGGATTAAAATGTGCACCAAATGGCATATATGCACATACATACACACACAGCGCTATTACACTTGTGAGAACATTCCAGTCACTTAGATTCATTCCTTAACTCTTTAGCCTAAAGCTAACCTTGCCTAATCTTAAATTCAGCCTCACTTTTTGTATCTCTCTCTCTCTCTCTCTCTCTCTCTCTCACACACACATACACACACATAGTTGGAGCTTTCTTATGCAAGACACCCATTTCTGAATCCAGGCAAATTATTGATTTTCAACCAGTGCTTCACCTCTTCCATGCACAAATATGTGCACACATAATAAACAAACAGAATCTAAAACTTCACCTTGAAGCACTTTAACACTGTTAAAACAGTACTCTTGGTGATGTACCTTTCATTACTGGGCTCATTTTGTTGTGTATTTTTCTTATTCCCGTGAATAACTGGCCAATCCAGCTACAATGGAGTTTGATAGCAGAACATTTTTCAGCTGTCTAAAACATCAATGGTAAATGTCAGATTTTGGTGTCAGTCAACCAGAACCAAAGAGCAAAGGCTTTTTACTCAACTCACCATTTTGCACCGACGTTCAACAATCATACAGGACGAAATCCACTGTAGAAGAGGAAGAGACACCAGTTTCTCCACCAACAGTAGCTTTAATAGACCAAAATGCAATGCAGCCACAAGACCTGGGTCTTAATGTGGTCTTTCATGTACTGACTTTGTGGGCCAGCGGTCAGACATATCCCTGGCTGATTGGTAGTCCAGCAGGTCCACAAAGAGAGAGAGGAGGGTCATCAAGTGCATCAATGGTACATGTCTGTCCCCCTGCCAACTTGACTTTGGTACATTCTACCTTTCACATGCCAAAATGATGGTGGCAGACTGTGCTTTGCATTAATTGTGACCCACAGTAGTTGCAAACCAGATGCGATTTCAGTTTGCTTCCATTCATTGTCTATGAGAAGCGAATAAACAGCGTGTGCATGGCATGACAGAATAGGTGGCAATGCAAACCAGGCCCAGCGACACGATGGGAAAAGTTGAAAAGATTTAATATGTGCAAATGAGCATGACGGTCACGGCGCCAGAACCAATCACACTGGGGCAACAAAGCTGGAGATTGTTGGTCTCCCTGGTGTGACGTTACCAGAGGTAGTTTAAAATACTTTAGCTGCTAGCCTTTCCCATTACATCCAAATAGCTATAGCCACGTAGCTTGTTAGCTCGCTAGAGTAGAGCACAGTGTCAAGAACATTTTCCATACATATGCTTATGGATTATATTAAGTGATGGAAATAATACAATAACAAAGTCGGTGTAATAAATGTAGTCTACCTAACAAATGAACATGGAAAAGCAAATGCAAACGGGGGCTGAAAAACTAAATGAAAAAGTCCCTCAAGGCAGACATGACCAAATGCAACAAATTGACCCATTTTTCTGAGTAACAGGAGAACTAACATCAGTGCAACAAGTGTCAGTGTTGCTAACATGAACGTACAGCAGTGTAATTCATTCAGGGTTAATTCATTATTTTGACTGCCCGGCACCTTATCCATTCCCTTTCACATTAATTTATTCATTACCATTCTTTAATTCTGTATGTATGTGCCATCCATTCATTCACAAGCTGCTCTTCCCAATCGTATAACTTGTATGCCATCCATCCGCTGTACATCCAGGTTCTACTTCATGTTTATTGTGTATTCTAGTATTTAGGCCTTGTATCTGATTTTTTCTATATTCTGTTTTTTGTGATATTTTTATGCTGCTGCAACCCCAGAATTTCTCCCCGGGGATGAATAAAGTATCTATCTATCTATCTATCTATCTATGTAATGTTGCCACTTAGCTAGTATTCTAGTTATTCTGCTGCCTTCAAGTGCTGTCAGAAATATTGGAAATATGCATTGAGCGTACATGAACAATACAAACACGGGGGAAATATGAGAAAAGTCAGAATTTTCTTTGATCTCCAAAATGGAAAATGGGAGTAAAAGCGATGTATTTTTTATTATTATATTTCAAATTAAAATACCATATGTGTAAAAATGATGTAAAAAAGGATTTGATAAAGAGTTGGATATGTCTCTAGAAATAGTTTGTTCTCCATGTTTTGTGAGGATTGTGGGTGGAGTGCCAGTTTTTTTTCCTCAGTCCCCGCCGGCCCTGAGGACTGTAAAACCCACTCAAACCCCATCATGTAGATTCAATAATACATGGGAGTCAATGAGAAAATCTGCTGTTTCTCTTCAATCCCTAAAGTTTTTTGCCTGTCGACTGACAGACTTGGATAGTGAGATATCCATGTCTCACCTCTTAGACTCTTTCAAGATGCTTTTGCATACATACACACACACACACAAACACACAAATGACAACATATCTAGGGACTGCCGACTGAAATTAACTTTCTCTCTCTCTCCATAGAAATCAGTCACATCTCCACTTTGTGTAATAAAGATGTGATAAATAGACAGGTTAGTGTCTTGAGCATGTGTGAGACAAAGGCAAAGCAAAGCAACATACTATGATATGGGGCAGACCAAAAGGGATTGGGAACTCAAACACATATATGTGATTCCATTCTCAGCAGTGGTGACTTATATATGTCTTCTCTTTCTACTGTAATGAATGAGTGAAAATATTGTTGAATGCTAAGGCTTGCTACCTCAGTTTCTGCACCTTCCCAACCTACGCTAAGGTGGGAAATTAACCATTTCTATATGGGACTATGTGGTGACACTAACTTGAGCCCTGAGGTAGAACTTCATCTTTTCTCTCGTCCCTCAATGGGGGGGTCAGAGATTAGTGGCCAGCTACAGAACATCTTCCCCTGGAGCCGGTAGGGATTCATTGTCTTGCTCAAGGATACTTCGGGAGGGCGCTCACGGGGTCAAAGGTGGGTTGCATCTATATGAAAGAAAATATCCTTGAAGGCGATCGATTTTCACTGGCGCACGCCAATGTGTTAAATAGAAATCTCACCTGGTACACAAAAATATAACCCCGTCCCCCGCCCTCTTCAGAAAAGGAAGTTCTGTACTTCTGTGAATGGCATGAAGGTCCTTGAATGAGAGCCTTGTCCACCAGCCGACCAAGCCAAGATGACAGATTGAATTCTGCCTCGGCTCATTATCTCATTATACTGTACTCCTGTACATACATATACACAGGGCCGCCCCTGGCCAAATTGGGGCCCTAAGCGGAATTTTATTTGGAGGCCCTCCCCCTAAAACCAAAAATGTACGGAATTTTGTCATGCCCCCCCGCACCCCAAATGTATAATAGGTACAAATTGACTGTATAACAAAATGCCATTTAACTTGACAACCTTTATTAGTAAGAACAAAGATAAGTATAGGTACAGTAGTATAAGCAGTATGAGACAAATAAAAAATAACTTCAAACTGAAATAAATAAATAAATATCCAATAAAAGATAACATCAAACTGAAATAAATAAATAAATATCAAATAAAAAATAACTTCAAACTGAAATAAATAAATAAATAAATCTGAGTCACAAAGAGACATCAATTTAAAAAAAAAATCAACAAAAGATGTTTTCGTTAAAAAAAAAAGTAACTTCAACCTGAATCCCCCACAAAAAACTAGTAGCAGCAAGACTCTTGTGTCGTTCAACAATGGAATCAGTGTGTTACATTCACTGTTCTAGGCTTGTCCCCTCCAAGGTATGACAAATATCTGAAAGCAGGTCAGTGAACTAAACAAGCATGTGTGCCTTTTACAGATGCACACGTCTGCATTTTCTGGATGCAAAGTCATCAATGAGGTCATCATATGACAGCTGCTGTGCCAATTCCGAGTTGATGCTTATGATAGCCAGGCCACTTAAGCGTTCTTGTGCCATTGATGAGCGGAGGTATGTCTTGATGAGCTTCAGTTTTGAAAAGCTTCGCTCAGCAGAGGCAACTGTAACAGGGAGAGTTACTGCAATGCGGAGGGCAATCCAGAGATTTGGATACAGTTCCTGCAAATGATTTTTATAGAGAAATGACAACATCTCCAGAGCAGTTGTTTGTGGTGGCAGCTCTGGAAGGTTCATGATTTCCTGGGCCATCTCTGGGCCATCAATATCAGACTCTCCCGCTGCAATCAATGTCTTCTCTACCTTGGTGCAGTGTTTCTGCAAGGTGTCCTTGGGCATCCCTTTAAGCTGGCTGAAATCAAGCAGCACTCCAAATTTCTCCTTAACCTGACTAAATGTCTCAAATCTGTCTTGCAGTGATGTCAGAGCAGAGTCCACAACAGTGTTGAAAAATGTCACCTCAAGCTTCTTCAGAGCATCATTCATGGGCTCATCTGCAGCCTCATAGGCAAACTGCCTTTTAGTACTCCTCAGCCTCTTCTCCCTAAGTTCTGGCTCTATGTTAAGGGTCTCACAGACTTCCTTGGCAGTTGACTGAGCATCAGCAAACCCAGACTGTCTGTACACGGAGAGAGAGGTTTTTGCACTTTCAATGAGTTTGACAGCAATGTCAAGTTGCATTGAACTTGACTGAAGCAGCTTGTTCACCTGGTTTATGGTGGTCAGAATGTCAAACCATACAACTGAGCAAATCAAAAACCTGTATGAAGCCACTTCTTCTGCCAGAGCCTGAGCCTCTACTTTAGCAGCTGGGTCATTTACAGTTTGCCTAACCTCAAGGAGAGCATCCCGGATTTCTTTGGTTTGATGTCTGACAGCTGCAATACTCTGAAGTCTGCTTTCCCATCTAACATCACTCCAGGACTTCAATATCACGTTGACATGCTTAGTCAAGATGCTCCATCGCTGTGTGGCTCCTGAGAAGAAAGTAAACAGCTTCTGCACATAGCCAAAATAGCCTACAGCATCCTTGGAGGACTTTGCTGAATCTGCTATGACAAGATTCATGGTATGTGCTCCACAAGGTACAAACAGGGCTCTTGGGTTTTTATTGAGCAGTCTTGCTTGTACACCTTGGTTCTTCCCTTTCATGTTTGCCCCATTGTCATGGGCCTGTCCTCTGCAATTGTCAAAGGGAATCTGCAGCTCTTCAAGTTTGTCCAGTATGACATTGGATAGGTTCAGGCCAGTAGTTTCCTCAACTACCACATATCCTAAGAAGTATTCCTTAACTTCTGGTTTGGGTTTCAATGCCACACTGCGCAGTACGACTGACATCTGTTCCTTATGACTTGCATCTGGGGTGCAGTCAAGGATAATTGAATAGTATTTTGCCTCTTGCACACAGGAGACAATGGTTTGCTGGACTCTGTCACCAATTATCTGTATCAGTTCATTTTGTATTCTCTGTCCAAGATAGTGAGTGCGGGTGCTCTCATCTTTTATTCTGGCAAGGTGATTTTCCATCACAGGATCAAACTTTGCCAGCAGCTCAACTTCCTTCAAAAAGTTGCCATTATCTGGCTCATAAAGGTGTTGTGAAGAGCCCCTGAAAGCCAGATTTCTTGAGGCAAGCGACAGTGTAATACCAATGAGACGTGTGAGGACATTTCGCCATCTTTTTCTCTCTGCCTCCAGTAGAGTCAGTTCCTGCTGGTCAATTGTCTTGCTCTTCCTCAGACGAAGCTCAAGTTCCCTCCATTTAAGCATTGACTTTGTGTGTTCTGGGTTGTTGTCATGACTCTTGAGAGCAGCATTAATATTAGACCAATCACTAAGGCCCTCTGTAGTCAGCTTGATATCTTGAGCACTAAAAAGTTTGCAAGCAAAACAAAACACAGAGTTGTTGTGCTTTGAATACACAAGCCAACTTCTTGTTACCTTGTCTCCATTTGCAAGTAACCGGTAGGACAGACTACTATGAAAACTTCTTCCATCCGTCTTAGGGAAAGTGAAATCTGACACAACCTTAAAAGGCCCTCGGTGCACAAATTCAACCCAATCGGCGTCTGATAAGTGTGCTGGCCAAAGAGCAGGATCAACTGGTTGTGCACTTGGAGTAGTGATAGTAGCATCTGTAGCTGTAGAGATGCTGGTTGATGGCCCTGGTGATGTGCTGGGTGCTGCTGCATTTGTAGCTGTAGAGATGCTGGTTGATGGCCCTGGTGATGTGCTGGGTGCTGCTGCATTTGTACCTGTAGAGATGCTGCTTGATGGCCCTGGTGATGTGCTGGGTGCTGCCTCTGTGTCTGCTGATGCTGCCTCTGAGTCTCCCTTGGTCACAAATTTCAGCATTGACCCTGTTATGACAAGAAATCCAGACAAGAAATCCATCATACAAGCAGATTATTAAGATATGTTTTGGTCTTAATTGTAAACTACAGAATGAAATTAATGTAAATACTAGCCTCAAAAATGCAATTAATACAAATACTACTACAACTAATAATAATAATCATAATCATAAAAACTACTACTATTACTATTATACTACTATCTACTATTATAGACTATAATGCAAATACTACTAGTAGTAGTACTACTACTGGCGTTGGCTTGTGTATTCACTAGTAGTAGTACTACTTCTACTAATAATAATAAAACTACTACTATTGCTATCTATTATTATTATTATTATTATTATTATTATTATTATGTACAATCCTAAGAAAACATACTAATTCAGGATCAAAATGTACATTCAAATTTAGTTCCCTCTGTCAACAAATGTATCACTATTTCTGTTATGTCTCCTCAAAAGCTATGACTGTTATGAATTAAATTCACCAACAGATGGCGACATTATACCTCCATAAAAATAGCCGAAAAATGATATTGATAGCATAGATTGATAGGCTATAAACTTTAGCCAATATATACGACCACCAACTGGTCAATTTACCACTCCTTTTCAACAGAGGTGAATGCATATGCAGACAAAGGCGTTAACAAGACATTCAATAAATGGTAATCAGGGCCGCTGGAAAATAATTGTATCTCCAGTCCACGTCTAGACAGACACTTAGCCTCTCTCCTGTCTCATGAGTAGTAGCTGAGGTGTTTATGCCACAAAGTTTTACATTTTCATTTCAACAACATATCCACCTTCAAGTGAAGCACGAGCTTCTTCTTGTTTTGATTTTTTTTCCCTCTTGCTTGCTCCCGACTCATGATGTCTTTTAGAGGCCATCTCTTCACCTGCAGCTCTGCAAGTGCCTGCCGGCGCATCTGACCACTGATTGGTCAGATGTCGATTGGTGTCAATCATTGCAGCGGCGCGTACGGTGTCAGATTACAGGCCTCTTTCTCTCCTGCCTCTAGCTGACTCGGTGCCCAACGCGCACCTCACGGTAGCGCAAATGCGCATCCATTGCGCATATTGCGCAAAATGCGGCCCATCGCGCAAAATGTGGCCCCCCATGGAATGTGAGGCCCTACGCACAGCGCGTGTTCTGCGTTTAGGGAGGGGCGGCCCTGTATATACATATATATATATTATGGGGGGCCAAACAGGAAATATTTATCAAACTTTGATATATATACATCGGACTTTATATATATACATAAGACTTTGAGTTTCGATCAGGCACTGAACTGGCCGGCTATTGAGCAACACCGTAACCGATCTGAAAGTTAAATTATCTTTTGACAGTAAAGTTAATGGCTGAAAGTTCAAGGGGAATTTGATATATTTATATTTTGAATTTATTGGCTACTTTGAACATTGTATTTCAATCAGGCATTGATCCAGTCATCTTTTCAACACCAACTTGACTAGATCTATTTGTTTATACTCACAGGACAGCAAATGTTGCGGCTGTTGGCAGGGCGCCCCCTGCTTTCAGTCAGTTTCGCGGATCTAATTGCAGATATCCAGGAATCACTTTATTCTGGCGGATCGTACTGAGCTCAGGTGTGTTGTTAATGGTAGCTCCTGTTGCATGAGGCATGACTACTGCAGCCGAGCTCCGAAGGTGGCTCCCTCCGCTGACTGAAAGCTGACAGCCCTGCTGACAGCCGTAACATTTGGTGCCAGATACATCTATATATACTAAGCCCGATGTATATATATGAAGTCCCATGTATATATATGAAGTCCCATGTATATATATTAAGTCCCATGTATATATATATCTATATAAAGTCCCATGTATATATATAAAGTCCCATGTATATATATCAAAGTTCGATAAATATTTCCTGTTTGGCCCCCCATAATATATATATATATATAGTAGAAGTTTTTATTTTTTTCTCAGATAAATTCACCGTCACTTTAAAATGATGAATGAAAATGATCTTGAATGATATCCACGTTGGCCAGTGCTGCTTGCCAGGCTGTCCATCACTCTGTGATAAAAAAGCTCCCGGCTAGATTCCCTGCCTCAGTATTATTGCCATTTAAATGGATAAATGCCATATTCATGAATAAACAGATGTGAATGTATTAATGAGTGAATGTTACTTACAAAGGCTTACATTTATCAAGCTTGTCACATTATACTGCTATTTTTTTCAAACTGCTGGTAGACTTGTTTACATTAATGTCAATGGGGAGCAGCCGCAAGATGGATGGAAAATGAGACAAAAGTGAACACGTCGTTGCTAATTATGTTTTCCGATGTTTGTGTATTACAAAGTATCGTCTTGTGTGTGCCTTCATTCGTGCATGTGATATTCGTGCACTGATGGAAATTTGACTAAACTTGTAGGAACTTATAGGAATCTCACCATCATCATTTTATTGGTCAATGTAGAAAGAAAATGCCGAAAATGCAAGTGTCTTCATTGGTATGAAGAGTAGGTTTTGCCTGAATAATGATTTGACAGTTTTCTTTGAAATTATTTCCAAAGGTGGTTTAAACACCTGAAATGTAGCCACTGATGAGTGCTGACATCACAACAACACCATAAAATGGGTGGGGCATATAATTATTCCCAAGATAGTACAAATATTTACACGTGCAATATTGTTTTTCTCAAAATAAACCTAGTTAGTCTTTAATATGTTAAGTTATTGCCAAGCCACGAAGAAAATGTCAGACACAGCCTTATCCACAGGGCTTATGACTGCAATGTCATGGGTTTGAATCCCTAGCTTTCCACTGATATGAATGGAAGGCGGCGTGAAGCAGGGTGTTTCTGAAAAAGACTGTGCGTGCTCAGCAAACTTTTCCAGGGTAATATGGCAGCTCAATGCCCAGTGTTGCCTCCAGGGAACACCTTCAGCACCATAGACAGAGGCCATTCTCCCCGTGTAGGCCGCTGGGGGACGATAATTGATGGGAGGTATTACCCCAATGATCTGTTGTGCACGTGGGGAATGCAGCCACAGCTACGCCGCATTCCCTAATGTCCACTGTCCTACTTTTAGCTCTCGTGAACCAGAAAGAACCAGAGGGGCCTCGGAGTCTGCTGAGATAAGTTGATTTTTAAGGAAACTGTTGGGACTGAAGTTTGCCTTGGATATTGGATGTTATTTGTGAAACTTCTTATCGGAGGAAACTACCGCCCCTTCGTTCACATCTTCTATTTTAACCTTAGTTTCAGTTCTGCAAATTCACAGAAAGGAATACACGCTAACACACATTCAATCCTCCGCTCTCTAATTAATGATCAAAAACAGCCAACAGCTTAACAAAATGGAAACTTGTAGTCAGATTTTTCAGACCTCAAAATCAAAAAAAAAACAGGCCAGGCCTACCTCAGTCCTCAGCATAGCGGACAGCTTGTCTACTGGTTTTTTATTCAGAAATAGCAACATGTCGACATGCTGTGGGGTTAGTCTGGTGTGCAGTCTGTTAACTGTGAGACCCGCGGCGGAGAATACCCGCTCAGATGGTACCGATGTCCTAGGAATGCAGAGATAGCACCTCGCTAGAGTGCCCATGAGTTGATTGATATGTATATTTTTTTCATTTTACCATGCAGCAAACTTTTTTAATGAATTTTTTTTTTTTTAATATATTTTTTAACCGTTTAACTGACAGTATTAATCGGTCAAAATTCTTATTGTCAGTTAATGGTTAAACGGTTAATTATGAACATCCCTAGTATGCAGCTTAGCCAAATGAGCCACTGTCAGTCACCAGCTCGCTTCTCTAACCATTAAGTTCCCACCTACACCCATGGCCACCGACCAACCCCTCCAGCTGTGGGACTCCTTCCTCCAGTGGAGGTCTACTGACTGGGGAAAGTCTGGCAGGCTGTTAGACTGGAAAGTAGGTCAGTCAGTGGATGAGCACCAGGTGGGCCCTACCCTCCAGGTACAGAGCTCAGTCATAGTGCTGATTAGTAGCGGATACGTTTACATGCACACTAATACTATTAGTAGAATAATATAATAACAGTATTCCCATATTAAGTAATATTCCCATATCAAGTATATGAGAAACCTTGATAACGTACCTGGACTATTCCGGGATACTGACGCATGTTAGTTATCCCATTTACCATTGTTTTTTGCAATCTGCGCAAAGTGTAATTGCAACTACAAAAAATATCATTGACCGGAGAATGCAGATTGGCAGAAATGCTGTTTATTTGTGAATGCATGGATACAGAGATATTGGAGCATGGGTTATTTAAAGGGGCATTAAGTGATTTAGGATTTCCATCAGAGAATGGCAGCAAGATCAACAGGTCTCTGGTACAGCTTTACCTGTACAGCCTGTAATGGACAAAAATGTAAAAGTTGCTTTGTTGGCTTCAGAACGAGGCTCTTCAACCGCTGTGGCTGAAATGTGCTGTGACGCCGGTCACTCACTCACAGCACCACCCTCCGTCGTCGAGCAGTTGAAAAAGCGAATGGAGGGGTTGTTCAAAAACAGAGTAGGGGCTGGAAAGTGAGCTTTGAAAGACAGAAATGTCACCATGAGGCCAAGTAATTGTTGAGTTGTTGGTATTTATCTACCCCCGCAGATATGTGTATTCATTTTGTGCTATGTGCATTTATATGAAATGCATGTAAATATTGCTTCCACCGTGTGTGTGCCTGCGTGGGTGGGTGTGTAAGTAAAAGAGTGTCATCAGTTAGATGTGCGATATGAGAGGTGATAAGTCAAAGTTCTTAAAATAAACCTTGGATCAACAGGGGGCTAAGTATGAGAAGGTAGAACGTATTACACCTCCACAGAGACACACACACACACACACACACACACACAGCTGTTCTTAAAGAGGTGTGAGACTCCCCATTTCAGATTAGACGTTGATAGATTAAAATGATTAGATGGGCCGTCACCTCACATTAGTTTGAGTTTACCACAGGTCTTTGACTGCCCAACCGAGTGCTTTACCAACCGCCTAAAGACAAAAGGAGAGGAAAGGTCTAGCTGATTTGGTAAGATTTCCCCTTTCTAAATGGCTCCACAGAATGGACAATTATTTCCTGATTTATAAATGCAACTGCGTTGAGGGTCAACGAAGCAGGACGAGTAAACAAAAGGAGCACACTTGAAGAGTTTAAGAGTACAAAGGAGGGAGGGAGAGCGGCCGTCTGCAACAGACGACAGAGCGAGCCAGCCTCAACAAGGCGAAGCGTGAACACTTTATAGCACTGCGAGTGTGTAACTGCTGACATCAGGATTATCTCAAGGACATTTAGGTAGATGCCTGCATAGTTTAGTCTTTAGAGTTCAGTGTTAAGACGCGAGAATGACGCTCGTCTTTGCTGTGACCCCGTGCGTAGTAGACATGTGGTGGTAGAGCAGCAATCTCCATGACAGGAATCATGAAGAACAATCTCTTCAAACCATTCCACAAGATGTCATCGCCACAAATCAAACAAGGAGTCTTTCATCAATGATCGTTGAATGCTCTAACGACAGTCGGTAGAGCATGAGACTCTCAGTCCCAGGGTCGTGGGTTCGATCCCCTCAGAGTGTCAACTATCAGCTTTGTAAGTCGCTTTGGATAAAAGCAGTTCATTCAGTTCCCCTGAATGAATGCTCTTTGCCGAAGGAATATAACTTGTATATACTGTATAAGTATTTTTGCCTTGCCACACAGGCATAAAACCATATCATGCGTATATCTGCCCATGCACATGACCTGTACCTTACTTTGTTCATATGTTGGTAGATGCACTCAGCACTCTTCAGCTTACAATGCATATATTTATCAGGTTGGGTCACAGTTCGGGATATTTGTTGTATCTGTACATCTGATAATGTGAATAGCTAGTGATGCACATTTTTACATTCAACTAAGGCTGGGCGATATATCAAGTTCTCCGATATGATAGATATAATTTTACTGAACGATGTGAAAATTCATATTGAGATATTCAGCTTTTTACAGTTATTTTTATTTTTCATTCCCTATCGTTCCCTGTGCACTGCCACCACCTACCGAGCGGAGAAGACGACTCATTTAGTAGAGTTAATTTAGTTCCAAAAAGGAGTCATATCATCTCTGCTATTTGGAAAAAGCAGTCAGACAGAGATGTTATTTTGCAAATTTTTAAAGACTGTGCCTTTACTAAGACTAAGGCAAGGAGCTGAGAGTTAAAGGACCCGGCGCACCTCCCCTCTGTCCCAGCAGGTCAGCCGTGGAGCACCAAAGCTGCCAGTCCGTCAGGCTTCCAGGGCGCTTTTCACCTCCAACCCCCGACTGGGCAGCTCTTGGGAACATGGTCGGTTGCCGCTGCTGGTCTCGTTTTCTCCGCTTCACACGTCCGACTCAAGCACTCAATCAGGCTCTCATTCTGACTCAGACGCACTCCCGTTCACACAGTTACACACAGGTTAAAAGGGTCCGGCTGCAATCAGCCTTAACTGGCCGCAGCCGGTGCTGGATCCAGGGAGAGTTAGTCCACTGACTCACCTCTCTCCTGGATCCAGCCTACGCCTCCCCCCCACCCTCCCCCCAGTCTGCCACATGCACATTTTGTGCTTGTTCTTTTTGAGCTTGATTTAGTTATTTGATACATTTGTTAAATTCTGACAGCACTTGTTATTTTGAAAAACTAATAAAGCATGTTTTACTTCAATGTGTGACTTTGTATGTGGTCACCTCTGAAAGTCAAACCCAGTCCACTGGTGATGTCACCACCTTAACGTCTCCAAAAGAAATTGATTAATGAGTACTAAATCAAAGTTTGATTGCCGCACAACTGATAGTTACATTGTCATATGCATATGAAAGTGCATGTGGTGTTTTGTGAATGTAAGCTCAGAGACACGTGTTATAGATAGAGACATCTTGAAGGTAACCATCCTTTTGGATGACAGTTGATAAATTAATAGGCCAATATCAGCAAATCAATATATTGGACTTACTCTAGCTCATACAAACGCCTCCATACATACAAGTGCTTCAATTGATTCTCAGCTAAATACACTCCAAGTGCATTCAAAGAAATATTTGTCATTCCTTTCACAGATGGTAGCGCTAGTATAACAGTTTTGCTAAATAAATGTATACTTGCCAGTTTTGTTTGTGTGTGTGTGTGTGTGTGTTTAAACAGCAGGGTTGTTACCCCGAGGCAGTGAGCCGAGACCAGCTCCGACTCTGACATTTGACTCTCTTCTCCACAAACCATCACTCTCTCTTTGTCCTCCTGTCTGTCTCTCTCTCTCTCTCTCTCTCTCTCTGTTTATCTCTTTTCCTCTCTCCTCGTTTTTTTCTACCGTTACCTTCAAACATCCTTCAGTTCTCTCTCTCTCTGTCTTTTTTCTATTCCACCGCGAAGCAGCCCGGCACTCAATCGGCGAGCATATTCACAATATTGAATATTGACAGAGTATTGAATCTAAAATATCAAGATGCTGATTTTTGGAGAAAATCCATCCACCTCTGGTTTTCAGTAATGTTTCCGCCTCTCATCTATCTCGAAAAGTGTCATTTAAGGTCTGGTGATTAAAAATAGTGACAGGACCAGATAACCAGCACACTTCTAGCATACCTGCACCAAACTGAACTGTGAACAAACCCTGCCAGTCTGGGCACGAAAAAGTGTGTTTACACTTCTGCCTTTCCCCTCTTCTTCCAAATCATCCCCCTCTACCTCCTGCCCTCTCACAAAATCATCGCCTATTTTCTCCAGTAAAACGCAGTAGATGACTGGTTAGTTTGCTCGACATATTTGACGGGAAAAAAGCCTAATGATTGTGGGAATATGGAATCAAGCACCATTCAACAGTACTTGAGATAATGGTTGCAGAAAATGAAAATAACATCACAGGCGCAGGTCGAAATGGCATAAGGAACATGTAGAATCCAGGTTAACTCTCCATTATCGAGGCCTATATTATTCAAAACTGCATTTCATTTCAATCACACTATGCTTGTTTCCCCTTTGTATTCATGCATATATTCTAATATTGCATGTTAAATTATGATGTTTTGTAGCCTGGTCATATAATGCACTGCTTGAGTATACTTGAATCATCACTTGAGTGGACAATATGCAGTACGTTCTGACGTATGTCAGTATGTAGCACAAAGTAGGTTGGTATCCGGTTTTGAACACATGACAAATATTTTGTAGTTGAATGATTGCACCGTGAGGCCAAAATAACACTTGTGCTCCTCCGATAGAGGAGGTCGGGGGTGGTGCACTCTAGCACAGACAACTTGTTCCTCCAATAGAGGGGGGTGCGATCTCATCTGCAAGAGGAAGTGGGCTCGCAGTGGCAATGTTTTAAACTTGAATATCTGCGATTTTCTGTTGATGCATTTTGAGTTTCTGTAGGTAGCCACGGTGGCTATTGCTGCTCATGCTAACTACCCAGTTCTTCTTCTATTTATTCCAAACAAACTACTGCTGCTGTTCCCGTAGATGTAAAACGCATCACTTCCTGTGCATCAGAGGATTTTTCCCAGGAAAGACCTACTTGACACCGGGTGTTAGGACAGCAAATGTAGAAAAACTTGAATGAACTGGCTAGAGGTTGAATCACTATTGTGTTAGATCAATCTCAATAGAGAGTAAAGAAACATACAGTACATATATATATTATATATTGCACACTTTAAATCTGTAGTTTTTGCTAATAATGGATCAAAATGGACCTTTATTTTGGCACACAATATATTCCAAATGATTCTATGTGTTATATTAAAAATCTCATTGGAGTGTGAGATTTGTTTTGGAGAAGAGTTTCTCATCCGCAAATAAATATGTGATGTTTCCTTACTTCTGCAGGTTGCCTCACCAAGGTTATAGCTGCATAACATCATCCAACTCATTTATTCATAGCTAGTGTAATTAGACATGGCCTTTTTATATGCACGTATTTCAAACATAATTCAAGTTCTCAGAATTGAGAGATGCAGTGGTTATGGTATGAGAAAAACATGTTCCAGTACACTGATGTTGAGTTTCTCCCTCAACAACATAATTCTGAACACACCTCGGAACAGACTGAGAGTTCAAGTCCACCGTCCACCTCTGCCCAGCATCCTTCTTGCTAACGTCCAGTCTCTGGAAAATAAATTGGATGATGTTAGGGCGAGGATTAGATTCCAACGGGACGTGAGGGATTGTAACATCTTTTGTCTGACGGAACGAGTCATATGCCCAACCGAGTCCTTCTCTGTTTTCCGTGCGGATAGAACGGAAGAGTCTGGCAAATCTAAGGGTGGAGGGGTTTGCTTCATGACCAACAACAAGTGGTGCAACCCCAAGGACATTAAGACTCTTTCTCGTTCCTGCTCGTAGAACCTGGAGCATCTGACGATCTCATGCCGTCCATTCTACCTTCCCCGGGAGTTCAGCTCGGTCATCACCACAGCCGTCTACATACCACCACAAGCGAACACCGACGTAGCACTATCGGACCTACATGATGTGTTATGTCGGCATCAGAACAAGCATCCCGACGCGGCTATGGTGGTGGCTGGGGACTTTAATAGGGCGAACCTAAAAAAAGTCATCCCGAACTTTCACCAGCACATTATGTGTGCTACCAGAGGGGAAAGAACGTTGGACCACTGCTATACGCCGTTCAAGAGAGGCTACAAGGCTGTCTCTCTCCCTCCGTTCGACAAATCAGACCATGCCGCCATTTTCCTGCTACCGGAGTATAAACAAAGGATAGCACGGGAAGCGGTAGTGACGAGGGACGTAAAGCGGTGGTCTGACCAATCAGAGGCTGAGCTACAGGACGCTCTGTGTGACGTCGACTGGGACATGTTCCAATCCAGTTCCAGGGACGTCAGCGAGTTTACGGAAGTTGTTACGAGCTTCATAGCAACGCTAGCGGACACCATCGTCCCCACGGTAAAAGTTAGGTCCTTTCCTAACCAAAAACCGTGGGTTGATAGATCCATCCGCGACGCTTTGAACGCCCGCACTGCTGCCTATAACTCCGGTCTTGTATCCGGCAACATGGACGAGCACAAGGCGGCATCCTACGGACTGAGGAGGGCGGTGAAGGAAGCCAAGAGGAGGTATAAAGACAGAGTGGAGTCGCAGATGGAGCAGCGCGACACCAGACGCCTATGGCAGGGGCTACGGACTATAACAGACTACCAGGGCAGACCCCCCGCAATTGTGAGTGCCGACGCATCCCTAGCGGACGACCTGAACTCATTTTATGCACGGTTTGAGGCTAGCAACAACAGCGCTAGCTCGCCGGCTAACAACAACACTGTTAGTGTAGCCGAAGTGAGTTCTACCGCTAGGGATGAACACACACTCTCTGTGACCGAGCACAGTGTGAGGAGGGCTCTGACGAGGGTGAACACCAGGAAAGCTGCTGGTCCAGATGGCATATCTGGGCGAGTACTGAAGACCTGTGCTAATCAGCTAGCTCCAGTGTTCACCACTATATTCAACATCTCCCTGGCTGAGTCTGTGGTCCCCGCCTGCTTCAAGAGATCCACTATTGTCCCTGTGCCCAAGAATGCTTCTCCAGCATGCTTGAATGACTACCGACCGGTGGCCCTCACCTCGGTGGTCATGAAATGCTTCGAGAGGCTGATAAAGGACTACATCTGCGCCTTCCTCCCTTGCTCCATGGACCCGCTGCAGTTTGCTTATTGTCCAAACAGATCCACGGATGATGCTGTCTCCCAGGTACTGCACACCACACTCTCTCATCTTGACAGCCGGAAGGGGGGCTATGTGAGACTGCTGTTCATTGATTATAGTTCAGCTTTCAATACCATAGTCCCCACCAGACTGGCCGGCAAGCTGATTGAGCTGGGACTGAACACCCCCCTGTGTGCCTGGATCCTGGACTTCCTGACCGCCAGGCCCCAGGTGGTCAGGGTGGGTAGACACACCTCCAACCCCCTCACCCTGAACACAGGATCCCCCCAGGGTTGCGTCCTCAGCCCCCTACTGTACTCCCTGTACACACATGACTGTGTGGCCAGGTTCAGCTCCAACTCCATCATCAAGTTTGCAGATAACACAGTGGTGGTGGGCCTGATCTCCGACAACGACGAGAAGGCCTACCTGGAGGAAGTTGCTGATCTGTCACTCTGGTGCCAGGACAACAGCCTCCTCTTGAATGTCACCAAAACTAAGGAGCTGATTGTGGACTTTAGGAGGACACATCAACAGAGGACGTACTCACCACTGTGGATTAATGGGACGACTGTGGAGAGGGTGAGCAGATATAAATACCTGGGAATCCACATCACCGAAGATCTCACATGGACAACACACACAGACACTCTGGTGAGGAAGGCAAGGCAGCGCCTTTACCACCTCAGGCAACTGAGGAAATTTAAAGTCTCTCGGAGGATCCTTCAGTCCTTCTACCCTGGAGCTGTAGAGAGCATCCTGACAGGAAGCATCACTGCCTGGTTTGGCAACAGCTCCGCTCAGGACAGGAAGGCTCTGCAGAGAGTAGTGCGTTTGGCTGAACGCACTATTGGAACTACACTCCCCACCCTGCAGGACTTATACACCAGGAGGTGCAGAACCAGAGCCTGCAGGATCATGAAGGATCCTCACCACCCCAACAACAGAATGTTTCAGCTGCTGCGGTCAGGCAAGCGCCTCCGCAGTCACGCTGCCAAAACAGAGAGACTGAGACGGAGTTTCTTTCCTCAGGCCATCAGGACTGTGAACTCTGACCTCACCAGGGCCCCCACCAAGACCCACACACTGCCCCTCTTATACACACACACACACACTCACACACACACACACACACACACACACACATTCACTTAGGTAATGACTACACATAATTTATATTATACTACATACATACGATTTCCCTTTACTATATTTTTATTTCCAAAGTGCTCTTACTGTAAATATTGTGTTGTTTTTTTATATAAGAGCTCTTACTGTAATACTGTAAATATTGTGTTGGTTTTTTTATTGTAAATACTGTGTACTGTTGCCCTTTTGTACATTCCCGTTGAGCATTGCCACTTTTTCATTTCACTGCACACCCCGTGTGTGTATGTGACAAATAAAGTTCTTGAATCTTGAATCTTGACCTGACCTTTAGAATATTGTGTCATGGCAACTATATAAAGGGTATAAAGCTGTTTTTTACTTCTAATCAACGTTATAAGTGATGCATTGAAAACAAAAAGTTCAAGCAGAAATTGTATTTAAACATGGCGGTTGACGGCCTTGAAGATTTTTGCGTAACTTGTATTGTATTGTTCAGTATTGCAACTCAAAAGTACTACCTTGCTAGCAGTAAATATTGTTGGGCCAGGAACTATCCAAGCGGAACCTTTTTTCCGGGTCTAGTTCCCCTGGTTGGAAAGATCGAAGTTCCTGCAACAAATCTTGCCAGCACACTAGCGGCTTTCCATTTTTCTAATGTAGTGTGTGTAGTCAGCTGGTTATTTACAAGAAAATCATTTCAATGGTACATGAAATATGCAAAGTTACCTTAAACAATAGTCTCTACAAAGCATCCCAACTTAAAGGGGAATTCCAGTATTTTTAAACCTGGGCTCTATTTGTACAAATTCGTCATTTATATTGCAAAATAGGTACAAAAGGTTTTGGAATTGCTCAGGTAGATCACCTCAATCGGCAGTCGCGAAAGGATCGCTACAGAGATAGACATTTGTTTAACCAGAAACAGAAGTCTCGCTCAAGGAGAAGTCTCGCTCTGAAATCTGAAAGATGAGGTGAGTTGTTGCAGGAAGAGGTTAAACAAAGGTTTCTGGTTAAATAAATGTCTATCTCTGTAGGGATCCTTTCCGTAATGTTGTCAGACACTTGCCAGACACACGAATAACAATCTGAGCCTGTCAGGGGCAAAAATAAGCACTTTTAGTGGACGTACTTTTATCGGCGCACTTGCCCCTGCGGATTACGTTGCAGCCATAGCAGCCCGTTTCGCGACTGCCGACTCAGGCGATCTACCGGAGCAATTCCAAAACTTTTTGTACCTATTTTGCGATATAAATGACAAATGTATACAAATAACTTTAACTGAGTCCATTGAATCCCAAATTCCAACTGATGTGAGACTTATTTGAATTTTTGGAATGGCAGACCAAAAGAGCACTGCACTGAACTATAAATTATGTTAACCTGCTAGCCGATTAAGAAGTTATTGAATCTTTGGCTGAGTTCTTCTACAGACTACTGCATCGAGGGCAACCGTTTGATCACCATCTCTAGGAAGCTTTTGGTAGAACATGGATTGGTATTGCGCGATTTGCTTTGTTGCCCCAACCTTGAAGTCCCACTTCTAATAAATGGCTGTGTTGAAGAAGAAGAGTTCAACTGGGCACCCACACACAGGCTGGGCAACATCGACATGGTCTGATTAGGGCTGTCGCGGTTTTGAAATTTTCCCACCGCGGGTGTGTATCTGGCTCATCACCGTGGCATGCGGTGGTACCGCACTTTTTTTTTTTTTACCCATGATCGGTTCAGTGTAAGACACTAGCGGCTCCTAAGAACAGGAAAAAAATGTCTAACGTCATAGGAGTCCCAAACAATTTCAAACATGTTTGATAATCTATCCATTTGTCCCTCAACATTGTGAAATCTGATAAAAGTAGGGATGTGAACGTGTACACGAAGTTTGAATCATAAACGTTTAGACGCCCCTGGAAGCCTGGCGGACTGGGGCAGCCTTAGTGCTCCACGGCTGACCTGCCGGGAGGGGGGAGGTGCACGCGCCGGGGAAGACCGCGCTCTACACGGCGCTGGGCCGGGTTTATATCGCTGGTGTGCAAATAAAACGGCCTGCTGGCCAGTTAACTCTCCTCCTGCCTATGTCTCTGTCTGTCACGGACCCCGGTACTGTGGCGAGTCCGCCACAGTATTATTATTATTGATAATTTTTTATTTTTTTTTACACAAAAGAAAAAACATTCATAAACTTACAATCGTTGTCATAAATGGGGAAATAAACTACTTACCTACTAAATACCAAGCGTCTTTCAAATCAATCACGTTAGTTAATTATGTTAACCAGTCAATGCGCACGCTCGTAAATTCACTCCGGGTCACTAAACACGGCGAATGTCAAAAAGCTCTCCGTGGCAGTTTTTCAACAAAATTGAGGGAGATTACCAAACAGAGCAAAGTGTGTATTATGTGAAAAAACACTCATTATACTAGCCCTAAAATGAGTTTAGTCATACTGTAGCGTCCCGTCAAAGACGGATACTTTAAGTAGACAAACGAAACAGTTAGTTTGCAATCCAGTGCATTTATTAAGCTGATTATTAGTTACCGTTGGCCGTAACCATGCCGTACAACAGCTCACCTCGATAACTTAACTCTCCAAACTCTTAAACCCAGCGCCAGAGCGTACCACCACAACACAGGTGTCTCAACCTAACTCTCTTGACCCGCCTCCCCACCTCTCAACCAATCACAGGAAGACTAAGCACACTAAGACTGGTGATGGGCAACCAACAGTTGGGAGGTACGAACCCGCTAATAACATCTCTCATAACTGGCCATAACTAACAGTAAGCATCACATATTTCAACCGGGTTGTTACAATACTTTACACCAAATACACATGAATATGATTAATTTAATAATGAAATGGAAAACAAATAATAAAAAACTTCCAAAATACAGGACTTTTTTTTTTTTTAACAACCGCGGTTGTTGTGGTGGTTTGTTTTCCATCCGCGGGTGCCTTGACACAACCGCGGTGGTGCGGTGATGCGGTTACCGCGACAGCCCTAGGTCTGATCCATCTTGAATTGGAGGTGAAACATTTTTTTCAGACTGTGCTACTGTTTTAGAAGGGATACCAAGGATCAGCCTTGATGAAGAAAACACTCCTGACACTGTACTACATGAAATGCCGCAGCATGAACAGCAGCTTGAGGATTTGGGGACACAATCTAATGGTGAAGGGGTAAGATGTACATTTTGCTGATAGCCAACATCAAACAACATTCGATTTAAGTTGATGTTTAAGTTTGCTACTGTAGTAGTAATGTTATCTCAGCAGGAAATGGTCAATATATCAAGTTGGAGTGCGACCAGGCGTGCGGACGCCTTTGCCATCAACGTTCAAGAAAGATGCCATCTTTCCCAGGTACACTGCTGTCATGACAGATTTAAGACCACCACCCTGAAACAAGTAATTGTGCCTCAGTTTGGAACCACAGACCCAATATTACATTAAATTAAATATTCGGTTAATGCTTAATAGTCCTCTCTTCCTGATTTTTCCTCTTTTGCTATGTTGTTTCAGAGGAGTGTCAACAATATCGCTTCTGGAGGGCAACAGTATCAAGCTATATGATAGATACCTTGAGTGACAGACTGAAGAGTGTGTTTGAGAGGCATACAGGGAATATGGAGCAGCTCCAAGATGAGGCACTGGCAACATTTGACAATTTTATACATCCATTCTCCATTATGGATATGCAAAACAGCACCATTCAGGAGCCTTTCAAGCTAGATAAGCCAGTGTCTCAGTAGTGTTAAGAGAGGCGATTCAAGGGGTTATTGCGATCAGACCGTTTTCTATATTCCCTTAATTATGAGTCGGGAACAGTTGTTGTCCAATGCTAGAATTTTCACCACTGAGCTGCAATATGGACAGATCTTTTTTTGTTGGCATTGTGGATGGGGGTCCTTTTCAAATCCCATTTACTATTTTCGCTAAAGCCTACTGTAGTTGATTTTGTAAACTGATGAGATAGAGATATACAATGGCCTTGTATTACACGCTTCTACAAACAAATTACGGATGGTTTATTACACCTAGGAAATATAGATCCCAAGTTTACACTAAAATGCAGATTTCTTTGCCACAATCTATTGCAAAAGCTAATGACACTGCTCAGTGTGGTGTTGATGATATATTACAAAGATGTGAAGCCACTTGAGAAAGCAAAATTGCTGTATATGGTGACATGGATGGTTGTTTGGTGCTTTCATTCCGATACGCAACATGAGCTTGCTGGCTTTAAAGGAGTCGGTTTTGCCTATAGAAAATGTAGGAATTGGGAATGCAGCATTGAGACTATTCAGAGGCACGCTGATGAGAAAAGCTTCACCAAGAGGACATTGGATAAGCACATTAGACAGTGCCTTGAAATGCAAAAGGCCAGCACAGACTTCTTGAAAGCTGCCCTCAAAAGCGGCAACAGCATAAACAGAAAAGGCAAGGTTGACTTCTTTGCCTCAATGCTGTAGGACATTCACATGCACATTATTGCATGTTGCCACAATGGAAATATCCTATATTGTCAGGGCAAATAGAGTTGGACACATTCAATTCAGCCACATATTCAGCCTCTATAAGACAAACCCTCCCCTATCAGTGTCAGTTCCTTAGCATCCAATGATAACAAACGAAAACAATCTGCTGGGCAAATGTTAATACTGATGAAGATATTGCTTTTTCTGCGTGTATGTCCAATCTATTCTTGAATTAATCAAGATAACTCAGATACTACCTGAAAAAAATAATGATTTAGCAGCATCTACAACAAGCAACCTTTCCTTGAAAACAATGTTAACACCTAAGCAACATTATATGCTGCATCTTTCTACTCAAATTGAATCATTGGGCCCTTTGATAAGGCAGATGCGCTTGGGGTTTGAGTCAAAGCGCTATTTCTTCAAGCAGTGGTCATCTAAATTGAACTTTAAAAAGGTCAATCACTAATGAACCATAATCAGCTTCTTGAGCGCTGTCAAAATGAAATGGGCACTGAACATCCCATTTGTGTGCATGAGAAAGACTTTCGGAGAGGACAAATGAGTGCGTTAAAACAAAAAAAATTATCACCAGTGTAAAAAATACTGTACCTGTCTTTGGACTGATAAAAGGCATCTTAGTGGTAGACTCATTGTAAAATAAATAAACTTGACTTGTATTGTTTTAACTTGTGTAATAACAATGTTATGACACCTTGGGTCTGAACAGAGATGTTTTAGCATACGTACGTAGCGTACGCTGTATCCAATCTTGCCTCGGCAACACAGTTGACAGATGCTAAAAAAGAAAAGATTTGATTTTAGAAGAAAAGAATATGATTTTACATCGTATTGTTCAGTGAGTCTTGAATACAGTGCACATTCTGATGAAATACAACCTTGGTGATGTCACTGCATGAAAAATGGAAGATTGTGAACATTTGGGTGGGCGAGGGTGTGTGTTGTGGTGGTGAGGTGATGAAGAATTCATCCCTAACATTTGTTTCTTTTGTCAATGAATGTGGCACTAAGAATGACACTTCATCGATATTTGGAATAAATGTGATATTTGGAATAAATGTGATATTGATGAGACTTTCTTTGGTGAGTCTCGAGTATGAATTCCATGAACAATGTGCATTGTGGCCTCAAACAATGTTTCCCACAGGAATGTGTTTGAAAAATTACTAATTGTAAGATGATGACTAATTAGTTATCACATAATAACAGTAATAATAGTCTTACACACAGTGCTTAATAAGTAAATTTACCTCAAAACAAGATCATTAAGAGTGGCTGTTGTTTCATTTCTGTTTTTATAAGACAGCCAAATGACAAAACACGTATCTCTAAACACATTTCATATTTCATGGCTTTGGCTTTTGCTCTTCTTTTCCTCTTCACTCTCACTCCTCTTCACCGCAGAAAAAAGTTGAGCCTTTTGACAAGACAAGATACTATTCAGATACTATTTTTCCGTGCTTTCACTCACTGCCATCACTTCTCCCGTTGTATTGTTGATAGGTGGTTTGCCCTTGCTAGCCGGCTGCCGCCAATTTATGTTACATTTTACATTTACAATGTAAGCATTTAGCTTCTTATCTGGAGTGAGAGGAGCTGGTAGGGGTTCAGCGTCTTCCTCAACACCAACTCAACAGAACACATAGCTGCTGCAGGGATTGAACCTGTGCCAATAGTCCATCCTGCTACAGAAATGTTATTATTAATGTTTTACTCATTTACTAAATGTTTATTTTTCTATAACTAGCTACAGTGTATTTAATTTAATTTAATTTAATTTATACCAGTTTTCTCAGTTAACTCACCTACTGAGCCGCCTGACAGGAAGACAGGTTTGCAGAAGGACTGTAAAACGTAATCACCAATACATCATATATCACAACTAATAGGGTTATTTTAATAACAGCAAAGCACTTGGCGCACGTGCACACACACACACACACACACACACACACACACACACACACACACCTACACACACACACACACAGATGACAGTAAACCACATAATAATGAGTGTGGTGGAGAAGGCATTTGTCTTAGGTAAGACTTGTATTGTCAGTTTTTAATTCGCATGGCTCTCATCAGAAAAGCCCTGAAGCCTCTCATCATCACCTCCGCCCCAAATATATTACGCACTGGCTCTGGAACCTCCAAACACACACACCAAAGGCATGCACACACACACACTCGCCATACAAGCACACTTGCATGCACAGACCAACGTGCATACCATGCAAACATGTACGCAGACTCTTATATATTAGGCAGTCATGCAGCCATACAGATAGCAAGACATGCATACACACACACACACAAACACACAGACACACACAGAAGTATACATATACACACTGCACAAACACACTACATTAGGCAATCACGCACCCACACACAAAAATACATACACATATATTAACCAAGTATGTGCACACATACACTCACACACAGAAACCTGCAGACATGCACAGCCACACACACACACACACACACACAAACACGCACACTCCCTCTCTCTGTTATTATTGCCTGGCTCCATCTGACTGTGACTAAGTGAGGAGCTGTCTTCATTTGTTTCAATCTGAACCACTAATGTTCCCAGTGCCGTAAGCTAGCACCACAGGTCACACACATTAGTCTGACTGCCTGTGTGTGTGTGTATGTGCGTGCGTGCGTGTGTGTGTGTGCGTGCTTGTGTGTTCATGACAGGTTACCGTGTAAGTTTTGTGAAACAACCGATAATACAACTTCAAGATTTCCATGAGAAAAATTTGTGTTAAAAGTATTTGTGTTAAAAAGTACTTAGTGTGTATTAATATGTGTCAGCTGAAGCACAGATCAGCATGTTGCAGAACTGGTTAGACTGGTTTCTATGATGTTTCTATTGTGGTACAGATCGGCATGTTGCAGAACTGGTTAGACTGGTCTCTGTGCTGTTTATATTGTGGTACAGATCGGCATGTTGCAGAACTGGTTAGACTGGTCTCTGTGCTGTTTCTATTGCGGTACAGATCAGTATGTTGCAGAACTGGTTAGACTGGTTTCTATGATGTTTCTATTGCGGTACAGATCAGCATGTTGCAGAACTGGTTAGACTGGTTTCTATGCTGTTTCTATGGGTTTTTTGTGATGATCATAGAACTTGATGACAATAACAACAATAATAATAATAATAATAAGCTAAAATCTAACTGAAAATAAAATATATCAATGAAAATAGTTCTCAACCCTGATTCAAATCAGTTTGTGATTTGGGATCAGTTATATATTGTTTAGATCCTTGACAGCTGGGCTAATCTCGTTCAAGTCAAATGAATAAATGAACAGTGAACATAGTGTGTTGTTTTGTTTATGTGTCTCTCACTGAAGACTGAGAAACAGATAAGCACTGCTTAAATCCACCAGTGGGATTGAAATCTCAGTCCAGTAAGCAAATCCATAATGTTTACCAGATAGGTGTACTTTCAGAACATAGCTTCTCTGATTCCTGCTCTGAGACTCCTCTCCTCTCCTCCAATATTCTCGGCATTTGTCTGTGTTTGTGTGTGTTATTGCTCATAAATAAGCAAACACAAAAAAAATGATTTTTGATTCATGAACATTAGGAGAAAGAAAAGAAAGCGGCGTCTCAGAGGAGAATTTCCTGAATAAACACCTTGATGAGTCAACCTTGTTGCTCCGCGCTGTTTTGTTCTCAAAGTTAAAGCCCACATATCCCGCCAGACTTTGCCAGTTTCCCTTGACTCACAGAGATGCGGAAGAACGAGGAGGCCGAATGGAATGCTTTCTCCGAGGCTATTCAGGAGCCCGGATAAAGCAGACGGGCACAGAGGATGATAAGGTCATTGATTTCTGTGTGAAAATTTTTACTGGAAATAAAAGGTAAAGGTAGGAGAAGATAATTTTGAAAGTAACATTTATTTTTTATCTAATACTTTTAGATAAATATTGCTTTTTTTCTCCTCTGCTCTCTCATCGTAAATGGCAGTTTTCTGGCCGACGAGTAGAAGTCTGTGGTCCTACTGGGAAGCTCCCAGTATGAATGTAAGGATCTGTATTAAAGGATAATTCCAGTATTTTTAAACCTGGGCCCTATTTGTACATATTTTGGGGTCTAAATGACTAATGGGTACAAAAGGTTTTGGAATTGCTCCAGTAGATCGCCTCAGCCAGCAGTCGCGAAACGGGCTGCAATGGCTGCAACGTAATCCTTTGGGGCCACTGCGCCCGATCAAAGTACGTCCACTAAAAGTGCTTGTTTTTTCCACTGACAGGCTCAGATTTTTATTGGAAGTGTCTGACAACATTATGGAAAGGATCCCTACAGAGACAGACCTTTGTTTAACCAGAAAACAAAAGTCTCGCTCAAGGAGAAGTCTCGCTCTGAACTCTCGCAAGAGGTGAGTTGTTGCAGGAAGAGGTTAAACAAAGGTTTCTGGTTAAACAAAGGTCTATCTCTGTAGGGATCCTTTCCATAATGTCAGACACTTCCAATAACAATCTGAGCCTGTCAGTGGAAAAAACAAGCACTTTTAGTGGACGTACTTTGATCGGGCGCAGTGGCCCCAACGGATTACGTTGCAGCCATTGCAGCCCGTTTCACGACTGCCGGCTCAGGTGAGCTACTGGACCAATTCCACAATTTTTATTACCTATTAGTCATTTAGACCCCAAAATATGTAAACAAATAAATAAAAATAGGGCCCAGGTTTAAAAATACCGGAATTATCCTTTAATGTAAAGCAGAACCTTGCTGTAAAAGTGCATGGAGCTCTGTCGGCTTTCCCTGGATGAAAGGTTAAAAAATACAGTGCAACAGTGTAAAGTACAACCATTTCTTCTACTGTCGACCACTGGGAGCTGTTAGGGGGTTAAGTGCCTGTGCTCAAGGGCACCAGAACCCCTTTTCCCCCATTTTCTCTAAATAGCAAATGGCAATTTTCTGGCTGTGTTGGAAAACGTTGCTCTATACACACCTCTGCTCACGATGATGACGTTGACGAGAAAAGTCTTCGGTTTACTATTCTGGACAACAGCTCTACAAATCCACCCAATATGCCACAAACACACACACACATGTACGCAGGTAGGAAAAGCAAACATGTTCAAACACAAACACACACACACACACCTCTAAAAAAAAATATGCACTGCTACTGCACAAATGCAGCATCACAGTTCTCGTGGAGTCCAATCTAACAGTCCAATCTAATTACGGGAGATTCAGAGAGGATTTTTTTTTTATTATGATTATGACACATAGCTTCTGTTGATTCTGCCTCATGCCTTGACACATAACCCCGTCAATGCTTTTAGTAGGAATGTGTCGGCTCTGCGGGATAAATCACTTTGAATTCTCGATCGATAATCTCTCTCTGTCTCTCTCCACCTCTCCCAGCCCAATGGTTTCAAGGGAAATTTTCAATTCTCGGTTTCTTTTTGTGTCTCTCTTGCTTACTTTTTCTCTGTTCCTCTGTCTTTCTGTGTTTTTCTCTGCCTGTTTTCATCTCTCTCTCTCTCTTTTCTCTCTCTCTCTCTCCACTATTGGAAGACCCTGTTCCCCTCTCTGTGATAGATGGTTAATCCATGAATGCTTCTGAATATTTCATGCACCTCTCTTTTTTTCTTACTGCATCTTCTCCTCTGTTTTCTGCTAGCGAACCGATACTCTTGGTAAATGTGTGTGCGTTTACCTGTGTGTGTGTGCGTGCGTGTGTCCTCTTGATTGTGTTGAAATTGTCATAGTATGTGCCACAATAGAAAGAAAGAGATGGAGTGTTTGTTGTGTTGTTTGAGAGAGAAAGTGTGTGTGTGTGTGTGTGTGTGTGCAGGCGCTTAGCCTGGTTGATCTCCTTTGCACAGGCTTAGTAGCCACTGTATGAAGAAGTTCCTAGAAGTTGCTTTGTGAACCCAAACTATTTTCAAGTTAACGGATTAAAATGTAAAGGTATAATACAGGCTAAACATACACACAAAACACATTTTTAAACCTTTATTTATCCAGGGAAAAGTAGAAAAGCATGCATGCTTTTTCACACGAGGGAGCCCAGTCACAAGCCCACTTAGCTAAGGGAAGTAGACTAGTAATACCCCTTTCACACACAAATCCCGGGATTTACATGGGTTATGAAGCACGGGTCATTCCCGTGTTGGACCCATTCAGACCACACTATTGGCCCAGGTCGTCGACCATTCAGACCAGACCGCACAAGACCCGTGTCACCATATTTACATCTGTATACATCACTGCCACACAGGGCTGAACAAGTAACTGTGTGATATTGCCGTAGATAATTTAATCTTTTACTGTCAAGGTAATTTGTCACTTTATTTTATTTTCATGAATGGACAGAAATTGTCTGATTTCAAAATATTCCCAATTCTCCGTTGTTATTCTTTCTATTTGTGCGTGGTTGAAGCGGTCCTTGTTGTGAACTGGCTTGCACACTAATGCACCTCTGATCTTAACCAATGAGATTCCCGTCAATTGCGTAACCCGGGTTGCCCCGTTCACACCACAGCCGAGCTGCATCTGACCCAGGTTATTTTCAGGTCGAGAGGACCCGGGTCTGATAACCTGTGTTGACCCATTCACACCAACGCCTGAACCGGGAATAACCCGGGTCGTCTAAATTTCTGTCGGTTTTGTCAGCTTCTAGGGACCATTCTTATCAAGAAAGAGCCACAATGGGTGCAGGCTTTTGTTCCAACCAATCAGTAGCACACCTGATACTACTAACCAACCACTAGAGTCTTGAGGACCTTGTTTAGTAGAATCAGGTGTGCTACTGCTTGTTTGGAACAAAAGCCTGCACCCAGTGTGGCCCTTTCTGGATAGGATTGGTGACCCTGTTCTAGGGGAACAAGACCAGTAAGACGCTTAAACGAGTCATCTAAATTTCTGTCGGTTTCGTCAGCTTCTTGGGGAACCAGACCAGAAATACGCTCCAACGGGTCGCCTAAATTTCTGGCAGTTTCGTCGTCTTCTAGGGGAAGTAGACCAATAAGACACTCAAACAACTTGTCTAAATTTCTGGAGGTTTCGTCAGCTGCTAGCAGAACTAGCCTAGTAAGACGCTCAAATGGGTCGTCTAAATTTTTGTTGGTTTCGTCAGCTTTGTCAGCTTCTAGGGGAACTAGACCAGTAATATGCTCAACCGGATTGTCTAAATTTCTGTCGGTTTTGTCAGCTACTAGCAGAACTAGACCAGTAAGACGCTCAAATAGGTTGTCTAAATTTCTGTCGATTTTGTCAACTTCTTAGGGTACTAGACCAGTAAGACGCTCAAATGGGTCGTCTAAATTTCTGTCGGTTTCATCAGCTTTGAGGGGAACTAGACCAGTAAGACGCTCAAACAGGTTGTCTAAATTTCTGTCGATTTTGTCAACTTCTTAGGGTACTAGACCAGTAAGACGCTCAAACGGATCATCTAAAGTTCTGTCGGTTTCGTCAGCTTCTAGGGGAATTAGACCAGCAAAACAGTCACATGGTTTGTCTGAATTAATATTGGTTTTGTGGTCCTCTTGGGGAACTGGACCAGCAAAATGCTCATATTGGCCTCCTGAATTTCTGTTGATTTTGTCCGGGGCTCTATGGGAACTGGAGCAGTAAAACACCCACCTGGGTTGCCTGAATTTCCCTGAAGGCGCAAGAGGAAGTGGACCCAGAAAATGCACATAAGGGTGACCTGAATGTGCATTGTTTTCAACAGCCGCTATGGGAAGTGGACCAGTAAAACCCCGATATGGGTCCCCTTTATTCCTGCTTTTTCATCAGCCTCTATGGGAACTGGACCAGTAAAGCACTCATATGGGGTGCCTGAATTTCACTAGAGAAACTAGATCAGCAAAATGCTTTAATGGGTCACCTGAATTGCTGCTGGATTCATCGCAAGGGGAACTCATAGTCGTAGCCTCTACAAGCCTGAACAGTCAACCTGTACTGATAAGAACCGTTTTAGCAGTTTTCCTGCAGATAAAATATAAAGCTTTTTTCTTTTTTTTTGCCAGTCACTGCGTAAACTCTCTCCACTCATCTTTTTTGTTCTCTGAGCTGAAAAGCTCCCTGGCTTTTGGGAGTGCAGGAAGGGCTAATGGCTCCAGTGGGAGTGACACCAAACTGTCTTTGATAAATTGTTTTTAAATCACAACATAATTTCATTTAGGCTGCAATTTCCACAAGACTCCCAGAGAGAAGCGAGAGGGGCTACAGTGGGATTGGCTTACATACGCGCGCACACACACACACACACAGGCATGTACACATATGCATACATGCACGCGCACACACACACACACACTCAGTCATTTGCTAGTGAGGATAGTCTTACATGACCTGCATCCCGAAGGCTAACAATGTTACCGCCTCCAAACTACTAAAGTGGTCATTAAGGACACTCTCTCTGTCTTTCTCTCTCTCTCTGTATCTCTATCTCTACCTCTGTTCTCATTTCTTTCTTTTTTTTACGTTGTTGAACCCTTTTAAACCATTTTTCCAAGTTATTATTTCTCTTACCCTATCTGTTCTACTTCCCTTTCATGTTTTCTCCCACTCTCTTCCCCCTCACTCCCGCTACATCTTTCATTGATGTCTCTCTTTTCTCTCTCTCTCTCCACTTTCTGGATGTCTCTCGCTCCAGCTCTTCATCCCTCCATCTATTTACTTCCCTCTGTTTTTCCTTTCATCTCTCTCTCTCTGATGGTAAAAGCTTTATGATGAGTTTTGCTTGTCTCAGTATTACAGTTCAGGCTGTCAGCTGTGCATCACGACACGCGCGCTCACACACACACACACACACACACACACACACACACACAGCATTTCTGGCCCTCATTACATGGACATTATGGAGTAATGCTGCAATGCACTCACGTACATACGTACGTACACACACACACACACACACACACACAGGGCATGTAATATCAATGATGAATGTCTAAACAATCTGTAATGATCCAAAGCCCTAAACCTTGTTAGCCCTGCCCCACCCTGGGAAAACACACACACACACACACACACACACACACACACACACACACGACTCAGAAGAGAACTGGGAGAGGAGGAGGAGGACGTGGTGCCACTTGGCTACATTTGAGTAGCCAAGTGGCAAGCTCTTTAGTTTTAAAAAGAGGGAAAAAGAAATGTATGAAGACAATGAAAATTCATCATTTGGCAAGAACCCAAATAAGAGCTTTTTCTAAACCACACCAGCAAGTGGAACTGATACTAGGAATGACTCTGGGGAACAAATCCTTGTTCCAGCACTGAAATTACCTTCATTCTCCACTAGGTTTAACCGATAAATACATTTGTTGATATATGCAGCAAATATTTGCCTTATTCCACCTCTGATATGATGTAGTTTGATTACTTAAATATTAATAATATATTGATGATGATATTTGGATATTTAGATTTGTAATATATTGATAATAATATAATATCAATATATTACCACTACTCAGGCAAAAAAATAAATAAATACACCAATCGGCCAGATGGTGATGCTATAACAAGCAACTTTACCTTTTGGCCAATAACTCCCACAAAGTTGATCCAATCAAATTTTGCACGCAGCATATACAGACTGCCTAGATTACCGCTCTTACTCAGAGTTTTGAAAATCCAAACCGCTTGGCCGCGTTGACAGCGAAGACGTGCAAACAGAAAGTGAGGCTTGATTCCTAAACGCTTGATGCTAGAGCAACCAAACTTCAGATACATATTTGTATCTCCCAATAGGTTGCATTCCATAGCGCCACCGCCAGGCCAACCTTTGTTTTTTAATTTCTCCTACAAAGATGACTCAATCTCCAGCCAATTTTACCTGAGCTGCCTACATCATGCCTCTTTCACATATTTTTTCTACTCATAACTGTTTGGCCTTGATGCATGAATGAAGTTGATGACAAAGATGCACAAACAGTAAGGGAGGCATAATTCCTGAATGCTTCATGTTAGAGCAATCAGATTTGGTAAATAGGTTTCACATCTCCCGCAATACTTAGGCAAAAAAATAAATGAACCCGATCAATCAGACGGTGGTGCTTTCTTTGACGAGTTTCTTATCAAAAAATAGGTGACGTGAATTCATACATATTTGAGAAATTATATATCAAATGTCATAAATCTACAGACGTTTAAACTTTTTTTTTAAACATAGACGTGAACAACAGGTGCAAACGCTTAGATTGAATTTCAGGCGACAGTGTCTTCATGTAGTTAACTGTTATGAATATATCTGTGAAGAGTCAGAGCCAGTGGGTGGTGATATTTGCTAATAAATGGAAAAATAAGAGACTGCAGTATGTATTATGAAGGTATAGGAAGGGTTATTATCGAAGCCTACATGAACTGAATTAAATGGACTGGAGGAAAAATAATTACAACTTAAGGTAAAAGTAATGCTCAACTTTTAAAAAGACAAAAATTGCACGATTGAGAAACAATATAGAATGAATTAAATTCTTTATTGATTGAGAATTTTTCATTGAATTTCAGAATTGGCCACATTGATATTGTGTTGTCTTGTATGATGATATTTTAATGATATTTTATATATATACTCATATTTTATGAATTTAGACTCCTTACCCGGCTTTTATTTTTTATTTTTTTTATTTAAATGTCCTACTGATTATCTCACTTTCACTTTAAAATTATTCCAATTTTTCCACAACAGTAATTAGAATTTTTTTTTTAAAAATTGGCATTTAGAATACATTACGCTGTAACAAGTATTCCCTTACTGCCCAACCTTGGTCATAAATGGGTTAGAATAACACAGGTAAACTGATAATTCTGAGTTATTTTCAATTTGGGGTCTTATTTTACTAGTTTTTGCCATCATGCCAATGGATTCTGATCCAAATTTTGTCAGTTACTTCACTGTAAAGCTCTACATACCCCTCGCAGGGAGCGCTGCTCTCCAGCACAAACCAACAGGGCCAAGGGAAACTCAGAAAGTCTCGAGACTCAATCCTAAATGAATTGTTAAGGTGATTATTTTTTTATGTGTAATACAAATATATTGCCATCGATATCAGGCAGTATAGGGAATATCTGAAGTCGGCGAGCTGTGAAACGGCGGCAGCGCCCGCTAATCACAAAAGTCTCCTGTTCGATCAATAACAAGATGCTACGCACAGGATCGCATTAGCTTTAACGCTCCAACGGATTACTTAATGGTATTGGATGGCACGCAGGGAATACCTCTACACACAAATGGAAAAAAATAACCAAAGCAGGCATGAACAAATATGCACACACACACACACCGGTGTCAAGTGCAAGTAGAGCACTTGGATTAATAGGAATCAACAGATTGCAACTGGTAATAACAGTAATTCAGACTATATTGTGTGTAAATAACATATGTCCGCCTGGAGCTTTATCGACTGGCAAGGCAAATTCCACACACATAAGCTGGAACCAGCCACGGGGCGTAGCGGACTCATTAAATGCATTGGAAACAGACGTTAAAGGAATTAGCTGTAGGATTTGTTTTTCCGCGGCAGGGCCGACGACTAACTAAACATCACCTCAGTCTGCATGCCGGGCCTGGTTCCGATTCATTTTCGCCGAAAACGCTTGGGCGCGAGAGGCTCAGCACATCCAACCGACGAGATATAGTTGAGAATGCATGTACGAGCGATCGGAGAGAGTTTTCTTTTAGCAAGTTGATCCCAGCCCCGACTCACACCTAGACAAGTCAGAGCCATACATAGACTTTAGAGGCTGGTTAATTTTGATAGGGTCGATCTAGAACTACTAAATATTGCCCAGAGCCATAGATAGACAAAGTTTGGCCAGGTTGTACCATCTAGAACTGAGGGCAGGGATACACAGGTGTATTTGGGTTAAACCAATACATGGACCCAGTATTTTTCAACAAAAATCTGATCTGGTCCAGTCAGTGTCATCCACCTCTGATATAAGGGATTTTGATCAGATTCCAAGTATGCTTACAAATGTTATTATAATTATCCTGGGTTTCAGTGGTGAGTTTTATTGTCCCATGATGGTCTAAATGCTGTTCCAGAGGCTTTTCTACCCTGACAACAATACAATTCTGGGGGAAACACTGAATACTTGTCATTTTTTGAGCACGTATTTTGGACGACATGCACGTTGTTGCATGGGAACTTTCTATAGATTGTCTGACCTTGCTGAAACAACTGCCTTTGTGTTTCACCAAGCCAAGAAGTGCTCTGCGAAATGGCTGCTCATTTAGACCAGACAAACTACCTTCTGCACAAAAAGACAGAGGAAGAAAAAAAAAAGAAAAGTACAGACCTTGTAGAAATTATAGATATCCGTCTCTCTCCTCTCTTGGCACTCTCGATATTTTTCTATCTTTGTCTTGTTCTCTTTTTCCCTCTCTTTCTCTTCCTCCCCTTTGTGTGATATAAGGGCCACCACGAAGGTTGACTCCTGCTGTGGGTATATGTGTGTGTGTGTGTGTGTGGGCGTTTGTGTGACTGGTAGCCATGTCCAGCCAAATGACCTCTCCTGGGGCACTGACTGTCTTTGTTTTATGACTTGTCATAAAGGTGCCATCTGCACACACGCACACACACACACACACACACACACACACACACTCACACACACACACACAGCAGGACTCCTTAGTGGCCTTTACATTGTGAAAGATATATTATATACATGACCCTGTGTGTGTGTGTGTGTGTGTCCGTACCAAGGCTTTTCTTTTCCTATGGGTGTTTCAACAGTTTAAATTGAAATGAGCCCCGACCAGCAGGGGGCCCCACAATGACTTCAAAGAATTGTGTGAATTCTTCACAAAGCATAAGAAAATACTTGTATATTTCTCAGTAATAGCAGCAAAGGCAGTACATGAGTGTGGAGCAAAAATAAATATATATTCTTGAGGCCACGATTTACCTACATCAAGTACGAATCAAGGGTGCATGACTTTTTGTAAGATATATACAAACATTATTGTGAGAAGATGTTGAAAGGGGATGTTGCTACTTGTCCCCCACCCCCCTCCCCCTTCCTGGCATCACACCAGAAGAGCCAATAGCAGGCCTTGTTAAGAGCCAATATACATTTTGACCAGGTAAGCAGACGTCAAGTTCAAACTATGCTAGACACTGTGTTAATACCAGTGGAACTGGAATAAAGTTGTGCATTACTTACACAGTAAAAACTCTTGTTTTGTGCCGTAAAGCAATCCAGCAGATTTCCCTCCAAATCTGACCCCGTGGCTCACAATGTAACATGCAGTGTAGAGGCTGGTAGAGGCTGGTAGAGGCTGGTAGAGGCTGACGGTCTGCTGGTCTCATTTGTTTACGGTAATTATACTACTGTCTCAAAATGAATTGTCCTCTCAAGTGTGACATGATTTTTCAGGCCAAATAAGGGATTCTGGATCCCGCCCCCTTTCACTCTAATGTGAAAACAGGGGGGTAAAATGATTGCCTTTAACTATGTTCGGTGTTCGGTAATATCGACTACTGTTGCTTTCAAGGGTTCCTCAATTATGTATTTCTATATTTGTTGAAGTGGATTCTGACATGTTTTGAAGCTGAAATGGAAAAGAATCACTAGCCATACTTAGCTTAGCATCCCGGCATTGTGGTGATGATATATAGGGGTCTACTTTTGTGATTCAAGGCTTAAGTCTATATTGTATGGCGCAAGTGGGCGTGGCAACAATGCAGGCGCAACAATGCAGTGGTCAAAAGAGGTTGGATTAATAGGAATACCTCATCAGTAGGTGTGATGAGGGCTGGCTTCAATTCTGGCCAATCAAATCAGCTCATTTCATCCCCTTTAAAAGCAGCGCGCTCGCACAATGACGCATTAACAATTTCGTACGGCAATAAGAGCTTCACCCAAGAAGAAACTGCTATTCTTGTCCAGGAGATGCAGAGTCGGCACGGTCACATTTACGACACCTCAAATAGGCCCCTGAGGGCTGATGATGTAAAATTGTCTTGGGAAGAGGTAACACGGGTTGTCAGCGCCTCGTCCTCGGGTCCACTGAGAACCGCTGCCCGGTGTAAGAAGAGGTTCTATGATGTAAGACGAAGAAGCGAAAGAGAAACTGGCTGCATCCCGGCGGGAAGCATCAGCCACGGGGTCCCCACAGAGATCATCGGCGGTTTTGGGGGCGTAGAGGTCGGCTTGTCAGGCGAGGCATTGGAAATATGTGAATTATTTAAATTTCAAATGAGATTATTTGCCATTTATTTGTACACAACATGAATTAAAGAGTAGCTTCACCTACATCGCACGAGGAGCGCATTACACAGTCCCCAGACAACACAGTATAAGAGATCCACCGGTTGTATATGCGCTCCTGGCATCGCCTTCTGCGGCTCACAAACACATACTCCATATCTCCTATAGGTTGTGACCCGAAGAAATATGATAATAAAAAAAGATAATTATATGTCAGTCTGGTTTACCAGTATCCTACAGAATTGTAAGCATTTCTTCTCGATGTCTTCTCTCCTTGCGTGTCTCTTTCATTCGTGCACATTGTATGAAGACAAGTGCAGAGCTTAAACAGCTCATGGTTGCATCCACTTAGCCTAGTTAAGAATTCAATTAGCCTGATTAAATTGAAGCTAATTTCATGGAGATACTGTATTGAAACCCCTGTCACCATGTTTCCCGTGCGTAATGATGTGGCTTGACTGCCTGTGACTCACAGAGGTAAAATGTAGCCTAACATGCACAAAACCAGTTTGGGTGATTTTGGTCAGGTCTATGTCGATGTGCGTAAAGCCGCTAAAATAGCACTGTGTGATTGACTTGTGCTTTAGATGTGGTCTTCACAGGTGCAAGTGTAACTTCACCTCAAAACTGACACCAAAATCCCACTGCACCAGCTGTTTTTTATTGACACGCCCTCTGTTGTTGGTGGGGAAAATGGGGAAATATTGGCTGAATTTGGGTCTTGTGGTTTTACCTGAAGGGCTAGGTCATTTGACCAACCACAGGTATTTATGGTATTTTGGTGCTGTGGTGCAGTAAAAATCAAACACAATCTAAAATTTTTTGAAAATTTTGAAAAATGTTATGTGAAAATGTTATCTAACAGTTTAGCCAAGTAAAACAATGCCAGTTAAGGTCAGGGTTATGTTTAGGAAAGTATAACGACTTTGGTTAAAGTTAGGGTAACATGGTTAAATAAGAAAACGTCTCTTGCAGAAGCATGACATCCAGGCTCTGCCATTCTCTTGCTGGCTGTCCATGATTGATGATCTCTGCTCTTGTTGTCGCAACGTGCGACAAGGTCGGACATGGATCGGACGTGCCAAAAAAAATGGATTTGTGCTGCCTGAATGAATATAGCATTTAATATGGAACAAACAAAATTTGGCATTAACAATGGGATTGAAATTGGCAGAGAAAATAGAAAATCTACATATATTTATATAAATAATAAATACTACCCTACTACAGGTGCCTCTAAACTATTCTAAATCAATGTTAATTGTACGTTCTACAGAAGAAAACCAAACAAATGTGGTCAGATATATAACACGGTACAAACTCCTTAAGACAGACAGGCAGAAAAGCATTACACCCAAGTCCTCGAGTCACTTACACCAGTTTAGTTCTGATATTATCATAGTTATAAGAGAAAAGTGCAACACTTGGGTTACAATCCCACTTCTGGACTTAGTTTAGGTTTGAAAATTATGATTGTAAAGGTTGAGACGCTTTCAAAATGTTCAAGCTCACATCCGAGAGAGAAATGTATCTCCATAGTTTTGTTTGCATTTCCAATTTTGGCTCCAGTTTCCACACTTATTTTATGCTACAAAGTGCCAAATATCCCTCTAAAATACCGAAACACTGTCTGTCCCTCTGTTTCTGTCTTTTATTCTCTCTCTCTCTTTCCCTCCAACTGTCATTTTAATGAATAACAATGAGAGTAATGGAGGGTTGTAATCCATCAGGAATACACACACACACACACACACACACACACACAGAGGATGGGAATAGGGAGAAGGAGAGACAGGGAGGAAGGAAGAATAAGAAGACTAGAAAGAGGGAGGGAGGAGTTGAGAGAGTGTGACAGGCAGAAAGAGGTGGATGGAGAGAGAGATGGAGGGCAGAGAGAAGGGAGGGAGAAGAAGAGGAAGGAGTGAGGAAAGAAGAGCGGGAGAGAGAGGGATGAGAGGTGGGGCAAGAAGGACAGAGAAAAAGACTAGAGGGAAGGAGAGAGAGGGAGGAAGGGAAGAACAGACAGAGGGAGAGAGACTAGAGCATGAAGAAAGAGATGAAGAAAAGGGAATGATAGAAAGAGTCAGGGAAGTGAAGGTGGAGGGGAAGAGAAAGAGGCTGATTTGAATCCCATAGCAAAGCAACAAGCCAGCAAAATAGGAACATGAAAATAAAAGTGTTTTGTAATCTTTTATTTCCAATCTTTTATTTAATTCCAATTTAAAAAAATTGGAATCTGACTAGATCAGAGGTTTTCTGCAGAAAGCAGAGCAGAAACCTTGGAATAACTTCATGTTGGACAACTATTTAAGATGACTTTAAATTAAGCACGTTACACACACACACACACACACACACACTTGTGTATGACCAATGCGATTTGGCAGAAACACTAATAGAAAGCCAATATGAGATCAAGAAAGGAAAGGCTCGGGGAAATGAGAAACACTCTTCAACATTTCTCCTCCACTGTTGTCCTCGGTGAGGGCTATTGATTTAGAGAGAATGAGAAACAGAGAGGAGAATGGTGGAGCCGGTGTACAATATGGCTGTTGAGCACTCTAAAAATTGAAGTGCGGCAGAGAGAAAGAGACGGAGAGAGCAAAATACTCACAAAGATAGTTTGATGCAGCAGTGGCCTGGGATTTAGAGACACAAGCCTTAGTGGCCAAAAAGTTATTGGGCCTCATTGACGAAACATGATGATGATCCGATTTGATCGTGACGTGTTCGTACTAGCGTTTCTACGAACACAGTCATCATTTTTGTTCGTATCTGAATTTCTGCGTTGGTACGATCAAAACCTATGTGTTTGGAAACATGCAGGAAATCACTTACAGTAGTGCCAAACCTCATTACCAACATGTTTCAGTGGCCTTGTAGAAAAAAAAAGACAGAAGAGGCTGCAATGACATATTTGCAGAATTGTCCTCATTCATAACAACACAAGATTATCAAACTTGTAATGGGTTGATCACATGGACTGAACACCTTACAAATACAATTACATAGTCCTACAGCCTGGATTTGATCTGTGTCCAACTCCAATGCCGACTGGACACCCGACAGTGAGGTCTCTCCTATTATGGAACTGATCCTCTGATCCATGTCAGATCGTCTCGTTATTCTTTTTTGCAATCTAGTTTCATGTCGAACCATTTCCTTTTTACCTCAGCAACGGTGTTTTTTTTCTCACGCACGCATGCGTGCACCCTTTCAGAAAGGCGCGTGCATCCAGTTTACGAACGATTGGCATTCATCATCTGATACACCTGGGGTAGGCACAAATCAAGGTTTTCTGCATGTTTCATGAATCCCATGTTTTTTTTTGGACCACATAGATACGAAAAATTTACCAAAAGTTTTGTGAATGAGGCCCATTGGTTCGAATCCCCTAGACTCGCTGTGAAAATGTGGGTGGGGGGGGGGGGGGGAAATGAGATAATTGAGAGATAATGAGAGATAATTGAGATAATTCCACTTGCTTCATAATTTTTTTAAGAAATTGAAGACTCAATACTGGATTATATGTCTTGTTAAAATACATATTTTTTGCAGTGTAGTTTAGTCTAGTTTAGTCCAGTCATAGTGCCTGATTAGTAGGCTGCATGTCAACATGGTCAGTTAATAAAATCAGGTCATGTTGTGTGAGGTCAGTTCATTTAAACAGAGTAAATAAGTACTATGAAGAGATTATCTGTCTGCATGTAAACACCACTGTTCTTCGGTAACCTCAATTAATAATGCTAACCCTAATGCTAATAATGTAACCTTCCCTTGTTTCCTCTCCTCTGTGTCCTCTCCACTCCTCTGTCCTCTCCTCTCTTCTTCGCCTCTCCTTAGTAAATCAATAGGATTTTATTCCTTTGCCCAGAGGATAATTATGCTGTTTAAAACGTCAGTCTTTGGTATTAATAATTAATGGGGGTTAATTTACCTCACTTAGCTGGGAAGAGAAGCAGTGCCGCTCACACTCTGCAATGCAACACTTAGCTTTGTGAAATGTCAACTATTATAATGATATTACCTGACATTCTGCTGGCAACACGTTAACCATCACGTGTTGACTGTTAAAGTGTTAATCTGTGAGTTCCTCTTTTTTAAATGTAGTCTCCATCTTTGGTGCTCAGCGCTGCTCATTGCTGTGGTGTTTCTGCACTGCACTTCCCAGATATCACCTGTCAATCAAGCAGTGTGTCCAGTACTGTGACATCTGTTTCCTATGATTTTCTGCAGATGAATTTGAGTTTCTGCAGGTGGCGCTCTTTTCTTTGTCTGTTCAGCCACGGTGGCTATCGCTGCTCATGCTAACTACCCAGTTCCTCTTCTATTTATTCCAAACAAACCGCCGGTGCCGCTGCTGCTGCCAAAAACATAAAACACATCACTTTCTGTGATTTTTCATGGGAAAGACCAATCTGACACCGGGTGTTTAGAACAACAAATGTAAAAGCTTTCATGAACTGGCTAGAGGTTGAATCACTATTGTGTTGCATCAATCAGTGATTGTAGCAAAACAGAGTTTTATTGATATGAAAATATTGCAGATTATTATTTTAATGTCTGTTTGGTTCTCTGATCTGAACACAGTGGAATTGATGGTTCAAACTGGAGCGATGATCAACAAATAAAATGTTCAATAGAGTGACATATACAGGCAGGTGGTAAAACAAAGCAAATGCCATCATTTACATTCTGTGTTTAAGCCACCACCCTCTGGCAATTGGTTCAGAATCAGCATTGCCAAGAAAAACAGGCATAAGGACTCCTTTATCCTACTGCCTTATGGACCGGTCACACCACCGAAAAACAAAAATTGCCTTCTGTTCATTTCAGCGGAGCAGTGTGCAACCTGAGTTCACTTCTGGCTGCAAAGCTGCTTTGGCTCAATTTGCTTGGCACACAGTTTTGTTCAACTTTGACCTGTAAATATGCGTGAAACACTGACGCTCAACCAATATAAACACAGTGTGTGGGATGGTCCTCCTTCTGCCAACAAGGAGGAAGCTCTCATTTTAGCAGTGTCAGGTTATCACTGTAGTTCATCAACACGGTAACCAAAGCTTTCTTTTGGATGTGACTCAAGTTCTACGTTCAATGGCTAGCCAGCAATGAACGCAAGTCTGTGCAACCTCTACTGGCCAGTCTGCCCAAATGTTTCCAGTTTCACTACAGTGTGCAAATAGATTTTGCTTGGCCAATCCTGGTGGGACTGTGTCCTTAGATATCCTAGTGCCTTAGTCCTCTGAAATGTTGGAAGAGGACTCCTTTATCCTAGTGCCTTAGTCCTCCGAAATGTTGGAAGAGGACTCCTTTATCCTAGTGCCTTAGTCCTCCGAAATGTTGGTAGAGGACTCCTTTATCTTACTGCCTTAGTCCTCCGAAATGTTGGAAGAGAACTCCTTTATCCTAGTGCCTTAGACCTCCTAAATGCTGGTAGAGGACTCCTTTATCCTGCTGCCTTAGTCCGCTGAAATGTTGGTAGAGGACTCCTTCATCTTACTGCCTTAGACCTCCTAAATGTTGCTAAAAGGACTCCTTTATCCTACTGCCTTAGACCTCTGAAATGTTGGTAGAGGACTCCTTTATCCTACTGCCATAGACCTCCTAAATGTTGGTAGAGGACTCCTTCATCCTTACTCGTTCATTTTTCCCACCCACAGTTGGTTTAAAAAAAAAAATATTTTTTAATCCCATTATTAATAACTTGTTATCTCAATTTTGTTGTGATCACAAGATAACAAATTCTGAAATCACAGCTTGATTGTCCCATTGCTCTTGCCTTCACGAGAGGCAAGCCAGTTAGTCTGGTAGTGTAGCCAAAGTCAAGACAGCATCACATTTTATTTTAATCAAGGTTTGACACAGGCGAAGAAGATGACTAGCCAGGCAAGAAATTTAAGTCGTGATCACGAGAAAACAATTTTTTGTTATCTCCATACAATTATGTCGGGAAATAACGGGACTCAAATATTTCGAGCAACCACGGCCGCTCTTGGGCATCCGTACTAAATGCCTTGTGAAGATTCACATTTATTCCAGTGCAGTCTAGACCCCAATAGAATCAAACTGGACTTAGTGCATATGGAAACTTTTGCCTGTCATTTTGCTGTCATAAGAATGACAACAGCAGCAACAACATAAAGTATAATAAAGCAGAACGTGGCCCATAGTGAGTGTGGATACATGTCCACCACGGCTACCACTGACATTTACAGTGAGACAGCAGGCAGCACCAAATGTCAGCTACAGCAGCAGCCTGAACAGAGAAAGCACACTTCTGTGCTGCTGAGACGCTGGGAGAAGATTCACTTCGCATGTGATCTCTCTTTCTCTTAACTTCTGTCTCCCGTCCATTTCCCTTCCCCACTCTCTTACTCCCCATCCATCTCTTTCTCTCGCACCCTCTGTCTTTCCATGATCTCCCTCCCTGTCAAAAGAACAGCAATGATGCTTGCGGTGTGCTTACAAATGTCAACCGTGTCAGTCTATTGTCTTCATTGTCCTCCTGCGGGGCAACGCCGATGTGCCCTGGTTTTTAAACACCGGCTACACAAGTTTTATTTTACAGTAATTAAAGTCTGGAATGTTTTCTTCAATTGCTTTTATTTCTCCTCTCTGGATTTACGCTCTCTGTCCTGCCTGCCTTTGTTGCTTTGTGAAAAGGTCTGTATGTGTCAAGGTGGTTTCCTCAATGTATGGCAAAGTCCTATCTAATATAATTTACCACCAAAACTTCCACTATCCATTACATTTTTGAGTGATGACTGACAAGATATAATTTTGTATAATCAATGTGATTATAGATATGACCTCCAAATTATTTATATGATGATATATTATAATGAAAAAGTTATACAATCAAATTTCAACTTACTTAGTCTTACTTAAAGTATGGTGAGTGTCAAAGCTTACCAAAACCAACTGACACCCATGTGAAACCGGCAGAGAATAACACTGACCCAAGACCATCAGCCAAGGCCCACTAGGCTCTATGAACTTTAAAAGAGACATTTTACACACAGAAATTCTGTTTTTGGTCAAAATGTGGTGTTATACATCAATATGAGGTTCTGTGTCCAAAATTAACTTGAAATATGAGAAAAGGTTATTTTTAGGGATGTAATACATTCATCTCAGGGTTTGGTTCAATACATAATTCACGGTTTGAACCTGAGGTTTCTGAACCTGAAAATCTGAATCATTATTTTTCATTATTTTTGACAAGAACCAAACCATAGAGGGAGAAATGATAACTACCAAAAATGTTTTTAACATCTTTTTAATGGGAGTTCAAATAAAATGTAGGACCAGTTTCAAAAAAGCCTGAAGAGTAAAAAAAAACAACAGTAACCAGGGAATTTTCTCACTGGAAAAGTAGTGCAAAGAGAAACAATTTTTTTAAGACCTCTCTAACTATATTTAAGATTCAAATGCAACATTTACTAGTGTTACCTGTAAGCCAAGGCTCTCTTACAATACCTGCAAACAGTCTTGGCCTCGTCAGCTTTCTTGTTGCTGGTCTTTTTCCTTGTTAATTGTTAAAGCAAAATGCTGCCACACAGCAGACTTAAAACCTGATGGAGCGTCCTCAGTTTCAATGTGCCTTGAGTCTATCTTGTCTACCCAGTAGCGGGTTCAGCCCGGACTCACTAGAAGTGTAATGAGCCAAGCTATGAGCCACGCTATAGTGACTCTGAATGTCATTTCATAGATATTAAATGGTTGCTGAAATTGTGACTATTTTTCAACTCCATAATGCATATCATCAAATGTTTTTGTGTGCATGAGTGTGTGAGAACTTACACTAGGGTTCAACCGATATGTTTTTTTTTATGGCAATACAGATACTGATATGTTTGGGATTGAAGCTGCTGATAGCCGATATTTTGTGCTCATATTCAATATCTTCAAATTTGACCATTTTCATATATCGACAAAGTGATATATCAGTCTTAGGCTGACTCACACAACCACAAATATTGATTTGCTGGGGTACAGCATGACCTGGAGTAGAGGAAGGCTGTCTTGTCTTATTTTTCTGGTGCTTATTTCACACTAAAGTAGGCTGCTGTTGATGCAGTCAACAACTGTAAAGTGGGATTCACTCTGGAAACTTTGAAAGATGCGTGAGTCAGCAAGAAGCGTCAACATCTATCACCTAAACAGGGTGGCAAAGGTAGGAAGAAAAAAGAAAGAAAAACTTTTACTTTTGATGTTCCTTAAAGAAACACCTCAGACAGATAAGAAAGGAACTACAATGACCTTAAAAACCCACTAACACCTATGTCTATACCTACGCCTACACACACACACACACACACACACACACACACACAAATATACAAGAAAAGCATTACTAACATTACCTACAGTTCTTATTACTAAAAGGCCAGTCTTCTTACTTTGGATAATTCTAGTGGCCTAGCATCACTCAACATAGTGTAGGCCTATGCTAAAGTGTTAGCATGGAGCCTACTATAACTCAACATAGTGTATGCTAAAGTGTTAGCATGGAGCCTACTGTCACTCAACATAGTGAATGCCAAAGTGTTAGCATGGAGCCTACTGTCACTTAACATTGTGTATGCTAAACTGTTAGCCTCGAGCCTGCTGTCACTCAACATACAGTATGCTAAAGTGTTGGCATGGAGCCTACTGTCCCTCAACATAGTGTATGGTGAAGTGTTAGCATGGACCCTACTGTCACTCAACATAGTAGGCTCCATGCTAACACTTTGGCATTCACTGTCACTCACTGGAGCCAATGATCTAGAAAGAAAGTTACTAGGAATAGCCAAAAATGTCTTGTTTAAAGCCAATGAGAACAGAAACTGAGCCCATACATATTCAAGGCCAGCAGTGATGAGGGCTGTGCTCCAAACATTAGAGTCCCCAGGGAAACACAGAGCCACAATGAGACAGTTCCTCCCTCCTGTTGTTAGGCAGTTTTATTCAGCTCTACTACTCTCAGGCATGCATATTGCATGGCTTGGAAATACTTCTCTATATCATTAGTGTCGCTTACAATATTATGTCTGTGTGTGTGTGTATTGGTGTGTGTGTGTTTAAGTGCATGCGCATAAATGCGTGTCTGTGTGTGGATGTAAATGGGGCTTTATGCCTTGGCCTGTGGACAAGACTGTGTGTGTGTGTGCGTGTGTGTACGCATACATACATAAAGTCCATGTGATAGTGTAGGAGTGTGTGACACTGTATATGTACTTACACATGCTGTGAAAGTTGACGTAAATGCACACATACTGTGTGTGTGTGTGTGTGTATGTGTGTTTACCATGCAGTGGGATGTAAAGTAGTGGCATTATAAGCACGGTGCCGCCACTAAGTAATTGCAGGGAGAAGCCTTGAGGCGCTGACAACATATTAAAAACCATAAAGAAACACATCATGACGTTCAATAAAACAGACGCCTGATGCATTATGCATAACGCTCAACTCTTGCTCTTTTTCTCCTCTTCTTTTTCCTCCAGTCATCACCCTGCAGCCTCCTCTCTCTCTTGCCTTGCTTTGCAATGCATTCTTAAAGTGTCTATGTGTGTTATTTTTACCATCAATAAATCATTACCACATTATTTTTGAAGCATTAGGCATTCTACATTGCATTTTAGGTTGTGTGCCACCGGGTCAGGTTTGGTGGGAAATCTGCTGGATTTCTTTACGGCACAAAACAGGAAGAGGGCGCTGTTCTTCCAGCGCTAACGGAGTTTCTGGCCATGGCAGATGGTGGAAGGAGTGGAAAGGAAGATGGAAAAATCACTTCCAACGTGTTGATCCTCTTCAATAAAAACAAAAGTGCCAGGGAGGAGGAGGGGGGACAGGAAGCAATGGGGTTCATGGGAAATGTAGTCTTAATTTTAGAAACACTAGCACTAACAATACCACTGGTGTGAGATAGAGGCTGCCAATCATCTCCACCATTGCTATGGTGTTTAGAACAACAAATGGAAAAGCTCTAATGAACTGGCTAGATATCCGATCACTATTGATTTATATCAAGCAGTGATGCATAGTTATTACTTTAATTATCTTTATCTCTTTGTTCCTTTCTGTTCCTTCATCTTGCCATCTTTCCATCTATCTTACAACGCCGAGGCAGGCCGGTGCACGTGCACACACACGTGTTCTCGCACATCTATCCTTGTGAAGACCACATGACCGAATCTAGTCATGAAAATGTGTGCGTTAAACACTTCACCTAGTGTTTGTTTAACAGTCAATGTCAAGGTCTTTTCATCAATACACTGTATATGGGAACGTGTATGCATGTGTGTGTAGATTCAGCATTGTATTGTGGTAGGGTGATGAATTGGTAATAGCTGGCAGTATCCAGTGGGTGCTACGCCATTTGAATGTTTTATCAGAGATTTAGATTTAGTAGACATGCTATTATTTAATCTGTGAGTGTGTGTGTGGTAAACAGGTGTAGAGAGCGATGGAACAAAAGGCAGTGAGATAAATCATTTAAACGGAAGAAGAAGAGAGAAACTGTTCTCAGTAACAGAAGCATTAGGGGTTGCTTTGCTTAATATCACTGCTACCAATCTGTTTTACTAACAAGACAGGCCATGCAAACACCCTGACACACACACACACACTTTTATAACTGGATTTGTTTTCCACTGATTTATATTCAATCGACCTTCGCAAGGAAAGAAGTACAAAAACACTGACTATGTGTATTTACGTGCACACTTGTATTTACAATCACACGCGCACACACACACACACACACACACACACAGTTTTTCATAGTGTTGAGTGAGAACTGCCAGTATATATTCATGTGCACAAACGCATCACACCACACACACACAGACAGTGATAATCACTCATACACACAAAGGCTTTTTCATAGCACTGAACGACAACTGCTATTACATGCGTAGACCTACTGACACACTCACACACATACGCACTTTTGTAGCTCATCCACCTGTTTGCCATTCGCTTCATATGGGGGATGAAGCTCTCCAGGTCCAATCAACAAAGTGTCATCAGGACAGCCACTTCAATCACTGCTCAAAGGAAATATCTAGTCTACGTCTCTCTCTCTAGTCTATGTCTATCTCCATCTGAGTCTACCATTGCTCTTTCTCTCCTTCTGACCCTATCTATCCCTCTCTCGGTCGCTCCATCCAGTTGAAAAAAGCTTTATTGGCTTGGTAAGACTTGTCTCACCCAAGGTTCAAATTCAAATTTAGAGGTGGTGTGAATGTAGGAGGCAAACAGTGGTAGGAGGCAAATGGCAGGAGGCAAACAGAGCGAGCTGGACGCAACTTCGCTCTGGGCGGCATGAGCTGAAGGTGAAGAGGCGTTCGCGCCGGTTGAAATTTTCTGACGTGAGCGAGTGTCGCCTGGGGCAGTAAAGTGAAAGCCAATCAGCTTCAAGCATGACTTTACAGCAGGAAAAAAAATATCCATTGGGTATATGTGAGCAATGACATCTGACCAAAACGTTTAATAAAAGCTAGATTTCAGAAGACACTGGTGGTGCTGCTATCAATCCTGGTGCAAAGGGATTAAAATGCAGCATGATTGAATGAATAAAAATGTTATTCTGAAGCAGAGTTTCAAATAATCTACAGCCTCATCACGAACGAAGTCATCCAAAACCACTAATAATAATGGGACTATAGAAAGATGTTAACCAACCACTAATCATAATAGACTATAGAAAGATGTCAATCACTAATCATAATGGACTATAGAAAGATGTCAACCAACCACTAATCATAATGGACTATAAAAAGATGTTAACCAACCACTAATCATAATGGACTATAGAAAGATGTCAACCAACCACTAATCATAATGGACTATAGAAAGCTGTCAACCAACCACTAATCATAATGGACTATAGAAAGATGTCAACCAACCACTAATCATAATGGACTATAGAAAGATGTCAATCACTAATCATAATGGACTATAGAAAGATGTCAACCAACCACTAATCATAATGGACTATAAAAAGATGTTAACCAACCACTAATCATAATGGACTATAGAAAGATGTTAACCAACCACTAATCATAATGGACTATAGAAAGATGTCAACCAACCACTAATCATAATGGATATAGAAAGATGTCAACCAACCACTAATCATAATGGACTATAGAAAGATTTCAACCAACCACTAATCATAATGGACTATAGAAAGATGTGAACCACTAATCATAATGGACTATAGAAAGATGTCAACCAACCACTAATCATAATGGACTATAGAAAGATGTCAACCAACCACTAATCATAATGGACTATAGAAAGATTTCAACCAACCACTAATCATAATGGACTATAGAAAGATGTCAACCACTAATCATAATGGACTATAGAAAGATGTCAACCAACCACTAATCATAATGGACTATAGAAAGATGTTAACCACTAATCATAATGGACTATAGAAAGATGTCAACCAACCACTAATCATAATGGATTATAGAAAGATGTCAACCACTAATCATAATGGACTATTGAAAGATGTCAACCAACCACTAATCATAATGGACTATAGAAAGATGTCAACCAACCACTAATCATAATGGACTATAGAAAGATGTCAACCACTAATCATAATGGACTATTGAAAGATGTCAACCACTAATCATAATGGACTATAGAAAGATGTCAACCACTAATCATAATGGACTATTGAAAGATGTCAACCAACGACTAATCATAATGGACTATAGAAAGATGTTAACCAGTAATCATAATGGACTATTGAAAGATGTCAACCAACCACTAATCATAATGGACTATAGAAAGATGTCAACCAACCACTAATCATAATGGACTATAGAAAGATGTCAACCACTAATCATAATGGACTATAGAAAGATGTTAACCACTAATCATAATGGACTATAGAAAGATGTTAACCACTAATCATAATGGACTATTGAAAGATGTCAACCAACCACTAATCATAATGGACTATAGAAAGATGTCAACCAACCACTAATCATAATGGACTATAGAAAGATGTTAACCACTAATCATAATGGACTATTGAAAGATGTTAACCAGTAATCATAATGGACTATAGAAAGATGTCAACCACTAATCATAATGGACTATAGAAAGATGTCAACCAACCACTAATCATAATGGACTATAGAAAGATGTCAACCAACCACTAATCATAATGGACTATAGAAAGATGTTAACCACTAATCATAATGGACTATAGAAAGATGTCAATCACCAATCATAATGGACTATAGAAAGATGTCAACCAACCACTAATCATAATGGACTATAGAAAGATGTCAACCAACCACTAATCATAATGGACTATAGAAAGATGTCAACCACCAATCATAATGGACTATAGGAAGATGTCAACCAACCACTAATCATAATGGACTATAGAAAGATGTCAACCAACCACTAATCATAATGGACTATAGAAAGATGTCAACCACTAATCATAATGGACTATAGAAAGATGTCAACCAACCACTAATCATAATGGACTATAGAAAGATGTTAACCACTAATCATAATGGACTATAGAAAGATGTGAACCACTAATCATAATGGACTATAGAAAGATGTCAACCAACCACTAATCATAATGGACTATAGAAAGATGTCAACCAACCACTAATCATAATGGACTATAGAAAGATTTCAACCAACCACTAATCATAATGGACTATAGAAAGATGTCAACCACTAATCATAATGGACTATAGAAAGATGTCAACCAACCACTAATCATAATGGACTATAGAAAGATGTTAACCACTAATCATAATGGACTATAGAAAGATGTCAACCAACCACTAATCATAATGGATTATAGAAAGATGTCAACCACTAATCATAATGGACTATTGAAAGATGTCAACCAACCACTAATCATAATGGACTATAGAAAGATGTCAACCAACCACTAATCATAATGGACTATAGAAAGATGTCAACCACTAATCATAATGGACTATTGAAAGATGTCAACCACTAATCATAATGGACTATAGAAAGATGTCAACCACTAATCATAATGGACTATTGAAAGATGTCAACCAACGACTAATCATAATGGACTATAGAAAGATGTTAACCAGTAATCATAATGGACTATTGAAAGATGTCAACCAACCACTAATCATAATGGACTATAGAAAGATGTCAACCAACCACTAATCATAATGGACTATAGAAAGATGTCAACCACTAATCATAATGGACTATAGAAAGATGTTAACCACTAATCATAATGGACTATAGAAAGATGTTAACCACTAATCATAATGGACTATTGAAAGATGTCAACCAACCACTAATCATAATGGACTATAGAAAGATGTCAACCAACCACTAATCATAATGGACTATAGAAAGATGTTAACCACTAATCATAATGGACTATTGAAAGATGTTAACCAGTAATCATAATGGACTATAGAAAGATGTCAACCACTAATCATAATGGACTATAGAAAGATGTCAACCAACCACTAATCATAATGGACTATAGAAAGATGTCAACCAACCACTAATCATAATGGACTATAGAAATATGTCAACCACTAATCATAATGGACTATAGAAAGATGTCAACCAACCACTAATCATAATGGACTATAGAAAGATGTTAACCACTAATCATAATGGACTATAGAAAGATGTCAATCACCAATCATAATGGACTATAGAAAGATGTCAACCAACCACTAATCATAATGGACTATAGAAAGATGTCAACCAACCACTAATCATAATGGACTATAGAAAGATGTCAACCACCAATCATAATGGACTATAGGAAGATGTCAACCAACCACTAATCATAATGGACTATAGAAAGATGTCAACCAACCACTAATCATAATGGACTATAGAAAGATGTCAACCACTAATCATAATGGACTATAGAAAGATGTCAACCAACCACTAATCATAATGGACTATAGAAAGATGTTAACCACTAATCATAATGGACTATAGAAAGATGTCAACCACTAATCATAATGGACTATAGAAAGATGTCAACCAACCACTAATCATAATCATCTAATTACTGCAGAAATGCTTTGATTGACCCCAGCGACTTTGCAACACCAGGATATGCAGTGGAAGTACTGCTAGAGAAAGGGTGAAATTAGCAAATGATAGAACTCAATTACTTTGTTATCAGTAACAATTAATACAATATGCAATTCCCCTGGAAGAAGCACACACCAGTATACACCTAGTGCTGAGAAAAGTGTTTTTATCTTGACTACAGTGTGTCATTTTTAGGCGTAGTGGTTAAATGATGCTCCAAGTAGCACCTTAAAATGAAACCACAGTCTCCATCCATCTCAATGTCACACGGACTCAGGTGTTAGGGAAGCATAAACAGGCCTGGCCTATCAGATGCTCCACACACACGTTCACAGTAGAACAGTTGGTGTTGGTTGATTATAATCAACCTCTGTGTCACTGCTGCCAATAGGGGCGAGGGATCTAACTGTGTGTGTGTGTGTGTGAGTGAGTGTGTGTGTGTGTGTGTGTGTGTGTGTGTGTGTGTGTGTGTGTGTGTGTGTGTGTGTGTGTGTGTGTGTGTGTGTGTGTGTGTGTGTGTGTGTGTGTGTGTGTGTGTGTGCGAGAGAGAGACCTTGTTCTGACAGTGACTGCATGTCTTGTGGCCCAGATCTGAACTGTTTGCACTATTATTTGGTTGCTGGAGCAAATACCAAGTTACCGTCGTGCAACTTCTTTATTAACAACTGTTAAGTGATGCTTTACTGCATCTTATTTTATCAAATTAGAAAATGTATATTCCGAGGTGCTCTTTCCTCGGCGCTGCGGAGGCTGGCTTCGCGGCACTGTGACAGGAGACACTCACCCACCACCCGGCCGTAATGAACGTCCACAGTGACATTTCGCTCTCTCTCTCTCTCCCTGATGAAAACCATCATCGACTGAGAGAAGGTCCATATTTGTCAGCGGGTGAGCTAAGTCAGATAGGCTGTTCAAATATTGGCTTTGAAATTCACCGAGGCTCTATTTATCGCATCCATAGCCGAGATTTACCAAGCTACCTATTCAAAGGCGTCCTGCCGTTTGTTCGAGTTCCCGTAAAGCCACGTAAAGGGTCACTTTACCTGCTTTAGAGAGACGTAGACAATTCAGCACCTTGGACAGCGACAAGCCCGTAAAGGGAAACAAACACACACACACACACACACACACACACACACTGAGTAAGTCCAAATGTAAACAGAAGACTTGTAGGCTATTTCATTCAAATAAAACTCATAAAAGTCTTTGCCAAAGTCACCAAAGTTGCCAGTTTAAGGACTACTATGCAAAGGAAATTCCCGAAAGGGGAAAACCGCACCCCTTCCCAAAATATAATTCCAACATGCGTGACTACACACCCCTGAAGCTGTTGAGGAAAATCTTCCCACACCACACTGGAATAATTTATCTGGTCAGACATCTGATATTAAATAATAATAATAAAACATATTTACTAGCTGTGGTCAGGGAGGAACCTCCATCATATCAGAGGTGGATCACACTGACACACTGAACCAGATCTGATTTTTTGATATATTACTGTAAAAAAAAAGTATTTCTTCTTATAGTAGTAATATGTTGTTAGAAATTTATTTTCTATTTCTTTTTACTTTTTTCTCTCCTGTATTCTTGTCTTGTCCATTACCCTCTCCTTCATTCACCTCTTTCGCTGTGTGTGTGTGTGTGTGTGTGTCTGGTGTTTCAGTGAGGATATGGCGGTGTTGTCGGACTCAGCTGTCATGTTTCCTCATTTCACACTACACTGGCCTGACAGAGAGAGAGACAGGGAGAGAGAGAGACAGAGTGTGTTAAGTATAAGTGGAAAGTAGATTGGTATGAGAGGCAGAAAAGAGCCTCAAGAAATGGACTGTTGGCACAAGGTGTGTGTGTGTGTGTCCATGTGTCTGCATGTGTCTGTTTGTGTGCGATTGTGTGATTTTATGTGTGTCCACCCCCATATCACTGGCCATAATGGAATTCCGTGTGCATGTGTGTGTGTGTGTGCATGTGTGTGCGTGTCTGTGTGTGTGTAAGTGTGTGTGTGTGATGTCCAGCAGGCGACATGGCCGCTCCATCAGAAGGGATAATGAAAGTGGGCACAAGCACCTGACGGAAAAACATTGGCAATCTCTTCTGGATGAAACCAGTGTCTCTCTCTCTCTATCGCTCTCTCTCTCTCACACACACACACACACACACTCTGTCAGCTACACTCAACTGCTTTTTACTACCATAAACCAGAGAGAGAGCTGTAGGCGAAACCTTGTGTCCAGGATATCACATTTACAGTGACTGCAGGCATCAGTGATACAAGGCAGTTACTTACTGGAAAGCCAGTGTGCCTGTGCGTGTGTGTGTGTGTGTGTGTGTGTGTGTGTGTGTGTGTGTGTGCGTGTGTGCTCCACTGCCTCTTCTATCAGCCCTTTCCTTGGCTATTCCTCGTGGGACTAGATAAGCCCTCCAGTCCGACACATTTTCTTTACATTACTATTTCACAGACACCAGTAATGTGAAATAACACAGCATGAGATCCATGTAATGTTTTAGTGAGCGCAGAAAAAACCAAACCAACTTCCATGAAACTTTTATTTCATAAATATTTTTTTCATTTTGTCATTTGTTTTTGGGAAAGATATCCATGAAAGCCAATATAAAGTCCATAATACTCCACATGGATGTCCATGTCCAATCCATGCCATCAAATTCAAAGCAACTTCTCCCTACACGTTAACCTTGTCACATACAAGTTAGGCTGTCAAAATTCACGACTACAACTTTTACAAGAAAACTTGTTGGAATCGTGTCTGCTATGGGGGCACTATTGCTGTAGAGTTTCTTTCTGCATCCAAAAATGTTGGTCTAGATTTCCTTTATCTTCAGCTGAGAGCATCAATTCTGTATTCTGTAAATACATTTTACTGTCAAGATGATCTGCGCTTGGATCTGGTATTTTAACGGATATTTATCGGAGATTGTTTTATCTAATCTTACCCATTTTTACGCCAGTCTTATCCACTTTACCAGTTACCAGTTTTATGCTTTTTATAGCCACTTTGTTTTTAGCTTTATCAGGCTAACTCTAACAATAGCTAGTTAGCCAAACAAAGAGGCTAACAGGCACATCCAGAACCTCAAGGAGGACATCCGCATCTCTGTGGAACTCCGGAGGAAGGAGTCCCTTCTGATGGGCATCATAAGGCGTTTTCCGACCACAAGAACTAGAATTTAGATTTTTGTGTAGCTCGTATTGACCAATTAGCATTTGTCAGTACTGCAAATATGCCCAGATGGTTCCTGGTCCCCCAAAAAAAGTACTACCTCGCTAGCAGGAACTTATTTTCGGGCCAGGAACTATCCCAGAGGAACCTTTTCTGAGCTAGTTCCCCTGGTCAGAAAGGTCAAAGTTCCTGGGACTAAGTACCAATAGTACTAAATCCATGGATAGTTCCTGCAGTCGAAAAACTCCAATAGACACCCCTCATGGTGTCCCCAGCCTCCATTTCCACTCCCAATCCTGAGGCTACCTGGATGGAGTAGTGGTAAGAGGCCCAATGCGAGGAAGCAATCGTAGTCTATCGGAAGGTTCCCTCACCGTAGACACGGCAGAATGGAGGTCTTTTGCCACCTTTTTGGATTGAACCTGTGGCTAAACGGCTGGTGTAGCAAACACAGTGTACACTACATAACAAACGTAACGTAACAATGTAATTTTTTCTCTGGCAGAGACATGCATTTTACGGCAAAGACGGGCTACACCCAAAGCGTCTGGGTGCTGGAATGCTAGCTGTCAACATCGTAAATATCCTTGTATCTCAAACAGATCCTGGCTTTTGTGTTCAGGTTGAAAAAAAAATTTGGAACTTGCCTGTGTCTATAAATGGGTTTAATATCTATAGAGCAGAGGGAGGTGGTGTAGCCGTCTACGTTAAGTCTTACTTACGTTGCTCTGTTAAAGTCTTATACACCAATCCAATGCCTAAGTATGAAATTATTGTTTTAAACTGTTGCATCCAGTACTCTCAAAGATCTCTGTAGTGACCTTAATGTAACACAACTAATCACAGAACCCACACGTCCAAATCTGAAGCATGTTACAAAATCTACTCACTGAATTAATTTTGTCTAACAGGCCTGAGAAATATGTAGCCAGTAGTGTGTTTGTTCTTGGAATTAATGAGTGGGAAAATAATTGTGAAACACTGCTGCAATACACGTTAGTTATTGCAGGTTTCACTCATTAAAGCGTTGAAGATTCATGAACAGGATGGTGATTGGCAATCAAAGCACACTGAGTAACCCGAAGCTACATAGACCTATGTCTTCATTCATGTCAACACAGACTCTTTAAGATTGCATTCTTTAGTTAAACTATGTATTTCATTGAGACATTACCAGATGCTTCAAAGGAAACTAATCAGACTATTTAGAAGACGAAATGAACACTTTTTTAACTTCAGCCATTCCCTGAGAAAGGCTAGTCTTCCTGGGCTCCACGTAACATAAATTCTATAAGTAAAAAATAAATAAATAAATAATAATAATAATAACAATAATAATAATAAATACATCCATAAGTAGACAAATAGTTAAAAAATGCTGGTGAAATAAAAGAAACCGATTGCAACAAGGATGACCATGTGCACAAATTAGAACACCAAAAGTCAATAAAATGATATTAAATGAATTTTAAATTATCAAGAAAAGGAAAAATTATAAAACAAAATTAATTTACACAGAATGTCCATGCTAACCCATAGCAGGGGCACCATTCTGTAGCCATCAGTAAAGATGGTGCCACTGCCATGGGTTGAAATGGACTCTTATAAGACAGTAGTTTTCTGGTATGTTGTGTTCTAGGTACCACAGGTGAATAAGAAAAAAATGAATCATTTCGCCCTATCACAATGAAATTCACAAATACAAACATATTTTGCATTATGACTTTTGTTATTTGCATATTCAAATGAGCTAATATTAAATAAAAATGCAGGAATTTGCATATAGATAGATAGATGGCTCTTTATTGTCCCCGAGAGGAAATTGCAGTTATGCAGCAGAAGAAAGGTAGAGAAAGGCACACATCACTATACAATAAAAAAGTTTAAGGATAATGGTTGTATAAAAAATACAAAAAATATACCAAAAAATTACAAAGAAAATGTACAAGGTAGTGCAAGAAATAATAACTAACTATGCAAGAAATAATAACTTTTGGTCGAGGTGTGTGTGTGTGGGGGGGGTGGGGGGGGTCAAGAAGGAAGCAGCAGGCTCAGGGGTTGATGTTGGAGGTAGCATTGTACCGCCGGATGGCTGTTGGCACAAAAGAGGGGGTGGGACGGGTTCTCCAAGATGGATCTGATTTTAGACCTCCCCTCAGCCACCTCTTCCAGACTGTTCAGGCTCTCTCCCACAACTGAGCCAGCTTTCCTGACCAGTTTGTTGATCTTGTTGGCATTATTTGCCTTGATGCCACCTCCCCAACATACAACAGCAAAGCATGCGGACATGCAGAGCAGCCTGTTGCACACAGTGAATGATCTGAGCCTCCTCAGAACACTTTTCTCAGTGGATAAAGTCAGGATGCATTTTTCTGTTTTGTTCTCATGAATAACTAAATTGCTGGTAATTTAGAGGAACTTTGTTTTTTGATTAAACTATTTACAATTTTTTTTTTATTTATTTGACAAAAATCTCACTTTTGCCTTTTTTTTTAAATTTTGTGCTTGGTAAACTTGACACAGATGGTATATAACACACACACACACACATGACTGCTGATGGGATTGAAACTCAGACCCTCCAGGTTGGGGGGCAGCGTCTCTAACTGCTAGGCTTGGAAGCTTAATTACCCAGTAGTAATAGTCGAATAGTCCCATTACAATTTATTTTTCAGAGTCAACAAATCTGACACTCATCACAGACGTGGAGATTTTTTCTGCTCTGATGTCCAAATTTCCATGTCAGCCACATTGACTCCCATGCATTCTGGCTCCCCTTCTGCTCTCATGTTGGCTGAGTTTTTGCCTCAGGAAAAGAATCAAAAAAAGTGGTGTCATAACGATTGAGAGTGACAGCAACAGAAAACACTCCCTCTTCTGTTAAATTACCTTGGATACCAAATGTCATAGGTGCCAGACACTTCCAGGCTACCTGCCATGGCGGCAAGTATACAAACTCAGTGGTAACATTTGTCAGGTGGCCGGTGGTAATTCCCTACCCCTTTTTTCTGAACCGATGATCCCAAAGCACTAGCACTCTGCGGCCAGCCTGTCCAGCAGTCAGACCAGACTGCTAACAAGCTGTGATTCTTTTAAATAATGGACCAACTTTTTTTTCTCTGTTATAGCCTCGTCTTTCCTCTCCTCCTCCTTCCGACCCTTCTCTCTTTCTCTCTCTTCGCCTATTCACGCCTATTTCACATCTCCCGTACCTCTCTCTCTGTTGCACCACAGTAATTATCAGCCCTCTAGTCTCACCTCTTTGTTTTTACCTCTGATGACCCTGCTGCCTGTTAGCGACTCATGGTATGCGGATGGATATGTGTGTGTGTGTGTGTGTGTGTGTGTGTGTGTGTGAGTGTATGTGTGTGTGCATTAATTGCTAGTTGATTGTGCAGGGCCACAGTATACTGGGTGTAATGGCCAGGGGAGATGGTCTTGGACATGTTGGCTTGGTTTGTTAGTATGGGTCAGGAAAAACTTTCTATGAATGAACAATTTTAATTTTAATAACGAAAATATTTTAATTGTATTTAATTTTTTAAATATTATTTATTTGTAATTTTATTTCATTAAATATGTTTATTTTATTTTATTACATTTGTTTTTTATTTTATTACCTTCGTTTTTTATTTTATTATTATTTTTGATGTGACATGAAGTTTTATGAACTCGGGGTTATGATAGCATTTAAGGTTAGGTCATTTAAGGTTAACTTTTATGTCAAGTAGAGAGACAGAGGAAGGATGGCGGGCTGGAGGTTATGAGATAAGAAAGAGACGAAGACAGAGGTGACGCAAGTCAAGAGGCAAACTCCCAACTCTCGTCGCTCCACGCCTGCAGTGGGCTTTTTCAGAGGAGATGTGACCGGTAACTCTTTAACCCCATTTCCTCCTGGCATTAAAATGCACCTCAGGTTTACCAATTAAAATCAGAACTCTCTGCCATCTGCCAAAACGCAGATTGCCGCGCATGTCACTTCCTCTCATAATTTTAATGCCCTTGAAAGTTGACAGTAAAATACCTTGTCCCACTTAGTGCCCCGTTCACCAGTAATCTGGACTGGTGACACATTGCGCTTACTTTGTTGTTGGTCAAATGTGTCTCTGACCAACTCCGGAGCTGGTTTGGGTGATCGGATGTCAAAGCTACAATTGGCAACTTTTGTGACACATCTACATAGCAATAACTAAAAAGGATATATTATACTTGTCTGCATTCACTCCAGGACTACATTTTCCTACAGCGATGTGATCTCATGAGGTGGATATTTTTTAACAGCAAATGGACTCCTACCACAAATGCCTACATTATTTGAACGTCTGTAGTTTTAGAAGGGGTTGTGTGGGCTCAGGTATGCATAGATGGAATTTAAGGTGTGTGTAAATGTGTGTGTAACTATGAACTGTCCCCCTTTTTATGTTATTGGATTTGCTTTTTTTCCGGAACTTGAACATAAAAAAAAGTACAAATCAAAAATCTCCCACTTGCTGAGCTTTTACTCCTTTTCAAGAGTGATAGCACGTCTGACCGTGGAAATTTAGAACCAATGTAATGCAATGCAGATACCACTATTATCTGAAAAAGATGAGATTACAATATATATGATATATATGATTACTTATATATATGATTACTTATTACCTTTTGAATCAATACTCCAAAAATCATGTCAGAAAGAAGAGTGCAATTTGCTTTGTTCAAAAAACAGACTCTGTGTGGTGTGACCGTGATTTAGACAGCCTCTGTGTTTATATGTGCACCAATTAATAAAAAAATAAGCGATAATTGCTTATTCTCCTGGCTCGCAGCGTCAGAAAATGTCCAATATAACCTCCAGCAGCCCAAAGGCATAATGGAGTCAGACAAACAGGCTGGCAAAATGAATCCACTATCTGGCAAATTACACTTTGCTCTTTTCATAAATATGAATACAAATAAATAAGGCTCTTATGTGCGGAGAGCGTGTGTGTGTGTGTGTTTGTGCGTGTGATAGTGCCGGAGGGCATATCTCACTGGCCGATAATGAGTTATGCTGAAAGAATGTTTGTTTCAATGAGGGCTTTTTTTCTCTTTTTTTTCCTCCTCTCTTCCCTTGTTCATCTGGCACTGAAACAGGAAATAAAACCTGCTTGGATTAAGACAATAAAATCTGTTAATGAAGTGATTTCTTGAAGTATAAATTCTGTAGTCTCCTATGAAGCCAAGGGATTCAAATGCATGTCATTTTTGGCTGGGTGCAATCAGCAGAGATTCGGTGTCTTCGCTCAGTAATGGGGTAAAATGATTCAACATTAGCATGCTGCTGTTAAAGTAACTCATTTTCAGCTCATTTTTAAGGAAACAATATAAACCGCATAAAATTTCAACCGTCAAATGAGACGAGAGCACTTGAAAGAAGTCATTACAAATAAGGTAAATTTTAGGCAGCTGCGGCAAAGGAATAAAAAATAACTTTCGGCATTGTCCTTATTGCCACCCTATCCATATCCCCATCCTGTTCGAGTCAAGTTTTTAACAAAAAGCCAAAAGCAAAGTGCTTTTTTCTTTCTTTCTATTCTTTACAGTAATAATGCAGCTGGTGCCACAGTAAAATGTAGCTTCCAACATCCGAATTGTACTTGTCAGCTGTTGCAAAAAACATTGAAAAAATTACATTAATTTGAAATAAAATAAATTAAAATAAATTAAAATAAATTAAATAAATCACTTGCCCCCCCCCGAGACCTGCATTTTCAGTAAAGTAAAATAAAGTAAAATAAAATAAAAAGGGATGTGTCCAAAAATTAACTGGATATGAGATACAAGGGGAGCTTCACATAATGTTTTCCATTTTATTCCCAAACGTTTGGCACTGACATTGGCGAGTCCAGCTGTCTCTGGACCGGGCGCTTTTCACTTTTTGATTTGTCACTTCCTGTGTGGAGAAGATTTCCCGCCAGTGACCATACCGAAGCCAGAACTGGCCAGAATTTAATTTGGGCAAACAGGGTGAATCTACTGCATCTCAATTAGCGGGGATGGGACGCTCTTCTCTGCTGCAGCTCCACTTTGTGATTTAGACTGATGAGACAGATGGATTTGTACCAAAAAAAACCTTGCCTAGGGCAGCTTTAAAAAGCCGAGCTATGTCTTTAAGTGAAATAATCCTGTCTTCGCCATACTGTCTGAGGAGAAAGAGTAGTGGGGGAGGGCGGTCACTCTCCTTGTAAGCAACAGCAAAGAAAGAAGTTGCGGGGGGAAACTAACAAGATTGTTTGGTCACAGTTGGTAGAGTTGTTGTCGGCTTTAGATACCATGGAAATCAAGCAGACAGGCAGGCACTGCATTTGTACTCACTGGGCACAGAGGGTTTGCGCTCTTTCTCTGTGTGTGTGTGTGTGTTTTGTAAGCTTAGTGTAAGATTGAGGGTTAAAGTTAGGGTTATAGAGAATACATGTATGTCAATGGAATATCATCATAATGATGATGGCTCAATGTCATAGACTTGATACTGTGCAGATGAATTCCAGACCTCACACGTTCATTCACTCACTCTCTCTCTCTCACACACACACACACACACACACACACATTCTCTCCTTTTTCCATTCCTGTCAATGTTTTGACTCTTAAATTCTTACTTTTCTTGTAACAAGTAAAAGAAAATCCACTAATGGGCTGAGATCATTTCACTTTTTCCAATGTGCATACATTTATTTCAAGCATTGTCTTGAATCCAGAGTCATTTTATTGATACACTACCGGTCAAAAGTTTTAGAACACCCCCATTTTTCCAGTTTTTATTGAAATTTAAGCAATGAATAACCTGAAATGGTACAAAGGCAAGTGGTAAACTGCTACAGGTTAAAACAAAAAGTTTAGGTCAGCAAAAACTGAAAAATAATGTAAATTTCAGGTGTCAGTGAGTACAGTTTCCTAGACCATCAAAAGGCACTTGGAAACTGGAGGAAACTCTGACAAACTCTGGGAAACAGAATCAGAAGACAAGTTTCTGAGAGTCAACAGCTTGCGTGATAGGCGGCTCACAGGACAACAGCTTCAAGCACAACTTAACACTGGTTGAAGTAAGGAAGTCTCAGTTTCAACTGTGAGAAGAAGACTTCTAGCTACAGGTTTGACAGGTCGAGTGGCAGTAAGAAAGCCATTGCTAAGATGGCAAAATAAGGGGGTGTTCTAAAACTTTTGACCGGTAGTGTACTTGCGGAGTGATCTGCCTTATTCTGTCTTGTTTCAAGATGACAGTTTCTAGCAAACAAGTGAAATTCTCTGATCTCCACTGAAGGTATTTTTCACTTGTTTTATGACTCAATATGAGATTAAATTCCTTGTTCAGATGGATATTTTTTGCAACTGTGGGTTCAGTTTAGTCCTGCTAGTTTAGATGTGATGTATCAGAGTCCTCAATTGTTCTGTCCAGTATAAAACTAATATCACCAGTGACGAGTCTTCCCTTCTCTCCGGGAACTTAGAAAAGTATCTAGAAAGTGTTAAATCAATTAAATCTAACAATTTTGTGGGGGTTTTTTTACACATCAAAATGTGCTCATTTGGGATTGTGTGTGTGTTTTTGTGTCAGCACCATAGCATGCCAAGCACCATAGCATCATATTTATATAGAAAGGATTTTATAGACAAATAAGTCAATTTCAATTAACGTGGTGAAATTCGGAGACACGTGCAGGCTTTGATGTGAAATTTCATTTTTTAACGAATATGTATGATTGCACCTCACTTGACTTTCAGCAGCATCAAAGACTGCGTATACAGACATGGCCACTGGTATGTCAATGGTAAAAAAAACGAATTTGTTCATTTTTGTATTATATGGTCACCATTCCAAATTATGTCATAATCAGACTTGATGTTTAGGTTGTAGCCATACTGAAAAAAAATCCCTTGTCGCTTTTTTTTTTTTCCTAGCAATTTACTGCACGATCTCTCTTAAGGCCACAGGAGTATTATAATGGCACTAAGGCACTGACCTTTGACCTCCTTAGGTTTGTGTTTCTGTTGTTTGGCAGTATTTTCGGATTAGATAATTTTGGATTAGCACGTCAAATGAAAATGTGTAATTATACAGTGCAGGGTGGATTGTGTTTGGGAATATTTCACCCACCACCTTATAGAGTAGGTGGTTAGGTGAGCGCTGTCTCTCTATTTGCCCGTAGTGTGGCAGGACTGTAAGGCACTGTAGCTCTCTGGAGATGACACACACGTCCCTCTTTTAGAAACATCAGAGAGCCCACTCCTCCTCCTTCCCTCACTTTCTTCTCTCTTTCTACCTGTTCCCTGGACAACCATTCATCCTAGACATACCAAAGTTGATTACTTCCCCTGTCAGCTCTGTGTGTGTGTGTGTGTGTGTGTGTGTGGGTGTGTGTGTGGGTGTGTGTATATGTGTGTGTTTGCCTCATCAATCAAAGGAAAATTTAAGGAACATCAATTCTCGACCAGATATTTTTTTCAAAAGACAACGATATGAAAAATGAAAAAGCTGTCATATAGTTTTCATTTGTGTAGTGTCAGGGGAGGTGATGATGGGGAGGTGGTCATGGTCAGCATAGGAGATTTAATGTCACTAAACAAACTGCTGTGTTATAGCAGTTTGTTTATAGTGATCCAACCTCAGGCCAGTTCATGAAAGCTTTTCCATTTGCTGTTCCGAACACCCGGTGACAGGTATGTCTTTCCTGGGGAAAAATCCTCTGGTGCACAGGAAGTGATGCGTTTTATGTGTCCGGTGTGTTTGGAATAACTAGAACTGGGTAGTCAGCATGAGCAGCGATAGCCACCGTGGCTGAACAGACAAAGAAAAGAGCACCAACTACAGAAACTCAAACTCCATCAACAGAAAATCACGAGAACAGTGCTGGACACACTGTTTGATTGACAGGTGATCTCTGGGAAGTGCAGTGAAGATGTTACAGAAGATGTTTAGTCAGATAAGTGGATTGGTTAATAACAAGAACTTACTCAGAAAAACAGCTAGGTTAAGAATAGGTTAAGGTATAATAATAATAATAACAATCTTCATTTATAAAGAACCTTTCAAAACAAAGTTACAAAGTGCTTCACAGCCAAGAAAAATAACAATGGGATAAAACATAGGCAATAAATAAATAAAAAATAAAACAAAAAAAAATCCAATTACATTTATTATTGATGCAGTTTTCCCACCTTTTTTCCAATAAGCAACATTTTTTGTCTAAAGAACGAGGATAAAATGATTAACAGCCAAATATCACAGAATGGCCTTACAATAAAAGTACATTTAAGAAGTGATTAAAAAGATGATACCGACTCTGCCTCCTTGAACTCCTCAGGCAAGGTGTTCCATTAGTCTTTATCCTGGTCACCTTAAGTCTTTATCCTGGTTACCTTTAGTTTTTATCCTGGTCACCTTAAGTCTTTATCCTGGTTACCTTTAGTCTTCAGCCTGGTTACCTTTAGTCTTCAGCCTGGTTACCTTTAATCTTTATCCAGGTTACCTTTAGTCTTTAGCCTGGTCACCTTAAGTCTTTATCCTGGTTACCTTTAGTCTTTATCCTGGTTACCTTTAGTCTTCAGCCTGGTTACCTTTAATCTTTATCCAGGTTACCTTTAGTCTTTAGCCTGGTCACCTTAAGTCTTTATCCTGGTTACCTTTAGTTTTTATCCTGGTCACCTTAAGTCTTTATCCTGGTTACCTTTAGTCTTCAGCCTGGTTACCTTTAGTCTTCAGCCTGGTTACCTTTAATCTTTATCCAGGTTACCTTTAGTCTTTAGCCTGGTCACCTTAAGTCTTTATCCTGGTTACCTTTAGTCTTTATCCTGGTTACCTTTAGTCTTCAGCCTGGTTACCTTTAATCTTTATCCAGGTTACCTTTAGTCTTTAGCCTGGTCACCTTAAGTCTTTATCCTGGTTACCTTTAGTCTTCAGCCTGGTTACCTTTAATCTTTATCCAGGTTACCTTTAGTCTTTAGCCTGGTCAGCTTTAGTCTTTAGCCTGGTCACCGTTAGTCTTCAGCCTGGTCACCTTTAGTCTTTAGCCTGTTCACCTTTAGTCTTTAGCCTGGTCACCTTTAGTCTTTAGCCTGGAAACCTTTAGTCTTTAGCCTGGAAACCTTTAATCTTTAGCCTGGTCACCTTTAGTCTTTAGCCTGGTTATGTTCAGTCTGTAGCTTGGTCACCTTTAGTCTTCAGCCTGGTTACTATTAGTCTTTAGCCTGGGTTACCTAACAGGACTGCTACATTCTCAAAGGCAGGTTTAATATCTTGACTTAGTGGATCAAGGGCAGGTTGAATAAGGCACACAGTGTGCACACTCAGGGCTTATAACACAGGACATCAGTTTTATCAGAATATAACTGTAAATTGTTTTTTTTGTTGTTGTTTTTTAATCTGCTTCTTAACATCTGTTAAACACTTATGCAGAGAGGCCTGCTCAATTAATTCCCATGGCTTGACTGAAAGGTACAGCTGGGTACCTGTCGCATGTCATCCCTCTTTTCCCTCTCTTTACTCTTTACTGTTAACTGTTCAATACAGGCAAAAAAAGCCCAATAAAGAATTTTTTAAAAAGCGACCTAGAGGAAGTATATATAGGGAAAACAACATTGGTGCAAGAATTGAGCCTTTGGAGGAGACATAGCTATCAATGGACACAAGGAATTTCCTATCAATCAAGTATAAAGAGACCCAATCTAGGGGTCTATCTGTAAGAATACCGTGGTCTACAGTATCAACAGCTGCACTTAGGTCAGGCAACACTAACACTGAGCACTTGCCTGCATCGGCATTCATCAGGACATTGTTTACAACCGGACAGGCAGTTTCAGTGCCGTGCTGCTGACAAAAAACTTCTCTGGGACTTTAGAAGAGTATGAAGGGTAATTTTGAGAGGGTTTGAAGTAGTGGCTGAGAGCAAAAGGGTCAATGCCAAGCTTGTTTGAAATAGGTTACCAGATAAAACAACAAAATCAGAATTGGTGAACAGATAAAGAACAGTGTGGTAGGCCTACTAAAACAGAAGGGCATTTAGCCTGCATAGCCAAGGCTCCTCTTCTAAATAATAGCTGCTATGCCTATGAACATGTCATGCATTTTCAAATGTCGCATTTTTGCTCCAGCAGCAAGTTTTATATTTTATATGAACGTATCGATATCTGGACAACTTAATTTGCATCGGCGCCAATCCCAATACTACAGATACAATTTGTCTCTAGTTCCTGGATAGATACCATGTGCTTCCAAGTGCAATCTGATGCCTTGTCCAGACTTCTGACAGGGCTTCTTTGCATGATGGATGGAATTTGAGTTACCTCCTAGGGAAGGAAGCAAAATGGTCGGCCACCTTTCCCTTCTTCGGTGCCAGCTCCTTCACCGGCTAGAAGCACGTCCACGCCCAGGTGATGAGCTTCCCAAGGCCCCCGGAGGATCCATCTGGCACTTGGCGCTAATGTAGTTGTCAGCGTAAGGCCATCCATGAGAGCCCTGACTGGTAGACTGTCAGAAGCCGGACGGATACCGGGCGAGGCCAAGGGGGTCAGCGGATCCAGCGATGCGTCCCAGCTGGTATCACTTAGATAAGTTGTGCCGTTGACCCTCAAACCGAAACCCTTAGGAGTATGTTATATATCCCCTGTGATTTTAAGAAGAAGGGGAAAAAACTGGAATTATCCTTTAATCACAGGGTTGAAATATGTTCATAATTACCTAAGGGAAATGTATTCACACTAATGACTGGAAGGGCTGGCCAGCTATCACAGACTTCATTATAATTAGGGAATTTTCATCTTATTATTAATAGGTGTGTGTGTGCGTGCATGTGTGTGAATCCATGAATCTATCCATCCATTTGTCAGTGTGTAGATGTGTTGGCTTTCATGCCCATATATGTATGTGTGCGTTTTAAATATACCTAATAATTACCATCTTCATTAGCATTTAAATGGGAATGTGTGTAATAATAATTACACCCTAGCGTGTCCCTGGTTTTATTACCATGACCCCTGGCATCACTTTGATGGAAGGAAGGAGGGAGGGATGGATGGATGGATGGATGATGGATGGATGAGAAGGGGAGGATAGGAAAAAGTGGAGATATTTTGAGATGAGATGAGTTTTGTGACACAGATGTGAAAGTTTGCCTTTGATGCCCGGGCAATAATAAAAGTATAAGAGTAATGGTAATAATAATAATAATAATAATAATAATAATTCATTATCTGGGATTCATTCAATAACATGGAGCCTACTTTAGGAAAATGCAATTAAAAGGAACAACAATACAATGCTGCAAAATTGAGAACAGGGGAGGACTTTTATTTTGGTGACAGTCAATATTTGGAAAGCGCTTTTAAACAACCTTTCCGTAACTTAGAGTACACCACCCCATGTTGACCCCATTTTTTTTTTCAGGTTGTAATTCATTGTCTGAACTTTTGATACAAACACTGGTGGTGCAAAACATCTAAAACATAATTTTTACAAACCTTCTGTACTGCAGATTTCTTAAAGGAAGAATCCACTTAAACAATGTTATCAAACAGCTATCGGCGATGTACCTTGCATTTCTGGACACATTTTGTCCAGAAGTCCAGACATTTTTCTTATTCCTGTGAATAACTGGACAAATGTAGATGACGTGCTATTTCCATTGCAGCTTAATGGAGTTTAATAGGTGAAACAATTTCGACAATCATACACGGAGAAATCCATCATATTTTGTTTATTTTTTGATGGGTTGAGTTATAGTTAGAATTGTGACTTAGAATATTCCATCAGTCAAACTCTTCAAACTGTATGCAAATATAACCCAAATGAGGACATTTTTATCATTAATATATGTAAGTGGTAAATGGTTTATGTAATATTTAAAGTAAAAGTAATCTATTACTCTCTGAACAAATTAGACAAAATGAAATAAAATGGGATGAAATAAAAGAACATACAGACATATAATAATACATGTCCCTCTCCAATTCTTTCTCTAACCTGTGTGTGTGTGTGTGTGTGTGTGTGTGTGTGTGTGTGAGAGAGAGAGAGATAGGGAGAGAGAGACAAAGAGAGAGAAAGAGAGGGAAAGAGAGAGAGAGAGAAACCTGGGGAGCTAATGTCTTGCCCTGCCCCTTGGTTTTGCCCTTTGCCTCATAATGGCTGCCTGTGGAGCCACACAGGGCCCCGGTTGCACTGCAGCCCATTTAAAGAGCATTAGAGAAGAGGAAACTGGCAGGGTCAGGCCACGCCGTGTCACGCAGCAGAGTGAGTGTGTGTGTTTGTGTGTGTGTGTGTGTGTGTGTGTGTGTGTGTGTGTCAGTTGGTGGTCCTTAAGTGTTGTCAATAGTAATGAAGAGAAACAAGAAATGAGGAAAAGAGCTCTTTGCTCAGTTCAGCCAGCTATAAAGGCACTAAAAAAGCCTCGCTAATGATGAGAGCTAGCCGGGGTTAAACGCTCATCACTGCAGGACTCGTATTAGTAACAAACAAAGACAGAGACAGCAGTGGCAGTTCAGTGGTGTATAATTATTATAGTTCTTCACAGAACACTCCATAAGGGATCTAATATAACAGTTTAATTCCTGAAGCATGTGAAGCATGGTTCCTAAAGAGAGGGAGAGAAAACAGAAATGATTACATGCAGGGCATCAAGGTAACGAACAGAACTGGACATACATGAAGATGCAGTTAAAGGACCACACTTACTTTTTCGGGATATTGGCTTGTCAGATATCAAACTATCTTTTGCAGTCACATGTCACCATACCATCACATGCTAACGCATTAGCACACAGGTGTTGGTGTTGTTGTTTTTTCCTGCCAATCGTCACAACTAGTCAATTTCAGTCAACCAATTTCTCCAAGAAGTCAGTGTCGTCTTTTAATACGGAGGACTTTGCACGACAATCACAATTTACACTCAAAGGCAGGGCTTAAATAATGATTTACAAATACTATACATAAATTGCTAATGCTACATAGGTCACGCAATTTGTCAGTTATCATCCAGACATTTTACCACTCTGGAAGTCAAGTTTGACATACTGTTCATTAATATCTCTCATAACTAGGAATGGGACTTTGGAGCAAACTTACATTAACACAGACACATAGTTCATGTTCTTTTTCATATTAATTCACCAAATATTTCACCAAAATGAAAAGTAGGTTTGTTCCAAGATGCAGGGAGAGATAATGGTCAACATTTTTCACAAGAACACTAAATCATAACCAAATCACTTGCTAAGTACTGTTTCCATTGTGGCACTTCAGTAGTCAAAAAACAGACATGTTTAAGGGTAACTGATGGGCAAATGTAGGTCTCAAAGCTTTTTTCCTCCCCACTTCCCTGTAGTGAAGAAAAATAGCGAGAGGGTTTAATCATTTTGTGTCCTGTCCTGTGTAGTAATTATCTTCTACCACTAGGTGGCTACTGTGTCCTATCCTGTGTTACATCACATGTAATGAGTGTCTTGCCATGAGGTGGCTCGTGTCTTGTCATTGTCAAAAAAAATTGCGAATTAACCGAGGTTATAGCCTAGATCCGTGAAGGTAATTTTTCAAACTTGCATGTGGTTTGACAGAGCAATGCACAGTCGGAGCCATTACTGTCTGAATTCCAATGCCTTTTGATCACCATTTATCATATAATTTATCAGAATTTATTGATTAATTTATGAAATAATAATGTATCGCGTCCCGAAGAAATTAAGGCCTGGGATTCTTATTGAAAAAGGTGCTAATATTACCCCTTCACATAAATGTCAAGGTGAAAATGGTGTAAGGGTAGTGGCAGACCTGGTGGCAGTTTGGGTGCAGCACCTCATCTAGTTAGTAGAGGCTAAATCATCGTGTCCTGTCCTGTGTAATTGCAGAACAGGCAACAACAGTACAGAATACGACAGGACAGGCAAGACACTTTAGCAAATCACTGGACAGGACATGACAGCAAACCACAAGACAGGACATAACAGGACAGGACAAGACAAGACAGGACAGGACACGATAGTTAATCACAGGACAGGGCACGGCAACACAGGGTAGGACATGACAGCACAAGACAGCATCAACATGTATTTTGTAAATATTCCTACCTACATTTTTCCAGGTACAATAAAAGTGTGTGTGTGTGAATGAAAGCCGGCTAGGTGTACCTGTACCTTGCAAGGATCTGGACGGGTTGCTAGTGCAGAAAATGCAAGCTGGAACTTCATGTATATTCTATGAAACTGAAAATGTCTCTTTTTAAAGCATACTTGGTGACTTGAGCAATTATTTTTTACCAACATGGAGAATTTTTTTTTTTCCTGCATTGTTTCTGCCCCTTTTCAAATAGAACCGGAATATAAGTATGTCCAATATATATTCCACTCATTTCCCCTTCCAGCAGTCCACCAACCCCTGTGCAAGCCAGCTTCTTTGACATTTAGCCTACCGCCCCCATCCCAGAATTCCACAGGAGTTTGAACTTTCGTCAATGGAGCGTCTGCATTTTCCCCACCACATATTGACACTGCATTGGTGTGAATGGGGTTTTAGATGGATCTTTATACTAGTAGTGTCCCTAAGTCCTCAAAACAAAATGTATTGAAGGTGTTTTCTGTGTTGAAATTGCCAATCGATTTGTCCTGTTAATGGAGGCATAACACCTTAAACTATCTCTAAGTATAAAAGAAGCAGAAATAGGAAATCTGTCTCTCTCCTCAGTTTCTACACCACAGTGGTTGACACTGTTCAGCGGTGGCAAGGTGTTACTCGTTGCCTTGTGGAGAATGCCCATGGCAAATAATTGTTGAGAAAATTCAACACTTGTCTAATTAACGTTTGAATCGTTGCGTTTATGGACGACATTTCTTTTGAAACCGATAATTGGTATCGATGTGTCCCATTGTTGTCGTTTTTGTCGGAATGAATCCTCAGGCTTTGCGATCGGGCCGCCCCCGTGCAGCCTCGATTTTTGCAGTTGGCAGGTAAAACATCCAGACACTTTTTTTTTTAATCTGTTTTCTGTCCTCAACGTACTTTTACTTTGAAATCGCAAGTTGGTCGTAAGATGTGACGGTCATACGAGGACAAAAGAACGAGACAGGAAACAGGAACGTGCATTGATTTTTAACTCACCTGTGCCTACTTAATTTGGCTTACCTGTGATAATGTACCTGCTGTAATAGGAAACTGGACAGCCACATTGTTAGTTTCCATTGTGTGTTCATTTTCTACCCCTAGACTGTTGGTAATGGTCTGTATCTCTCTCTCACACATACACACACAGAGTAATAGTAGTTATGACACGTCTGCTAGTCACTAATGAAGGTCTATCTAAAGCTCAAATCTCCCCTATGACCAACATGAGACCTTACCTGACCCTCAACCCTCCTATATTTGGTTTAATCCACCTCTTAATAACGCCATGGTCGCCAACCTCTGGGAGATGGGAGGTACCATGATTTCCCTAGGGGCGGAGGGGGGGATTAGTGATTAAAGATGTCACATACGACTATAGATGTCACAGACGGTAGGTATGAAGAAGAAGGGATGAAGTGATGCAGGACGTTGGGGACGAGAGAGGGAGATAAAAAAGGGCAAGTGGGGGGATCAGAGGGAGAGGAGGAGGGAAAGAGCAAGTACCGGCAACTCTGTGAAATCGCGCCTCCCCAGTTGAGACAGGAACACAATGCCACACTACAGTTTATGTCTGCGCGTACTGTGTGTGTGCGTAAAATATAACACTCATTGGGTAAACCTCTGATGATATTGGTAGTGAAGGCCAAAGATCCGATCACCCAAGCTTCCTCAGAGGCGGTCGAAGACGCATTGGACCACATTTCAGTGTGTTAACAAAGCCTCCAATCAATACGTAGTAATACATCATCAATAAATCATTACCACATTCATTTTGATACATGAGTATAATTACTGTAAATTAACAGATTTGGCGGGAAATCTGATGTATTGCTTCATGGCACAATGGGAAGATTGTTTAAACTATTTGACTTTGTAACTTTATTGCAGTTCCACTTTTGTAACTTGACGTTAGCTTACCTGGTCTGAATGCATGAACTGGCTGTTATCGGCTTTCATACTTATTCTTGCTCGCTAAGCAAAAAGGGAGGGAACATCCTGTTTGAAACAGGAAGCAGCAGGATTCATGGGGAATACGGTCTTAATTTCCAGAAACGTCTCTGATCTGACTCATAAATGCAACAGCTACAGAAACAGAAATAAAAACAATTGAAAACAGATGGATTGTCAGGATAGCGGCGGGCGGTGAACAGGAAAGAGAAGTTTGATTTCAACGTGCCTTCTACAGTCAGGTGTAAATGCAATCCGACTAAATCACACCTAAACACAATCTGGATACGAGGCGGATGTGTTATGGAAATGTCCTGATTGCATCTGTATTGTTTACGTCCCCCCCCTGTATTGACGTGGATATGATTGAGTGATTTGTAGCCATGTGTGTATGCGCGTTGGCGTGTGCGTTAATCGTAATCGGTTGCCGGTAAGTCACTTAAACAGGTTCCGCTACTGTAAGTCACCCGTCAGTAAAATGACTGGAGAGAGTGCACACTACATATCCAGGTCATGTTTGTCAGCCTCAGGAGCACATCACACTCCATTACTTGTCTCATTAACACACACTCCAATGTGTATGTTAATGTGTGTGTGTGTGTGTGTGTGTGTGTGAGAGAGAGAGAGAGTCAGTCAAGAGAGTTAATTGGGAGAGAAATAGACAGTTAATTGAAGTTAGCTTATTTGAGTACTTTTTTTCATGATTATTATTATTATTATTATCATCGCTAAGTCACTCGTCAATAAATTACCCTTGACCTTCACAACCGGGTGGAAAAGTAGATGTGAGTGGGTGTGTGTGTAAAAGATGAGCTCACACTTGATTGTGCTTAACATTGTGGAAACAAGCCCCACACACATCCAATAGCGATTTTACCATATGACATGCGACTGTTCATTTTAAATACTTAAATACTACGATAATTGAATGTAGGTGTAAAACAGTTTCATTTAGATTGATCGCCTTTCATGAAAGGTGTGTAGGCTACTTTAAGAAAGTGCTCAAGTAAGTATTGATGATATTGAACAGTTGTTAATGTCAGTCATATTTCCCCATGTTGTCATGGAGACAACATGGAATGATATTTCACAGGCAAACGTTGTGATGTCAATATGTCACAGCCCGGCTCCTAGGCCATGACGAATACGGGAATGGACACAATGGATGGCGGTAAATTAAAAGGATTTATTGTAATAAAGCAAGAAGAAATAACTACAAATATGGAGCAGTGGGGTGTAAAGTGTTGTAAAGCAGAAACAAAGCTAAAGTCAAACAAAAGCAAAAAGCCTTGCAGCTGCTGGCTGGGAGGAGTCCAGGTGAGAGAGAGAGACTGAACAACGCTGGGAGTTGGCCTTTTATCCTACGGGAGCACTAGGCCCAGGTGTTCTGAATCTGGCTGGCTGCCACGCCGCCTTCCTCTGGTACCTTTATGGACATATAGGAAAGCACAGTAACTCATAACCACACCAGCATCAATACAGTAGGTTAGGCAGGGGCCGTCACAAATATTCAACAAATGGGTTCATCATCATTTGCTGCAGAATGTCTTTATTAGCCTCCCTTGAGCGTAAAGACTGACACTTTAGACACACTTTCCTGCCATGCCTAAACTTTTTCATCCTGGGAACCAAATTTGTGTGTGACATTTAAACCCACTCTTCAACTGCTATGCAAATGAATCCCTTTCAACGCGCAGGTCATCTTTGAACCATTCATCGGGCTGATATGGGGTCAAGCCGACAGCATTATTTATTCACCAAAACTGCTTTCATCCCTGTTCGTCTCATAATTGACAAAATGACAAAAACCTTTTCCTGCCTCAAGCGGGCATGAAAAATTATTATTTTTGAATTCGCTAAAATTGAAGATCTTGCCTTAGATCTATCAATTCAGCTTCTCTAATTTAATATAAGGGTTTGACCAATATGGGTTTTGAAAGCTGATATCAATATATAGTATATATATATATCATCAAACTGACAACTATTAAATGTTTCCTCCAAAACTGTATTCTTGTCAGGGTATAAAAGCCTCTGAAACACTATTTAACCCACTAAAGACTAGACTAAAACTCTCCAGATAATAGTAATAATGACATTGACTAGAACAGATCTGATTATTAATAAAAGGAACATTTTGGCCCCATATGGGTCTAACCTTATTTGATACATCACAATTTGCATAGAAATACTCTGATGGAGACCCAGAAGTGAGAGAGAGAGAGAGAAGGCGAGAGAGAGGGAGGGCATTTCTCTGACTAGAGGACTAAATCCAATAGAGTTACAATCAGAGTGGACTAACACGACATGATGGCTTCTTAAGCAAGATTAATGACAGACAAATGACTGGCTAATGGTTAAAGGAGAGAGAAAGGGAGAGAGGGAGGAGGAGGGAGGAAGAGAACAGGGGAGATGAATGGGGAGAGGGGGAAGGAATGAGGGAGGCACAGTCGATCTTCACATTACTTGAGATGGAAAAAGAGATGGGGATGGAAAAGATGGGAAGAAAGAAGGGGAGGAAGGGAGAAGGATGGATGTGTTTTTTCCTTTTTATTTGTTGCCAACTTTAACTTTTTTGGTTTTGTTACTTGAATGTTTATCCTTGAAACACACATACACACACACACACACACACACACACACACACACACACACACACACACACACATGCTCATACACACACATAAGAGATAGGTATTTGCTGTTATCTGATTGATTGATTGATTGATTGATTGATTGATTGATTGACATATTCAGTTAGGGAATACTGATCATGCAACATTCATGATAAAATATTTGGTTTTGAATTGACTTGGGAGACAGAGAAAGACAGAGAGATGGATGTAAAGACAAAGATGTCAAAGAAGAAAAGACTCACAGATGAGTGATTGGAGAGAGGAAGAGAGGGATAGAAACAGAGGAGAGAGAAAGGGGACAGAGTGGGTTGATATACCATTGCTGTATTACTGAACTAGTCAAGATTTGCATGCAAAAATCAGCTTAAATCACAAAGTAGGGCTGCAACAGTGAAGAGTGTCCCATCCCATCCCAGAGACATTGAGAATAACTTTCAGGGGAGAGGGGAGCGTTCCTCGTTTTTCTATCCCAGCGCAGATTTTCCAAGCCAGTCCGGGGCTTCAAACCAGCAACCTTCAGTGACATTTTGCAAACCTGGTTTTCAGGTTGCTTTGTCAGCTAATCGAACAAAATGTACAGTACAATGATTTGAGGCTGTCAACCAACATGTTGTGTTTAAACATTGCAAGGAAGGCTTTGACAACTTTTCATATAGGGTCCTCCAGAATAATTTGGGGGCCCATATTGGTGTTCTACCTTTGGGTGCTGGCCCGTTCTGTCAGAAAACAAAACGAAATGAAAAAGTTTAACGACAACAAAACAGCAGAAAAATCCCAAAACAGCTATTCCACTGTTCCTTAGTGTAACTGTGGACAACCTGGAACCGCCTCCAGGTACCCTGTCATTTCCTTCATTAGAAGTTAATACAGTGATAAAATGCATAAGAATCATTAGGGTTAAACTGATATGGGTTTTGGAGGGCCGATACTGATACTAATTCTTTGGTTTGAAGCTGCTGATAGATGATATTTTGTGCCCACATTCAATATCTTTAAAGCTGCACAAGCTGCACTAGGCAAAATGTAAAAAATAAACCCATCTCACCAACCTAATCACAAAGTGGGGCTGCAACAGACGTCACCTTACAGGATTTCTGGGTAGTGAAGTCCTCAAAATTGAAACAGTTACCTCTTGCTACCACTTGGGGCAGTCAAAGTGCAAAGTTGCTTAGAGAGGCTTTAAGTGAACTGGACAATGCAAAAATATGTTTGTGTGTGTGTGATTTACAACACAAGGCAAATATACTTTCTTGCAGAAAAAACTTAGTGTGTTTAGTGTGTGCTAGTTTTTCCCTCATCTACACTGTAAATCTTTCTATTTCTGTGTGTGTGTGTGTGTGTGTGTGTGTGTGTGTCTATTTCTGCCTGTTACTCCTGTTGCTAAATGATTTATTAATCTTCTTGTTTAGTGGACACACACACACACACACACACACACACACACACACACACACACACACACACACATTTTCTCTAACCTTTTCTAATTCCTCTTCAGTAGAAACCAGTAAGTGTGTTCTCTATTGGCTTTATCAATAATTCATACAACTCCCATAAATCACTTCTGCTACTATAGGAGCAGAGTGGTCCTGGGGAGGAGGAGGTGCATGTTTGTGTGTGAGCGTGTGTGTGTATGTATGTGTGTGTGTGTGTGTGCGTGAGGGTCTCTCTTCACATTACTCGAATAATGACACACAAGCTATCAGCTTTCTAAATTCAATTTGGGTTGCCGACATTTGTCACACTCATACACACACACACACTCATACACAACTATGTAGACTAGCAGGCACAAGATTACAGATTTATGTAACAGTCTGAGATGGGAGGTAAACCTATCCGATACTTACAGGAGGAAGAGAGAGGAAGATGAAGATAGGAAGAAAAAGTGTTTTCTCATTTGGGTTTCCATAGAAATAGGTGACTCTGCACTTCCTTTGATGGCTTATTACAGTGGCACTGAACATCATGGAGTAGATGGTCTGCAATATAGCGTGCATGTTCCTTTTTTAACATACAAACAGTGCTGTGACGTCTTTCTCCTTGGATTTTCTGTTGATTAAGTTTGAGTTTCTGTAGGCGGCGTTCTTTTCTTTGTGTGTTCAGCCACGGTGACTATCGCTGCTCATGCTATACTTAGTTCTTCTTCTATTTATTCCAAACAAACCAGAAACATAAAACGCATCACTTCCTGTGCGCAAGAGGTTTTTTCCCAGGAAAGATCTACCTGACACCGATTGTTTGGAACAGCAGATGGAAAAGCTTTCATGAACTGGTTAGAGGTTGGACCACTGCTATGTTACATCAATCTGTGAGAGTAACAAAATGGACATTTATTTATATGAAAATGTTGTGGAGTATTACTTTAAAGCTAAATCTAAAAGGTAGCATACATGTATAGTCCATATTACTTAATGACAAAAAACATTAATTATATCAGTTTGATGCTATTTACAATGAAGTGAAGACTGACTGTGAAGATTTCTGTCAGCCTCAAAAGGTGGGTCAACCTTAACATGGGTTTACCTTCCACTACATTCCTGATTGTTGCAGAAGTCTTCCCTTACACATCTACCATGATTAGTACTACACTCTAAAAAGTCCTGGGTCAATATTAGACGCGCAGAATTTCTACACGTCACAGAAAGGTTACTGAAACATTTGCAGTTTTGATTTTCAGATTGCACAAATTTACTGCTTCTTTACCAGACTGATATGTCAAGTGCAAAGTTTGCTGTGCTGGCTGATTTTATTGTAGCACCTCTATGGAGAATTTTTTATCAAAAGTAATTGCAAAATCATGCAAATTCATCTTTTTTTAATTGTTTTGTATTGATTAAAGGCTCTTTGGCCATTATTTTATTAATGGATTTGTTGCAAATGTGAAATGGAATAAAATATATGAATTATGTGCAGAATGGCAACAAGAAAATGTATGAAAAAACGTCTATGATATGAGAATATACCAACAATATCGGATATATACAGTATTGAATAGTGTAATCTTTTTTTTTTTTTAATCAAGAAATACGCAAATACAGTTTAACAAATGAAAAGACTATGAGAATATGAAGAAAACAAATATGTTTAAATATTTGTTTGTTAAACCTTATATACAATATTGAGATTTCTTTGTATAAATTTGGTCTTAGATGTTTATTTTTTGTTTTCTGCATTAGTGTTTTACATTACTGCATTGTATAGTATTTTTTAATATATATATTTAGAAACTTTTCATTTAATTATTTTTGAATGTGTGCCTAAGACGTTTTTTACAGTACTGTACATACAGGATGTGCAATATATGCGCTGTATTCGCATTAACAGGTCGACAGGAGGCCATGCATATGGCATGCATATATCGCAGAGAGACAGGCAGTTAGACAGACAGACAGGCAGACAGGCTGAAAGACACCCAGCCAGCCAGCCAAGCAGGGATAATGTGACTGTCTCCATAGAAATCCTTTTGTCAATGATCACTTATTACTGTTTCTCCCTTGAGAAATTAAGCAAAGTCATTACACACTGCTCAGAGAGAGAGAGAGAGAGAGAGAGAGAGAGAGAGAGAGAGAGAGAGAGAGAGAGAGAGAGAGAGAGAGAGATCATTTTGATCATCAAGGCGAAATCATTTTTTACTCCATGACTATTATCTCTCTACCGTGTGAGCTCATGGGATATCTCCAGTGTCGGTGACATGGGGGGGGGGAGCAAAAGGGGAGGCGGAGGGGCGTCTCTTCAATGTGGTTTAAGAGCACTACGCAATGAACAGACAATGGTAATTACTGAACAGAAGTTTTAATTGGATCTCAATCCACCAAACGTGAAGCTACAACATAGTCCCTGCAGTCAGTGTGATAAATTACTAGACGTACGTATATGAACTGGCAAGATGTTATTATTATTTGGTCAATATGATAAATTATTAACTTTTTTTTATAGATGTGACTTCCAAATACATTTCTGGTAATATTTGTATAAAAACTATATCATCAAATCTGAGTTTATATAGGCTGTAATATGGCGAGTGCTTCACCTCGCATATATTACATTAGAATGAATGTTGCCTCACTCAGTTACATTGTTGACGTGTGAAAGTCCTCCATGCCCACCTCTAGGTGGCAGTATCATCACAACCACCGGCCCGCGGTCCAGCTCTGACCCGGACACCATGCGCTTTGAATTAACACGGCGCTGAAGAGTAGGAAGGCTGGTGCTTTCGATGGGGAGTTTTAGTGTCCCGTGATGGTCTGAATGCTGAATGCTCAGAGGCTTTTCCACTCTGACAAGAAAGCAATTCTGGGGGGAAAAACTCCCCATTGAAAGCCAGACTAATGAAATAGTTCTAGGTGGGTCAGCAGCTCCTTAAGGTGAGGCAGGTTTCATTACAAGTTTTATAGACTGACACTCCTGAAGCTGTTGAGGAAAATCCTCCCACACCACACGGGAATGATTTCTCTGGTCAGATATCTGATATTAAATAATAAAATAATAATAAAAGCAAAAAATCTCAGTTGGGAGGAAAAGCCTATAAGGAGCCCGGACACCTTTTTTAAGGACTTTCTTCCTGTGTGGTATTTCTTGGACAGAGTTTTTATTTGACAGCGGTTGTAGCACCGACTGCACTTACACTTACATCCTTGTTGTAGCTCAAACACAGAAAACCACAGGGATTAAACGTCTGTCACCACAATCTTCTCCTCTGAGGAAGCAACTTCACACACACACACACACACACACACACACACACACGCACGCAAAACACACAACCTCTGTTACTACATCCAGTTTTCCTCTAAGGAACTCAAACTCACCCAGCACTTCCACGATGTACTTTGACAAGAGGTGGCAGTCCAGTGTGTGTGTGTGTGTGTGTGTGTGTGTGTTTTAAAACTTTCTTTTCCCTGACACTCGGCAAACCTTAACCTGTTTAGTAGAGTGGAACTGAGCCCTGCTACCCCTTCTCCACGCACACACACACACACACACACACACACACACACACATTATCTCTCTCTCTCCCCTCGACCCTTGCTCTGTCCATAGTTTGATGCTCGCAGAGCTCCAGGAGGAGAGGGGCTCACTCCACACCATTAGCCCAGGGTTGGGTTAGGGGAGCTGGGGGAAGCTCCCAGGATTCTCCCATTCTCTCTCTTCAACCTCCAAACCCCCCTGGGTCATCCAGGAGGCTAGCTAGGGGCCCCTCCACTGGGCTGTCACCTGCCAAAAGGAGGCCCTTGGTCAGGAGAGAAGAGGAGGGGTGAGGGGAGGGAGGAGAGAAGGGTAGGGATGGATGGAGAGGGGAGGAGGAGGAGAATACGTGAGGAAGGAAGTGTCAGCTGCAAAATATAAAACCTTGAGGATGAGATGGCTATAGGAATAACTGCATATAACTAATTAAGGCCTTTGTAACTTTTGTTTGGAAAAGTGCTATATTATTATTATTATTATTATTATTATTATTACTACTACTGCTACTAACACTTATATTACTACTGATACTACTACTACCATAATTAGCCTGTCTGCAATTATAGCAAATAAACATGGGTCTCAAATAAAGGCTGGGAAATGACCATATGTATTATTTACTTGATCTAAAAGTCCTCAAAAATGCCTCAGATACTTGTCATTCTTTCACATCATTTTGAAAAGCACTAAAGGTCCAGGTGAGCGTTTGTCAGTGGCTCCCGGTCACATCTTGCGGTGAACGACGGCAGGCCTGATTTTTCTATCATCCCAAAACTTCAGGAGAAGAAATGACAAACAAATTACCCGCCCACGCTGGATACCTTTCAAAAAGTAAATAATAAAAGTTATAAATAATAAAAGTACTGGTTTTATTCCCAAGTAGACGCTAAGTCTCAATTTTATTTTTAAGAGCTCGCTGTAAGTACAACAGCTTGCTAATTATCTCCAGAATTAAGAAATGCAAATCCCCTCACCTCAAAGTTTACTTTCTTCCACGTCCGGGCCATGCGATTCCACTGTAAAGTCCTTTAATAGCAGTAACTGGTTTAAGTCATCCTCGGAGTGAAAAGTCCATCTGGTTCTTTGCGTGTTTACCACATGATTAGCTGATCATTTTACTCCTGGTTCTTCCACAGTTTAATTAACTCAAGAATAACCAGAATCCTCAATAAATATGCTCTGATAGCAGAACTGAAGTTGTCAACAACTTTGTAACTTTTGTTTGGAAAAGGGCTAACTAAGTTTATTATAATCATGATTATTATTATTGATCGTTTACTTACTTACTACTTTTACTATTATTACTGTTTCTGTCGAATAAAATTCCCCATGTTTGCAGTTATATGAGGCTGATAATGTCCATTTATCAATAAGCATCTCACCTACAATACAATATAATAATAATAATTAATTGATAATATATAAATATATAAATAATAGCAGTAATAGTAATAGCAGTAATATCTTTTTAAAGAATGTTAAGCTGTTCTCTGCTTAGCATTTTTATTAATACAATATTAATATAACTTATATATGCAGGGGTTCATATACAATTTGGAAACATTTTGCTATGTGAAATTCATCAGCCAATATTTCCAAACGACCAATGATGCTTTCCTCCAAAACAGAATTATTGTGTAAATGTCTTTGTGTAAACGCATAATGTGCTTATAATTTCATACTTGCAATATTTCATTGTGGAATGAAGCACTTCATATATTTAATTCTTTTTTAAATTTTAAATATTTTTTTTATTTAATAAAGCACCGTTGTTCAGAAATTATATTTTAAGTGATGTTTGCACATAATCTGTGGATAATTTGTGAACTACAGTGTTTCCCCTAAATGTGAGGTTTTGTGTTTTTTACCGACTGTACATTTCCCAGCCCTGCTTGTCGTCGTTCTGTCAGCGTTCAAATAAAGTAAAAAATAAAAAATAAATCATACTTAATACTTCAAAAAATAAACACTGACCTTGTTAGGTATTAAGACGTAATAGATTAAAATACACAAATGAATAGAACCAGAAAAATGTCTTTTGGTTTACTATCAACTAGACTGAAACAGACAAAAGTGACTATTATTAGATCTGTGTGGCCAGATGATTTTGATGGAAATGCTTCATTTGCACTAATGAAATTGTGTGCTGGTGTCATGAGCACAAATTGCAAAACCTGACTTGATTTGATCAATTTATTTTAGTTTATTATTTGAGTCAGTTTCATGCATACTTCATTTAAGTTGAAATTGCTTCATCCATTTCAGTGGAAATTGGTGAAACAACTGAAATGTAAACGTTGTAAATAGAGCATTCTTTTGTGTATATGCATTTGTTTGTTATGGAGTAAAATAGAGCTAGATTATAGCATTTCACCACTTTTACTTCTTCCTTCCCTTTCTCGTCCTCTACTTCTGTCTCTCTCCTTCCTTTCTTCATCCCTCCTCCGTCTCCTTCTTTCATTTGCTCCTTCCGTACTCTTTGTTTCCTTCCTCGCCAATGGCCATCTTCCTCCTTCCTTCCTTCCCTCCCTCTCTTCCCCTTATCTCTGCCTCCATCCCTCCTTTCTCTTTCCCTCCTTCCTCCTCTACCTCTTTCTCCTTCCTTTCTCTCTCCTTCCCTTCCTCCTACTGTACCACCATCTCCTTCCCTCCTTCTGTACTTCCTCTGCTCTTTCCTTCCTCGCCAATGGCCATCTTCCTCCTCCCTCTCCCTGTCTCCTTCCTTTTATCCTTCCTTCCCTTTCTCCTCAGCCTCCATCTCCCTTCTTCCTTTCTTCCCTCTCTCCACCTTTACGTCTCCTTCTGTCCCTCCCTCTTTCCTCCTCTACCTGTCTCCTTCCTTCCTCTCTCCTTCCCTTCCTCCTAGTGTACCACCATCGCCTTCCTTCCTTCCTTCGCTCTATCTTTCTTTCTTCTCCAAATGCCATCTTCCTCCTTCCTTCCTTCTCTTCCCCCTTTACCTGTCTCCTTCCTTCCTTCCTATCATATTTAGCTAAATAAGAAATCTTAGTTAAACATGAGGCTTTCTTACACGTGCTGGAATTGTTTGCTGCATATGTTTAAATTCAATTTAGATTCTATAGTTCCCTGCTGTATCTTATTAGTTTTGCTACTGCATTGATCCAGTTCCACCACTGGGATCAATAAAGTTGCATCTGATCTCATCTAATCATACTGGTCTTATTGGTGTGGTTCAGTGTCCCTGGGGTTGTTTGCTGCCCAGCTTCAGTCGTTGGGTCAGTAGATGGCGCTAGAGAGCTACTAGTGGCAGAACACAACACTGCATTACTGTACAACAAACACACACACACATATATGTCCCTAGCACTTATACATGGTCTCGGAACACACACACACAATTTATGAGACATGTCAATGCCAATGTCGTAACACTGTTTTTTTTAAAGCTTTGGTGAGAGAGAGGGAGAGAGAGAGAGAGAGAGATGATGATGAGTTGTGAAGCTCACTTGCCCGCTCACTATGCTATTTTGTTGTTTTTTTGAAGGCTGTTCTTTTCATCATGTTTTGTCACTATGCCATGAATCGACGTTTTCCAAGAAAAACACATCCGAAGTTTTGTCAGAAGTCCACTAGTCATGTTCTGATATCCTCACATTTTCCTCATCCGTTGCATGCTGCATTTATCTCGATCATTTTTGATAATATTTTCACTTCTTTCATGTTGCATGCATTTCAGATTTTCATATTGTATATGTTTGTCATTGTTTTTTTCTTTTTCTCAGTATGTTGTTGTTTTTCACCCTTATATTTTCATACTTTCATATATTTGTACTTTCATTGTGCTTGTGTTGTAATTGTTTATTGTGTTTATTGTGTTATGTTTAATATGCATCATTATTATTTATTTATTATTATTATTTATTAATATTATTATATATTGTTTACTATTACCCAGACTTGACTCTTTCAGGTATTGACTCAGGATACTTATTTAAATATTTAATTTTCAATATATTTTAAAAATATGTTTTTACATTGTCATTATGGGGTATTTTGTATAACCCTTTGATTTAAAAAAAACTCAATTTAATCCATTTAATCAAATTTATTGGTTTATTATGGTTTATTGGTTTTTTATCTTTGTTTCACTATATTTTGCTGATGTTATTTTGCACACCCTCATAATGCTGTAATTTATATGAATGAATATATTTTTTTATATTCATTCATACATTGCTGCTAAATGTTTTAGTGTTTGTCAGTAATTGTCGTGTTGTGTTTTGTTTACATAACCACATTTTCCTTATTTTTATTTCGCTGCTACATTGAGCTCATTTCTCTATTTATTTTCATCTGATTTTCAGGTTTTACTTCAGTTTAAGGATCAAATTGTTCCTCTATGGGTAAAGAAACTCCTACCACCCTTGGTCTGATGAAACCCTTTCAAACCCCATTGGATAAACTAAACACAACACGGTGGTCAAGTTAAAAACAATGCTGTTTTTGTCAGTTTTTGTCCTGGAAAGTTGTGGAGGTACAAGGCTTTCACTCGATGGCGATGATGAGAGACCTGTTTTGAAAGTGTTGTTTCACCTTAACTGACTCTCTCTCTCTCTGTCTCTCTTTTCTCTCCAGCTTCCTCTCTCTCTCAATCAGTTGCTTCGAAACTGAAGGAGTGGAAAACAGCAAATGTGAGTAAAATCTATTATTTTCCTCATTTCCCCCTCCTCTATCTCTTCCTCCTTCCTTATGTTTTTGCTTCCTTTCTTCTACTTCCCTCTTTCCTTCCTACCCTCTTTCCCTCACTCCTCTACCTCCATCTCCCTCTTCCCTTTCTCCTCCTCTACCCCTCTCTCCTTCCCTCCTTCCTTCTTTCTTCTCCCCTTCCCTCCTCCTATTTCTTTTGTTCTCCCTTCATTCCTTTCTTCCTTCCTTTCCTCATCTTCTACCTCTTCTACCTTCGCCCTCCATCCTTCCTTCATTCATTCCTTCCTTGCCTCTTTTCCTCCCTCCTCCTCTATGTCCATCTTTCTCCTTCCCTCCTTCTTTTGCTCCCTTCCTTCCCTCCTTTCTCTACCTTAATCGCCCTCCTTCCTTCCTTATTTCCCTTTTCCCCTCTCTCCTCCTCTACCTACATCTCATTCATTCCTTTCTTCCTTCTTTCCCTCCTTCCCTCTTACGCTAAACTTCCATCTCCCTCCTTCCTTCCTTCTGTCCCTCCTTCACTCTCTCCTCCTCTACCTCCATCTCCCCCCTTACATCATTTCTTCCTTTTTTCCCTCCCTTCACTCTCTTGTCCTCTACCTCCGTCTCCCTCCTTCCTCCGCCCAATGCCTCTCTCTTTCCTCGTTGCGTTCCACCCTCGCCCCCTTCACGCACCATGCTGCTATCCCATAATCCATCGCTCCACAGAGAGGGGCCGCCTCCCTACCCTCTGTACCCGCGCTCCTACTGGGGATATCAAGGCGTGTGTGTGTGTATGTATGTATGTGTGTGTGTGTGTGTGTGTGTGTGTGAGACACAGTGTGTATTCATGTTGAGGCGTCATGGAGTGTGTAGCGATGTTTTGTAGTAAGAGACAATGTCATTACTACTACCCTGTGGGACGTGTGTGTGTGTGTGTGTGTGTGCGCCTTTGTGTTAGCGAGGGAAACTCAGTGCGTGAGCAATATGAGAGTATCGTGCATATAGGGTTGGGGAGTAACAGATTACATGTGATTGTTTACAGTAATCTGATTACAGAAAGACGAAAAGATGTTATTGTAACTGTTTCTGATACTGTAAACAGAAATGTATTACTGTCACTGCAAAAAGAACACAGTAATCTGTTACAATGACTTAAAGCATGGTAATCAGAATATAAAAAGATTTAAATTTAATCTGTTACTATGATTGTAAAAACACAATAATCAGATTACAAAAACGGTAACTGCAATCTGTTACTGTAAACAGAAAGCTATTACAGTGACTCCACAAAGAGAGTAATCAGATTCCAGAAAACTATAACCGTAATCTATTACTATTATAGAAATATATTAGTTACTGTAGTAAAAAAAAACAGTAATTTGAATATTTTTGAAGGGGAAAAGGACATTTAGACTGTGTGATTATATACACAACATGAAGAAATCAGGGTCTGCAAATTGGACTGTATAGTAAATGTAATCAGATTACATGACTGACTTTATTCCTGTAGTTTAAACTACGGATTCCAAATGGAAGCAAGTAATCGGTACTCAGTGAGGGAATACATTTTGAAAGTAGCCTTCAAAACATGCATACTAATCATATCTGTGTCTAGGAAAGGCTACGGCAGTGTTTTGTGTGTGTGTGTGTGTGTGAATGTGCGCCAGTCACCCCAGGGTGAGGGGATTAAGTGTGAGCCAATGCAGTAAAGGTTAGCGCTTGGTGTCTCGCTGCGGCCTCTATCACACACACACATCTCTGAAAAGAGAGAGAGAGAGAGAGAGAGAGAGAGAGAGAGAGAGACATGCCAATATTATGGACTCACTTTCCCTCACTACCCGAGGGATGGGTTTCCAAAAAGCTCACCAAGTCACCAAGTAAAACAGATAAAACACCATACAAATTCACAAGATAGGGAAAGTAATTGGGCAAAACCAAAATACCGTGGAGCTTCCTTAAATCTGAATCGGGCATTGGATTTTGTTTTTTTTTGTTTTTCAAACTTTTTTTTTTTGCATTCAATGGGAGAGTTTGTTTTTGCCTTTTGGGTTGCCGAGCAGAGTTCAATACTTTTGCATGTCGGACATTTTAGGATATTCCTTCTGTTTCGTGATCCCACAAAATGGCGGATTGGAGGATGGAGCATTGCAACAACATGAACGAGGAGGTACGAGTGTGTTGTTAAGTATGTGTGTGTGTGTGTGTGTGTGTGTGTGTGTGAAAGGGTGTGTGTGTGTGTGTCATATAATGTAGGCCAGTGGTTTAAAATTGGTGTGCTGTAGCAGGTTGCTGCACCTTGAGGTCTTCAGGTCCAAAATTGGTCAAACAAAATCATTTTGATCAAAAATAATGATTAAAAACTCACACAACTATTTTCTCTGGGCTAAGGCCTTGTCCATCTGCTCTTTCTATTTTGTTGTATTTGATATAGTATATAAAATATATATACTATATAAAATATATACTATATAATATGAAATATATAATATATACTAATACTATCATAAATGTCGACATGATCAGATTTTTTATTTAATGTTATTATACTATATTTTAATTGTTATTAAAAATGATTATTTATGTGACTTTTTTTTTGTTATTTTGGTGTGCTCTAAATTTTTTTGCTTTGCCAAAGTTGCTGCGGTACTGAAATTACATTTCAAATACCGCTGCTAGACTGTATTATTGCATATTTCACCGCTATCCGCTTTTCCAGATATTTGTTGTTTGGAAAATGTTTGTGTGTCAGAAAAAAAAAGACCGCCATCCTTTTCTGATTTTACTAGCATCTTGTTTACCATTTCAATCATGATCACATGTCAAACAACACATTCATCGCTATTAAAAAGGCATTAAATACCTTAAATTTACAGACACACCAAAAATGATTATTACTATAATTATTATTATTAGTATTGCTTTTCAGCATCTATTGTCAATAGATAATAAACCAGATTAAATGATAAATAACTATATGAATGGCTCAGTTGTTTAAGCCATTTCCCCAGGCCTGTAATGAGTCAATCCAAGTTACTATTACTACTGCTATTACTACTACTGCTATTGCTACTACTACTACTACTACTACTCCTGCTACCACTGCTACAACTACTCCTACAACTACTACTGCTACTATTGCTACAACAACTACGACTCCTAAATGTTCACTTGGTTCAATTTAATTTTATTTATATGTATGATTTATACATGTATTATATGATATACATGTATGACTGAAAATAATGTTACCATTTGCTTAGATGATTGAGGAGGAAATGCCAAAAATATGAGGTATTTCAAAATAAAATTACATTATGACCTACATTATGACCTTATTATTATTACCATTATTACCTCCTTTTATTCCAAACGTGAGGGGCAAAAGTAGCTTGATGCAGGCTCCGTTTTCAGTCTGATAACGTTTGATTTATTTAGTAGTAGTAGTAGTAGTAGTACTACTGCTGCTGCTACTACTAGTACTACTGCTACTACTACTACTACTACTACTACTGCCGCTACAACTACTACTACTACTGCTACTACTACCAAGGGCGGACATAGTGATTTTAGGGCCAAAGGCCACGTGTATCCCCATGCTCACGGTTTTGGAGGGGTGTCTATGCCTCAAGATTGAAATTATTTTTATTGTAACAATAGGAGGGGTTGTTTTTCAATAAGTACATTTATTTTAGATTGATGAACATTATGCTTATTACATAATAATCTTGTCTTTTGTGGGGCACTCTGGCTGCTGGGGCCAAAGGCAGCCGCCTACATTTGCCAAATGGCAAGACCGCCCCTGACTGCTACTGCTACTACTACTACTACTGCTATTACTCTGTGGCAAGTTGCCACCGTACCGGGGGTGCGTGACAGACAGAGACATAGGCAAGAGTCAGAGTTAACTGGCCAGCAGGCCATTTTATTTTCACCCAATAAACCCGGGCTGGTGTTGACGGCAGTTGGCGCCGTCTCCCTCCGCTGACGCACCTCAGTCCTCCCCGGCGGGTCAGCCGCGGAACACCAAAGCCGGCCAGCCTGCCAGGCTTGCAGGGGCATCCCGCTCCAACCCCGACTGACACCAGCTCTTGCAGGCGGCTCCCGACTGCACCCCCGGGGACCTCCGTCGGTCGTCGCCGCGGAGGGAGACGTGCGCTCTCTCACTCCGCTCTCCCTCGTCCTAGCTCGAGCCCTCGCCTCCGTCCCAGTACCCCAGCCGTGGACCCCGCTCGGACGCGGCTGCTGTTGGCTCGTTCTCCGCTCCCATGAGTCTTCTGCCGAACTCCATTCACCACGCCAGCCTCTAAGAAACAATAAGAAAAATCCAGCATCCAGAAAATAATTGATAATTCCGTTCTCTAGCCAGTTTGGTTCAGAAAAAACGCATAGATGAATATCTTTGCCTGGGAACAGTGAACGTGACCTTAAAACTTAAAACTTCAACCAGGGGCGTTGCTAGGATTTCAGAACATCCGGGGCTCAGCCCAGAGGCAGTTAAAAAAAAACATAGTAGGGGGTCTGTTGTAAAATTTGTAAAAATTTCAACAGCAAAATGCATCAATCTGGGGCACTTTGACGTGAACATATATAGGTCTAAATGAAGCAGCATAGTAAACCCCTATGCCTGTATCCCCTTATGAATTCTTCTCTTGCCTCTTCATATTTCTCTAGTCCTTTCATCTCTTTGTCTCTGTCCTCTTCTCCTCTATTGTTCAGTCCTGGTTGTACAAAGGGTAATTTTAAATGTGACCAAACACAGACACACATCCAGAGATAATCTTTGACCCTGACCTAGGATCGGTTCTGCCAGAGCTTCCCCTACGTCTTATTGCTTTCAACTTTCCAGTTATCTCAATAAAAAGATGAAATTAGTGAAATATGAAGAGATACAAATTCAAAATCTAATTTTTTAACACATTTTCTCAAATTTAAGGGAAGCAAAGTCTCAAATTTAAAATAATATAGACGTTTCATGTGGAGGGACATAGTTTTTTTAAGTGTTAAATGTTCAGCAGCGCAAACAAACAGTGAAGTCCAGTCTTTTCATGTTCTTCTTCCCATTCAGCTCTAACTAACTAACTAACTAACTAACTAACTAACTAACTAACTAAGTACAAATACTACATTACATTACATCTTGCTAGATGTAAAGCATTTGGAAAGCAATTTTGTGTTTGGAAAATGAAGAGTTTAGCTGTAGCTTGTAGGTAGCTAACATGAAGCTAACAGCCAAGTCAAGTGTCAGTAAGCTAACGTTAGCACTCCAGTGTCCATCTGGCTACTGGGGGTCGTTAGCTCACCAGCACACACCTGTCTTATCATATTCTTTTTTTAAATTATTTAAAAAAATCCCTAAATGCTCTCTGTTTGGCTGCCATTGTTTTTTCAGACTACCATGTGTCAGGACTGACCAATTAAAAAAAATAACGTTTAGTTCTACCCAAATTACATGATAGTGATTGGCAGAGCTCCCCAACAAAATACACACAGACAAACCAAGCGTAGACAGACGAGCTTGATTTGTGTCCTGGTATGTAACGTTACCTCGGCGCATCCAAAACTGCACTATAAAGCTGGGTCAGGCAGATATTTCAAACTATGTTCAACTTGACGTGTGTTTCCCTGATCCAAAACTATTCAGGGCTAATTTAAAACACTGAACAGTGAAAGAAAGCCCACTGACTTCAACCATTGTTTCTGACTCCGCACAGGAGTCATGCCAAGTGAATTAATTTAATATGGTCTCAGCGCTAAATTAAATGTCTAAGTGAATGCTTTGGCTGGAGAAGAGCTGGTTCAGCTGACCGAGGCCAAGGTTTCTTGTCTGATTTAGCGAGCAGAGAGGATTTACTGCCTTGGTAATTATTTACGTTCACTCACGGACTGCCTGTATGAACCTATTAACACCAAACACACACAGACGGTGTCCATGTGTGTGAGGCGAAACTTGGGGGGGATGTTTCTGTGAAGCTATTAGCTCTCAAATATAGCTTACAGGTGCTTTATATATGTGTGTGTGTGTGTCCACCTGCTTACATATCCTTGACCAGTGTGTAAGCGAGCCAACAGGGGAGCATCTAAAAGCCAAAAGGTCACTTGACTCGACGCATTCAATTCCCTGTTCATTAGCGGCCGCATTACTTTAGATTAGCAGAAAGTGGACGTTTACAGGCAGCGCTGACGCCTGTAATTAAAATTAATTTAAAAAGAAAGACACAAAGAGAAGTAATTACTCAAAGTGTTAAAGGTTTTCTCCCCGGCAACTTCTCTTATCGTTTTATTGCTCCGTTCTTTACCGAAGGAAATAAAAATGCAAAAGAGAGTGGACTTAGTGGGGAGAGAAATTAAGCGTTAGTGGTCGCTCATTAATGACTTCACCTGATTATTGGGAACGGGAAGTCGCCCGTAAAGGTTGAGCAGTTTACAATGAATTTTTTTAATTAGAGTGGATTTGCTCTGATTGAAATGAAATATAAATGGCTTGTTAAATGGCTTATCGCAACCTCAGTGAGTCGCCTAAGCTTCCCCGGCCAGCTGAAAACCTTTTCTGCTCGAGAAGTCCGGTCGCTTTCGGCGGCCATTCTCGAAATAGTATTTTACAAGATTTGCTATTGCCAGAAATTGTCTATTCTTCAAAACAACTTTATGGGTTAAAGGTCTATGTAAATATAAATATGATGCTCCATTGCTCCCTCCCTCTTTTCTTTTATGGCTTCTTCTTTATGGAGGGTTATAGTCTTGGATAGGGGCTTGAATCTTGTATTTACCCAGGGATTGCGTGACTGACTGACTGCTCCAGTTGACTTGCAACTCAGCTAGAGCAGATTGGAGCTTATGTTACCTTGCTTAAGGGCACCTGATTGCTAGTTTTGCAGGTGTTTGTCCGGTCAGGTAACTCAATTGTACTTCGGCTAGTGCAATTATTTAGAGCCGTGTTCTTTTGTGCTGGTTGAACTGAGACTGCTGTTGATTTTACGTCCAAATAAACACAATTATATCAACATTAAAAAGAGATCCATAACTGTGCAAACCTGTTTCTGTCTAAGGCTACATTCACACTGCAGCTGAAAGTGACTATATTTTTTTCCCCCTTAAAAGTGTTATTCCCTCAAATCATTATTTTTGATTTGTTCCGCATTGCCATGGTAACCAGTCAGGTTTACCTCATAAACCTCCAATAAATAAAGTTACATCTTAAAGCGCCTTCCATGTTAGCTAGCTGGACCAAAGTAGTGCAGGGCACAATGATGGATGTGTCTTAAGACTTCACAATGAAATCAAATATAGCCTAAGAACTCCCACCATTATATCAATGTTAAATTAATAAAGCATAGTATTAAACTGTAGAACCTTTCTGTAAACATTGAATGCATCCAACCACAAAGTCTTATAAGTATTTTCTTTAAATGTGGATACCGACACATATATTATATACACATATATATATATTTCTAATTTACTTTATGAACAGGCAATATGCCAGAAACCTATTAGAGGAGCATCTATACCTAAGATATTATAATCCATCAAACCTTAAAGTATCATGAAAATGTTTTCTACGATATTATAAGCTAGTGATAAGTGTTTCTGAAGACACTAGTGTGACACAGGTGTATGCATAGTGAAACTTAACTTGAAGTTCATTACAAGCAGATTATAAACCTGTTAGAAGCAGAGATAAACTTTTCTCACAACATCAAAACATTACATGCAATTAAAGTTGTATGTCATTAAGTATACAGTTGCCCCAGAACGTATTCTACCTGCTACATTTTTCTACACATGGTGTTTATTATATCATACTCTGATTATAATGGTTGTCATGCACTCACAAGGGGAGCTCGCACTCAGAACTGCAAGATAAAACTTGGATGTCTAAATGTCAATTTCCATTCGATTCTCCATCTGACACCAGTAAAGTCACGAGGCGGTAAACAATCCCATCATCAGTGGAAAAAGTTCTGGAGTAAAACAGAAAGCTCAGTTTGACAAGTTTTTAACTTCCTTTTGTGTGTGAGCCCCCCTTGTATCTCGTCTTCTAGAGTCTAGTTTTTCACATCAGAACCATGAAGAGTTGGTGTACTGTCATTGTGTATCAGCATTTGGGATATTTCTGGAAAAGTCAACATCTAGACCTAGAGAGAAGCCTGATTAGATATTTGCACACAGAAAAATAGTGTCTCCATTGGGTTTTAGGACTTACACATCCCTGTTGTTTTTACCCGTCCAGCCAGTACAATAGGTACACATTCAGTTTGGGCTTTTTTTTAAAACCTCAGTTCCCCTTTAAGTCGTGGCTCTGCAGTGGAAAATTCAACTTGATAAAAATCTGTTTAGCACCTGTGCTTTTTAAGACAAGCCACTCAACTCTCACTGTTTGTCACATCTTAACCCCTCCCCCACACACACACCGCTACCCTGTGTGCCATATCTGAAAATGTCCCCCCGTTGAGGTGTAAGTGCCACACTATACATCTTCCCCGCCGTGTGTGTGTGTGTCTGTTAGATGGCACAATAATGCCTATCGTAAAAGCCTCTATCCAAAGGTCCAAAATCCACTACACCTGCCACTATATCACTCACACACACACACACACACACAAACGCACACGCACACCTACTGACTGCGCAGTCTGCTCTGTGTAGATAAGCTGCCAAGTTGTGTACTCAGTGAAGTATACCTACAACCAGAGAGACAGTGATAGAGAGATAGAGTGATATATATATATATATATATATATGGAGACAGACAACGAGAAAGAGAGAGAGAGAGAGATGGACATAGAAGAGCAAGAGAAAAGAGAGTGAGGGAGAAAAAGGTAGAAAGAAAGGCAGACAGAGAGAGAGAGCTGCTTAGGATGTTATCTCTAAGTGAATATTTACTTCTCAGTGTGAAATGTTTGCCTGCTGCTTCTCAGTGTGTGACGGCAACCACTGCTTGGTCACCGCTCGGAGCTGTGTGTTTCCATGTGCGTGTGTGTTTATGTTTGTGTGTGTGTGCATTTACACGCTTTCTAGTCGATTTCACCAGCTTTTTTTTCTCCGTTTTTAATCAAAGGTATATTTGATGATCGTTGAACTCCTAATCAAATGTAAAGCCCCGGCGTGGTGTGAAAATATTAGTAAAGGATCCGGGTTTTCTTTTTTTTTTATGATCTATTCATCAGCAAGTGATCAAACATGCAGCAGGGGCCTTTGTAGATGAAGGAAGTGAAGCCACAGGTAAAAAAAAAAAATGTCCTTTTGGCATCGTTGAAGTCCTAATAAAATGTAAAGCCCCAGCGCGGTGTGAAAATATTAGTAAAGGATCCGGGTTTTCTTTTTTTTTATGATCTATTCATCAGCAAGTCAAACGCTTTTATCGCTTTGGATAAAAGCGTCTGCTAAATGACTGTAATGTAATGTAATGGCAGGCAAGAGTTTTACCTAAATGTCTTCATTGATCAGCCTCTCGCATTATGATAACCTGCCTTTACCTTAAGGCAGTGGTGCCCAACCCGGTCCTTATGTACCCCCTTGTCCTGCAGGTTTTTAGCTCCAGCTCTACTCAAGCACACCTGAACCAATTAAGGTATCATGAAAACGTGAAGCCTCTAATTGCGTCATGCTTGCTCCACAAAGAAATCGTTTTATTGAAAAAGAGCCATTAAGAGGTAACTTTCTACATCGTCTGTATTGGTATTTAGGGTCATTTCATAGCTTCAGATCTAAGCTGTCAGTAAAAAAAAATTTAAAAAGCTAAATTGGAAATTTGTATGTTTTGGAGGACACGGATGATATATAGATCCTTGTATTTCAAAAGTCAACTTGACTTTTCTACAGTTTCTCAACAAAGTAGTGGGATTACTTCCACCCAGAGAAAGTCAACTTTTCTACCATTTCTCATCAAAGTAGTGGGATTACTTCCACCCAGAGAAAGTCAACTTTTCTGCCATTTCTAACCAAAGTAGTGGGATTACTTCCAGTTCATTGAAGAATGAACTAATGGATTATTTTTCAACAGTTAATATATTCTAATAATTTAATTACAGTAATATAACAGTTAAAGGTCCCATATTATGGAAAACGGCTTATTCCTGGCGCTTATACATGTTCCACAGGAAATCATTTACCTAAGCAGCTGAGAACATTTTAAATCTGGAAGTCAACCCGTTTTTCTGTATTTTCCTTTTTCCAAAAACGGTGCCAAAGATAGGAGAAAAACAGCCCGTTTCAGAAAGTAGCCCCTTTGGACGTCATAAGGGGCTAATCCAGCCCCTCTCAGAGCATGCCCACGCCCAGGTGAACAACCAATCCCATTTACGTCGTCGCAAAATGCAGCTCACGGCAGTGCCGCAAGCCGTTGCTTATGGTGCATTCCATTGTACTCGAAATCGATTATTCCGAGTCGGTATTCCTAACTTCCAATCTAAATGTGTTCCAGTGCATCTGCTCGGGAAAACATAATCGCCCGCAGCAAACTCATGTTTGTATGGCAAGTCTCAGAATGTTACAAGCATCTAAACTCAACATCAACTACTACAGCGCCATTAGTGAATAGAATCGGCGCATATCACATTCGGACGCCGTTTTTTCCGAGTACACTGGAATGCACCATTACTTTGCACGAGTGAAGCTAAAACAACAACATATCTACGGCCATATATCAACTCTCCAGTTATTATTTTGTAGGATGCAGGCAGCAACATAGATCCCTGCACAGTCTCCCAACACGCGAAAATGCCAGGACAGAGTGGATTAATTTTATTTTTAACGGCAACGGCTACAGTTTTTTCTGTGTGTGATGATCAGTCCTCAGACTGCTTGAGCAACGGCAGGATTAGCATCTAAATTGAAGCTTAAAGATGGAGCAATTCATAAGGTACGTGACCCATCTGCAAAATTGGAATCTGTAAGTGTCACCATGTTTTGATTTAATTTACCAAATTAGTCTGGTTAGTATATTCACTGCTGGTTAGCTAATGAGCTAGCGGGGCTAGCCACGGGCTTGTTGGGCGTGGAAGAAGTAAGAAAACTAAAGCTGGAGTCATTAAAGTAAAGTAAAGTAAAAGTAAAGTTATTGGTTGGAGTCAGGACTCATCTTTAAGTTATTTGTTGGGACCAGTGTCTGTTTTATAAGTCTGTCGAACGTGTCAGGCTTGGTAAACTTTAGCCACCATTAGTACAATGCGTTTGGTTGTTTGGCTGCGCTAATATTGGCTAACTAGCTCAACAAAACTGTCAATCCTAGCTTGTCTGCAAGTTGTATTCAATAAGCTTATGGACATGAGCCATAAACAGACCGGCTACAGCAGAGAGTGTCGCTCACACACCCACATACACAAAACAAAGTACAATATTACACAGAATTGTTATCATTGAGAAACTAAGTGGAACCGCTCAGCTGCCTCTTCCCATTCTGGGTCAGACTCCGGCTCAAACATGTACGGTCTCAGTGTTGGTTCTGGAGCGGCCGCCATGGTTATGGTAGATTTCTGCATCAAGTTTATTTGTTTACCTTGAGCAGCATGAGCGCTCTGCTCTCCGCCTCCGCCAGGCGATTGCGTGGAGGTTGTATGTAATGAGCACTCCTCACGGCGTGAGGCGGCCAATCAGAGCAGTGCTCATTACATACAACCTCCAGCCCTCAAAACAGCCTGTTCTTTACAATGGAGAAAATGAGAGACTGAAACACACACCACAGAAGCTGGTTTTAGGATTTTTTTTGATATAGACTTCACAAACGTCTTGTAAAGACCCCCAGGAACAGTTTAAATAGCCCAAAATGAGTACAATACCCCCCCTTTAATATAATAATTATAATAGCTGCTAATAAAACTTTGAGGATGTCTCCAGCAGTGACAAGCATTTCCAATTTCTCAACATTTGGCACTTTGCTCTTGGTAGCCGCGAAATCGAAGCAAACCCCATAAGAAGAACACTTGACTAAGGAGCAGTTTAACCACTAATTGGAGCCATAAAAGTTTGTTCAAGTCGCAAACGAGTTCATGATACTGAATAAACTACCGTCATTATTCATTGACTCCGAGATGGAGATGCAGCTGTGCGTGGGTTTTTACCTTCTGCTGCATGAAGTAACAGAACGAAAAAGAAAGACGTGTGCAGGCAGTTAACCCTCCACAGATACGCTTTTATTTCTGAACACGAAATCTCCGTCGGCGGCATTGTCAAAAGTCAGGTTGTACGTGGAGAAAGTTTTCGGCGACATTGTCTACACTGCGGGCATTCATCGGAGCGGGATGCCTTTATTGAGAGAAAATGTCTTAACTGCTCTCATTTTCCTAACCTCTTGAGATGAAGGCCGACTTTTACCTGACAGCTTTGCTGTTTTGCAGTCTTCTTGCAGTTCGCAGCTTTTTTGAAAAGGGTGTTGGAAACGTCTTTAGTTTGCGTGATTTTTTCCCAGTGACAGCACACATTCTGGAGGTGTGAAAAACCCACAGAGCCACGCGGTTGTCAATGAAGCACGATTCGAACGGGGGGACAGAGAGCTGTCTCTTAGGTATCTACGCTCCCTGCTTACGGCGGTGAAAATAAAGTGATGAGATCGTTTATTTAAGTGAAACCGGTCCGGTTAAATGGGAGAACTTTTCCCACAGCCTCGGAAAAGTTTGGATTTGAAGGTTTGGTTGAGCTAAAACCAAGGAATCAAAGTGGCTCTGTATGTGTCTAAAATGTGAAAAAACAGGGGAAAGTGTGTGTGGGAACACACTTGGTGATGCCGAGGCTTGTCTAGGAACCGCGGCACTGGAGGACAAGGGAAATAGACAATGAAGGCTGAGATAACTAATACGTTAGGGGTGGGCGATCTGATGATTTTGTATCATGATCGATCTTGAGGACGTCCACGATCTACTTTTCAAGCGAATCGTAGAGATTGTGACCTTTTATGTCCTCCCACTAATGTTTCCAAACTTCACATAAAACTTGGATGACCAGTAATAATTCTGGATCCACGCTACGTTCACAAACCAACAGAATGATTGCCTACTAGATGGCTGTGCTGATTGGCCAAATTATAGGGTGTCTTTCATGCGTGACGTATTTGAAAAACAATTCAACGTGAGCTAGCAGCATGGCAGATGAGGAGCTGGTGCCAAAAAAGGACTCGACATCAGTAGCGTGGCAGTGGTTCGGCTATGCACAGTCAGATATTCCTCAAAGCAAAGTTATCTGTAAACTTTGTTGGGCAACGGTCGGCACTTCCGGAGGTAATACGACAAATCTATTCAACCATCTTAAAAGGAAGCATCCGAAGGAACATGCCGAGAGTGTTACACTCAGGTCGGTATAACCCCACTCATTTGTATCTCACGAGGTCCCGAAACATAAACAGTTGTCATTCACCGACGCATTAGAGCAGTCGAAAAAATACAATAAAAGCAGCAAACGATGGAAAGAGGTGACTGAGGCGGTCACATTCTATCTAGCTAAGGATATGGTGCCATTCAAAGCTGTGGACAACATGGGATTTAAGACACTGATGCACACTATGATCTGCCAAGTCGCAAATATTTTTCTAATACCACCATTCCCCATATGTATAGCGAATGCCGACAGAGGATTGCTGCACAAATACAGCACGGCAAGTTTAACTCAGGTTTTAATGACCATTTTGAAAACAGTGTCTTCAATGCAATATTGTGTTTTACATGGTGCAAATAGTCCAAAGTCCATAGGCTTGTTCGAGTCTGGATATTCTCGACAGTACATTTCAAAATTGGGAAGAAAGATCACAATTCAGATCGTGGATCGTGAATGTGTTAAAAAGATTGTGATATGATTTTTTTGGGGAAGATCGCCCACCCCTATAATACGTGCATTCGATTTCTCTGCAATTGATTTGACTCCACTTTACTTTGACATGAAGATGCTGACACGTATTTCCCTCATTCCTCCACGTACAAAAAATACCTTAATTTATAGGAAGGCCTCGGCCTCACCATAAGAGCATATCAGACTCTTTTCAACTCAAAATGATCGACTGAAACGGCCAGAAAGCCACATATGCACAGAGCCACTGTAATTCCTTGTACATTCCCAGTTTAACTTCAGTAGCAGTCATCATCATTATCATCATATTCCCACCTATAGGTTACCTATTCGTAACCACTGTGACGTTGTGTTAACTTGTTGTTTCAACGCGGAGGAAAAAAGTTATTTTTCAAGGTGAGCCATGTTAAACAGGAAAGGGGAGCCAAAGTGCCAACGCATCAGTCTGGGAGCGGGCCGGACTTAATGCAGGCCGGCGGCTTTTTGTTTACAGATGTTTTGATTAAAATTCATGAAAACAAACAAAGCGACGAGGAGTGGGCTTTGAACAGCGCTGGCAGCAAAGCCCTTTCTCCCACACCTCCAATATCCCACGCTACACCAAAGATAATAGACCTGATTCTAGATGCATTTTATGATGCTCTCTTTGTGTGTGTGTGTGTGTGTGTGTGTGTGTGTGTGTGTGTGTGTGTGTGCAGGGGGGTGGCTACTGCTCAAAGCAGTATCATTATGTATTTGTGTGTGTGTGAGAGAAAGAGAAAGTGAGAGCTTATGTGTGCAAGTAAGAGTGTGTCTATGTTTATATCTACAGTGTGTGTGTGTGTGTGTGTGTGGTTGTCTGGGCATGCTGTAAATGGAAATGAACAGCGCTTCTTCTCCCAGGCTGATGTAGTATTAGACATCCTTGTGTTTGTCCCGGTCTGTCTAAACAGGCGATAATACACCCACAGGAGACTGTTTTGGACAGTTAAGCTCGGCATCCATTCCAAAAAAATTCCTAATTTTCTTGCGCTGCTGAAATTCACCTCAAGCTTTCTAAAAGAGGTAGTTTGCATTCGAATTCACGGCATATGTTTGCCTGGGAAGTGGCTAGCAGACTGTGATGTGATGTGCGAGGCCCGTTTCTCTTACCAGTCGCTACTTTTGGATGACGCTATCACGTGGCCCCAGAGGTCAGCTTAGGAGGATTTAGGACAAAAACAACAGTATGAAGTAGCACCGAGGTGCTCGTTGGAGAATGGGGGGGCATCCTTGCATAAAAAAAATAAGGTATTCAATGAATCCAAGGCACTTTACTCTGAAAAATAAATAAATAAATGCATAAATAAATAGCCTTGACCCATGCCTAATTCATTGAAAAATAGCCTGAATAAAAGGTACCAGTATGTTTGGGCACATGGGGTGTAACAATTGATAACAAGTGTCTTTGATGATCAAGAAATTTCTCTTTAGAATTTTCAATATCCCGAAATTAAGGCAAGTGCTTCTTTTAAAGGGAATGTGATTGGCCCGCTGAGAGCACCAATCTGCAAAAGCATATTAATGTCAGAAACCTGGCAACGCAGTGGGGCAGGTGCAAAAGAGGGGTAATTTAAACATTCCTCAAGAAAAGAAGAAATTACAACTGACTGGCTCATTTGTTCGGATAGATACATATTGCGATCATCACGTGAAAACCTCGTAACTCCAGTTTTGGTGATTTTTCACGTTTTGACGTTGAGAAAATCCCCATTGGGTGAACCAAAAAACTGCATACTGGTCAAACTGGTCCAGATTTTCCAGATTAGAGGTTTATACCCGACAGTGATGTCATGGCGGTCACAGCACAGAAGAGAACAGTACATCCTGAAAAATCCAACAATTCACAAATCTAGCAGGGTACCTTTAAACCAGTGTAGCAGGGTACCTTGAAACCAGAGACCCCTTTCTTTGGTTTCAAGGTACTACCGCCATTTGCCTAACTTTTGCAGTTCTCTGCTGCATATGTTCGGTTGTGGCCAGTGTCATCCTTCTTTGCGGTGGTGTGTTGGGCCACTAACACCAGGGCCAAGGATACCAACAGGCTGAACAAACTGCTGGCCATCATGGATAATGTCTCCCACTCTTCTCCATGACATGGCCAGTGGCGACTGGTCATTAGGGGCAAGTGGGGCACAGCCCCACCTGCTGTCACCAGAAAGAATTGTGTAAACAAATGATGTTAATAAGATAATTATTACATTACATTACAGTCATTTAGGAGACACTTTTATCCAAAGCGACTTACAATAAGTGCATTCAACATAGGTAGGCAAGAAACTACTCACCAGAAATCGTAAGTGCATTTCCTTCCTAAACAAGCAACTAAGAGCATAACTAGTGTTAAGGTAAGAGTGCAATAAGTTAGCAACCTACTGTATCTTAAACAAATGAGACAAATAAGAGAATCAAATAAACAAGAGCTAAGACAAATAAGTGAATCAAATAAACAAGAGCTAAGACAAATAAGTGAATCAAATAAACAAGAGCCAATAAACAAGAGCTCAGACAAATAATTGACGACAAATAGGCAAGGCTAAGAGGAAGGGTCAGGATAGTGTTTCTTGAAGAGGTGGGTTTTCAGCCTGCAGCGAAAGATGGGCAGCAACTCAGCTTTCCTGACATCAGTTATAATCATCAATTTATTATCTATGAATATAGCATCTTCCTAAATTATATATAATTTGTGTTAGGATTTTAGTCCCTGCCTTGCTGCTTCAGACTGCGTTCTCCCAATTCTGTCCGCAGTAGGCCTACGTGGGGCTAGCCCCTCTCTCACAATGCAATGTGTATTGTACGAGGGGAAATAGGAATAAGCATGCTCAGAGTGTTGGTGTATTCAAGTAGATCACACGAATTTAGTGACAAGTGGGGCTGACAGCCCGGAGCCCCACTACAGCGTCATCTGATATTGAAGAGTTGATTGGTTATCTCTGTCTGGCTCCAACATTAGTCGGCAAGAAGACGTTGAAACTAATTTGGAGGAGAAATTGGAAGTAAAGCGCCTTGGTGCCTTTCACTCGCAATACCATGGGACAGCCGCGACTCAACGTATTGGCCATGCTATCCACCGTAAACCAGGTGATTCAGCAGCTAACGCTACATGACTTCATCCCCAAAGTCATCAATAAGTTTGCCCAGAGGAAGAACCGCCGTGCCGCCTTTCTCTTCAAGTGAGCCCTCAGCTTTGGTGAGTGAAAGCATATTTATCATCCTACCTTTGTGGTGCTGGTCCGTGCATTGGCCATATTGTTGTGCTGGATCGATTGATATAGATGGTGACGAGTGTGTCCATGCTTATCTATTAAGGTTGTTGTCATAATGTTGTCATAGAATGGATCTGTATCCCTAAAAAGTTGTCTGTGCACTTCGTTGTGGCCTCAGTGGTGTTGACTGTTGAGCTCTTTGCTGTTCTCTTATGGCCCTGTAGGCTCATTTGATCTGAGCTTGGTTGTGTCGGCTTAAATATTGCATTCTTAATTTAGGCTTAATTTAGGTGGTAATTCTCTCTCTCTGTCTCTCTGTCTCTCTCACTCTCACCTGCTAGAAGCAGGCCACTCTGTCTGATGTGTTAAAAAAAAGCAAGAGAGAGTACTGTAGTTTTCCTGGTATGTAGCCTATCTATTGAAGTGGTTGGTGCCCCACCAACAACATTTTTTTTCATATAAAAACGCCACTGGACATGGCTATGAAGCAACCAGCCATAGACTGATCCCACCACGGTGCGACAGAGAGTGCTACAGGAAGTCTTTCCTGCCAGCCGCCATCAGACTTTTTAACGCCTCCCCTCCCCCTCTACAGCTCAACTGAGGACAGCTCAACTGAGGACCTCACCACTTATCACCTAGCACCCTGCACTTTATTCATTCCCTTTCACATTCATTCATTGCCATTGCCCTACACTTTATCCATTCCCATTCACCTTCATTCACCCATTACCATTCTTTAACTCTGTATACATGTACCATCCATTCATTAGCTCTTCCCTACTTGTATATCTATCTATCAAAGAAATCTATCTGAGAAATCAAAGTCATTCTAATGCCATTTGTGTTTTTCTTTTCACATGGATTCATGCAACAGACGAACCAATTATCACTTGAATTCCAGGTATATCTTGTCACTATTCATCTCACAAATTTAAGAGTTAGAGTTTCAGTTGTCTTTTTTCCCCCTCCACATAGCACTCATCAAATGTGTGATTGAATCTCTTTGTCGTATTCTTCCCTTGAGGGTTGAGGCATTCATCACGTATCAATCAATAGTATAAACCTCTCCAGAGCGATACAAATTGAATTTAAAAGCAGTTCAGTTAATTTCAGTTATTACATTCCTCCTTCTGAACCACAATCTGTTTTCTTACAAGCAGATTGTTATTGCAAGAGTTATTCTGCTGGTAATGGACAGTTTCACATCATCAGCATCATCATGTTAATAATTCCTACAATAATGACACATCATCAACAAGTTGAGTATGTGATGTTAAGGCTTTCTTCTTATTGTTCTTATTATTAAGAAGACCCTATTATTAGGGTTAGTAATACTATTATTATGAAGATGACTATTCAGTTCATGTAACAGGTTTTAGGATTTGAATTTCTGTCCGTCCCTCGGTCAAGACAAGTCTTCGTATTCTGACTTGTAGCTCTGAATTGGGGTGGTGCGAGGGAGAACATTTAAATTACCCCTCTTTTGCAGCTGCCCCACTGTTTTGCCAGGTTTCTGACATTATTACGTTTTTGCAGATTGGTGCTCTCAGCAGGCCAATCACATTCCCTTAATTTTCGAGGTATTGAAAATTGTAAAGAGAAACATAATGTAGATCAAATAGGCCTAAAAGCTGTGCCATATTTACAATTATTATGATAGTATTTCATTCATTAGGCCTATAATAGGCTATTCTGTGTTTTTATTTCATTTTTCATTTCAGTAACAACTGCTAGAATTTGGAAATGTCTTGGGGCTTAAGAGGTTGCCTATATTGAATACAATATTAGTAAGGCTAAATAAAATAAAACTTATGTCTTTTTAGTGGGTATTGAATGCAAGCCTAATAAGAAATAAAGCAGTGGCCGCTGTACTTATGCCTCCAGAGCAGACATAGTAAAAAAAATATTTAAAAAAAATAAATAAAATAAAAAATATTTTTAGGGAAACTGTGCACTGCACTTGTAGCTGGTCAAGAGCCACCTAGTGTGGGCTTTGATGCACCAGGAAGGCTGTAGTCTGAATGCACTATTTTGCGGATAAATCCCCACTTTGTGTATTTATCTCAACTCTGAATATGAGCCTATGTGTCTGAAGAGGTCGGTGCCTGAGGATCAGAGTCCTGAGGAGTGTGTAATAGCCACATGATAGAGGCTATGCAGTTGCGTCAGAAATTTCCCAGCAACCATGTCCAGCTCCATTGTGGAGGTCCATTGGAGAATAATACTCTAAATATAGTCTTTAACAACCAGGCTAGAAATAGAGCGATGCCTGAAACATATTGTGGTGGTGTGAGTGTAGGTCCACTGACTTGATGAAGTAAGTAAAATGAATGGTCTGATGAGGTAGATTTGTTGTTTGTTGATCAGTCAAAAACAGCACAAAAGTGAACCATGTCTATTCAATTCTTTTGAGATGGCCAGGTTGCACGTTTAGAAACACAATTTGGCTGTTCTCAGCCACTGTAGGCGCTGTGGACCTCCAATATGGTTGCCAGAGGGCATGTTACATCACCTGAAAAAAACAAAACATGTAACCTTAAAGCAATACTTATTGGGCAATGCTCTCTTCGCTGCTGCCCATTAAAATTGCATATAAAGTGAGTGCTGCTTCCACATAGTCCTGCTGTTGAAGTGGAACTGTTTAAAACTTTGTGTAAAAGTTCCTGACCTGTCCTGGTGCAGCAGTACATCGGCGTGTTAATCACGGATGGATGTTAACCCGGACTTAATTGGCACTTCATCACCGCTTTGACAAAATGAAGCGCAGGCCGGATAAGTCTAGACAAGACATTCATCTCCTTCACTCACCCATGTCTCGCTAACACACCTTCCCTATATTTCTGTCTTCCACTCTGTCATCTAACCTGTTCCTCCCTCTACCCCCAATCTCATACATACGTCCCTCTATCTCTCTCAGCCAGTAAGCCTTCCTCTTTCTCTCCAACTCTTGTATCTTCCCTCTCTCTCTCTCCATCTGTCCGTCTACCTCTCTCTATCAGTAACTTTACTTGTCTCTTTCCCTCCATCCCTCGGTAAATGTCTGATTCCAGTCTGTCGGGGCTGAATGACTGATTACCGTAGAGGACAGAGGTGGCTGTTCATCACATCAACATCACCCAACATTCAGTCAACTCAGCAGCACCTCCTTTCTCTTTCATGATTTTTCTTTCTTTCTTTCGTCACATCTTTTTATTCCCTCACTGTCTTTTATTTCTGCGAGCCTCGACTTTATCGTACATCCAGAGAAATTCAGCAGAAAGTTAATTTTGTTCTTTGTTTATTTCTTTCATTTCCTTTTCTATTCTTGCTTCTTGCCTTTCTTTCTCTTTCTCTGTCTCCCTCTCTTCTTTTCATGATATCGGCCCAACTGCCCTTTCTGTTAAGTAGAAGTTCAGTTTGCATAAAAACAGTACAAACTTTGAAAAAATGCACTGTTTTTAAGTGGTTTTGAAAGTTTGCACTTTAACTGGTTGGGTTTTCCTCATGCTAACCAAATATTGTCAAAGCAGCAGTCACCGAGTTCCTCATTGTTTTGATTTTGTCTCCATATTTGGTGCTTAACAGTGTGTACAGTACTGTGACTTCTTTTTCCTCGGATTTTCTATTCAAACTCACATTTCAATTGAACTCACCTGGTCAGCCTATTTCATGGAAAGAGTAGGTCGCCCTCATGTTTTGTCCATTCAGTGTTTATGGCAAAGAGATTGATGCATAGCTTGTCAGACCAAGACAAGATGTTTAAATAAAAAGAAGATCAAATAAATAACACTGAATAGCTCTTTGAAAATTTCTAAAGAACTCATTGAATTCATTCGTCAGATAGTAGGTAGGTAGGTAGACAGATAGATAGATAGATAGATAGATAGATAGATAGATACATAGATAGGTAGGTATGAATCTACACTACCGCTCAAAAGTTTGGGGTCACTTATAAATTTCCTTATTTTTGAAAGAAAAGCACAATTTTTTTCAATTAAAATAACATTTAATTGATCAGAAATACAGTCTAGACATTGTTAATGTGGTAAATGACTATTATAGCTGGAAACGGCTGATTTTTAATGGAATATCTACATAGGCGTACAGAGGCCCATTTTCAGCAACCATCACTCCTGTGTTAATCCAAGTTTATCATGTTAAAAGGCTAATTGATCATTGAAAACTGTTGTGCTGATTAAAGAAGCAATACATTTGGCCTTCCTTAGTATCTGGAGCATCAGCAAGCAAAAAAATAACTTTCTTCTGAAACACGTCAGTCTATTCTTGTTCTGAGAAATGAAGGCTATTCCATGCGAGAAATTGCCAATGGCTACAGTTACATACATGCCTTCATGACATGCGTAGTTGAATAATGCTGTGTTATAATTAAAAGAGACATGAGCCACCTGAGAAGGAGCACACACAACATTTTATCATTATTAAACCTTGCATGTCAGTCAAGTTTTATTCCGATCCCATTCCACCTTTATCTGATCGCTTTGTTTAACGTTCAAGTAAGCAGTTAATTTCGGAGTCTTCAATCATCAAGGAATTCCTTCAGAATGCTAAAATATTCTGCATGTAGCTGCATGTAGCCGATGATATGATGAAGTCAGCGCCATCTCGGCGGAAATCTGTCATGTCACTTCTTCTAACGTATTCAAAGCTCTCGAAATGCACGTGGCAGGTTCTGAGCCGAAAATGAGGTCAGAGTTCTACACATTCCGCAAAGTCAATCACGTACTCCCTCTTAGCTCTGTCATATTATGGAAATTAATGTCACTCCTTCACAGCAATTATTTCAAATTTCTTTTTTTTTTCTTTTTTTTTAAGTGTGATGGCTCTGCATTTTCAGCTTAGGATTTGGCACCGGGCAGATGTGCGCCGATGGTCCTATTGGTCTGCGTGAAACGTTTGAACTATATAGTCAAAAACTTTTGGGACGGAAAGGTGAACTTGGTTCTTTTAAAGCCATTGGGGCAGGGAGCCCCAATCCGTTTTTTTTTGAAGACTTTTTAAAGTTTTTAAAAGCATTGGGTGGGCCTAATTTAGTCTTTTTATAGTCTAAGTATTAGGAAAGTAAACCTACATTAGTGTTTTCATAGCCCAAGTAGTAGGAAAGTAAACCTGATTTATTGGGACAGGGACCCTAAAGTAGTCTTGTTTAAGTCTTTTTGAAGTTTTGAAACAGCAAGTTGTTCTTTTCAAAGCCTGAGCATCGGGAGAGAGAGAGCTAAAGTTGGTCTTTTTAAAGCCTTAGCATTGCGGTACTGAGCTAAAGTTGGTCTTTTTAAAAGCCTTAGCATAGCGGTACTGAGCTAAAGTTGGTCTTTTTAAAGCCTAAGCATTGCTACAGTCAGCTAAAGTTGGTCTTTCTAAAGCCGAAGCATTGGGAGAGAGAGCTAAAGTTGATCTTTTTAAACCCTATGTATTACTGAGCTAAAAACTGGGCTTTTTTCGTACAAGTATGGGCATAACGAAGGTCTTGTTAAAGCCTAAACAGGGCCAACTAGGTAATGTTGCCTATGTATTGAGACAATAAGCTTGAGAACAGGTGTAGTGCTACAATCTGTGCTGCATTCAAAGACTGGGAGACCAAAAACAAAGTTGACCCCGTCTACCACTGCTACAAAACAGAAACACTTACAACCAGCAGCAGTTACAACCTATCAAATGCTGAAGTGTATTTACTGTACATTTCCCTACGCCTCAGATTGATGTGCTGATTTATGACACGCCGTGTCGATACCAGTGTAACCAGTGCTGAACTGGAAGGTATCACTCTGTTGTGGCTTGAAATTGGCCACAAGAGTGCATTAGTCCTCAATGGAAGCTGTAAAAGCTAGACTTGCTGATGGTTTACATAATTTACTGATACAGAGAGAGAGGGGGGGGGGGTTGCGTTTTAGTTCTTATCCCTGCATCATCGTCCCTCTCTTTCCCTCTCTCTTTCTGGAGCAAATAAGAGAGGAGGGTTAGACGGTGGAACTAAGCCAGAAACAAAAAAAAATGCCCTCTTTCATCTTTGTCATTAGCCTCTCTGTCTGTATCTCATCCCTGTTCTTTAACATTTCACTTCCTCCCTCTCTCACCTTCCATCCCATTCTGTGTCAATCTCTCTCTCTCTCTCTCCTTCTCCTCTTTGTTCCTCCCTCCCCCTTTCCCTCCTTCCTCGCCAGATGCTGCGCAAGTTGCAGTCTCAGCTCTCGTCGTTCATTCTCCTGATTCAGCCTGATGCTACGCTAAACCTGGGACACATCTATAGTTAATTGCATATACAACTCTCCCGCTTGTGTGTGTGTGTGTTTTCAGCACAACCTGTCACCATGCCAGTCCCCATGTGTTTTAAACTAGTAGTCTCACTGTATCAATATTGGTTCTAGATGATGGCAGGACAGCTGTGGATTCAACATGTCTGCTTTTTTTTGCAACACTAATCTAATGCAAATCTAATGCTAATGTGGCAGCAGCAGTGGGCCTGGAGGGGACTGACAGGAGATTTGAGGCTGTCGTGAAAAAAAAAAAAAAATCCCCCTCCGAGCTCCAGTTTGGGTGATGTTGGTTATGTTTTCACTCGAATTTGAAATTGTACACGATCCTTTGCGGTTTGAGCAAGTTCTGTGGCCCCTCAGGGCCCGTCGCGGCAAGCGTTTGATGGATGGTAACATGCGGGACGTGGTCAAGTTCAACGTCAACTCAAATGAGCAAAAACTTTTTGCAGTATGACGTCGGGGCAGAAATTCGTATCAAAACAGCCGCAAAAATGATGCAGGTAGCGGCTACCTGCACCATGACATTGTGTCAACTTTCATTTTGCCTCTGGTTTTCAACATTGGTGCGGGCCGTCAATTCAGTGTCAAAATGCTCAGTGGGATGTGGGATCCTAGAAGTTACTTGTCCAGTGATTTGTAATAATTTCTGAAATCGTCCGTGATTTTAATTCTGCCATGTGTATAATTTGTATTATGGTGAAAACAGAGGTCCTCTAATAATACCTTGCAAATTGAACTCTCGGTGATTAAAGCCGTAGTTTGTTTTTTGGTATGCGATTTCTTTTTACTCTTCCCAATTTATGTCTTCCTCTTCGTAATGTGATTACGGTGAGCAATCAGATTCTTGACTGATTTGAAGTGCTGAAGTAACATGTTCAAACTGTACAAAGGAATTTAAGTGGGAAAAATTTGATTGTGGACATAAAGTTTGACATAAGTTGCAACCCTCCCCTTCTCTCTCCTATCTTACTGTTAAATGAATCAGAAATGTATTCAGAATATATAGTCCTTTTTTTTATGAAATGCAACGGCAAAAAAAATCCCATTCCATCTTTTTAGCTTCTCTGCTACACAGGTTCAGAGAAAACTGAACTGATAAGGAGGAGAAACAATTGTATCCCACTTTACGGTCATTTCTTTCAAAGTAAGAGTACTGCCGTCACTTTGGACAAGTGGTTAAAGGGTTATGCATTCCATTAATGTCTGTATTATCAACATCAATGAGCAGATAGTCCGTGTAGTATATGTTGACATAGCAAAGATCATCTGTCCTGTGAAAATGCAAAATGGTAATACAATGGTGGGAATGGGAAGCAGTGATCTGCTGTAACGGCTGTCAAGTAAGGGCAGTAGAGACTATTTCCGAAACATACTGAGAGTTTCTGCCGTGTGTGATGCTGATAATTTTGGATCGAAGCTGCTGATAGATCCTATTTGGAACAGATATTTTATATTGTTTTGGTATTTTTAAATCTGGCCATTTCATGCCAAAATTATAGGAATCCAAAGTTTTCAATGTTTCCCCAAGAATTTTATTCTTGTCAGGGTGCAAAAGCCACTGAAACAACATTTAGACTGGGACACTAAAACTCTCCATTAAAACCCACGATAGTAACAATAATAGAAATAATAAAAACAACACTCACAAACAACCAGTGTAGTATCAATTCTACAATAAATATGTAAGCAATCAAACTGCATCATATCAGAGGTGGGCCACGCCGACTGGACCAGATCTGATTTTTAACAAAAGGACAATATCAACCCCATATAACAGTCTAATCCTGGTACAGATGTCATCTCAGGACAGGAGAGATTGACACAGGAGAGTTTCTGCTGTTTCCATGGTGTCTGGGGAAGGGAAAGGGAAAATCCACACTAAATCACAATTCACATTATGACCGAACTGTTCGAAATCACAGGATTAACCGATATGAGTTAAATTTTAGGGTGGATTTTGCCATGAAAGATATTTGCAGACAATAACAATATTACGGAAATGCATTGCTACAATGTGATTTATGTGACACTGCAGGTACCAGTTCTGTTTACATCAGGAGAAACATATCCTTACTGACTGAACTGTGTAGGGTTATATTAACAGATGGATACCATATATGACTTACAGATGATTTATGTTTTCAAATGCCATTAGTTTAAAGCAACCAAAATAGTGTGCAACGGCCAGGATATTAGTGCCCTTATAATATTCCTGTGACCATAGAGCAATTGCAGATTGCAGAGCTTTAGTCATAGAAACATTTCTTGGAGGCAGAGCTGCTCTGGAGGCAGAAACAAATCTTATTGGTTAGGATAAATCTCAGTGGGCAGAGCCAAGGAACAACAGTTTATTCCTAATTTTCACTAATTAATTCTTATATACTGCTACATATACTGTTACATCTCTATTCTTCCCATTCACATTGTCAAATGCCAATGAAACTACTTGCAAACTACTTATTGCCAATGATATGGACAGAACCTTCCTAAACCTGTATCGGATTTAAAACTATATCGGATTTACCTGACTATCCTTTCAGTGGATGAAACTACTGAAAAAAAGTCTGCACTTGACTATGAGTGAGAAGCTTCTCTTTGCTTGCTGTCCTCTTCATTGAGAGGGAAATGACCAAATATTGACCTGAACAAAGTCACTGACAAATTTGAAAAAGATCTGATTGATGTTACATGACCTAATGTGAACTGGTAAATACATTTTGAATAAAGTTTTGGTTAAATGCTCATGTTTTTTGCTGACATGTCACTGAGAATCAGCGCCACATTTTCTGTAGCCTAATACTTGTGAATGTAGACAAACAGGAGTCTCAATGTCCTAATGTCCTAAGGTACTGCTATTTTAGACCTATAGTTGGGCAAGCTCCGCCCCTGTTTTGGATGTGGGCGTTCCAACAAGTCAAACACAGGGACGACGAGATGCCGTCTTGTTCTTCCAATTCTGCCAATATGACGTGAACGTGGCATAAGTTATCTAGGTTGGCCTTCCAAGTTCAAACTAGCCATACTATACTACCTACAGCTAGCTAGGTTAGCTAGTTAGCTAGCCTGCTGACGTTCCAACACATGAAAGCCATTGTCATGATTTAATGATACAGAAGTCATTGCCATTCATATTTTTTATTTTGACCAGAGTTTCTTCTTTGTCATTCAAGTTTGCCGGTTCGCTAACTTAGCTAGCTCTCAGAAAAACTCAGGTTCTTTGGCTCCGTCCACTGATGTTTAACTCAACCAATCATTATTTGCCTCCAGAGCAGAGTGTTTTGTCAAACTAAAACTCCAGTCTGCAGAACAACTTCCTGACTTACTGTATAATAAGTGTATATATTCATAGTTAAACACATTAAAAGCTGTGCTCTTGATGTATAACGTTACAATGTAAAGATTTGGATTGATGTTAAACCTGTGTTTGGTTTTCAAAATGCTTCAAAAATAGCATTTAGTCTGGGAAATTAATTACGTGAATTATGTTTTAGGGTGGATGTTTTCTGCTTTGGGGATATGTGAAGCCAGTGGCTTTGCTCTGACAGCTGTTTCTGTCTCGCAGATGTCGGCTCATTGCGAAGAATCCATGTTCCCCCGGTTGAACCCACACCCTGAATCTCATTTATATATATTTTTTTTTATTTAGTGAGATTACAGCATAGGCTCTGTCCTCAAAACATCAGCGTGAGTGCAGTAGAAGCTGGTGACATCACTTGGAGATTTAACTACCGCCTCAGATGAATGGTTAGAAACTCTCCAGCCTACTCGAATGAAAAATAAAACAGCTAAATACTTAATCTTACACCCAAATTCCACTCCAATAATGATGCTGTTACTCTGCAAAATAAGAGCTACAGCTTTTCCAAAAAAAAATAACATACTGACAAAAATAAAGATTATGATGCCAAATTTACAATCCGGCAGTGTAACTTTGTAAAATAAAACAAAATCCAGATTAATGTAAATATTAAAAAAGAAGAAGATTATGAGTCCAAAATTACAAGCAGATAATGACAGTGTGACTTTTGTGGAAATAAAAGCTAGTTAATGGAATGAAGGTGCAGGAGATGTGTATCGTCACACCTAAGAAAACCTTGGCGCTTGGGCAAGTATTCAGGGGCCAAAATAATTACCCTTAAACACCAAAGTAAAAAGTTTAACTTCCTCCCTCCAGGAGCTGGTATAATGACTACATGATATCGTAATTAAAAGATGATTAAAGATTAGGAGTTTCCATAATTACACCTTTAACTGAACTAATGGAGCAATCAGAAAAAATTGAGATTGTGATTTTTTTCCCCCTGACTTTTTCTGCTCCCAGGCAGCAGATTTCATACCAAGGTTATGTTTTTGTATATTTTTTGGAGAGGAGGAAAAAAAGAGAGAGAGAGTCAGTCTAATTAGAGGTGGAATACTGGATTATTCACTGAGCCACACCGAGGCACTTCACTTCCATTTTTGGCACATGTAAATGCTAAACTGACAAAGCAGTTAAATGGGAAATTTTAAGCAGTATTCCCATTTTTGAAACGTATTACACGTCCACGTGCACACACGCACAGGCATGCAAGAACACTGAGTGTGTACTAGAAAACGAGATGAAGGAAGATGTCAACCAACCAGAGCCTAGATCAGGTTGTGGTTTGTCAACATTTTTCTCTCTCTATCTTTGTTTCTCTCTCTCTCACACACACACACACACACACCTCATGTTCTCTGGGTGTGGATTAGGTCTTGTTGGTTTTAACCTTATAAAGCTCCATGACAGGCTGCTAAAGGCTTTATATCATGGTCTGACCTGTAAAACCCTAAAACACACACAGACACACACACCAACTAGTGCACATAAGTGTGCATGGACACACATACTGCTCATGGTCACTCATGCAGGCAGGCACACTAAAAACTCTTACACACACACGGCTGATTGTGAGGTTTATAAGGTCGTTGTCATTTTGTGGGAAATGTCATGGTGGATTGCAAAATCGACAGGGCCTTTCAATTACACTCCTCCACCGCTGTGTGTGTGTGTGCGTGTGTGCTTTTAAGAGCAGTTTTATAGAGGTAGGTAGGGTCACACACTACAGACAGAAATAGTAACTGGATTTCATTCACATGCAAGCGCCTGCTTTCAAAACCTGCTAGATTTGAAACCAGATCTAGATTTAAAATCATGGGACACTACAACTCTCAATTGAAACCCAGTCAGAAACGCGACAACCTCTTCAATCAGTAATCAGCAGCAGTAGCAAGACTGCATGAAAACCTTGCAAAATAAAAGACCCTTGATCTGCTTTGCATCTAAACAAAAATCAAACTAAATCGAACTATTCTTTCATCAAAGTAAAGGCAGCAGCGGTTTTGTTTCTTTCCAAAATAAGACAATCCAGCCTCTGAAACCCTTTACACCTCTGACCCTCTATTTTAGAGATACTGAATGAAGAGTATTTTAAGAACTATGTATATATGGCATTTTGGAAATGGGAACTCTTCACTTTGATTGTGTGCATATAAACACAGACACGATACAGCAGAGAGGACAGTGGTTTTCTGACTTTTGCCATGAGGAGGCATTTTGCTGTCTAACTCCTTAATATTGAATGAATAGAAGTGAAATATTTTTAAACACGTTTTGAATTTTCTTTTTCAATTTATGGGAGAGGTAATACATAGTTAACTTTATGATACTGAATCAATAGAATTAAAATATATTTTTTTATTTTTACATGCATTTTTATCAATTCAAAACTTTTTTTGATACATGTGTGCTTTTGTTTTTTGATATTGAAAATGAACTTCTGAATTTCAACTCATTATTTAGGTGTGCCCGTGTGATTTCACAGCACCTCCTGGAACAAAATCAAATCTCTATTCTGTTCCTGATCTCAGACATCCTGATCCATAACTGTGAACACAGAACGGTGTTTTCCCCGGACCTGCAGAGAGACCGTCCCTCATTTCAAGCTGCGAGAGAGACTTTTTCACATTTGTAAATATATATAGAGCGAAGTGTCCAAGATCACAGAAATAAAAAATGTGGATTCTCGCTTGAAGTTACCAGTGAATTTAGCAAAGAGAAAATGTCTCGTCTTGATCTTCTCACAAAGTGGGCAAACTCAAGGGCGCTCTGGGTCTCGGATTAATTTTCACTCACTTACCAGTGTGTGAAAAACAGAAGCTCCCAGCTCGCTCACACACACACACACACACACTCACTGTGTGTGTAAAGTGTTTTACCCACTAGCTGCCTAGAGTTGTATATCGGAAATTACAAGTAGTCTAAATCTAACAGCTCGATGTGTTTTTTTCCAGGGGCCCCCAACAAACTTCACATTCTCTATGCCAACATTGATTTCTGAATATCAGAGAGATTTCCCAGCATAATAACCACCTCAATAAACCCATAGGTACACAAGATTATAGCGGCCTATTGGGAAGCAAAATGTAAAAGCCCTGCAGTGATAAAATGATCAGAGATGCAAACTGAGAGCAAAAAAACTGAACTGAGAACTGTCTTTATCCGGCAGTATGGTGGCTACATGGAAAAATGTAGGCGGTGGTTATTCTGCTTTTTGGAGCTCGTCCCCAATCTAATTATCGTCAAGCTAATTAGACTGTTTATTTACTGATTTATTTCAATATTTACAGTGCCATACAAATTCAGCACGGGTTGAACACACTTGAACGCATACAGACATGCAAAATGCACCACAGACACAGTTACAACATCGATGTACAATTACAGACGTCAACATAGATGCACATACTTCAGAAAAAGTAGCAGCAATGCATATTTTCTGCAAGTGTGCAGTCAAGAGTACTGAACAGGGATGTAATGGAGGATAACTCATCCTTATGCTTATGTGAATCCTATTATATGAAACTCTGAGTAGTACATCATATCAAACCGATGCAACTTATGAGGATAGGGTCATTTCATATTTTTTGGCAATTTAATTTATTTAGTTAACCCTCCTTCACCACTGCATCACTGATCCTAAAGGAAAGTTCCAATGCCATAAGTCGTTTTTCCACCGCAGGAACTATCTAGGAACTTAGTACTATTAGTACTTGGTTCCAGGAACTTCGACCTTGTCCACCGGGGGAACTAGCCCCAAAAGAGGTTCCTCTTGGATAGTTCCTGACCCAAAAAGAAAGTTATTTTTGTGGGACCAGGAAGCATTGGGGCAGAGTTGCATTACTGAACGCTGATTGGTCAATCTCTATTTCAACTTTGGCGTGCCTCATTTCCAAAAATAATTCTAATATGTTTATACCAAAGGAAAGAACAACAAAGGTTAACACCATATGCTTGAACTTCCTCCATGTTTGCCACTTCGAAATTGGCGCTGTTGTTGTGTTCCGTATGAAACCAAACTAAACTTCTAAAAAGCAACCTGGAACTCTTTTGGGGAACTAAAAAAGTTCCTGCTCAAAAAGTACCCAAAAGGTTCAAGTTCCTGCAGTTGGAAAAACGACTATAAGCTTTGCAGGTCATAAAGTGCGGAGCGTGATGAAAATTTGGATTCTTTTGCCTACTTTGAGTTCTACTGGTTTAATGTTTGTGCAGCTTAAGAGGTGGATGCGTATATCAGTTGAAACTATTCCAACCCCGGGGCCTTATTTAAAAATGTACTTGGATATTATATTATATATAATATTTATAATATTAATATATAATATTTTTTAACGTGATCTTAAGTGTGAACTTCAAGTTTCCTAATTTATGAAAATACCTGAGACTGAATGAAGCTGCATGTGCTTGTTTAAAGTAGTTGCGTCTTGGAATATATAAATCGCAAATGAACATTGATTTGAACACACTTTGGGGAACCCATAGCAGAGCATCATCAAAACTCTCTCACCTAAAACTCTCTCTCCCCTAAAGGCATGATTTACCTATGACTATTCATATGATTTCTTATCCTGTCTTTAAAGGAAGAGTCCACCCTAAAACACTTTAACACTGTTAAAAAAAAACAGTTGTACCAATGTACCTTGAATTTTCTGGTTTCAATGGGCCTCATTCACGAAACGTGCGTACAATCAGATTTGATCGTAAAGTGTTCGTACAAACGTTTCTACGAACATAGTCTGATTCATCATTTTGTTCTACTTGTCCTTATACCTTTTTGCAATCTAGTTTCATGTCAAACCATTTCTTCTTCTTTTTTTTACCTCAGCAACGGTGTGTGTTTCTGATGAAACAGCATTGACAGTGTTAATAATTTCCTGCCACTCTTTACTTTTATCAGTTCTTGCTTCTGATGATTCTGAAAACTCTGTTGTTTTTTTCTCCTGCACGCATGCGCACAACACTTCCATTTCGGACTCCGCCAAGTTCCTCTTTTCCCCTGGTTTACTTGCACACCACCCTTCAGTCTGCAGCCTTTAACGGTGTTGAACAGCGTTTACCTGCAAACCGGCTTCAACAGGAACGCGCATCCAATTTACCAACGATTGGCATTCATCAAATATACAGCTGTTCTACGCACAAATCAAGGTTTCCCACACGTTTCATGAATCCCACGTTGGTGTTTTCTTACGCACAAAAATACGACAAATTTAATTAATTTACGAAAACTTTCGTGAATGAGGCCCAATGTGTTGTTTGGTGATTTTTCTTTTCCCTGTGCATAACTGACCAAGCAGGGACGCTGTGACGTCACGCTGATATATTTCCAGCGCAGCTACAACAGAGTTCGATAGCTAAACGTTTTTCAGCGATCTAAGGCCCTGTTCACACCTGGCATTAACATGCGTCTTGGTTGATCCGATCACAAGTGGACAGCTCTAAGTACGTCAGTTCACACCTGGCAGTAGAATGCGTCTCCACATGCGTGTGTACATCATGTACATCATCACACGTACAGCTACAGTTAGCCTAATAACATATCAATTACGAATCAGTTCTCACTCTAGCACCAGTTTTATGGTATAGGACATTATTTTATTAGTTTATTTTGTAATGTGTAGATATGTAGATCTTGTAAAAGACATGTTTATGTTGAAATAAATATACCTATACCAGTAGTCATGTCTCTCGTTGTATTGGTTTGCCCTCTTATGGACATAACGCGCAAAAATTGATATTCGAAAGGTTCGAACCTGTGTGTTTTTTTAGAAGGAATAATCAAATGTCATTTTTGGCCAATTTTGACAGCCCTGCCGCTTACGAAGAGGATGTCAGTGTCCTTCAATGTGGCCCAGGACACATTCGCGTACACACTGCTAAAAGAATGTGGCCATATGCGGCCCAGACCACCTCCGAATGTGGTCTGAGCGGTCAGATCAGAATGCGTCCTCAATGCGTGGGTGCATTCACACCTGTACTTAGAGCTGTCCACTTGATCGGATCACCCAAGACACATGTTAATGCCAGGTGTGAACAGGCCCTAAAATGTTGATGATAAACGTCAGCCCCTCAGAATCATACAGGGAGAAATCTGTCATACAAGAGGAAGAGATACAAAAATAGAACAAAAATAAATAGAAATAAATATCTAATGCTTTTCCGCATGAGATTGTATCTGATTTTAAGACCTTTCTAGGCATGAGGCGTCTCAAAAAAACGCATCTCAGTTGGGAAAGAAGGGACGCAAACTCATTAAATCCACTTGATCAATTCATACATTGAAGTGTAAAGTGGCAATAAAAAGTTAATATGCTTTACAAACAGGCTCCAAATGGGAAATTCAGCGAAACCAATTGGAATTCAATTACTTTCAAACTTTTATTTTTAACCTCCCAGAACTGGCTGGGGCGCTCCCTTTGCTGTCAGGACTCTAACTGTGCAGTGGAACGTGGAAAGCAACATGCAAGATTGAATTTTATGTTTCACCACGGTTTGGCAGATGCTCCTTGTATAGCCTACAGGTAGGAGGCAGCGCAAATGAACACTTGATGTCAGCGTTTTCTCTCCATTTCACTTCAGCACTCTTTTCTAGCAGAGGGAGAGGAAAAAAACTGAACCGAACTAACTGAACATAAATCAAAAGCAATTCACAATATCGTTGACTTGGCTGGTTGTGTTTAAGCCCCTCCCCTTTGGCTGTCATGGGTGGAGTACATACATCGCTCTGCTTATGATGTGTGTGTGTGTGTGTGTGTGTGTGTGTAATGATGTGTGCGCGCATGTGTCTCTAATCTCCAAGGAATGACATTAGATGAGTTTAGCTGTTTGCGTTTTCAGGTGCAGCTCCTGAGGGGCCCTTTACTTTGTGAATGTGTGTGTTTGTGTGTAAAGTTGTGTGTGTGTGTGTGTGTCGGCAAAGCTGCGAGCAATTAGAGCGAGGAGAGACGAGAAGCAGATATTTTTTAATTTTCCACTTCCACTCAACTCTGTGTGTGTGTGTGTGTGTGTGTGTGTGTGTGTGTGTGTGTGTGTTTGACCACCAGGGAAATGTGCGTTAACAGGTTCTAAAGAGCGCCGATCCCCAGCTAAAGCATTAATGTGAGAACTTAATTAAGGCGACAGTAAGGAAAGCTATTATAGGTAAGCTGTTAGAAATTAACCAGTCAATCTAACCGCGTCTAAATTGAATTTTTGCTGAAGCGTCCGACGTTCGACTCATCGCATCCCATCTCCTCCTGCTACCCCTGACCCCCTGGGTTCAATTTGGGCGCGCGTGCATGTGCGCACGTGCAACACAACATAAAGATGTACTCTTTTATATTAGCAACAATACTGAACTCAATTAAGAAAGCGCTTTGGCAATCCAATTAAAAGTCTTTGGACAATTCTCGCTCTCAGCTCCTCTCACTCCTCCCCTAATAATGAAACACACACACACACACACACACACACACTCTCCACCTTGTCTTAATAATGAAACAACTTAAAAACACACCAGGGTTTTAAATGAAGGTTTTAAAAGGTTGCAGCTTTGTTCCTCTCCCTCTCTCGCGCGCGCTTTCTTGCTCGTTGCTATTACCTTTTTTTCATCGCCTCCGTGGCAAAAAGGGGCGAAAAGATTGACCGAACATATTGACTCGCTGATTGAAAAGAAATCGCCACCATTTGAACAGGTGTCAGAGAACGAGGTGGGGGGGGGGGAGCGCCTCGTCTTAATCTGGCTATTAGATTAAAGGCTAAATTAGCCGAACTAGCCCTTTAATAAAGCGGGGGTCGTTAGCGGACGCCTCGTTAATTCCCTCACTCTCCGCTCCGTTTCCACGGCCACCGGAGACAATTCGCTTGGCGCCGGGGCCATCCGTCTCCCGCAGCAACCCCTGGGCACTCTCAGATCAATTTTGTATCCCATAATAACATGTGCATGCGGGCCAGGCTGTGGGTGTAATTACCTGGTGCGTCTCCGTGGTAACATAGAAAAGGCTTTTATTAAATTAGCCCAGTGGGTTGGCGTTTACGGAGGAGCGTCCAGAGAGACGGAGAGAGGCTGGTTATGCAGTATAGCACAGAGGCAAGGCAACCAGCATTCATCATCGGATATGGAAGGGACTCTTATTAAATCAGGTTTGGAGAGAAATGTCCAGCGGAGACAGACAGTTTTCTTTCAACATTTTTTTGCGAAATGATTCGGAAAAGCAGACAGGAATATTGTGAAGATTTACAATAGGGTTATGTGACGATAACTCTAATTGGACACTTTTCACATGTTCATCACGTGAAATAAAATAAATAAAACAAATAAAACAAGTTTTAAGGTTAAAGGTGAATATTAGGGTTAAAGTTAGGCAACTAAAATGTAAAGGTTTGGTGTTAGGGTAAGGTTAGGGTCATGGTTAAATAAGGTCATGGGAATTGAAACCCGGGTCGTCAGAGTTGAAGGTCGATGCATCGGGCGTCGAAGGTCGACGCCCATCCACCCCCCACACCCTTACATTCCACCGCTCTGTTTCAATGTCAATCTACTTCCTGTTTTCAGTCTTGTCTCGTCCACGTAATCCTTTCATGGCGGGGGAAATGGATTCCTCTCACTTTTCGTGCACAGAGTACGTTATTTGCATTTTAAGGCACCGTTCTCATGTCATGAAATTTCATGAGGCCAGATTGCTTTATGGGACATCACTCAGGGTGAGGTTACAGATATGTAGTTTCAGAGGTGAAAATGGGTTTGAGACCCAGACTAAACTCGGGAGGTTCTTCCTAAATGTGATGCTCTCGTTAAACTGGAAAAGGAGGTCTCTAGGCATCTGGGGAGTCAGGTCAGTGATGTCAAGATTTCTAGCCTGGTCAACACAGAAACATCGTCACAACCTCTAGTCCCTCACTGGAGCACAACAATTCTTTTTTTTTATTTGGAACATTATTTTCATGTTTAATATTTTGTTTCTTTAGTAGAAAACCAGACAGTCCAGTTGATGAATGTTGGATCCTGTTGGATACTGCTGGATGAACTTGGATACTGTTGAATGTTGTTGGATACTGTTGAAGTTGTTGGATACTGTTGGATACTGTTGAATGTTGTTGGATACTGTTGAATGTTGTTAGATACTGTTGGATACTGTTGGATGTTGTTGGATACTGTTGGATGTTGTTGGATACTGTTGGATGTTGTTAGATACTGTTGGAAGTTGTTGGATACTGTTGAATGTTGTTGGATACTGTTGGATGTTGTTGGATACTGTTGAATGTTGTTGGATACTGTTGGATGTTGTTGGATACTGTTGAATGTTGGATGTTGTTGGATACTGTTGAATGTTGTTGGATACTGTTGGATGTTGTTGGATACTGTTGAATGTTGTTGGATGTTGTTGGATACTGTTGAATGTTGTTGGATACTGTTGGATGATCTTGGATACTGCTGGATACTGTTGGATGTTGTTGGATACTGTTGGATGTGGTTGGATACTGTTGGATACTGTTGAATGTTGTTGGATACTGTTGGATGATCTTGGATACTGTTGGATGTTGTTGGATACTGTTGAATGTTGTTGGATACTGTTTAATGTTGTTAGATACTGTTGGATACTGTTGAATGTTGTTGGATGATCTTGGATACTGTTGGATGTTGTTGGATACTGTTGACATGTATACTGTACTGTACTGATACAGTATACAGTTCTGATACTGTTGCCTACAACCTGGTCTCATGACATTTCATGAAATCAGTACAATGTCTTGAAATGCAAATAATATTCTCCATGGAGAAAAAAAGTCAGAAACGCGACTAGAAACAGGCAGTAGCGTGACATTGAAATAAAGCGTCAAACATTTGGAAATGTAACCCAGGTCATCAGAGTTGAAACTTTCATTGTAAATTCAGGTTTTTCTCATTTAACCATGACCAAAACCTGAACCACAGTTTTAGTTGCCTAAACTTGACCATTAGCTGACATTCATGACCTTCACACATGAAAATGCCATGTCCAATTCATGCTATTGTCATATACTTTATTCGTCAGCTTCCAGAAGCCCTGGAACAAGTGTGTGTTGGGGGAAAAAAGACAACAAGAAAGTTAGTTAGTTAAGACTGATTTTTGTTAATTATTGTTTAATACAACCATTTTAGTCTCATTCCATGTAATCTGTTACACCCAGAGCAGAATTATACTGAATTATATGGGAGAATTATATTGTCAAATTGATGCAACACTCATATCTGCAATTAAGTGAAAGTTTAATTAAAAAGGTAAATTGAAAGTACTTTGCGTTCCTCAACCTGCCTCAGAAATAACTAGACGTTTTTCTTTTTTATTATTATTTTATTCATTTTTCAGTCATAATTCAGTAGAAAAAGTGAAATTGTGGTGCACAAATGAAGCTGTTAGGGACTTAGGCACAGATTATAAATGAGAGACTACCGCATTAACACCAACTCCCGTCACATTTTCCTGACTCGCTTACACAAAGGAGCCCCGTAATGAATGATCTATAATGTAGGCAGTTATGTTAGGTAACGCGGAAATTAAAAATTGCAATTTCGTAGTTGGTCAAATTAAACTGGAAAAGTGGGTCTCAAGATGTCAGGCCGGAAATGTGGCTGACGCGAGGGCAATTAATTTTTTTCTCTCGAACGTTATTTTCATGGTATTTCTGCTTTATTGGACACAATATGAGAGAAAGGACAGATAAGAGGGAGGGAGAGAGAGAGAAAAAAAAGAAAGGGTAGACTTTTCCTTTTAAGCTTTGAAATAAATTTCAATAAAAATAAAATTGTGGAATATTTCACATTTGGGTGTGTAATTATGGGTTGAGATTCCCATTAGATCACGAACGCCAGACAAGCAAGAGGTGTTTTAAAAAGTCAACTTCTGTTGTCACAGACTGACTACGCTGAGAATGAAATCAAGCTTTTGAGTGACTTCTCTTCAGATATGTTTGTTTTCTATAGCCCCAAAAAGGAAGGAGACATTGGATTTTTGTTTTTTCTAAGATGGTTTAACAATTCAGTGTCTCATCCTGGGACCCAGGTTCATTCAAACATCTTGAAAGAAAACTATGGTGGCCACGTGAGGCACCAATCCATAAACTACTTGACTCCTGCACTATGTGTATGGTGCTAGAGGTCTTTAAAAAGTCCAAGGCCTTGAAAAGTTCTTAAATGCAGAGCGCCACGGGTCTTGCTGTGCTTCCTCAGAGTGCTTCTAATCTGAGTGAGATATGAAGGGTTGCATTCCACAACACTACACGCGCAGTATATTGCTACTTGAAAATGGATCCGTCCATGCTTCAAAAACGCGCATGATCTTATCCTCAAACAATAATTATTTTTTCTCTCAAGAGAAGCGCTCGAGATGCTTTATATTTATGTCGAGAATTTCCGTAGGTGTCATGTTTTAAAATGGCGGAGAGCTCAGCTGGAAAACAAAAGCCTTCATTTGAATCTGGTTATACTGAATTTCATTTATTTATTTATTTTTTTCGTGGCAAAACCAACTGGCATTAAAAAAAAAAGGTTTTAACAAGGCTTGAATTTAACTTGGTTGCCATGTGAAGCCCCAATCCATAAACCACTGCAGATGAAACCTGCAGATAATGCTGTGATGCATGCTGTTGGTGCCTACAACCCACTAGCCTCTGTGTGTCTATAGAGCAAGCGAGTGTGTGTGTGTGTGAGAGACACACCGAGTTACGCCTGGCTGTGTGTCCTCTCTCCGCGCTACAACAATAGATCAGCAGCCTTGACCAAGTCAATTTGCTGTGCTCGCCCGACAATTTATCTGTTCCATTTTGACATGCAGGTAATTCACTCTGACAACTCAAGAGATGCCACGCAGAACCGGCCTCTCTGTCTCTCTCTGTATGTGTGTGTGTGTGTGTGTGTGTTTCTGTCAGTGCGTGATGTGTGATGAGTCTAATGGGCCGTGTGAGTTATTTATATGCGCCACAGTCAGGCGATTGAGACGTACAAATGGACTCGGCGTTGATTTTCAACCGCCGCACACTCCTGCCACCCTCTCATTGCCTTGATTAAGGCTGTCATGTCTACTAGTTCACTGATTAATGCTGTCACCAGGCCTCAGCTCTCAGCGCGCTACGCCGACTAAAATATGCTGCTTCACACCATCGCTGCTTATTAGCATAAGGGCCTCTTTTTTTTTTTTTCCTCCTGCTGTATAGAACCTATTTCGGTAACTTTCCGGGGCTGTATTCAACCTTTGCTGATACATGCTGGTGGCTTATGCAATCTTTGTTGGCAACCTAACTTTTTGGTGCTATATACATTGGGTTTTTCCTGGCTCCGGTGGTAGAACATCCAGGTGGCAAACTTGAGACACTTGGGCACCAGTGTTTTCTTCTTCTAGGTTTCTTCTTCTTCTTCTTTTCGGGCTATATAAAACCATTTTTTGGTAAGCTGTTGGTGCTTTTTACATTTTATTAGTAACTTTTTGCTGTACATATCCTTTGCGGGGGAGCTTTTTGAACTTTGGTTGGTAACATTTTGGTGCCGTTTGTGCACATTTGTTGGGAAAAGTAGTTTCAGCACTCCATAAAGTCGACGTTTGAGGAATCAGTGAAAACTGGCTAACTACCATTGACTCCACTGACCGATGACTACCAGTCTCTGTAAGATCCCACAACATTTCTAGGCCAAAGTCACTATTGCGACCCATTCTGAAGGCTTAAACCAAGGAAGAAAGTTTACAGGACCTCATTTAAAAAAGAAAAAAAAAAGGCAATGTTTTGAGTCTTCTTGGGATTCAGTCAAAAAAAAAAACTACGTGCACCCTAAGAGGTATTCATAGGCATAGTCTTTTGTTGTGTCATTGTGTCATTAGATGTGTAGGCAGTCACTTTCGCACCTGTCCAGCCAGCACACATTCAGTTTCAGTTTGTGGGTTCCTGTCAGTGGGAAATTGCTACAGATCAAGGGTTAATTGCTTCACCCGAAGGCGTATATTTAACTTAGAGAGGGTTTGAAGTCTATGGTGATAATCTCACACGGACGTGTTGTTAAGGCAAAAGGTATGTGAATGCTTTGAAAGGCGGGTTGAGTTTGTGTCCACTGGCTCCACTGGATGAAATGAATGTGGCAAGGTAATGAAGAGCGCGGTGTCAGTATGGGCCAACCGTTCTCTGTGGAGCGGCTCTGCTCAGGGCCGGACTGGGACAATAATTCTAATAACTTTTTTGCCCACCTCCTGCAGAAGTAAAACAAATCCATTCCCAAATTTCTTTTTCAGTTTACTGTTATGGACCATAGTAAATCTCTCCCTTTTACCACTGTATACAACACACAAAACAATCTGACTCACATTATCTAACATTCATCAACAACATCAACAACATAACAACATAACATCAACTACCTATAGGCTACATCTCCATATGACGTAATTTCCTCAGCTGATACTGGGCTGCTCCTGGCCCACTACTCTCTACATCTCCACCTCCAGAGACAACACTGTAATTTCCAGGTGTTTGTTACTGCATCTCCCACTTTCGTCTATGTGATGGTGTGGAGTGTGTTGGCAATTCGATTCTGCGTGTGCATTTCTTTTACAGGAAATAGATTCCACTGGGCAGTCGTCTCGTTTTGCTCGTTTGTCTTGAAATTTGTCTTTTTAGCCAGGAGCTAACGTGTGCACTTGTGATGCACTAGCATGATGCATTTAGCATAGCATCCTTGCTTGCGAACTTATCTGGAATTTAACAGCATTTTGCTGCATCACCATCATCTGCTCCCTCTTGCTTGACTTCATACGCTGCATGTTGTCAACAGGTGCGCATGGCATCATGGTATCATGACACTGACAAATCACACATATCTGCTAATTGGCTGTGCATCGTTTGCTGATGCTGCGTGGCCAATCATCAATACGTTAAATATTCCATTTAGTGTTTTAAGCACTGGAAAGTGACCATGACTAGCGGGCCAAACCAAGCAGGCAGGGAGTTCTCCGTGGTTCTCCCCCGATAGCCAGTCAGGGCCTGACTCCTGTTTAATAGTCACAGATTTTTTTGGCTTGCCGGCGGAGTTTGTCACGGTCACTCACAGCACAGCTTGTGGGGATTTCACTGAATCAATCAAAGCACTTGAAGAGAACACATGGAAATGAAACACCTTGAGTTCTTTCATTTTAGGTCATTAGCTTCGCTTTTTAGTTTGAGAGAAAGCTGAGGCATTTCAGCGAAGGTGTGCTTGTTTTGGTTACAAAACAAGAAGAAAATAGATTTCCAGAAGAACTCATTCTGTTTATTACACGTTATTATATTACAGATTGTTGCGAAAGGACGAAAATATGCATTAAACTAGAATTTTAAACTCAAGGTGCTTATCATTAGGACCACTCATTACATGAAACAGACTGTCAAGGGGGGATTCCAGGTAAAAGCTGTGGTTCCTTATTGATTTCACCCATTAAATCCCACTCAGTCATGAAGGGGAGCTGGAGATGAAGGAGAGGACGCAGCTTAAAGAGGGATTTTAAAACCTTGGGGGGGGTGGATTCAGACATGGATTACGCAACACTCAATGTTACAAATATGATCTTAATGTTTTGCACACTCATATTTTATTTTTTTTGTACTCAATTCATATTTGTGAAGTGTCTGAGTGAGCTTTTACATCCAAATGTGCTTCATTCATTTCATTTTATTTAGTCATTGCTTTGGTAATTTGGTATTTTTTTTGCTAATTAAAGATTAGTAGAATTATTTAAAAAAAAAAGGGATTTTAGGATGGATGGAGAGTGCATGGTCCTTGATAACAAGGAGGAGGGGGGGAGGGGTTAATTAAGGCTTTTATTCCAGAGGAGGTTAACTACAGCATTTCCTGTTGTGCTTTATTTCCTGTTGTATTCGTCACTATTAGTAGTAGCAGTAATAGTAATTGTAGTAGTAGTTGTAGTAGTACACTGCATTGTTGCTGCTTCAGTTTGAATAATGGCCCCTAGGTATGACATATTGAAGTGATGAGTGCTGTAATATCTGGGCATATAAAATACATGAACTGAGAACAGAATGCATTTGGCTATTTTAATGATGTATTCCTTGCTGTACATGTGTTACGCCCCTTATTTCCTCTGAGCAAAAAAACAAAACATGACTGCAATCATGAAGCAACAACAACATATAATAGAAAATGCCCCAGGCGATTCAATCGGTGACCAGGTTACTGTAAGTCCAAAGCAGTTTAATTGGTCGGTAGGGCCAGCCAACGGGCGCGTCGTAGTATTTTACAGAGGGCAGCGATTGGTTGTTTTTTGGGAAGGGGCTCCTCCCGTCTCCCTCATCTCTTAGAAACCCAGCAACCAATCACATTAGCATTCTACAATTCGTATTCGCTCTCTTTTTCTCTTGCTCACTCGCTCTCTGTGCCAGACACACATTATTTTCCCCCCTTTCTCCTTCACACACACTCATGCAAACACTGTCACATACACACAACGGCTTCTCTGTTAGTTTGTATGAAGAGTAGAGAGAGGGATGGGGATTGAGCAATGAATGTAAGTCAATGCAGTTTCCTCACTTGCATAGCGATACAGGTGTGTGTGTGTGTGTGTGTGTGCATAAGTGGCTTCATGTTAAGCATTTCAAATGTACAGTATCTGATGTAAAATATCCCCGGCAATGACTGCAAAGAGATAAATTAACAATATATATCATCTGAATCACATTTTCTACTTTTCTTCTTGCATTTAATATCCTGCACTTCATCATCAACCTTGCAAAAACACGTTTATTATGTCATACTATACCTACCCATTGATTCCTACTTTACCTAAACATTGATTTGTACAATACCTATCCATTGATTCCCAATATACCTAAACATTGATTCCTACTATACCTACCTATTGATTCCTACTATACCTAAACATTGATTCCTACTATACCTACCCATTGATTTGTACTACGTATACCCACCCATTGATTCCTACTATACCTAAACATTGATTCCTACTATACCTACCCATTGATTGTACTATGCCCACCCATTGATTCCTACTATACCTAAACATTGATTCCTGCTATACCTAAGCATTGATTTGTACTATACCTACCCATTGATTTCTACTATACCTACCCATTGATTCCTACTATACCTAAGCATTGATTTATACTACACCTAAACATTGATTTATACTATACCTAAACATTGATTTATACTATACCTAAACATTGATTCCTACTATACCTAAACATTGATTGCTAGTATACCTACCCATTGATTCATACTATATCGACCCATTGATTCATACTATATCGACCCATTGATTCATACTATATTGACCCATTGATTCATGCTATACCCACATTGATTCCTACTATCCCTACCCATTGATTTGCACTCTTATGCATGTGCAGCCACATAACCTATCACTGTGCTTAAACAATTCATATTAAGGTGGTGGTTAAAGTTTGTTTAGGATTAGGATTTAGGTTAAGGATTAAAATTAGGATTAGGTTTAGGTTTAGGTGAGGGTTAAGGTTAGGAAATGAGTGTAGTCAGTAGACGGTCCTTACAAGTGCAGTAATACAAGGCATGTGTGTGTACAGCAGTGTTTTCTCTACTTCAGCGTGCCTCTCCTTGTTGAGCTATGGAACATTGATCGACACTGATCAATACACTTACATTACAAAGACACAAATACATTTCAAAAACCTCTCTCTCTCTCTCTCTGTGACACTGTTTTTCTATCAGTTCATCTCTTGGTGTGATGCTTCGATCTGCCCGTTCCCTGCCATTACTCGGGGGTTCAGACAAACACACTCACACACACACTCTCTCACCACCATCTCCACACACACACACACAAAATCTGTTTCTTTCTCCACCATCTCCATGCAACACACACACACACACACACACAGAGCTGCAGCCCTAATGTAAAGCATTGGGGACAGAGGAGGTGAGTGTATTGAAGTTTCTAGAAGAGAAAGAGAGAGAGAGCGAGATGGAGAGAGAGAGAGAAAGAGAGAGACATACAAACCCTGATGAAAACTATTTAAAAACAAATTGAGACATATGGAGAGAAGGAGAAAGAAAAAAAGAGCTAGAGAGAGTAAGACAGGAATAAAAAGAGCTGATGTAAAATGGCAGGTCAGTGGAGGAAAAACAGGATAGCAAGGGAGTGATCTAAATAGACAATGTGTTTCTAGTGTGTGTGTGTGTGTGTGTGTGTCTGCGAATTAGAGAGATCCTAATTGGCAGTGAGTGACATGAGTACGATCCAAAAAATATAGCCGTTTGATCCTCCGTCCAAACTTCTGTTCCACTCTGCCTTAATAGCGACAGTCTAACAAACTGTCAAACCGCAGCTTGTGTTTGCCACGGCTTCCTAATGTTAAACTCTAATTTATTCATTAGCAGTTTGATCGGTTTGGCATGAAATGTTCACACTGGGATTAGACCGATATATCAGCTTGCCAATATTGGTGTTTTATGAAAAGTCAGCTCTTGTCCAATCAAATCCACCTCTGATTATGATAGAGGTTCCTTGAGTTCCTTCCTTGGAAACATTGAGTACTTGGAATTTTTTGGGCATGAGATGGTCAAAATGGGAAAATGGGCCAAATTAAAGATATTGATTACTGGTGCAGTACATTTTCCTATAGTGGAAACACACTTGTATGCATGTATTTAACAGTGTGACTGAAGCAGGAAACAAACCAATCCTTTGCTTCAAAGGACTTGGTTTGTTTGCCGCCTGGTCACTGATGTAAAGCTAAAGCAGGACTTGTACACCAGGAGGTGCAGAACCAGAGCCTGTAGGATCATGAAGGATCCTCACCACCCCAACAACGGACTGTTTCAGCTGCTGTGGTCAGGCAAGCGCCTCCGTAGTCACGCTGCCAAAACAGAGAGACTGAGACGGAGTTTCTTTCCTCAGGCCATCAGGACTGTGAACTCCTGACCTCACCAGGGCCCCCACCAAGACACACACACTGCCCCTCTTATGCACACACACACACACACACACACACACACACACACACACACACACACACATTAAGGTAACGACTACACATAATTTATATTTATATTTATATATACATACATACAATTTCACATATTACTATATTTTTATAGTGCTCTTACTGTAAATATTGTGTGGTTTTTTTTATATAGAGCTCTTACTGTAATACTGTAAATATTGTGTTGGTTTTTTTATTGTAAATAGTGTGAACCTGTTATTTTGCCCTTTGCACATTTTTGTTGAGCATTGCCACTTTTTCATTTCACTGCACACCCCGTGTGTGTATGTGACAAATGAACTTCTTGAATCTTGAATCTTGAATCTTGAGCTATGAGATTGGGGGGCTTTTATCGTGCATCCTTTGAACTTCCCTGGTTTTTAGAGCAGAGGGCTTAAAAAGTCTTGCCTCGGTACTCCGCACAGGAAGTACAAGAGTAAAAGGGGGGCACGCTGGTAGCTCAGCGGTCTAAAACGCCTTCCATGTAACTACGACATCCTGGGTTGGAATTTGGCCCAGGACCCATTTCATCTTCCCCCCCCCCCCCCTCTCTCTCTCTCTCTCTCTCTCTCTCTCTCTCTCTCTCTACTGGCAACTGTTCAAGGATAAGGAAAGGGGAAAAAAAGAAATACAATACAAACTGTGCTCAACCCAAACAGCAGTGAGCGCTACATCCAGAAGCCGGACAAACCAACGTTGGATCTTCTACACATTGCAAGGATTTCTGGGTACTGAAGTCATCCAAATTGCCTAGGAATTTTCCAAAATAGAGAATGTATAAGAACAAGGTCATCGAAACGGTCCGATATTGGAGATGCTCAATATCGGCGAATCGGGCCAGAAACCCACGCCGGTCGAACCCTAGCGGCCTCCACTCCACTCCCACCGGTGTTATGGAGGCTCCAACGGCACTGTAACAGTATATGATGCAGTATGTATGGACCCAATAGAAATGAGTACACAAATAAGGACCTTTCTCTCTCTCTCTCTCTCTCTCTCTCTCTCTCTCTCCCAGTGTTGTTTCACCTCCGAGCAAACATTATCCTTGGCCGACCGTGTGTGTGTGTGTGTGTGTGTGTGTGTAGTTCAAAGGCAGCAGCAGTCAAAGGCCTCCTGCCGAGTGTGTCAAACTAAAAAAATCTCTCTGAACTCAGAATTAACGGCATCTCCCTATCGCTGCTCTTTCGTCTCCCCTGAACCTGGGCTCCTCCTTTTCTCCTCTCTATTATCCTTTCCCACAGTTGTTGTCTTGCCTTTTCTTTTGTCTTCTCCTCTATTCCTCTCTTCTATTCTCCTCTCCTCCTTTCACATCCTCTCCACTTCCTTTATCGTGTCTTTTGTCTGTCCTCCTTTCTCCTCTCCTCTCTTTCCACTCCTCTATTCCCCTCCCCTCCTCTCTCATATTCCTCTCTCTTCCCCTCAATATCTCCTATTTTCCTCCTCTTATCTTTTCTCCTCCCCTTTCCTTTCCTCTTCTCTCATCCTCTTCTCTTTTGCTCGCTTTCTCTTTCCCACTCTCTTCTCATTTCTTCTGTATTTTGTATCTCATTTCTTCTGTATTTTCCTCTCCTCTGCTCATCTTTTTTCCTATCCTCCTCTTCTTCCTAAGCTCCCTTTCCCACCTTTTTGACTCCTCCTTTCCTTACTATCTCTCTTTTTATATCCTCCTCTCTTATCCTGTCCTGCCCACCTCTCCATTATTTGTTCCTCTCCTCCTTCTGCCAGCCTCTATTTTCTTTTCTTTCTTTTTCTACCACTCTCTTCTCTCTCCTCCCCCTTTCTCCTCTTCTTCCTCATTCACTCTCTCTTCCAGTATTTCGTTCTCTTTTATAATTTCAAACTTTTGTTCTCACTTCCTTCTCTCTGTAACTCCTCCTTTCTCTCTCGCTCTCTCCCTATATTTTTCTCATTCTTTCTCTATTGCTCCCCTCTCTCTCTTTATCCCTCTCCCTATAGCTCTCTCTCAATCTTTCCTTTCTATTGCTCCTACCTCTCCCTCTCCCTCTTTGTATCTCTCTCTCTCTCTCCTTTTCTCTCCTGTCTCTCTCTCTTTCTGCCACTACTCTCTCTACACCCTCTCATTGTTAACTCTTCCTATTTTACTCCCTCCCTCGCTCACATCTCTTTCATTTTGTTGCCGTGATGACTCGTCCTTGTGTGTCCTTTCTCTCGCTCACCTCTTTTTTTCATGTCAGCCAGACATGCAAGATGTTATGGCGAACACTGAGGGTGTGTGACGGGCGAGAGACACTCAAAGCCAAAGAGGAGGAGGGAGAGAGACAGTGGAGTGGAAGGAAGAGAAGAAAGAGGACAGGAGTGAGAGGAACGAGGGAGAAAGATGCGAAAAGAGAGAGAGAGCGAGAAACAGAAGGAGATAAGGAAACGGATAAAGTGTGAGAGAAAGGACAGACAAGGGCGAGTCGTCACGGCAACGAAATGAAAGAGAAGTGAGCGAGGGAGTAAAACAGGAAGAGTTAACAAAGAGAGGGCCGTTACGCGAATGAAAGGAGATGGGAGAGAGAGAGAGAGAAGGAAGAGTCTTGAGGATGCAATTATTCTGGGTCATAATTTCAAGAAATAATTTTTGTTTTAGAAGTGATCATTAGAGAGAGAGCGAGAGAGAGAGAGAGATGACATGTGACAAAGGTCCCAGGCTGGATCTGAACCCAGGATGCAGTTTGCTTGATTACATATTTATTGTAGAATTGATCAATGCTACACTGGTTGTCTGCAGGAAACTGTAGCATTGTTTCAGAGGCTTTTCCTCTCTGCCGTAAATACAATTCTGTGGGAAACACTGAATACTCATATTCTGAAACTTTTTTGGGCATGAAAATGGCCTGATTTAAAGATATTGAACATTGGCACAAACCAATCCAAAACTCCTGGTATGAGCATTGGCCCGCAAGAGCCCAGATCAGCCCAACTCCAGCACTTGACATCAGTTGTATGACATTAGCCTCTATGCACTTCCCACTCTCATCAATGCCTGCCATTATACCCTATAGCTTCATGCTCTCACAAGTGTCCTTGTGAGCACGTACACACACACACACACACACACACACACACACACACACACACACGTGGCTTTCAAAGCTTTTCCAGTGTCCTTTTTCACTGCTGGCAGAAAATAACGCAAGATTGACACATAAACAGACACGTGCATGCAGAAATCCAGAAGCACAACATACATACATGAAGACACACACACACACACACACAAACCCATACACACACACACCAAAGCTTTACAGCCTCCCGGATCTCACCTCTGTGAAGAGGTAGAAGCCATGCTGAGTTGTACTCTGGTTGAGAATATAAAGGGTCCAGTGTATGTGTGTGTGTGTGTGTGTGTGTGATGAGATGAGCAAGGTAGCAGGGTAGAAAAGCTTTGTTGTGCTAATCACTCGATTCTCATTTGACATCTATAGAAGTCTATATGCTACACACACACACACACACACACACACACACACACACACACAGTGAGGCAGCAGTAGTGTTATATCTCTGTGTACCTATAGCTTCCAGCTGCGTCTGCTCTTCATATGAAAGACTGACGAATGAATGGACCCTCGGTGCTATACGGCATTGTCCAGCTTTAAAGGAAATGCAGAATCCCAAGTCAGTGTAGAGAAAGCTCAAATATGAAATCTAAATCAGGGATGTCAGGGACCCTCAAGCAGACGCGCATTAACCCTAACCCTCCCAGCAATCATTGCTCCATCATGGAGGTCCACTGGAGACTTGGCTGTGTACAAGTATGGCTAAATATATACTGTAACAACCAGTCTAGAAAAAGAGATTGTTGTGGTGTGTCTGTAGATCCATCCAGTAACGTTCTCAGTAAAAGTGAACAGTGTGATCAGGTAGATTTGTCTCCAAATGTAGGTTACTGTGACTCAGAAAACTGTCTTGTCTTTAGCCCCTAGTCTCTACTAGTCTGGGAACTCCCTGGAACCCTGGGCGTTCCTGAAGAACCACCTACATAGGTGAAAGTCGTTTCTCTCGTTTTTCATGTACAGTTTCTTCAGCTAGGCAGCTCAGTTGACTTGAACATGTTCACATTTTATCTAGTACGCCGTCGTTGCACTGCGAAACATACCTTTAAAGCTTAACAAGTCATTTAAACCAGTCTTAAAATCAAACAAATGGGCAATTCTGCTAACAGGTTGAGATGATTTCATTTGATTCCAACACAGTTTATTTTATTTTGGGAAGTTTCTTGAAATGTGCGACGCTAAAATAAGGCAGAGTTGAGATGTCGCTCGAGTCAAGAAAATGCCTGAAGCAAGTTGACTTGCATTTGAAAACAAGTAGAATTGTTTCACGTCTTTTACGGATAAGAATATACTGTAATTCATTATAATAAGAATAAGACACTCAATACTAGATTAAATGACTTGTTAAGTTGAACATTTTATTTTGTAGTGTGGCGTCAAAACCTTTTTTCGTCAAAGTTTACTTTTCCCCATTAGTGATGATGTAAGTATGCGCAGAAGTCAACCTGAAGCATGTTCTTATTTTATTCCAGTCAGATAAGTAGATGAGAGACATGAAGTGAATCCCGGCGTACGTTGATCACAGTCTCGACATGAAAAGCAGACAGTTGCAGTGACAGTAAGCTTTCTAAAGCTCTTTTTTTTTTTTCTTGCTCTAGTTTTCTCTTTCACACATACATCTGGATGACGGTAAGCTATTTAAAGCTGGAAGACAACTTCTGAAAAGGCTGATAGTTTTAGGGTTAGATGATATACTGGTCTGCCAAATATAGCAGATATAGATATTGGGCTTTTATGAAAACTCATATCTGGTCCAGTCAGTGTGGTCCACCTCTGATATGATGGAGGTTCCTCCCTGACCACAGATAGTCAATATGTTTTATTTTGTATTTTTTTTCTATCAGCTTCAGGGGTGTCAGTCTGTGAAACCTGCCTCACCTTAAGGTGCTGCTGACCCACCTAGAACTATTTCATCAGTCTGGCTTTCAATGGAGAGTTTTAGTGTCCCATGATGGTCTAGACGCTGTTTCAGTAGCTTTTCTACCCTGATGAGAATACAATTCTGAATGAAACAAGACATGTCATTTTGGCATGAAAACGGTCCAACATACATATATAGAATATTGGCATTAAATATCATCTCTCTTGGTTCCAATCCAAAATGATTCAATGTTTCAATTAAAAAAACACATTGGTCAAACTTTAGTTGGTACTTTACTTTTGTGGAAATGTGGAAGTTCTCTCTCTCTCTCTCTCTCTCTCTACAAGGTGTTAAAATTACAAAACCTGACACTAGTATTCACACACACACACACACACACACACACACAGCTCTTTTCAGGTCTTGTCACCTTTTCACGTCCATGGGGTGACTTAAAACCATTTAGCTCCCACCAGTGAGTTGTCTTTGAACTCCGTAATCACGGGGAGGGCCCCCCTGTGGCGCGACAGGCTAAGGCGCGCTAGTGACATTGCCGGTTAGAATCCAAAATTTCCAGTCTTTGCCGTCGCTCTCTACCGTAAATTAGTATTACTATTGCAACAGTGCAACAATTTGCAACAGTCAGCTCTGCATGGATTCCAATGGAGGGTTTTAGTGTCCCATGATGGTCTAAATGCTGTTTCAGAGGCTTTTCCACCCTGACAAGAATAAAACTCTGGGGGAAACACAGAATTCTTGTAATTTTGTCAGATTCTTAGGCATCAAATTGATCAAAATCATTGATCAAAAGATATTGGCACAAAAAAACTTGAATCCAAACCCCATATTGATCAGGTTGTTTTTGTTGTAGCTCTGCCTCTCTATGTGGGGTTGTATTAATAATCAGAAAGTCCACTGCCAATCCATCAGTTCTCTGCTCTATCACTTCTGACTTGCCTTGCAGTTATTTGCTATTGACCTGCTACGTGTTTACCAGGCTGGTTTGTTTGGCCCAGGAGCTGTATTATTACACCTGTCTTACATCATTGGTGTGTTTGTGTCTACATGTGAGAGAGAGAGAGAGAGAGAGAGTGAGTGAGTGAGTGAGAAAGAGAGAGATGTAATTGGTTACCTAAAGATTGAGAGAATATGACAAACAGAACCCTTTCATCGTTCCCTACTGAGAGAGTGATGAAGGGGTATGGAGAGGAAGCGTTTCATGGTAGAAACCCCAGTCAGATATACCTTCAATGAGTATGTTTCACTGTGAACATACTCACTGTTTCACTGTGTCATTGAAGTTTTATTTAAACCCCATAGCTTCACTTAACCTTGTATCTTTAAAGAGGAAAGAGTTGAAAAACCATTTGATTTCCCCCGTGGATGCATGGATGTATTTTTCCTCATGTAAAACTAACAAACAGGGTAAAAGATCAGAGATGCAATGTTTCTGCAGTTCACCTTAAAGACTTCAGTTTGATAAAAAGCCGTGTTTAGTATTAGCCTGCATTCTTGACCCCTGGCCTTGTGCCTGTGTGTCTGTGTTTTTTCAGCGTTTCATTTGAACGGAGCTGAACTCTCGCCTGTATACTAAAACAGCCATCTATACCCTGGTCTTGAAAAACAGCAGAGAGATGAAAGGAGAGAGAGAGAGAGAGGTAGAGTTTGAGTCTTGCCTCCACAGAAGGCGCTACCGAACGAAAGCAGCAGTGTATGTGTGTACTGCTGGTAGTTGGGTCTTTTTCTACTGAAGAATTTGTCTCTTGAACCAAAAAAATACAACACCATGTGGACAGCTTGGTGCCTCTCCAGGGAGCCCATTTATATTAAGGTTCTTCCACACAGGTTTGGTACATATGGTTAAACATTCCAGTCAGGCAAGATCCAATTTTGAACATTTATAACTTATTTATGTGGTTTACATTGGAGTTCTCCAAGGCCTTCTTTCTAGGCCTTCGTTCAATCATACAGGGAGAAATCCATCCTCCTTCATCCAGCCTCAATAGACCAGAATGCAATGCAGCCACTAGATATGCTGTCTTTTAGGAAGCGGTACGACTCTCCTCAACTGGAAAAACGTCCTCTCCTGCTTTACGCCATCGCCACTGTTATTGCTGTCTCCGCCGACACGAACCTGTGCAGCTGAATGCTGAATGCTGAATGCTGAATGCACAACTTCAGGCGCATTCTCTGGGGGTCGCCGAAAGGCATTCTGCGAAAAGTAGGAAATCACTAACTGAAGTAGAAGTAGACGAGGCAGAGTAAATTACAACAATTCATCACAAAATAACCCGGAATGAGAGTACCTGAGGGTGGCTTTTTACTGTAACTCTGCTATGGAACTCGACACACACCAGTAAAAGGTAAAAAAAAAAGGTCCAGGGAACCAAGAAATTCAATTCAGTGATGATCTCTTTGAACTGTTTTTACTTTTTTTTCTTTCTTTTTTTTCACATCACAGCAACAAAAGAAGCCAATAACAATCAAGTTGAGTTTTGGGAAATGTTTTTTCCCCCATTAATCTTTATGGTGTTTGATTGCAATTCTATTTTTTTTTATTTCAACCCACCACAATCCACTTAAAACACTCACTTCATTTTTGTACATTTCTTTTTGTAATCGATTTAAAAAATAAACGTGTGTGTGTGTGGTAGGGTGGGGTCGGGGGGGTGGGGTTAATCTGCCAGAAGTTCACGGCCAATAGGATTTGTTGCTTTGGTGCCTGTTACCGTGCAGAGTAGTACGATTTACGGCACGTTGTAAAGTTGATCTACAACCAGGGTTTTGCTACAGTGCTGTGATCTGGGGCAGCTGCCTCGCATCTCTGTAGAAAATAGTGGCTGGCGGAGAGAAAAGAGGAGGACAGGTTTATAGCATGTAGTGTTAGCGTGTGTGTGTGCATAATATGTGTGGCAAATTTATTTGTGTGTGTGTGTGTGTGTGTGTGTGTGTGCGTATGCGAGAGAGAAGTGCTTGCCCGGCTTTCCATCTGGAAGAGCACATTGTCTCTACTTTGATCTTGTTTTCACTTTACTATCATAATGCAGAAGATAAAACTTTGCAGTGCACTGACAGCACAGGTCCGGCGCTGTCTTTCTTTCTCTCACTCTCTCATTCTCTCTCTCTCTTTGTGCTCTTCTATCGTTGTGTCCTAAATCCCCGGGAGAGAAAACAGGCAGAGGCTCGTCACGTTGGTGGGGTTGTTATACTCACCTGTCTATGTGTTTAACTGTCTGTCTGTCCTCGTCCGTCCTGGGAGACTTGTCAGCTTGAGAGACTCCATTTTCCCCTTTGTCTAAATCCCAAGTGTGGGCAGAGTTAGACATGTCGGCTGTAGAGAACCACTTGTTAGGTCTCTCTCTAATCTCACCCCTCCAGCCTGTGAGGCCTGGTGTTCGTTGGGTATCGACTGGCAGCTTTTCAGGGGTCAATAAGGCTCTCCTCTCAGCTGTTGGCTTCAGGGTGCCTGCAACTTTCATAAAGTTGAATCCAAGACTTTTTAAGGCCAGTTCTTATGAAATATACAACCAATTTCCCCTGTGAAATGAATATAATAATGGTAGAAAAAAACAGTAGACCAACTGGAATATGGGTCTAAAAACAAAGACCTCTAAAAGCTTAAAAACTGTACGCAACAATTATGAAGGACTTGTAAAACCCTTGAATACACATCATCAAATACAAGAATTTCTTCATGACCTGCAGGCATCTTCAGCCTTCCTCCCACTGGTAAACTCTCTCATTTCTGTAATCACGGTTATGTAATTATGATTACACAGTGAAGAAATATCACAGGCGTGGCATCAGATGTTAGTCGCAAACTACCTAAAAAGTTCAGAAAGACACTGCCTCAAAACCGAACCGTTTTGGGCCTTTAAGATGGTTCAACTGCATTACTTTTTATTGATGTGTTAAAGTAAAATGGGAAATATGATACCAGCAAACTGAAAGACTGCGTGGCTGACAAACAAGACTTTACTCATTCCATTTCTCATCAGATTATCTTCATCATACAGTATCTTGAAAATGAAAAATGATACCAATGACTCAATGATTTCTTAGCCAGTTGCTTGAAATGTCTGGCTTTCAAAACTCACTTTCTGACCTGGAACAAAAACTTCCCCCAGATATTGGAATTTCAAGACAGTTTTACAAAATGTCATTTTTTTCCAGGGTTTGTCTGAGTAAATGTTTCAGAAGTGAGATTGTGTCCACTGCAATTTCACCTTTGGAAGACTACTTTTCATCCAAGCTGATCAAAGATTTCAAGGATAGGTAGAAATGAGCCACCTTTCATTACATTTATGTCAATCATGTTTTTGTAGACCTTGTAAAAAAAAGAAAAAAAGAAATGGAAAGTAAATATGAAACTTCTGTGCAGAGAAAAGGGTATATCAAACTCTTTTAGTAGATTTTCATAATTCATGAATAGGGTCCTGATAAATGTATTTTAGCGATTACAAAAAAGTCAAATCTCAATAGATGACAATGCAGGGGTGATGTAAGGTTTTTGGTTCCTGCACAGATTGTTACACTGAAAGTTCACATTTTCTGGTAAGGAGTTAAAAAAGTTTAAAAAAAACTTCAAGGTGCATTTTAACATCAATGTAGCATTAATCATTACCATATTAATTTAAGACTTTATAGAATTACTGTAAACAAACAAGACCATCGCTAGAAGCCTGGCAGCCTTTGCCAGCCTCTACACTGCATTTTACATTGTGTGCCACCGAGTCAGATTTTTGGCGGGAAATCTACTGGGTTGCTTTACGGCACAAAACAGGAAGAGGGCGCTGTTCTTCCAGCGCTATCGGAGCTAAAACGTTTTAGAGTTTCTGGCAACGGCAGATGGTGGAAGGAGTGAAAGGAAGATGGAGAAATCACTTTCAACATGTTGATCCTCTTCAAAGACAAAGACGCCAGGGGGCAGGAAGCAACAGGGTTTATGGGAAATATAGTCTTCATTTTGAGAAACACTAACAACTAACAATACCACTGGAGATAGAGGCTACAAATTGTTACCACCATGTTCTCATTAACTTGCAGTAATTATACCAAGGTATGACACTTAATTTGCCAATGATATATTGATGTTTAAAAATGATACACAGAGCACCTTTAAAAAATATTGGAAAGTTAAACATTAAAAAAGTATAACAGACAGTACGCAGGCTGAGATTGGCAAATATTGTTGTTATGATCATCATTATCATCATCATTATCATCATCACTATCATCATCATCATCATCATCATCATCATCAATCTTTTCAAATCTGTTTCTATAATGAGCCCATAACAGCATGAAGATGATCACACACACACACAATGGAACAGCTGGCATCTGTTCTGGTATGGCATCTTCATCCAAGGGGCCGCATCATCTGCCCTCGCTCTCGTTTTTTTTTCTCTCTCTCTCGCTCACTCTCTCTCTCTCTGTACTTCTATCTCACTTCCCTCATTCTCCCTTTTTCTTTCATCCACCATCTTTCATCTCTCTCTTTATCACATATCTTTCTCTCTCTAACACACAGTGTCTACTACACCACACTATCTTGTATCTTCTGATATTATCACACACATACAACACACACCTCTATTACTAGCCCCGGTGTGTCCCACCCCCCTCTGTGTCACCTCCTCTGTTTCTTGGCTGTTCAAACAAATGCCCTCTATCTCTTCATCCACCCATTCAAGGACACCTCTCCTGCTCTCTCTCTCTCTCACACACACACACACACACACACACACACACCACTCCTGCTTCTTTTGCAATGTATATATGATTCCACTTAGCCAGCAGACCCATTATGGCAGCCAAAAGACACTCCTTTGGTGAATCTCTCTGAGGAGTTTTACAAGTCCCTTCTCATGTCCGCTTCAGAAAGTCTAGAAATACCTTTTCAATGCAAAAGGATGGTTAACTTATTGTTTGGTAGTTTACCTTGCTAGTTTGTGTGTATGTGTTTTGTTGTATCTCAATCCTTAATCCTCAATAATTGCCATCAAAAGCATAGACCGATGAGGATAATTTGAGTTACAGCGGCCTGGAATGGACAAAAACAATAAAGTCTACGGGGCACAAAATTATGTTACTTATTGAGGTGGTGGTGTGGGAGTTGAAGACACTCGGGTAGTGGGTCTCGGAGAGTCTGGGCACCCCCTACATCAGTGGTTCTCAACCATGGTCCCTAGAGGCCCAAGAACCTGCACTACAGTGACACTACAGTAGCTCATTTCACTCATTCGTTCCTCCTCTCTGGTTGAAGGTGTGTTGATCAGTGGTGATTGGCCGGCATAAAAACCCACTGACTCTTGGGCCTCCATGGCACATCATTGAGACACACCATATCATGGCACATCATTGAGAATTTCAGGGAGCAATAGTCTCACATCATCTAATATGTATATTTGGTAGCCTGTCTTCACTGTCAACAGACTATAACATGAGACGATTTGATATCTTTTAATAAATGTGTCTAGTGCTTAGGTCTCCCACAAGTCATGGAATTTTTTGAGAGGTGTATTCAAGACAGGGAAAGTCAGGGAATTCGATAAATTATCTTGGAAAGTCTGGGACTATCTGGGGATTTTGCAACTGGGTCACTTTACAGGAATAAAGTAACATGTATTTTCCAACTTGTTTGACACATGCATTGCCTTAGATCGGAGTGGAAACCAAACTGAAAAAACAACATTAATAGACCAAGGATGGAAGAACATTTTTAGATCATGGAAGCGCTCCGACTTAGTTATGGAAAGTCATGGAAAAGGCATGGAATTTTTCAGGGGCCAAGGGACGTCAAGGGGCCTTGACGTCCAAAGCACTAAACAAACTCAAGAGGTTTTATCCGCTTGCATTGGTCCTCATCCATCAAAAAAACAGATTACGCAAACACACCATAGTGTGTGTGGTAATATGAAACCAATAACCACAACATTCACAAGAGTATCAAACATTAATTACAAGCTTCTGGTTTTAATTTAATTATGTGTCCCCATGCAATGAAATCAGGGACTTTGGCAAAACATGACATTGACATTGATTGGCCTAATGGGGGCGGTATATTTAACTGTCAAACTGGTGCGATTTTGATGAAACCCCCACGAGTTCTAAGCACTCGTGGGATGCCTCTTGTCCAATCACAATGCATGGTCAGAACCAAATGTTGTACAAAAATGTTGAAACAGTTATTTAGTGGTTTATTTGCTGCAAAACGAAAGGACATATTTAGGCTTGAATCTCGCCAGAGCTCGCAAAATTGTGTCCAATTAATAATGGACCTTGTGACGTCTCTTCGTGTAAACATCTTTCTCTCTTTTCCATTCAGTCATACTGATTATCTCCCGCGTGTGCGTATATATGTGTGTGTGTGTGTGTGTGTGTGTGTGTGTGTGTGTCTTCCTCTGCACAGTTTACTCTTATCTACCCGATCTTTATTCTCTTCATACTCTCGTTTCTTCCTGCCTGTGGAAATTATTGTGACCCTAATCTTTCTCTCTTTCTCCGCTCCCGGTTTAACCCTTTTATACCGCGAGTAGCGTCGGACGCCCAGGCGGACAAAAGGTGCTGTCACACACACAACAATGAACGGACCAGGGGATGTCTCTGTCTGGCTCTCTCACACACACACACATACGCACACACGGGTGTCAATTCACTATAAGCTAAGCTATGGCAAAATGCCTGTATCTATCATTTGCCACCAAACCAACCACCATCAACTAAATTTCCAAATGATAAATGATAGAAATTAAATGATAGAAATCCTTATTGATTTAATGTGAGAAATTATTAGACGTAGGTCACAAAAATGATCATCTTATGTGAATTTGGGGATTTTTACCTACATTTCTGGCGACTTTCCTCTCCAATACACTGATAAAAACCACAAGATCAAATTTGGATTTACATAGGCTAAGTTATGGTGAGTGCCACACCTTGTTACACACAATTGACACCCTAATAAACACACACACACCAGACTAATATGTGGTGATATTAACCTGGGTTGAACACCAAGCTTAATGTGTTTAGCTGCGGCTGTCTTAATGAGTCTGCACTACGCCGTCTTGAAGAAGGGTCAAAGGTCAAGGCCGACCGTCACCACCTTTTGGCTTTTGCTAGCAGTGTCGGGCTCCAAAACGTGTTTCTCCTTGCTCATCTCAATAGGAGGGAGTATTATATATATATATTTTTTAAGTCAGTTTCCTCTCCTGTGAACGATCAGGACACCAAAAAGCGTTGTTGTCCGATGTTCTTGTCATTCTTTACTGGATAAAATCTAAGTAATGGGATTACTTCCACACAGAGAAAGTCAACTTTTCTACCATTTCTGATCAAAGTAGTGGGATTACTTCCACCCAGAGAAAGTAACTTTTCTACCATTTCTCATCAAAGTAGTGGGATTACTACCACCCAGAGAAAGTAACTTTTCTACCATTTCTGATCAAAGTAGTGGGATTACTTCCACCCAGAGAAAGTAACTTTTCTCATCAGCAGCTCAGTGTGAGAGGACAATGACTAATAATTATAGAGGCGGGGATGTGGGATAATGATAGGTTTGGGTTAATTGAACTTAACTGAACTTCAGTTTGATATGAAAAGTAACAAAATACTAAAAGTAACAAAAACAAAAGAAAAAACGTCTGGGAAAAGTAATATTACTGAGAAACTCATTTTACACACACTCACACACACACAGTGGAACAGCTGCCATCTGTTCTGGTATGGCATCTTCATCCAAGGGGCCGCATCATCTGCCCTCACTTGTCCACTAGTGTTGCGCTTTATCAGAAACCATGAATTTCTACAAATTCACGGTGTCCGTCTTCTGAAAGCCAAAGAGCGTTTAAAAATGTTGGACAGCGTTTTTTTTTTCCGAACTTGGTTTCGCAGCATAATGACATTCAACGAGCCATAGCCTCCTCATCTATTCGCTGATTGAAGTGTGAGAATCAGCGTTTTCGCAGATTACATGTTGCTCCTCTATGTTATTATATGTAAACCGAAAGCCTTAACCAGGGCCCTTAACTGTGATTACTGATTTGGGATTACATGGGGGGGGGGGGGGAGAAAAGCAATTGAAAGTGATTATAGCACTAGTGGAAATATTACTTCTTTTTTTTCTTAGTGGTGGATGATCTCTAAGCGACCTGACCCAAAGTGCTACTGGGTCCAAACGTGTCATTTTACAAAGGTGGCTAAAATAAATCCAGTCCTGAAACAATTTGCTACTTAATTAAACTAACGAATTAGTCCATTAAGAGTTCATTAAAAGTCTCGCCGCCACTCGAAAAGAGCGGGAAACAGATGCCTAGACGGAGAGATAAGGACACGGCTTTTCCCTCGACTGTCCTCTGATGGCTCCTGAATCCCAGCCAACTGCAAAGACGAGAGCTAGAGAGTGGGTGGATGAATGGATGAGAAAACAAGAGAGAGGGAGAGAGAGAGAGAAGCCAAAGTCTAAAGGGGAAGTCTTATTGGAATAGACTTTTGGGTGAGTGTGTGTGTCTGTGTGTTATGGTTATTCCTCAGGGTATTGTCAGTAAATGGTTTCACTCAACAGGGTTACAGCACCATGAAGGGTTCTGCTATGGTACCAGCATAAGGAACAATTTCATGCTACTATATAGAACCCTTTTTGTGTAGAATTTGGGTAAAATTGTCTCCATAGTAACAGAAATCCCCAAAAACAGGCACTGCCGATGCCTTCATGCATTCCAGCATGTCATATATTCCTGAAGGGCTCTTTACGGCACCGAGTCCTAGGTAGCACCATTTGAGCATAGAGGACATTTCTAAAAGAGAGTTCTGTTATGGTGCAAGCCAAAAGAACCATTTTCTGCTACAGTGGTCACCACTGTGGTCTTCATCTTCATTGGGCTGCGTCCCAAAGCTTTTCCTCCCCTCCCTCACTACCACTACCGCTCCTACCAGGAAGCAACTCGGAGGAGGCGAGGGGAGGGATGGAGTGGAGAGGAGAGGAGAGGAGGGAGTCAGGGATAGTGGAGGCCATTTGGGGGCGGTTTATTTGCTACTCCATCATCAAAAATGGACGTCTGCTATTGATGAAGTGGCCCCGTCATAACTGACGTAGCCAGTTAAAGTTTTTATGCACTTCTGATATGATCGATACGATCTATCTATCTATCTATCTATCTATCTATCTATCTATCTATCTATCGATCTATCTATCTGCTTTTATATAGTGTAAGTACTATAAACTATCTTTCCCTTTCTCTTTGCATTTTTCTGAAAGCTACCAAGGGTTACGAGTGTGTGTGTGTGTGTGTGTGTGTGTGTGTGTGTGTGTGTGTGTGTGTGTGTGTGTGTGTGTGTGTGTGTGCATGCGTGCATGTGTTTGAAGGTAATTGAGTAGAGAGTCTAAAAGTGTGTATGTGTAATTGTGGGTTTTATTGTGTAGTGTGTCAAATTCCACAGTGCCCATGCACTCTCTCTGTATCGTGTGTGTGTGTGTGTATGTGTGTTTGTGTTGAAAGGTAACAATAGTGTGTCTAATCCAACAGTGCTTGTTTGTACGTCTTATCTCCTCTCACACACCTTGTCTCTAGGCTACTCAGGCTGCTATCCTGCTGCTACACACACACACACACATACAGGCACATACCTTTCTTGTGGCTTTCATAGCAGATAAAAATCCAAGGCTGTTTAAGACCTGATGGTTGTTAGAATAGAGAAAGTTGACTGATGGACGAGTTAAAGACAGACTGGTTTGACACACACACACACACATGCGCACAAAAACACAGTATAACGGCGTGATGGAAAGTGTGTATCTGAATCTGTATGGTGAGTTTGATGTCTGAATCACATCCACCAGCTGTCATTATGACATTATGGACAGGATCGCTATAGAGATAGACCTTTGTTTAACCAGAAACCTTGTTTAACCTCTTCCTGCAACAACTCACTTCTCACGAGATTTCAGAGCGAGACTTCTGTTTCTGGTTAAACAAAGGTCTGTCTCTGTAGGGATCCTTTCCGTAATGTTGTCAGACACTTCCAATAACAATCTGAGCCTGTCAGTGGAAAAAACAAGCACTTTTAGTGGACATAGCTTTGATTGGGCGCAGTTGCCCCAAAGGATTACGTTGCAGCCATTGCAGCCCGTTTCACGACTGCTGGCTGAGGCGATCTACTGGAGCAATTCCAAAACCTTTTGTACCCATTAGTCATTTAGACCCCAAAATATGTACAAATAGGGCCCAGGCTTAAAAATACCGGAATTATCCTTTAAGTGTACGAGTGGTGTTCTGACTAGCTAACAAGCAGTTCACCTACAAACATGATGAAGTGGCTAATTGCTTCTACACCGAGAATATGTCATAAGTGTCAAAAATCCTGTTAACAGTAGTGGCTGACCAATCAAACGCATGTGTAGCCCGGCCCCATCCTGCTTGGATGAACAATCGAGCGCAAAAAATGCTGTTGACAGCGGTGGCTGACCAATCAAACGCAAGTGTAGCAGCGGTGGATGACCAATCAAACGCAAGTGTAGCTCCCATCCGGCAGTGGCTGACCAATGAAAGCTCTCTTGGGAGCCCCGGCCTAATGTGCAGCCCCGCCCCATCCTGCAGGCTGCAGCCAGGGGTACCTCGTTAAAAACTGGTCTGAGATGGTAGGTCTAATTTCACCTCTCGGTGGTGAAGAGGCGGTGTGTTAAAACAGGGTCCGAGACGATCGCGGTCTCAAGTGGTCTTGGGAGGTAAGCCAGATGCTATTGGCTTTTTTATGAAATATTAGCTAACAACACAAATGCATACACATACAAAAGATACAACTCTCTCTCTCTCTTACACACACACACACAGACACAGTGTAAAAGTGGGCTTTAAAGGAAATATTGAGGCGTGTGTATGTGTGTGTTGTGAGATATGTCAGTTTGACAGTGCGGTAGTAAAGCTGAGCCAAGTTGACTCTCGCTCTCTGTCCTCTACAATACAGAAATCCATAATTCTGCTGTCACTGCCTAACCCCCCGACAAGCTACATCACTGTGTATGAGTCCATAGGTTTCTAATAACATTCTCTCTCTCTCTCTTGTCTCCAACAGGTAAATCCCTGCTTGCCTTCTCACCCACACTAAAAGTAAGAAAATCAATACCTGTTATCTCTCTCCCTGTCTCTTTTTTTCTCTCTCTCTTTCTCTTTCTCGCATCCCTTGCGCTGCAGCTCCCTCTCTGTGGTTATACACACACTATTACACATCAAACGTTGATATATATGTGCATATGGTATATATATATACAACACCATCAGTAAATCGACTGTGCAAGTACATAAACACACATGCACTTTTGCACACACACACACTTAAACACACACATGCGTGTGTGTGTTTTGTGTTGAGTTTTCACTTAAACCAAAGCGAGAGTACGGTGATGAGATACGACTGAGATGTTGAAAAATCTTGCAGTTGTTACTTTAAAAAGAAAGATATTTCTCATTCTAAAAGTAATATGATTACTTTACTTATTGCTCCCTAGGAGCAGTAACTTGTTACTCATTAAATTACTTTTCTGTTTATCCTTTACTGGATGAAGGTAGTGGGATTACTTCCACACAGAGAAAGTAACTTTTCTACCATTTCTCATCAAAGTAGTGGGATTACTTCCTCTCAGAGAAAGTAACTTTTCTGCCATTTCTCATCAAAGTAGTGGGATTACTTCCACTCAGAGAAAGTAACTTTTCTACCATTTCTCATCAAAGTAGTGGGATTACTTCCACACAGAGAAAGTAACTTTTCTACCATTTCTCATTAAAGTAGTGGGATTACTTCCTCTCAGAGAAAGTAACTTTTCTACCATTTCTCATCAAAGTAGTGGGATTATTTCCACCCAGAGAAAGTAACTTTTCTACCATTTCTCATCTTATCTTTCTCAGTGTGAGAGGACAGGAAAAAGTCTGAGAAAATCAATGATCTAAATTTAAATCATTCGAAGTATTTGTCACATTCACATACAGGATGTATAGTGAAATGAAAGTGGCAATGCTTACGGGATTGTGCAAAAACAAAATAACAACAGTATATACAATATATAGAATCAACAGAAGCTACCCTATTTACAATATATTAAGAATACAAATAAAAAAGTATGGAAAATATGTGAAAGATACACTACCGCTCAAAAGTTTGGGGTCACTTAGAAATGTCCTTATTTTTGAAAGAAAAGCACAATTTTTTAAAATTAAAATAACATTAAACTGATTAGAAATACAGTCTAGACATTGTGACATTGTGGTAAATGACTATTATAGCTGGAAACAACTGATTTATAATGGAACATCTACATAGGCGTACAGAGGCCCATTTTCAGCAACCATCACTCCTGTGTTCCAATGGCACATTGTGTTAGCTAATCCAAGTTTATCATGTTAAAAGGCTAATTGATCATTGAAAACTGTTGTGCCTTTTAAAGAAGCAATACAATTGGCCTTCCTTAGGCTGGTTGAGTATCTGGAGCATCAGCATTTGTGGGTTCGATTATGGTCTCAAAATGGCAGGAAAAAAATAACTTTCTTCTGAAACTCGTCAGTCTATTCTTGTTCTGAGAAATGAAGGCTATTCCATGCGAGAAATTGCCAAGAAACTGGAGATCTCATACAACGGTGTGTACTACTCCCTTCACAGAACAGCGCAAACTGGCTCTAACCAGAATAGAAAGAGAAGGGAGGCCCCAGTGCACAACTGAGCAAGAGGACAAGTACATCAGAGTCTCTAGTTTGAGAAACAGACGCCTCACAGGTCCTCAACTGGCAGCTTCATTAAATGGTACCCGCAAAACACCAGTCCCAACGTCAACAGTGAAGAGGCAAGTCCAGGATGCTGGCCTTCTAGGCAGAGTAGCAAAGAAAAAGCCATATCTGAGACTGGCCAATAAAAGGAAAATATTAAGATGGGCAAAGAACTATTTAGGGAAGTAGCAGTCAGCTGGTATTTTGTCTATAATGGAGTGGCCAGCGCAGTCACCAGGTCTCAACCCTATTGAGCTGTTGCTGGGAGCAGCTTGACCGTATGGTACATAAGAAGTGCCCATCAAGCCAATCCAACTTGTGGGAGGTGCTTCAGGAAGCATGGGGTGAATTTTCTTCATATTACCTCAAGAAATTGACAGCTAGAATGCCAAAGGTCTGCAAGGCTGTAATTGCTGCAAATGGAGGATTCTTTGACGAAAGCAAAGTTTGAAGGACAAAATTATTATTTCAAGTAGAAATCATTATTTCTAACCTTGTCAATGTCTTGACTATATTTTCTATTCATTTTGCAACTCATTTGATGAATTAAAGTGCGAGTTTTCACGGAAAACATGACATTTTCTGGGTGACCCCAAAGTTTTGAGCGGTAGTGTATATAAATGTGTGGAGTCACTATATATACGTATGTCTATGTGTGTGTGTGTGTGTGTGCCTAAGAGGGGCAGTGTGTGTGTCTTGGTGGGGGCCCTGGTGAGGTCGGAGTTCACAGTCCTGATGGCCTGAGGAAAGAAACTCCGTCTCAGTCTCTCTGTTTTGGCAGCGTGACTACGGAGGCGCTTGCCTGACCGCAGCAGCTGAAACAGTCCGTTGTTGGGGTGGTGAGGATCCTTCATGATCCTGCAGGCTCTGGTTCTGCACCTCCTGGTGTATAAGTCCTGCAGGGAGGGGAGTGTAGTTCAGCCGAACGCACTACTCTCTGCAGAGCCTTCCTGTCCTGAGCGGAGCTGTTGCCAAACCAGGCAGTGATGCTTCCTGTCAGGATGCTCTCTACAGCTCCAGAGTAGAAGGACTGAAGGATCCTCAGGGAGACTCTGAATTTCCTCAGCTGCCTGAGGTGGTAAAGGCGCTGCCTCGCCTTTCTCACCAGAGTGTATTAAAATGCCTTTGAAACAGAACAGACCAGGGTTAGCAGACCAATATCCATACTATCTGCTTAAATAAACAGTTGGACTTCATGTCCCATAACTATTCATTTCCTGTTGTCCTTTTTTCTTACACTGCCCATTTTGGAGTTTTGCCAGCTTTCCTACTTCACTTTGCTCTTTAAATTAAATTCCTCTCTTAAAAGGTCTTGCATTTGGCTTTCTGCACATACCCTGGAGAAGGAGAGGAAAATGTCTGAAGTGGATTGAATGAGTGTAATCAATAAGGGTTTGCGGCTTTTACCTGGATTCACCTGCTCGGCGTAGTTAAAAGGAAAGAATGGGCAGCATTCTCCACCTTCCTGAACCGAACGACCACCGGTCTACCTTTTAAATCACCTGGCTGAACCCGGGCAGACGAGGAGACGAGCGGGGAAAGAAAGAAAGTCAAAGGTGGAAAGTAGGGATTAGTCGCATCGGAGCGGACAGTTCGGTCTGTGCAGTATATTTGGGGGATGTGGGCATATATTATAGACCTTTATGTCCAGATGAATGCCCTTTCGCCTGAGTGTAATTCTGTGTTGTCGCGGGATGATGGAGGTGAAGAGAAGGGAGCGTTCATCCTTTTCTACCATCCAAGGCGCCTCAGGGATGAATCTGCCCAACCAGAGAAAGAAAGAAAGACAGGGAGATGAAAAGAAAGAGAAGGGCAGAGCAGAAAGAAGGAAGAACAAAAAAAAACAAGCCTCAGTGGCTTAATCCACCTGAGCTGACCCAGAAGTAGAGGAAAGGTGGGAAAAAAAATAGAGAGAAAGAGGAGAGAAGAGAAAAGTAGAGATGCGCGTGGAGGAAACGGAGAAAGAAAGGGATGGCGAGAAGATTGACGGTTAATCCCGGTCAACTAATGAGAAGGTGGAAAGAGGAAGAGGAAGAGAAAGGGAGTGTTAATCCACATTGTCCTTCACACCTACCGGCTTCGGTGTCGGTCACAAGCGAACGTCTTCTCCTTTGTAGCAGGGGACGTGGCGACAAGGGTTCGACTGACACGGGTTTCTGAAGGCCGATACCAATATTTTTGGATTGAAGTTGCCAGTATCTGATAGTTTGTGCAGATATTCAATATCTTAACATTTCAAAATGTGTTTCCCCCAGAGTTTTATTCTCGTCAGGGTAGAAAAGCCACTGAAACAGCGTCTAGACCATCATGGGACACTAAAACTCTCCATTGAAAGCCAGACTGATGAAATAGTTTTTGGTGGCTCAGCAGCTCCTTAAAGGTGCAGATAATAGAAACTTATAATTCTAAATGATCATTATAATATCAAGAAATAACACAAATTCATTATTAAAAGTAAAATATAAATATGGCAAGGAATCTGTCACTGCTGCTCAAGAACATGAGGAATTTCATTTTTTAATTAAATGGAATGTCTTACTTCCTTGCGCTGGTTTCTTGCTGAATAGGAAGAAATGAAGTCGACTGAAGAAGTAATCCAGGATATTCAAGGACATTCTCAATTATGAAATTCTTTGATCCCCCTTGTTAAGGTTCAGGTCACTAAACTTAAAGTCGGGAACATGTGGGTGACATGATGACTCCAAATGATGAGAACAGACCGCCTGTCAGTCTTTGAAGTACTGAGACACAGGCGCGCACACACACACACACACACACACACACACACACACACACACACACTTTACAGGCTGGCATTTAAGTTAATGATATGGAAATAAAGTGGAATTGGAGTAGCATATCGAAAGTCCACTTGACATTTCCAGGCTGACGTGGAAGATGTCTGATGCCGGCTGGGCTTTTCATTACAGCCATGTTGCTTTGCCGCTCTCCGTATCTTCGCCATCGCAGCTCTCATTTTGCCAAGTCACCGAGTTCAACACTCAATTCAATTCTTTCTTTCTTTCTTTTCTCCATTTGAGCTATATTTCCAAGCTGCACTGAGCATTTTGAAGGTTAGAACAGTAAAACGTGGGTCACTGCAATCCATCTCAGCACAAGGCACAAGTGTTATTTTTCTGGAAATAAGTGTAAAAATCTGCCAAGGGAAAAGAATAATTTCACAATCACTGTTTCCATCTTGCCAACTTTATGGCTAGATGTTGCAACTTTTCAGACCTACCTGGCCATTCCATTTATCAAAAGCCTCTGGCACCAAATGCTTTGGGAGTCAACGCATTAACATTTTTGCCAACGTTCCAAAATCGTAGGTTGACTTGGCGCTAAAGTGATATGGTTGATCCTCAGTTTCTGTTGTGAACGTTGGGGCTTTTAGCCACTGGCCAGTCAACTGGGATGAATGAAAGAAGATAGAAGACCTAGGGTGAGCCAATGGGAGAAGAGAGAGGTCCCGAGTGGAGCCAATGAGGAACGAGAGGGCTCTCTCAAATTCCCATGTAAATTAGCTAGACATTGTCATAAAGCACTTTCCAGGAATTGTTACCCAAGCAAACCAATTTGACCCCATGGGGAATCAAGTTTCTTGGGTGTAGTGACAGGGTGACAGCCTGCTTTATAATTGTAATTTTTTAATTAATTAATTTTGTAACTAGAGAGGGCTTAAGAGGCTAAGTAGAATGTAAAAGTGTAGCAGCTATATAGGAACGTGGACAGTGGGGAACGTTTTAACCACAGTTCTTCAATGTTTGAAGGATTACTTTGACCAACTGCACATTTCAGATCTCTCCACATGTTCTCAATGAGTTTGAGATCAGGACTCATCACTGGCAACTCCAGAACAGTCCAATGTTTTCTCTTGAAGCATTCCTGTGTGTTTTTGGATGTGTTTTGGGTCATTGATCTGCTAGAGGACCCATGACCTTGGATTGACACCCATTTTTCTGACACTGGGTAGCACATTTTGCTCCAAAATGCCTTGGTAGTCTTCTGATTTCATGATGCCCTTAATACTTTAAAGTCGTCCAGTACCCGAGGCAGCAAAGCAGCCCCACAGCATCACCCCAAAAGAAAAAGTGAAGACAAAAAATGAAGTGAATTGGGCACAGGAACCAAACTCAAGAGAGAAAAGTGGCTTGGTTGTCTCACATATATTTTATTAGTAATCAGCAACCCTTCTAAAGAACAACTTGTGAACTAGTTTACTTGATTCATCACTCAGTCAGATGACATTATAGCTTTTTATTTTCTTTGATCTGAAGAACTATCCTATCCAAAACTCATAAGACTGCAGCAGAAAATGGAAAATGTCTGCTTCAGAAAAATAACCATCTGGAAGTCACTGTTAGTAGTGTTATCATCCGTTACCTGGGTTGTACTAGGGGGTGCATGTAAGGAAAAAAATAAAAGTAGTGAAGAGTAGACAGTTCAAACGTTTTTAGTGTCTTTCAAGCATCAGTTAGTAGTTGATATTAGTTAAACTGGAAATTCCCACTCCTTTCTCTCTTTCCTCCTCTTTTCTTCCATCCCTTTCTTTCCTTATCATTATCCCTTGATTCATTTCCTTTTGGCTCCTCTTTTAATTTTATTTTATCCATTTTTTTGATTAAAAGATGATTGAAAAAAAATGTTTTTGGTCCCATATATTGTTAATGGAAGGACCCGTGGGGACTCTGTACTAAGCAATAGCGTTGGGGATTATGCTATTACAGACATTGACCCAGAGGATATTAATGCATTTTGTTATTTCAGACCACTGCCAAGGCAGATTTATGCACAGCAAAAGTCTATTTTCAATAGATGATTTTCCAAGCTATGGTGCATTTAGACAGCCTAAAGACCTACAGTATGAAATGCATTTCATAGGATTAGGATTATTTAATAAATGGCAAGTGTACAAAGTCTACTGGAAACAACTTCTCTCTCCTCCTGTCGTTCGCTCACACACACACACCCTTGAGCAAGGCACTCTACCCCAAAACTGCTCCAAGTGCGCTGTTGAGCGGCTGATGCTTGTGCTCTGTCCTCAGATCTGAATTGCAGGTGCATGTGTGTGGGGTGATATGTTGTGTGTATCTAGCCAGGGCTGTGCGAAAAAATTATTTCACTGCACATCCTGTATGTGTATGTGACGAATAAAGTTAATTTTATTTCAGTTCATTTCATTTCACACACACACACACACACACACACACACACACACACACATAAATCAAATGAGTCTGGGTGTCGGCCCATCCTAAAATGGATAGAATGTAGTGAAAGGTAAACCCACATAAACTCAGTTAAACCTCTTTTGTATGTGCAGAAGAGAGTTTATCCTGATATAAATGGGTATAAAGTAAATTGATAGTATACATCAAAGTAAGAAGCATCAAACTGGTGCAAGTTATATGAGGATAGAGTCAATTGAAGGCTGTTTTAAATTCTAAAACTGGAATATCTCAACTTCCAAAATGTGCCTCCAGGACTTTTTTCTAGACCCACTTCCTTTATAAAATCACGCAAGGAAATAATCATTTTACATATATTTACCCCTTTCAGTTGATAGGCTTTCTGAAACTAGGGCCAATTTAATTAACTGTTTAACACAGGGCTGTCCAATCATGTGCCATGGAGGGCCGAGTGTATGCAGGTTTTCATTCCAACCGAACAATACACCACCCTCAACCAGAGAGGCGGGACTAATCACTGAAATCACCTGCTGTAGTCTTTGGTTGGAATGAAAACCTTCATACACTCAGCCCTCCATGGCACGTGATTGGACAGCCCTGGTTTAACGGATGCCTCGCATCATTTTTTCAAAAGATGGCATAAAAACAATGCATCAACATTTTTTTTTTTTTTAAAGTGACACAGGGCATGCGTTAAACAGTTTCAATTCAATTTGCACGGCCTGGTGGTAGTTTGCCGTATGATGGTCATCCAATCTGCCTCTTTTTTTTATCCACAACCTCCCTCGTGACTCTTCCCAGTAGGTCGCCTCACGACGGCGGCGCTGACAGGAGCCCAGGCCCCGGCGTACCATTACATTGACTGAATTCAGAAGAAATATGAATGAATGAATTAGCTCCCCCGCAAGTTGTTTAAACATTTAATCGTCATTATCTCCAATAACACGCGCTGTAAACAACCGTGCACGCCTTGTTGTAGCGCATTGGCAATTAGATCCATCCGCTCCAGGAGAGAGATTTACAAGCTTAAAGCTGTGACACCAGATTGGGGAAGTGCTGCAGCAGGGCAAAGCAATGTTCTGCGGTGATAGGCTTTTTCACACGGGGCGGGGGGGGGGGGATTAATTCTATCGAGACCTCTCCTTTCACGGTAACATTTTTCGAGATATTCGAACGCTCGCCAAACATTACGAACTGCACCCTTGAGCTTGGTTGGAGCGTCGAGTGCAGAGTTCCAGGGTGGGTTTGAGTCAAGTGGAAGTAGCTGGAGGCCACAGCTATTGAAATGCACCTTACAGAAGTGTGTTGGACACACACACACACACACACTATGTTTGTGTATGGAGTGGTGTATAGAAAGAGGTGGGTGAACTCGAACCTCCAGGTGGTGATCATTATAAAGCAACCACCAATATACCAATATATTAAAAAAAAAATATTAATTTATCCTTAAAGTTTAAAGTTTAGCAGTTTGAGGCTACTTGATATGATGTGTAATATGAATTCACATTTTAGAGATGCATGTAAGGTGGTGCAATCTGGTGTTTTACGCAAATAAAATGCCGGGTAAACTGTTTTTTTTCCTCCGCTGCAGAAGAAGAGGATGTAAATCAAGCCATGGAACACAATAGCGGGAGGTCAGGGAGCTAATGGTGAGACTAGACCGCGGTTGAATGTGGACGCTGAGGCGTAGCGCCGCGTTTATCAAAGATCGTCTCGGGTCGCAAAAGGTCGGTCACAGGAGGAGTGAAACGCATCCCAAAACGAATTCCGAAAGAAATAGGCGGCGAAAGCGATTGGATGATAAGAATAATGAACATTTTCTTTCGTAAAAAAGTGTTGGAATCTTACCAAAAATGGCTCATTAGAGTCAGCTCGGGGTAAGGGGGCTTTCCATGGACAACCAGTGCAGTATTGATCACACACACAAGTGTCTCAAACAAGTGTGTGTGTACGCGTGTGTGTCAAAGCGAAGTGTAATGAGTCAGAGGACCCAGGAAATGGTATTGATTATTTCTAAGGTGATGTTTTGTCTCCCTTTGTCATCGTGATCAGTGGACTGAAGTCTGAGTCGAGGCTGGACCATTTGCCACACACACACACACATGGACAGAAATCCATACGTACACCGAGGCACACACACACTCTAACGAAATATCACAACAGTATTGCTATAATATTCCTATATAATCAATAGTAAGTTTATAGTGAATGTACTTTATGGTAGTTTGTATCTCCTATGGGATCCCTATAGTATTCCTATAGGCTCATTTTTACAGTGACGTTTTTGTTTTTTTCTCTCCTTCTGGTTCACTAAAGGATTTACTGTGGGTTCTGTCTGGTCGATGACAAACAACATGCACGTGCACACACGCAAATACAGACGTACAGAATTGACCACTGGGAATGCGTATGTCGTCGATTCTGTTTTCTAGTCTGCATGTTCCGTCCAGCTCATTGACTGCTTACTGCAATTGGCATTTGTGTGTGTGTGTGTGTGTATTTGGAGGAGGGGTCTTGACTTAAAAAAACAAATACACCTAGGCTCTAACTAATTCTAAGATGAAACTTTAGTGATCCTATAGTGATAGTGAAATTGGGTCGTTGCAGCTGAGTTGTAATAGGATACAACAACAACAAAATGTGAATAAGAATAAATGAAATAGAGGTTGTATAGACATACGTGATACTGTATGAATGGGTGTGTGAAAATAGCAGCAGTTGCAGCAGTAGAACTTACCGAGACGAAAGAAAAACGAATGAAAAATATGTACGATACAAAGATGTGCCAAAAATAGGAGTAAAAATAGGTGTAAAATAACAAATGAAGTATGACATATTGATACTGCTGCAGTGTGAAATAATAAAAAATGAAGTTAGTTAATGTAAATGTGTGTGCAAATTGTGGTATGCAACTATTCAGCTGTCGAATATGTTCAGTTTACAGCCGTATTTACAGAACGTGCAGATTTGTATAAGCATCATCATGTGGTGCCATCATCTTGGTGCCCCCATGACGCCCCTTCCACTGTGAAAACCGAACGGCGCCACAACAACAGCATTCCCGCCCGGCACACGAGGTGGCTTATCATTGGACCCCGGGAGTTCTGTCATTGCCTCCGTTTTTCTTGCCGATTGGTGGAGACTGCCTGGGATCTCAGCGGTGCGTCCCCGCCCCCGCGTTCCCTTGGGCCTAGAGTTAGTTTCTGAACTTTTTCTGTTTCAAAAGGCGGCGACGCTCAGTGTGTGTGTGTGTGTGTGTGCGTGTGTGATCCCAACATGACAAAAGTGACTACATGTTTTAATGAGCCCAACAAAATCTCACACTTGGTTTCCAGGGTGAAAAAGTTTGGCAACACGTTGTCCAAATCCAGCTGACACTTTCCATTGAAGACACAAGTGGCAGGAAGTTTGTCTAAACTAAGTTAGTGGTATCTAACAGTTTCACTCTCTCTCCATTAATGAAATATGACAGAAAAAAAAAAAAAAGATGGAACTGCATTTGTGTATTAATCACATAGGCTTGGTTCAGTTTCATTGCACAACATTTGAAAAGTGGATGTTTGGACGTTCTGAAATGTCTTTAAAACCACCAAAGTAGTGGGATTACTTCCACACAGAGAAAGTAACTTTTCTACCATTTCTCATCAAAGTGTGAAGATGGCGCGGCCGTGTCTAGACGCCGTCGTGGTAGCTCCGCGGAGATTGTGCGTTTTTTTAGTTTTGGTGTTTGTTTTTAATATCTTTTTTTGCTCAAACACATCGGCACTAACATCCTACGAACGCAGCACACTTTTGGACATAAACTTTTGCGCAAAACAAAGGTTTTTGTCCACTTTTCCCATCGACCCAGCGTGGCCGGCAGAGATAGTACGAGCGAGCCACAACAACAACAGTGGAGACTCACCTACGGGGAGACGAAGGAGGAAACATCGGGGAAAACGGAGCGGAATTCGGAACAGACTGAGAGTTCAAGCCCACCGTCCACCTCTGCCCAGCATCCTTCTTGCTAACGTCCAGTCTCTGGATAATAAGTTGGATGATGTTAGGGCGAGGATTAGATTCCAACGGGACATGAGGGATTGTAACGTCTTTTGTCTGACGGAAACATGGCTGACCCCGCTGGTGCCGGATCGAGTCATATGCCCAACCGAGTCCTTCTCTGTTTTCCGTGCGGATAGAACGGAAGAGTCTGGCAAATCTAAGGGTGGAGGGGTTTGCTTCATGACCAACAACAAGTGGTGCAACCCCAAGGACATTAAGACTCTTTCTCGTTCCTGCTCGTCGAACCTGGAACATCTGACTATCTCATGCCGTCCATTCTACCTTCCCCGGGAGTTCAGCTCGGTCATCACCACAGCCGTCTACATACCACCACAAGCGGACACCGACGTAGCACTATCGGACCTACATGATGTGTTATGTCGGCATCAGAACAAGCATCCCGACGCGGCTATGGTGGTGGCTGGGGACTTTAATAGGGCGAACCTAAAAAAAGTCATGCCGAACTTTCACCAGCACATTACGTGTGCTACCAGAGGGGAAAGAACGTTGGACCACTGCTATACGCCGTTCAAGAGAGGCTACAAGGCTGTCTCTCTCCCTTCGTTCGGCAAATCAGACCATGCCGCCATTTTCCTGCTACCGGAGTATAAACAAAGCATAGCACGGGAAGCGGTAGTGACGAGGGACGTAAAGCGGTGGTCTGACCAATCAGAGGCTGAGCTACAGGACGCTCTGCGTGACGTCGACTGGGACATGTTCCAATCCAGTTCCAGGGACGTCAGCGAGTTTACGGAAGTAGTAACGAGCTTCATAGCAACGCTAGTGGATACCATCGTCCCCACGGTGAAAGTTAGGTCCTTTCCTAACCAAAAACCGTGGGTTGATAAATCCATCCGCGACGCTTTGAACGCCCGCACTGCTGCCTATAACTCCGGTCTTGTATCCGGCAACATGGACGAGCACAAGGCAGCGTCCTATGGACTGAGAAGGGCGGTGAAGGAGGCCAAGAGGAGGTATAGGGACAGAGTGGAGTCGCAGATGGAGCAGCGCGACACCAGACGCCTATGGCAGGGGCTACGGACTATAACGGACTACCAGGGCAGACCCCCCGCAATTGTGAGTGCCGACGCATCCCTAGCGGAGGACCTGAACTCATTCTATGCACGGTTTGAGGCTAGCAACAACAGCGCTAGCTCGCCGGCTAACAACATCACCGTTAGCGCAACCGGAGTGAGTTCTACCGCTGGGGATGAACACACACTCTCTGTGACCGAGCACAGTGTGAGGAGGGCTCTGACGAGGGTGAACACCAGGAAAGCTGCTGGTCCGGATGGCATATCTGGACGAGTACTGAAGACCTGTGCTAATCAGCTAGCTCCAGTGTTCACCACTATATTCAACATCTCCCTGGCTGAGTCTGTGGTCCCCGCCTGCTTCAAGAGATCCACTATTGTCCCTGTGCCCAAGAATGCTTCTCCAGCATGCTTGAATGACTACCGACCGGTGGCCCTCACCTCGGTGGTCATGAAATGCTGCGAGAGGCTGATTAAAGACTACATCTGCGCCTTCCTCCCTTGCTCCATGGACCCGCTGCAGTTTGCTTATCGTCCCAACAGATCCACGGATGATGCTGTCTCCCAGGTACTGCACACCACACTCTCTCATCTGGACAGCCGGAAGGGGGGCTATGTGAGACTGCTGTTCATTGACTATAGTTCAGCTTTCAATACCATAGTCCCCACCAGACTGGCTGGCAAGTTGATTGAGCTGGGACTGAACACCCCCCTGTGTGCCTGGATCCTGGACTTCCTGACCGCCAGGCCCCAGGTGGTCAGGGTGGGTAGACACACCTCCAACCCCCTCACCCTGAACACAGGATCCCCCCAGGGTTGCGTCCTCAGCCCCCTACTGTACTCCCTGTACACACATGACTGTGTGGCCAGGTTCAGCTCCAACACCATCATTAAGTTTGCGGATGACACAGTGGTGGTGGGCCTGATCTCCAACAACGACGAGAAGGCCTACCTGGAGGAAGTTGCTGATCTGTCACTCTGGTGCCAGGACAACAGCCTCCTCTTGAATGTCACCAAAACTAAGGAGCTGATTGTGGACTTTAGGAGGACACATCAACAGAGGACGTACTCACCACTGGGGATTAATGGGAATACTGTGGAGAGGGTGAGCAGGTATAAATACCTGGGAGTCCACATCACCGAAGATCTCACTTGGTCCACACACACTGACACTCTGGTGAGAAAGGCGAGGCAGCGCCTTTACCACCTCAGGCAACTGAGGAAATTTAAAGTCTCCCGGAGGATCCTTCTGTCCTTCTACTCTGGAGCTGTAGAGAGCATCCTGACAGGAAGCATCACTGCCTGGTTTGGCAGCAGCTCCGCTCAGGACAGGAAGGCTCTGCAGAGAGTAGTGCGTTCGGCTGAGCGCACTATTGGAACTACACTCCCCACCCTGCAGGACTTATACACCAGGAGGTGCAGAACCAGAGCCTGCAGGATCATGAAGGATCCTCACCACCCCAACAACGGACTGTTTCAGCTGCTGCGGTCAGGCAAGCGCCTCCGTAGTCACGCTGCCAAAACAGAGAGACTGAGACAGAGTTTCTTTCCTCAGGCCATCAGGACTGTGAACTCTGACCTCACCAGGGCCCCCACCAAGACACACACACTGCCCCTCTTATGCACACACACACACTTAGGTAAAGACTACACATAATTTATAATTTAGTCAACTTTTCTACCATTTCTCATCAAAATAGTGGGATTACTTCCACACAGAGAAAGTCAACTTTTCTATCATTTCTCATCAAAGTAGTGGGATTACTTCCACCCAGAGAAAGTAACTTTTCTACCATTTCTCATCTAAACTATGTAATTTCTCATTACTGGGAAAATGTATAAGAATTCATTGTTCTTAAAGAATAATATATACTGTGCTCTGACCTCCACTTTTACATCGAAAACTCTAAAACTCTAAATGAGTTTTACTTTTCAGTTATAACACAACAGTTTGTGAAGTTACGAGCAACACATATGTTTTATTAAAAAAAGAAACCTTTAAGCACTCATAATCAATACCTTTCCTTCCTACGACATAACCACATAGATCTATTTACAGTACACACACACACACACACACACACACACACACACACACACAGTCTCTCTTCCTTTGCTGGTTAATGTCAGATCAATGCCATTGATCCACTTCACTTTTCTCACTTCATCAAACACTCTGGACACAAAGTACACACACACACACACACACACACACACACACACACACACACACACACACACCATGCACATACAGTATATGAGCACATACAGACTCTCTCTCTCACACACACACACAATGCTGGTATCATAAATTGCCTGAGCAGTAATGATGGTCCTACTGGAGAGCACATTGATTAAATCATTAGCGCCACTAATTGACTGGAGGCATTGATCTATCACACACACACACACACACACACACACACACACACACACACACACACACACACACACACACACAAACCTAAAAGCATACACAGCTCATGCAAACACTATTCATTCTTTTTCTTTTCTTTCTTTCTGTCTGTGCATAGACACACACACACACACACACACACACCTACACAAACAGGTCACTCATGCGGGTGTATTGTAAAAAATAAATTAAAAATAAAACTCACACCGGCGCCTCGAGACGCATCACAGTCCAAACGTCCATGAATGTTTAACGAAGGCAGTGAAAAGGATTGATTAGATTTTATTAGTCTTTCTGCAGGAAGGTGAGAATGGCCTTTTGTTAACTGATTGAGTTGCAGAAGATAAACATTTAGGTCAGAGGTCTTTTTTAGGCCCAGAACTTAAAAACTGATTAAATGTAGTCTCAGTAAAAAAAACATTCACCCTGTCTGCCTCGCCATTCTTTTCACTTTCTTCCCTTTTTCACTCTTTTGCCGTCTCTATGCTTCATTTTGGTGGCTGTCTCATTCACTTGCAGCAGCTCCATAGAATCAGAACAACATTCAATGTCCAAATCACAAAACAGCTCCTGGGCATAATGTTTAGGCCTATTAGCCACAGCTACTTTGGGGCTATTGCCCCGGTGTGAAAGGGGTATAAGAGAAGGGACCACATTACTACATTGGTTGCCTGTTGAGTTTTCAAACTGATTTGACTGATAATGTACTGATAGTTTAAGGCTCGTCAAGGCCTTGCTCCTAGCTGCATTTCAGACATTTTAACCCCCTATGAGCCAGAGTGCAGCCTCACGTCCTCAGACAGAGCTCTCCTGGCTGTGCCGTAAGTCTAGGCTAAAGTCAAAAGGTGACCGGGGCTTTTACTGTCAGTGCCCCTAGGCCTTGGAAAGCCGTACCCGAGGAGGTCAGGCTGGCTAAATCAACCTTTTGATTAAGAGCCATTTGTACCAAAAGGCCTTTTCATAATTTAACTTGCATGTCTTTATTATTTTATGTTATGAACTTTATAATTGCTATGAACTTTGCACTCACTTTGCAAAGTGCTTAATAAAGAAATAAACAAACCAAAAATGACCACTGTATTTAATCACAAAACAGTTACCAGTCAAAACCTGGTGTTCTTGAATGCATTATACTTCAAATTGTCAGAATTTTAAAAAATCCTTACACAAGATTCTACATCCTCCAAGCTATTAGCCCTTCCAGAAACCAAAGCTTTCTTTCAAGCTATTTGATAAGAACATATAACATCTAAAATGCAGGAGGGAAGTAGCGGATGAGATCAAATCCAGCTGAAATACAATAACTAAAACTGGATTCACAGCAGCAAATCCACAATGATATCAAGCAGGAACATGGTGGGTACAAAAGGCCACATGGAAGTTTAATTTTGTTCTTCAATATATAACACTTGTGACTCTTAACAACAACGATGGAAAGATGGAAAACATATATATATTCTTCAAATATCAAAGTGAGCTTTTGTGCCAGCGAAGTGCAAATTTTCTATTTGTTCTATTTCTACTCATTTTCTATTAGCACAAGTTTGTCAGTTTGTCTGTGAGGAAAAGTATGCCACTAACACAAACACACACACACACACCATCTCACAAACACTCACAACAAGGCTCGTTTCACACTTGTTTCTCTCTGCTCTGCAGGTGACAGAGAACTAAGAAACCAGGTTAATTTGCAACACACACACACACCACTGTGTCCCCGCAGCACACCCAGGTGGATGCCTCCATACACCCACAAAAACACACACAAACCCACACAAAGACAAGACACGGGCGCATGTGTCTCCAGACACACACACACACACACACATACACACGTAAAGAAAAGCAAACACCCTTACACACACAGACACACACACACCTGTTGGCGTTCCAGTGTTGATGTCAGTGTGTGTGTGAATGACTCCTGGTTTGAACCAACGGCGTGTCACGCTACGCGGCAGGCGGCCAATTAACAGCAGCCTGAGGTGGGCCTTCCCGCTGCGCTTATGGTCTCCTGACCAATTAGACGGCTTGATATATACCAGCAATAACTCTCTGCACTCACACTGGCACACACCCAAACACACACACACACACACACTCACACTCACACAGGCAGGTATGCACATACACACATATATATGAACACATAGTGAGGAATGTGCAGGTATATGCATGCACAGGAAAGTACATGCATACACGTGTATAAATTGAGTGCACACACAAACACACACACACACACACACACGTCATGGTTCAGTGGTTCACCCTCCTTATATGCAGCATAATTAGCAATTAGAGCCTTTTGCAGGATTGGTCATTTTTCAGGTCAACCAACTGTTGCTGCATCAGCACACACACACACGCGTACAGTCAAAGAAGTGGGGCAGATGTTTTATTTAGCAGATGTTTTTAATGAATGTTATTATTCTTATTCAATTGTATTTAGATGCTGTGCCGGAAACCAATAAAGCAGATTTGAATTTAATTGATGATGATGATGATGTTGTTGATGATGATGGTTTCTCTTTTCCTGCTGGCTTGAAACTCTCCATCAACACTGACAGCTGTTCATCGTTCCTGCCAATCAAACAGCGGCAGCTGGTGTCCAACTTCTCTCATCAGGGCAGCGGCTTATTTGAGCGACAACCAAACCAAACACTGAGCTTTGTTATTTCTCAATGCCAAAAGCAGTCTGTCCACGTTACCTCCGGCTTGATCGGGCGTCCGTTAACAGACACAATTGTCCGTGTCTGCAGACACCAGAGGGGTATGTGTCCTGGTCGCTGCACTAGCGCCTCCTCTGGTCGGTCGGGGGGGATAACGTGTTCCTCCACACGCGATACGCCCTCCCGGTGAAACTCCTCGCTGTCTGGTGAAAAGAAGCAGCTGGCGACTCCACATGTATCGGAGGAGGCATGTGGTAGTCTACACCCTCCCTGGGCCGGCAGAGGGGGTGGAGCAGCAACCGGGGACCGCTTAGGCAGGGGGAATTGGTCACATAAAATTGGGAGAAAAAGGAAAAAAAAAAAAAGCAGCCTGTCCAATCAGAACACACCCAGCCAAATTCCAGATGGAAGCGAATAGTTGGGTCAGACGCTCCCAGATGCAAACCGCGCTAGTTGTTTCCGATAGAAACGTGTTGGAAAGTTCATCAAAAAAGGGTTCGAAAATATGGCGCTGGACCAGGGAGGAAACTGTGCTGGCTAAAGTGTCCTTTACTACCAATAAAGCAAATATTATTGGCGTAAGCCTGCTCAAACACTTCCATGTTGGCCATGTTGTCTTCACTTTCACAGGCATTAATCAAATTGCGTAAATCACTGCGCTATCGGAAAGTAGGTTACCAATCTGCCCATGATGCCAGTGAAAAGCAAAAATCAGTACTGGAGAATCCCATCTGAATGGGGTTTAAGATGCAACGAAGAGCCGATCACCCAATCCAGCTCCGGAGGTAGTCAGAGACGCATCTTCCAACCAGGAAGTGCGTCCAAATCAGACGGCAGAAAGCTCAGATAGTAACATACTTGTCAAAAATGGATCGTGAGGATGCTACAGGTTAGCGAAAAAGCCCTCATTGCTATGGTGTTTCCGCGCTGCGCTTCCCTGTGATTTCCCTGCGACAGATTTCCTGTTTGAGTTTCTGTAGGTGGCGCTCTTTTCTTTGTCTGTTCAGCCATGGTAGCTATTGCTGCTCATGCTAACTACAGTTCTTCTTCTATTTATTCCAAATAAACTCCCAGAAACGTTAAACGCATCACTTCCCTGTGCGCCAGAGGTAAGAGCTACGTGACACCGGGTGTTCAGAACAGCAAATGTAAAAGGTGGCTAGAGGTTGGATCACTATTGTGTTATCAATCAGAGATCGAGAGTAGCCAGATGGACATTTATTTCTATGAAAATGTCATTGATTATTACTGTAATGCCAGGCGCAGACATCAGAACAGCTTCCCAGATTGTACGGTAAAACAACTCTGTTCAGGATTAGGGTGATAAAACGCCTCAAACATGGCCACTCTTTTATTTCTCTGACTGCTGCATGTGGTTGACTTCTTTTTGTGAAACATGGCAACCAAAAAAAAAATCTCCAAGGGCAACAGTTGATTTCCACTCGATACTCCAGTCAATCGAGTGCAGACCCTGAAAGAGTGTGTGTGTGTGTGTGTGTGTGTGTGTGTGTGTGTGTGCGCGCGCGCAGACCTCATTAAAGTGTCTCTTGTCAAGGGTGCAGTAAAAAGCGAACCCCTCACCCTGGACGATGCATTTCAGCCAATCACACGCCTGGGATTTCTGTTCTCCTACGAGTGCTTTTGTCATTTAACACAGAGCAGACATCTGTAGGCAAGCAACTATCTTTGATTTGGGAGTTGAACCCCTCAAAGACAATTCTCTGCTCCTCAACCCCCCCCCCCAGTTCCTCCTCTCTCCTATTCCCCCCAATCTCCCCTTTCTTCCTCTCTCTCCCTATTCTCTCCCTCCTCCTCCTCCTCCTCAATTTATCTTTTCCTCCTCGTCTCCTCCCCCACATTTCTCCCTGTTCCCTAGATAGACCCTCTCTCTCCTTTTTCTGTCTTCTTTTCCCTCTCCTCTTTTTCTCTCTCCCATCTCTTCACTTTCTCCCCCTTCCCCATCTTCGGTTTCTTCTCCACCCATTCCTCTCAATCTCTCTCATCCTCCTCTTTCTCCCCCTATCTTTTTTTCCTCCCTTTCCTCAATGTACCCCCCCCACCTCCCTTCTCTTCTTCCTCTCTCCTCCCCAGTGTCCTTTTCCCCTGTCCTCTCATCACTGCATGATGCAAATATATCAAAAACATTAAAACAGGGTGAAATCTAAAAGAAAATGAAAATAGAAATTAAATCAAAATTTAAAAATAGTGTCTACACAGTAACAGTAATATTATTACTTTTCTTGGTATTGAGCTGGTAACTACCATGGAAAATGGTAGAAAAGTTGCCTTTCTGCGGGTGGAATTATTCCTACTTTTCCCGGTAAAGGAAAGCAAGAACGTCGGCCATCGGTACCCTGTTTGGTTTCCTGATCGTTCACAGGAGAGGAAACTGACTCATCCTATTTTAGAAGGGAAGAGAGGATGAATTCGTCAGTTTTGAGGGTGTAACAGAAAATAAATATCAAAATAAAAGTACTGCTCTCAGGGAGTAATAAGCAAAGTAATGGAGAAAAGCAAATGCAGCATATCTGCTTCCAAGGGTGAAGTTGTTCAAACCTGTTTGCCCCTCCCACAGTGCGTTAGCTGTGGCGTGTGTGTGTGTGTAAGGTCTAAAGGACACTTGTGAAATGGCAAATTTGCCAAGCTGTCCTCTACCCAGCTGCTGGCTTGACTTGCTATTCTATTATAGTATGTACCAGGAACCACTGTCTGGCTCTACAGGCTGTGTGTGTGCGTGTGTGTGTGTGTGTTTGCCCACCTTAACTCTAAATAACACCAGGGCCCCTGCCATTCCAAGATGAGCCCTAAGCCCTAAGATGAGATGCAGCCTAGCATGTCTTTAGACACACGCACAAACACACACACACACACACACACAGCCAGGTAGTCTGCCTGCCATGCCAAGTAGAGGATTACAGTGTAAATCAGAGGCTTACCTGGAGAGAGTGTAATGTAAAAACAGACAATACACCACAGTGGCTATCTGGATGCGCACGAGGAGGGACCTTCAACGTCCCATCACCCGAGAGCGCCGACAAACAGCTGCAAAGATGTGTGTCTGCTTTATTTCACCCTCTCCATCACTAATCATCATCATTTGACAAACCCTAATTTAGTAGCCTATTCATTTTATATTTTGGTAGCATTTTCTCCATCTTGGATGTCATTTATACAACTGATATACAGATTTTTTGGATTGAAGCTGCCAAAAAAATGAGATTTTGTGTTTTTCATGCTATTTTCATGCACAAAAAAAAAAAAAAAGTACTCAGTGTTTAGACCATTATGGGACACTAAACTCTCCACTGAAACTCAGAAAAGTAATAATACTTATATTAATACTACTTCTACAACTACTAGTACTACTCTTATTAATAATAATAATAATAATAATAATAATAATAATAATAGTAGTATATTCATACATTTGTGTGGAATCTGATCAAAATGTCTTATTACAATCAATTCTACAATCAATATGTAATCACTGAAGCTGTATCATATCAGACACTCACTGGACCAGACCTGATTTTTAATAAAAGGACAATATCCACCTGATGCATCATTCTTACCCTAATATATACACCTTTGGCAATATTGGTAATTTAAGACATTTGAATTTGAGAAAGGGAGGCTGTGGAGAGAAAGGAGGGAGGAAGGAGTAGAGATGAGGGGAAAGAAAACATGAAAGAATAAAAGAAAACGGAGATTGACAAAGACAGATTAGAGAGAAAGGGGAAACAGAGAGCGAGGCGGAGAGATGAAACAGTGAGGGAGAAAGCACGGCCTCTTGCGTCTCGCCTTTAACCAAACTCTGGATATGACAAATGTGTGCGTGTGTGTGTGCGCGCGCATGCAAGTGTGTGTGTGTCTTTGAGAGAGAGACAATATTTTGCCACCTACCGCTGTGATGTCGCATTTTAAGCAGTGGCACCATCAATAAGTAATGACAACCCAGGCAAATGGTATAACGATCACACTACCAACACACACACACACAGACACACACACACACACACACACACATGCAATCTTGTCCTACTGGGAAAGTGTTTTTGTCAGGACTTTGTAATCAAACATACACACGGCAACATGAACACACACACACACACACACATGTAGAGATAGACAGTTTCTAAAGCTGTCAGATACCACGCATTGTGAAGAGTGCTTGTTAAAACCAGGCAACTTGTAGCCCTCCTAGTTTACTTGTTTGTGCAGAATTCTGTCATGATTATTTTTGTTCCCATAATAAGAGCTGACACTCTTTGAATACAGAGTACAATACATACCCAGAGAGGGGGCGAGAGAGAGAGAGAGAAATAGAGAGAGAGAGAGAGAGAGAGAGATTTAACATTTATTGCAATTCACCTCCAGTCAGTTTTGGGCTTGTTCTCCACAGCTTTTTTGGGGGGGCATTGTTGAGTTGAGATCTGAAATGTCTTGTTGAGTCCTATTTTTTATTTTTTTTCTTGGCCTTGTGAACATTGTTCGGTGTCTATTTTTGGTGTTGATATCTCAGAGTCGATTTTGGTATTTTGTTGTGGCTGAAAAGAGGTGATTCTATGGCAATGGCTGTGGAGCGGTTTCTAGCGTTAACCTATTAAAAAATGAAGATGCATGGTAAACCATCACATACTGTATTAGTCATTTTTCTTCATTTTTACAATGTTTTAAGTTTACAAGCAAATGGTAAACTTGATGACCTTCCTCAGAAAAGATCTGAAACGTTTTCATGCAAACTCAGTATATTAGAGGAATACACCAGGTTTTTGGTATATTGTTCCATTGGTCAACTTGAACTGTGATGAGAACATAGACACCAAAATCATCCATATGTCCTTGGTAGATCATTGGCTCTGGTGCTCCATGCTAACACTTTAGCATACACATTTACACATACACAATTGCGTAACCCGGGTTGCCCCATTCACACGACCTGGGAATAACCTGGGTCGAGACCAGGGTTGTGGACCCTGGTCTGATAACCCGTGTTGACCCATGTGTAGAGTGATGTAGTTTGATAGTGTATAGCTACTGTATAGAGGAATGAAGTGTCTCAAACTGACTGACTCTTAAAGACTATTTCTGTGCTGGCACAAGCGCGGTGCAGCCAATATTCACCGGTGCATTGGCAATTTTGTGAGGCACAATGACAACTTTTCCCAGTTTGGTCTTTTTGTGCTATGATGCGGTAACAATCTAACACAATCTCCAAGCTACCATAAACTCCTGTGGTTGGCCACATGACCTAGCCCTTCAGAGAAGTACATGTGGACTACACCCGTGAAGACCACATCTAAAGCGCAAGTCAATCACGCAGTGCTATTTTTGTGGCTTTGCACATAGACCTGTCCAAAATCCCCCAAACTGGTTTTGTGCATGTTACGCTACATTTTACCCCACACTGAAGTAGATTCTTCAGCCGTGGACTCACTGCATGCAATCCTTTTAATATGTTAAGCACAACAAACTAATTCAGCTCTACACCTCTGGTAACTGAATTACTGTGTGAATCATAGGCAGTCAAGCCTATGACATGGAGAAGAAACACTTACAATTCTGTAGGATACTGGTAAACCAGCCTGACATATAATTCTCTTTTTTATTATCATATTTATTCCCCTGATCATATTGAAAGTGTTTCTTCTTTGTTGGGTCACAGCCTATAGGAGATATGGACTCCCTGGACCGGAATATCAGTTTCTTCTTGGGTGAAGCTTTTATGGCAGGACTTTGTGCAGACAATACACCATTGTCCAAGCGCACTGCTTTTAAAGGGGATGAGTTGAGCTGATTTGATTGGGCAGAGCTGAAGCCAGCCATGGCCACACCTACTGATAACGTATTCCTCTTAATCCAACCTATTTGACCACTGTGCCACAGTTGTGCCTTGTGCACACCAAAATACCAAAATACACTGGACACACCTACTTGCGCCATATGCCATAGACTTTAGACCTGCGTCATGATTCACGAAAATAGAGCCCCATGTGATGAAAACTCAGACTGCTGAACTTGGTACTCATTATTTTGCCAGGAGACAACTCATTCAGAAAACCCGAAAGCACGATATGGAGACTCACTCAAGTCTTATGCAGGGAAACGACACAGAAGATATTGAGTATTTGCACTTGTCCTTTAGGTTGTCAGAGAAAAGCCTTACTGTAAGTGGGCCATCAAAGAGTCTAATAGGCAGGAGAAGACTCCCTGCTGAATCCACTGCTGTGAGAGATGGAGATAGATTTTAGATTTTCTCCTTTCAGAACAACCACTTGCCCCATTGGCACACTTTATTTAGATTTAGGCAAGTTTTTGAGCTATTTTCAGTCCAGGTTTTTCCAACTACTATATTCTAACTACTTTGAAGTATTATTATACTATCTTTTTTTTTTTTTTTTTTAAATGTTATGAATTAATAAAATCAAAGGTTTTTTAGGTGTTGGTAGTGCTTTGTTGCTTCTTTCTTCCAATTTTTTTTCATTGACACTGTCTTCTTTTCTGTCTTTTTGAGAGGGTCAACAGTTAAGATTTGAACTTGCACCATCATTACTGAAAGAACTGCTAAAGGTTTCAGTGCAGAGATGTAGTGTCACAGGGTCTAAATGATTTTTCAATTAATTTCAGTACAATTGATTTGAATGGAGTGTATTAGGGCTCTATTTTTGTGAATCAAAGGCAAGCGACACAAGCGCACAGGACATGGTGGCTGATTTTTGGTAATTGCGTGGCCAGAGGCACACAGCGCACCTGCAGTGCAGTTGAAAATGGGGGTTGGATTAGGAGGAATACATTATCAGTAGGTGTGGTTGGTTTGGCTTCAATCATGACCAATCAAATCACCTCTTTTCCTTCCCTTTAAAAGCATGGAAGAGATGGAAGAGAACAGTCTGGGGCGGTTCTGCCACAAAACCTTTTCTCAAGAGGAAACTGAACTTGTACAAGAGGTGCAGAATCGCCACAAGTGAATATATGGCACCTTAAATAAGCCAAGGGCAGACGATGTTAAATTAGCTTGGGAGGAGATAACATGTGTTGCTCTGGTCCTAGGAAAACCATTGCCCAATGTAGGAAAACAGTTCAAAGATATTAAGCGGAGAGCCAAACAGAAGTTGGCGGCATACTGCAGGGACAGTCTGGCTACAGGAGGGGGGCCGTCCACCTGCCAGTCCCCAATAGCTATGGAGGATGTGGCCGCCTCCACAATCCCCACTCAAAGTGTGGAAGGTTTTAGGGGGATAGCGGTTTGGATATCAAGTGAGACATTTTGTGATAATGTGATAATGTAGGCCTACGGTAGATTATCGATTTAAGATTGGCTTTCTAGCCTAAATATTTGACCCAGTCCAGTTAACAAATCAGTAAGCCCTTTTAACAAAGAAAAAACTTCTTGCATTACGGTGCATACTGACAGTTCTATGTTGGATGACAATCATTCACACCGCAGCCACAGGTGTATATAGTTAGAATTAAAAGTGTTGTACCTCATTTTTTCCAGTTTGGGGGATTTATTTCAAGTTAAATTGGCCAACATGTCATCCATAAAACGTGTGGGTAAGCTTTTGAACAGGATCTGTCCATGTGTGCATCGCTTGGTAAAGCCACAAAAATAGCATAGAACATGCCTTCACTTTGCGCTGTGATCTTTACTGACACACACCCTATTGCGCCTCTCCTCCCCATGCAGTCGAGTTTATGGTGAGCCAACAAAATAAATAGCACAGACAAGAAAAAGATCCTGTGCGCACCCGACAAAAATGCCACTTTGCCATCCACCATGCGTTGTCACAAAAGTAGAGCCTTTAGTGTTACAGGGGCTAAATAACTTTAAAACCATTGGTTTTATAGTTTTTCTGTTAACACACATTTCCTGAAATGATACTCCATTTCCCCCATGTATTTTCAGAACAACCAATCTCATATATTTATCTCATACATTTTGCACTTTGCAACAACATACTGTAATTGACAAGTGTGCAAATTCAGTTATTTTTTAAATTTAAACTGAATTTGCCAGCAGACATTGGGGAAACAAATAATACAGTGGAATACAAGCAAAAATAATAATAATTCCAGTAGTCATTTTGGTAAAGAATGAAAAAGGCCATTTAATTATCTTCAGCATCCTTTCTCTGGGTTGGGTTAGGCCAGACATCACAGGCAATGTTGGCCTTGGCCAGGCAGCGAGGGAGATAACCCTGCTATGCCTGATCCACCCCTGGCAGCACTCCAAAGGTACATCCCCACAAACCTTCTCCATAGCCTGGAGAAGGTTTTCCCGCTCATAGTGATTTTGGTCAAACACCTCCCACTGCGGAGAAAGATTCTGTGGGATTAAGGAATATGGAGTAGGGTGGAAGAAACAGACTGGAGGATCTCGTCAGTGAACCAGTTACAAGAGCAGAACAGCATGGTGGAAACATTGTCCCAAATTATGACGTAGCGGGGCTGCTCTGGCTCCCTCTGCTCCTGGACTACAGCATCCCCTGGAACCATCAAGGAATGGGAGCAGATGTTCAGTGGGTCCAGGGTGGCATGGGGGTGGAAGAACTCACGATGGTGACATTGCCTCCTTGCCAATGGCATGGTGGCCAAAAATGTTCCGCCCTGTTCTTCTTTGCTCGGTCAGGTTGAATCCTGTCGTCTATAAAGATGTACGCTCATGGGGTCTCTAATGCATAAGCTCAAAGACATAATTATATCAGAAATAAATCCTTGCTGTCAAAACAGTATTGTAAAGTCCAGCAAAACAGGTAAGCAAAAGTGGGCCATCACGCAGCCTACAATACACAGTGCTGAAATAGCCCAACATTACTCAAAATGATTGGATGAAGACTTGCACATATCGAAAGCGCAGCTCTTTTATCCTTTCAGAGTTCTCAAATGGAACACTGTGCACTTGCTTCAGAATTCAAGGGTACGGTTAATGGTTGAAATGCTCACTTGGTCAGTTCTTTGACAAATGCCTTCATCCTCCATTATTCTACTCTGTATTTCTAGCAGTCGAATAGCATTGTTGAGGAAAAATGTCTTGTTGACATTTGAACAAAATACAAATACACCTCTCAAGTACATGGGATCACAAGTATTTTGCCTGTCCCATTTATAGCAATGCACTCAGTTCCAGACAGTATAGCAAACAGCAGAGAAAGCAGAGCAGGGAACTCCAGTGTTAGATAGCAGTGAGTTACCTATTTCTCTCTCTGAATGTCCAGATTTTAGTCATCATGGTCAACCAAGGTTACACAAAAAGCACCAGAGAGAAATGTTCTTCTCCGTGCCCTTCCTCCACCTCTTCCTCGTTCACCTCCTCTCATTTGCACTCTTCCTCTCGCTCTTTCTCCATCGTCGTCATGTTGCAAAACGAAACGGCCCATTCAAAACCACGTTGTCGTCTCAAAATTGAATGTTGCGTTCAACTAATACCCATGCCATCAAATGAATAGATCTCTCTAAGAAGCAATTACACACTTCAGCAAACAGTTGGGTTTGGCTGTAGGACAGCCCTGCATTGAGAGCCCACCCCTTTTCAATGCTGCCAAACGTGTCCAGGTCTGCAATGATTTCGCTTTGGATTTCCCTAAGTCTAATGGGGTTGTTGGCCGGTACCATGTCCACAAGTCTCCTGCTCAGGTAGCCATTCAGTTCTGTAAAATGTACCAATACAGTAAAATACTGTAAATACTACAGTACAGAAATGTTTTGTAAAAAGTGAGTTGCAGAAAATGTTCTTGTATTCTTGCAGAGTTGGTTTAAGGGTTTGGTAGATTTAGTCATTGCACTTCCTTCTCCAGTGTTTGTGCTTGTTTGTGTTTCCACCTTGAGGACTATATGTTGAGTTGCATTGACTGGAGATTTGCGCATTGAATGACATTTTCTACATGAAAATATGAGGGTTACCTGTGCTTTTATGACAGTTTTGCACAAAGGGTTCAATGCATCGGTACTTTGTATAGTATACTGTATAAGTGTCATTTAAGGGTTTGGGATGTTTTGTCATTGTTGTGAAACAACCGGTTTCACTGTGTTTGCGAAATGCTGCAATCAGAGTTTTAGCGTCATAGGGTCTAAATGCTTTCATGGTGGATTTCATTATTTTCAGCTTCAATGGAGAGTTTTCGTGTTACATGGTCTAAATGCTCCATCCTGCCGAGACACATTTCTAAAGAAAATTGTTGTGCACCTTAATTTTCTGCAGCCCTCCCAATTTCAATTTTCATTTTTCATTTCATTTTTTTTCTCAGTTTGCTTTAGTGTGTTGTTGTCATTGCTGTGGCAAATACCACACATACACACACACACACAAACACACACACACACACACACACACACACACTCCTAGGGACCTGGGTGTTGTCCATGCATTCTATCTGTGTAGCAGTATGGTGCACCTGCTAAAGTCTTCCCTGGGGAACAGGCTCTTGCTGTTAATGGTCCCCCCCCTCCATCTGCTTTTCAGACTCTGGTAATGGAACCTCCTCAGGCTGCACAATACCTACCACCCCGCAGCAATCACACACAAACACACACTCACACACACCAATTATTGTGAAAACCTGTATTACAGATTTTTCTCAATTGTTTTCTCAAAATCTCAAAATAACACCATGTCATGTCTTCTCAAAACTGAATTTATCATCCAAATGATACACATATGTCATCATATGTATAGATCTTTTTAAGAACCAGTTACACACTGATGTGCTTAATGGAAAACAATGAATACCTTCACTTATCTGACACCTTCTTCATTTTCTGTTACACTTACCACTTATGTTTGTACAGTAGTCTGTTGTAAAAGATTATCATTATTAGCCAAACACAAATACAATAACAAAATACGGAATAAAAGTGTAAAATGTTCTACAGACAGAACCCACAAAGGAAGAAAATATAGAAAATAGGACTACTGTAGAGTAGACTTCACCCTGTCTTGGGTTTCTGTCTGGCCACAGGATCTTGCAACACATAAAAGTTTGTGAAATGAGTGCAAACTCTGAAATTACATTCCTCCACGACCTCCACACTCTTACTTCCCACTGTGCTTTTTCAACGTCTCCTCCATGTAATCCTTGTAAATGTATTTCTCTCACTTTTTGTGCATGGAGCACAAAAAGTATGTTTCTGTAAGTAAGTAAGTAAGTATTGTTAAACCAGATTGCAGGCAATGTTCTCCCTGGCTAAGCAGCGGGAAAAGTATGGCCTGGAATGACTGATCCAGTCCTGGGTGGATCCCTGGATGCTTTTCCTTCTCTTCCTTTTACGCTTACCTTTGGCCCTCTGCCCCAGTGTGTGATTGAAAAGTTTAGCAACAGTGTTAGTCAAAAATAAGTATTGTCTTGTACAGTTTTTATGAATTGTTTACACACTAATACCCCTAAGTCTATAAACAGACTAACCAATGCGACACCACTACCATTGTCTCTCAGGGGAAAACATTTAAATTTTTTAGTATATTGCTTGAGGTACAAATGTAAATTAAAGATAACTCCTCAATCCCTTAACAAGGGCCTGATTTATGGAGTGATTTCAAGAACAAAGAGACAACTGAACCTGCTGAGCAATTCTGTGTTTTTGTCTAAGTTTAGTGAAAGGATATTCTGGGATATCCGGTCCTTGACATGGACTAGACAGTCATTGTTGCTGTTGCTTGTTGGAGCATTTTCAGAATAGCAATGATAGGTGGAACAAATGAAAACTCTAGTACTAATACAGGGTAGATACAGGATGGGGGACTGTTACCATGGCTACCACAGTAGCACTAATACAGGATGGAGGACGGTTACCATGGCTATCACTCTAGCGCTAATGCAGGGTAGATACAGGATGAGGGATTGTTACTGTGGCTACCACAGTAGCACTAATACAGGATGGAGGATGGTTACCATTGCTACAACTGTAGTGCTAATAAAAGATGGAGGACGGTTACCATGGCTACCACTGTAGTGCTAATACAGGATGGAGGACGGTTACCAAGGCTTGTGCTGTATTTTGCCATCCTTCGCTAAATGCCTGTCTATTTAGGGTCCTTGGCATGAAAAAGATTCAGAAGTCATGCTGTAATGCTGCAGCCTGTGCTGTAAAGTATCTGTGGATGAAAGTGTTTTTTGATAAAAGGCATGCTGTGCCTGTGAAGTGGGCTAGTTAGCGGTTAGCCAGCATTCTGGCTCAGTGTGTTCCCAGTTACCATAACCTGCTAGCTCAGTATGTCTCCTACAACACCTTGACTCTGTGCTAATTGGGACAAACCCCCCATAGTGTGACCCTCTAGGGGAACCGTGCTGGCGTGTGTGTGTTTGACTCACACACCGCAAGCAGAAAGCGAGGGAGTGGAGAGACACAGAAAGAGGTAGCTGGTGTGTGCAATTAGCAGGGTTAAGACGGCATCTATCATCTCTAAAGCCAACATTTCAGACAAGTTTCAAATGTTTTCTTTTTCCAGCACGTCGCTTCTGATCATTCTTTTTTTCCACAACCATAAATGTTACCATTTTGTGTAATACTCTGACATGTAATCTCTTACTCCCCCACCTTAATGATTAGTCTCAATATGAGACAGAACTTGGTCAACGAAACCAAAGGTTACCTGACCTACATAAAAGTTCAAAAAAGTGTGTGTGTGTGTATGTTTTGTGTGTGTCTGTTGCCAAGACAAGGAGCTCCCGCTGCTTCTCAGCCCTTATGCAGGGTAGCGCTTCTGTTTGTGTGTGTGTGTGTGTGTGCGTGCGTGCGCGCGCGCATGTGTGTGTGTGTCTCATTTATTAATGTGGTTGCATCCTTGAACCAATCTCGTCAGAAAGGAGCGGACGTCACGCTGGGCAGAGACGCCGACCCACGCTTCCATGTCCTTGGCGACGATAGTTCAATACTTTCCTTCTCTTTCATCCACTCATCTGTTCTTTCTTCCTTCTCTCTCTGTTGTCCTTTAACTCTGCTCTTTGGTTTTAGTTTGGGGCTTTTATTAAACGTTTTGTTTAGTTTGCCATCTCTCACGCACTCTTGGACCCAAAACCTCATTATACTGTATAATACTTTTTGAAACAAATAGTTCTAAAATCTGTGTAGCCATTTTGAGAAAAAATACTTTTATTATTCAATATTTATAAAATGTAGAGGATCTTTGGAAAAGTACCAGCAATTTAGCATAATTTAATGGGGTCAATCATTTTGCAAGGAGTAGGTCTCACTTGTTTTCAAATCCTTTCAAAGGTAGTTTCTCCCCCCTGGGAGCCAGGATAATATGATAATAATAACGCTATTTGATTCATATAGACTAAGACAAAGTTACAAAATGCTTTACAAAGGAGTAAATAAAGAAGAACAAAAACAGATAAATCGACAGAAAAGCAATAAAAGCAAGGAAAAAAACGGGGAGGGGAGCCAAAAACAATTAATATAAAGTTCTTACATAAAAACAAGTCTAAACAAATTAAGTTTGAAGAAAAGATGATTCACATTTAGCAGCCTGAGCCCCTCAGGCAAGTGGATCAGACGTCAAGGAACCCTGATGGCAATAAACCAATCACCTCTTGTTTTTAATCTGGACTTTAACATCTAAAGTACGTTTTAATGGACACTAGATTGAAGTGCTGCCACTCCTGTGATATGGGGACCCAAGCTGAGGAAATGAAGCCTCTCACACTAGAAGTCACCATCATTAAAGCGTATTTCATTACTGGCCTGAGACCCATATTAGGTGCTGCTTCAATTACAGAGTCAGAGAGCGCTGAGCTTTAGTACAAGCTTTAACTTAGTATAGGTTTTATTCACATTCATATAACTTTATATTACTTTTTGATGGTACACACACACACACACACACAGAGTTCATTGCACATGGTTTACACACACATCATGTGCCTTTTCAGAAATTAAAATGCATCACTTCATGTTAGAAAAGAAATGTGGAGCGGAAAGAAGGGAAGTGAAAGGGACGGATTGAATATGATAGGAGAATCAATAAACTCATAATGTCGCAAAATGTAACGTCATAAAATGGATGTTAAAGATAAAAATGCAATAACAGAGATATTAAATGGATATGAAAATATGATAAATAAAAGATATGAACGCCGCCTGTTTGTGAAATTGGAATCCGACGGCTGTGTGTGTTTCTGTTTGTGTGTGTGTGTGTGTGTGTGTGTGTGTGTGTGTGTGTGCGGGGGGGGGTGTGTTCAGTCTTGTAAGTGAGACCTTCATTATTTTCAAGACATTTCTGCTTCGTTTAGACGGCATACAGCAGAGCGACAGTGTAGATGAAACAAATGTGATGAGGCGGATTTGGAACGACAGCCATGCGGCCTCTTCTGAATCGATGAATCACTCGTTTTCATTTCCATTTTTCCATTTTAGGAATTAAACGGATGTTGTCTCGCTGTGAGACTTACATTGAGTGCAACTGTAGAATAAGCTTCTAAATCACCAACATGACGTGCGACCGATAATAAGCGATGCATTTTCACTGGTATTTTGCTCAATAACCATGTGTTTTACTTGGAATCATGATCCCGCGAGTCCAAAAAAGGACAAGTATTGAGTTTTTCCCTCAGAATTGTATTCTTGTCAGGGTGGAAAAGGCCCTGAAGCAGCATTTAGACCATCATGGGACACTAAAACTCTCCACTGAAACCCAAGATAAGAATACGAATAACATTCATGCCTACTTGTAGAATAATGTGGGATCCAATGAAAATGTGGAATAGAGTTTATAGCAACTGATGCAATAACTGTTGGATAATGTAATAACCTGTCAAAATGTAATAGAAAAAGTCCTCCTCAGTGGGTCAAAAATGTGATAAAATGTGATAAAATAAAATTATTTCATGAGGGGCATAATATATTTTGAACAAATTATATAATAATATTGAGTTATTACACTATTAGTCAATATTTGTATTACCTCATTTCAAAATATGCTAAACCTCTTATGAAGTAATAATTGCAGGTTAAATGTACCCTACATATAATTTTAACATCAATTAATCATTACCACATTATTTTAAGACATTAGTATAATTACTGTTAACAAACGAGACCATGCCTGAGAAGACTGGCAGCCTGTACCAGCCTCTACACTGCATTTTACATTGTGTGCAAACAGCAACCCAGCAGATTTTGGGTTGCTTTACGGCACAAAACAGGAAGAGGACGCTGTTCTTCCAGCGCTAACGGAGCTAAAGCTTTCAGAGTTTCTGGCAACGGCAGATGGTGGAAGGAGTGAAAGGAAGATGGAGAAATCACTTCCAACATGTTGATCCTCTTCAGTAAAGAGAAAGACCAGGGAGAAGGGACAGGAAGCAACAGGGTTTATAGGAAACTTAACTTTAGAAACACTAGAACTAACAATATCACTGGTGTGGGAGGTTACCAGTTGACTCCACCATGGTCTCATTGGTTTATAGTAATTATACCAATGCATCACAATTAATTTGACAATGATATATTGATGTTTAAAAATGCTACACGTAGCACCTTAATGTAATAATGTCATTACATTATCCAGCAATTGATGACATTGGCAGGTTTTATTATATTTTTGTATTAAGTTAGTTTGTCTTTGCCATTTTACATGCTGAACAACATCATCTGGTCCCAAATGGCCGAGTGCTGTCCTGTAATCTTTATTGGTTCATATATTGAGGGATTCACCACCCAGTCATGTCGGTAAACTGTAGTCATTTGAGTTGAGCGTGTTGTTGCTATAGTTATTACATTTATGACCCATTTAAAGGGACATTGGTATTACATTTTGACAAGTTATTACATTATTTGGCAGTACATTATCATTTGCTATAGGTCTTTTCCTAGACAACCAGTGTAATATTCATCAATTCCAAAACTGTATCATATCCATCATATCAGAGGTGGACGACACTGATTGAACCATATGTGATTTTTTATACAATATTGGTTTGGCGATACGTCATAATTCTAGCATATTGGTGAAGGTATAGGTCTTTCTGTAAAATAAAGCTTTCATTTTTCATTTCAATTCAGTTAAATTCAAATTTATCTCTGACTCCCTTACCTAACTAAAGTAAAAGCAAAACACTTTCTGAAATGAGGCCACAACACCTTCACCTTCCCCTCAGCAACCAAAAGCTTTCGCTTCCACGTAACTCCCTTCAGGAATAAAGACCGATAAGGAGTTATTAAGCTTTATTAAGAAGCAGTGCAACTTTCCTAAGTGGCCGAAGTGTGAAAGGGAGTGTTTGATGGGTAAATTGGGAGCTATGGGGGCTGAGGGCTCCACAGCCTTGAGTCGCAGCGCCACGCCAACGCCGAACAATCTGTAATTGGCACCAAATAGAGACACCCGACTGTCGCCCATAAGGAGAGCCAGAGACGGAGAGGAACAGAGGAGTTTGAATTACAAGATGGCAAGAGCAGTGAGCGATCTGCTACTATGAGGGTATAAACTAATTTTCTTCTCTCTCACTCTCTTCATTTCATCTGTCTCGCTTTCGTCCTCCACCTCTTTCTGTTTTCCCCCATTGTTTCTCTTTCTTCCTTTATTATCCTCCATTCTTTCCTTCTTTCACTAATATCCCTATGGTTTCTCTCTTTCTTATCCGCCATTCTTTTTCTCTATCTTCCTCTATTATCCCCCATTATTTCTTTCTTTTTTTCTTCCTATTTTTGTCATCCTTTTCTGTTTCATCCAACTCTTTTTCTATTGCTCCCCCATTCTTACACTTTTTCCTACTCCAACTCTCTATCCCCTTTCTTTTTTCTTTCTTTCTTTCTTACTCCAACTCTTTTGCAGCAGTACACTGCTTTCTGCACTGCTAAGGCCAGAAGACTGCTGGATGTGGGTTAGAGCAGAGCTGCAGCAAAACCTGCCCATGCTGCGTAGAAATCTGGGCGGGGGGTTTCTTCAGGCGCGAGCAAAAGGGATGCTTGTTGAAGATGGATGCTCCCAGTTCCTTCTTTTTTTGGGCTAGAGAGGAGACAAGGAGAAGATGAACAGATGCACTGTTTTACGTTTAGCTGACATAATGCAGGAGGGGCCTGGTAACGAATTTAGCCTATATGCTGCAGAAGTGTGTGACCCTGTATGCACTCGAGTGTTACTGGAGGATCTCTCCAAGCTGTCTTTTACTCAGAAGACTGAACTGGACTTACCCATTAGCTTTAATGAACTGAGCAAGAGTGTGTCCCTGCTGGCCCATGGCCGCACCCCAGGGGTTGACGGCCTGCCTGTGGAATTTCACCAAAGGTTCTGGGGAATAATTGGACAATGTACGGATGAAAGCTCATCAGTAGGTACTGCTCAGCTGTCAGCAGGCTGTTTTCACTTTTGTCACCTCACAAAGGTGATTTGCGCAACCTTAGGAGACCCTGTTGCCCTGCTTTGTGTTGATTCGAAGGCTTTGGCAAACAGGCTCAGGGCTTGAGACAATTGTGACCCTGATCTTGACCAGGAGAAAGCTTTTGCTAGGGTTGACCATCAGTACCTGTTTGTTCATGGCGGCGTTTGGTTGTGGGGAGTAGTTTATTGCCTGGATTTAGATGCTATATGCTGGGGCCTCATGCTTAGTCAAGGTAGGGTCGGGGGCTAAGCAAACCAGTGCAAGCTGGGCAAGGCATTAGGCAGGTCTGCACTCTTTCAGGCCAGCTATAGACGTTGGCCATCAAACCTCAAGCCCTTGTACGCTGGAGATCAAGCTCACCCTTGTGTGTTTCTGCCCATGTGGATAACATTACAGTGGGGGTCATTGTTATATATTTCATATATTATAGAGGAATAATCCTTATCTAAACCTCAAATGGTAATGAAGTAAACTGAAGTTAATGTCCTACAGCCACTGATTAGTCTCTGGCTGATCAGCATCTTCCTTGAGGGATTTTTCGCCCACTCCTCCTCACAGAACTTGGCCAACTCAGTGAGGTTTAAGGGTTGTTTCGCATGAACAGCCTGCTTCAGGTCCTGTCACAGAATCTCAGTTGGATTTAGGTCAGGACTTCTTCCCGAGCCATTCTTTGGTAGATTTGCTTGAATGCTTAGGATCATTGTCTTGTTGGAACAGCCAGTTTTGGCCCAGCTTTCGGCTCTCTCAGACCGATGGCCTGACATGCTGTTCATGGGGGCCGTGGGTGTGGGAGGAGCCAATCTTCCACAACCCACTCACTCCAGCAGAGTCAGTACTTTCTGACACTTTAAGCGGCTGCATCATGAAGGGAGGCGGAGGAGGAGACTGGAAGACCCCTTTAGGAACTGGCTCAACAGACTGGGCTAACATCAGTAAGACTCCTGCAGAGACTGAAAGCTGAGGTCCTGGGGTCACTACCTGATCCTGTAGTGGAGGTGTTCAACCCACCCCGGGGAGAGCAGCCTCACAGTTTTCCCTCTCTGAGAGTGTTAGCTGAGACAGGGGGCAGGCAGGAGGAGGAAAGAGGAAACTTCTTACGTTTGCCACTCCGAGTTTTAGGGGATTAAAGGGGAAAGACCTTTATACTGCCATAGTCATGAATATCAGGGCTCTTCACGATGTCAGAGACCATCAGTGGCAGGAGGTGTATGGCAGGTTTTAGATGGAGGGTTTTATAAACTCCCACTTCCTAAGAGGTCAGGGCACCTACAGTGGAGGGTTTTACATGGGGCCCTGGCAACAAACAAGTTTCTGGACTCAAGTGTGGGGGAGAGCTGTCCTTTCTGTGATTCCCCTGAGACTGTTGAACATGTTTTTGTACAATGTGACCGCGTTCTACCCATTTTGAACCTGTTAAATGCACTCTGTTGGAGGATGGGTGATGTGTTCTCTGTGGGACTGTATATTCTGGGACCGGATTATTCTTATTTTGCTTAACTTCCTGTTTGGCCGGGCCAAACTGGCCATCTGGCTGACCGGGAGAAACAAGGTGCACGGGAGTGGGCCTACTGACCCAGCGCCTTAGGGCAGTATATGGTGTCTGGAGGGGGCTGTGTGCACTGTTGGGGAATGGGGGGGGCGGGGCGGGCCATATTTAACTTCTTTAACTCCAAACTTCTTCAGTGGCCGTTTGGCCATGTTTGTGTTGTTTATGTTTATGTCCGCAGTGTGTGCTGCTATACCGCTGTGTATGTTGTTGCATCATGTATTGCTGCATTGTTGCTCGTTGCAATGTGTACTTTTGTGCTGATGTACGCCATGTGTATTGTTGCATTATGCATTGTTGCATTGTAGCGCTATCTGTTATGCCTGGTGGGGTTGAAAGTAGGGGTACGGGGGTTGTGAGCGTGCGTGTGTGTGTGTACACAGGGATTTTTTTTTTTTTTTTTAACACACTGAGGCTGTTCCTGGTGTCTTTTGGGCCATATATGTTTCATTAAAGAACACCAAAAGTCAAAGTCTCCTCTCTATTTTCTTTCTTTCTTTCTTTCTTTCTTTCTTTCCTTTGCCTTCGTCATCCCTCACTGGCACTCTGTGTCCGATCTCTTGTTCTGGTTAATGAAGAAAGAAACTGAGAAAGACTTGATGGTCTTTAATGAAACATCTCACAATTACAAAAGTCACCTTAAAAACTCACCAACTCCCACATGCACCACACATACACAAAAGCAACATGGTACAATCAATATTTCAATAAATACAGTCCAACCCTCTTGTGCCACCATATTGTGTTCTGCACCCCCAATATAATTTCTTTGATGAACAGAAAATTCAATAATACACCTACTAACCCTTTATATGCAGAATACACACCCCAAAAAATGAAGCTCTTACACAGAAATGCTCCCATTCACCAAATTCAACAAGAATCAAGTTCAAATATAGCTGCAACCACCGATGCCGGGCTTCAAGCCCAAATACTTTACTTTTTTTTGTAGCATATGAGCACCAAATTGTCAAATTTCAGTCATTAAGTCATTAAGTCATTTGGCTCATTTAGCCATCCAATCTCTCACTTTCCTCCTGACTGCAGTACAGGGATTTACAATGTTCCCTTGTTATTTAAGTTAATACATTTGGGCAAATGGGCAAATTATCCCTTGAAATGAAAAGTCTCCAAATGACTGTCAGGGGTCAAGAGATTTATGGAAATGTTCAGAAACTAGTCTAAGGATAAGTTTCATAATGATAATGTAGCCATTAAAATGACCTTGTGACGGTTATGACACACTAAAAGTGCCATTGGATGGCGTCACTTTGATTTGCATGAAATTTGGTGTGATCATTGTAGATAAAGGCTGAAACGTATACTGCAGGTTTTGTAGTGATTTGCAAACCCGCCTTTAATTACAATCCAGAATGTGGAAGGCCAAACTCAAATGTATCTAAACCCCACCCACATGCACCAATCACAACAAAACAGCAGATCTACAGTATGTGCACCACATTTCAGGAAAATCTGTCAATCAAATTATGAGATACACATTTTAGGCCTATGGCACCCACTATAGGTCAGTTTTGAGTTTTGTATGTTTGGGGGACAATACACATCTACCAAGTTTTGTGATCATTAGACAAAGGGTCAATGAGTTCTGGCCAATTTTGTGTTAGACCACGCCCTTTTTCTGTTATGTGTGTTTTTCATCAGATCGATTATATTGCATTGGTGTATCGACGTCCCCATTAGTTGTGTACTAAATTTGCTCCAACATTTAAAAAGCTATGGACTTGAACCCCTAACAAGTTTCAAACACAAACACACCCGTTGACACTGGAACTGGGTTCTCACCGTGGCCTTGATGTGAAATTTCATGACTTTTCCATAACTAAGTTGCAGCACTTTCATGTGCTAAAATGTTCTTCCTTCCTGGTTTGTTAATGTTGTTTTTCAATGTGGTTTCCACTCCAGCCGGGCTGAAAACCACCATGTAATGCAATGAATGTGTCAAACAAGTTGGAAAATACATTCTGCTATATGACTATAAAGCTGCCCATTTGAAAAATCCCCTGATATTCCCTGACTTTCCTCATATGAGCAAGAGTTCTTTACAGCCCCAAATAGAGTTCTGCTATGATACAAGCCTAGATTTCTAGATGGTATACGTAGGGCTGTCGCGGTAACCGCATCACCGCACCACCGCGGTTGTGTCAAAGCACCCGCGGCTGGAAAACAAACCACCACAACAACCGCGGTTGTTAAAAAAAAAAAAAAGTCCTGTATTCTGGAAGTTTTTTATTATTTGTTTTCCATTTCATTATTAAATTAATCATATTCATGTGTATGTGGTGTAAAGTATTGTAACAACCCGGTTGAAATATGTGATGCTTACTGTTAGTTATGGCCAGTTATGGGAGATGTTATTAGCGGGTTCGTACCTCCCAACTGTTGGTTGCCCATCACCAGTCTTAGTGTGCTTAGTCTTCCTGTGATTGGTTGGGAGGCGGGGAGGCGGGTCAAGAGAGTTAGGTTGAGACACCTGTGTTGTGGTGGTACGCTCTGGCGCTGGGTTTAAGAGTTTGGAGAGTTAAGTTATCGAGGTGAGCTGTTATACGGCGTGGTTACGGCCAACGGTAACTAATAATCAGCTTAATAAATGCACTGGATTGCAAACTAACTGTTTCGTTTGTCTACTCAAAGTATCCGTCTTTGACGGGACGCTACAGTATGACTAAACTCATTTAGGGCTAGTATAATGAGTGTTTTTTCACATAATACACACTTCGCTCTGTTTGGTAATCTCCCTCAATTTTGTAGAAAAACTGCCACGAAGAGCTTTTTGACATTCGCCGTGTTTAGTGAGCCGGAGTGAATTTACGAGCGCGCGCATTGGCTGGTTAACATAATTAACTAACGTGATTGATTTGAAAGACGCTTGGTATTTAGTAGGTAAGTAGTTTATTTCCCCATTTATGACAACGATTGTAAGTTAGGCTGTGGCGGACTCGCCACAGTACCGGGGTCCGTGACAGACAGAGACATAGGCAGGAGGAGAGTTAACTGGCCAGCAGGCCGTTTTATTTGCACACCAGCGATATAAACCCGGCCCAGCGCCGTGTAGAGCGCTGTCTTCCCCGGCGCGCACACCTCCTCCCTCCCGGCAGGTCAGCCGCAGAGCACTAAGGCTGCCCCAGTCCGCCAGGCTTCCAGGGGCGTCTAAACGTTTATGATTCAAACTTCGTGTACACGTTCACATCCCTACTTTTATCACATTTCACATGTTGAGGGACAAATGGATAGATTATCAAACATGTTTGAAATTGTTTGGGACTCCTAAGACGGACCCGCTAGTGTCTTACACTGAACTACACTGAACCGATCGCGGGTAAACTCGCATGTATTCAAAATGTATTTTTAAAAAAGGGCGGTACCACCGCATCCCGCAGTGATGAGCCACATACACAACCGCGGTGGGAAAATTTCAAAACCGCGACAGCCCTAGGTATACGTTCAATGAAGAGAATTAACTGAATAACATCCTGGTATTCTAACAAATCTGTAGTGTTTCCATTCCTCTTGGTACTGCAGCAGCCTCGGGTTAGGGCAGGGTTAGGGCAGGGTTAGGGCGGACTGCACCTTTAAACTTGAACTAGTTCTAATAGGGGAGTGTTTTCTAAGAGTCAGCCCTAAGCATTCTGGTCTGCTAACATCTTCTGGCATACCAGGGCTCCTGGAGGGCTGCTCAACATGCAGCCCAAGTGGTGGTGGTGTACGTGTGTGCACGTGTGAGTGTGTGTGTGTGAGCGCACTCAGTAGCCCAAACCCCCCCCACAGTGTTTCACCGTAGGTGTGCAGATGAAAGCACTGCTTGTGAGTGTGCATATTCACACACACACCCACACACACACTGAAAGAGAGTGTTTGAAGTGGCGCCCAGCAGCTGAGCTGAGTTGTGGCCGTAACTTCAGTTTGACATCTGGCTAAAATTCCCCAGAGAAAGACTCTCTCTCACTCTCTCGCTCTTTCTCTCTGTCTCTCTCTCTCACACACACACACGCACACAATGCTCACATATGCAATACACACATACACATAAAATGCATACACTCTATCTCACTGACACGACCAGAGGCACAATACAATTGGCTATCAACTGTGGTGACATCATCAAATTAAGCCGTAACCGTAACTGCTGCTGCTGCTGTGTGTGTGTGTGTGTGTAATGATGTGTATCCCAGCAACTCTCCAATCCACATGCTGTTACTTCCAAAGCGGCAACACCAAAATGCCACACAAAATTTCACACAAAATGCTCACTATAATTGTATAGGAGTTGACGTGGTGGAACGTTTGATAAAAAATAAATAAAAATCAGCTGATTTGATGAGGATGAGTAAGAAAAAGAGGACTTGAATCATAAAACTAGCATGTTTTTGCTGTTTACCAAGTATGCAATTTTATGATTTTCACTCACATCTGATGAAAGTACTCCCCTCGTTAAATTCAGAAAATATCATCCGCTTTGTTCAATTATTAGACATTGTTATTTATACAGGTACACTTTAATAGCCTAGCTTAATCCTAATCTCACTCAAAAATGTAGGAGCCCTAGCCTCAAATGACAATATTATTATTATTATTCATACTACTACAACTAATAATACAATTATTATTATATCTAGTACTTATTATTAATAGTATGAATAATAATATAATAATAATAATAATAATAATAGTGGTATTATATTTATCAAACTCAAAAACATTCCTAGGCCTAACCACTAATGATTAATTAATAATTTTGATATTTAAATAATAATAGTAATTTAATTTATGATACATTATTATTATTGCAAATTTAGAATACATTTGGAAAATACATTTAGAATAAATGTCATGGTTTTTTTGCGCGATTCATCAGTCTTGATTCTTCAGATTATAAATCAAATCAAATCAGATTATATTTAAAATAATCTATCTTCCCCCAGTTTTGCTCAAATGGCTACAACTTCATATTTAATATGACCTATTATTGATGTCGACCTAAATACAATCAATGTATATACAATAAAGAAAGACCTTTAACTAATTAAAAAATCTTTTTGTCCCTGAATATCGAAATGTCCATTCAATTCAATCTGGAATGGGAACCTTCCACCACCGACCTTGTCTTCCCCCGTCTCCCGCAAAAAGGGTAACACCTATGTCTTCCCAGGACTTTCAAGGTGGCACTGGAGAGCTGTTTAGAATCACTGATATATTTATTGTTGAAATTTGAAAACACGCTGGTGCAGATGTTCATCTGAAGCGATCAATTATGAATGGGCTGATTGGAGCGTTTCCAAGATGGCGGTGCAGCTAATCTCACTAGGCGGAGCAGTAGCGCCGTGGCTTGGATCAAAGACTGCATGTCATCCAGCCAGTTCCGGGGTATCTTCCGACATGTTTGCACCAGTGCTGGTTAGGGACATAATTTCTGTTGTGTTCACATGTTGAACTGTCAGTTTTGGTTCAAGCATGGGGTAGTGCACTGAAACTATTCTTATTTGTACATTTTATGATGGTAAAAGCACTATTTCTAAGCACTGGGCTTTTTTTTTTGGGGGGGGGGGGGGTGGACTGAACTAAGGGAGTGTCATTGTAGCAGTGGCCTACTACTAGTAAAGGAATCAAGAGAAAACACTGAATTTCATTTTTATTTAATTAGATTATTTTCATTTTGCTTTGATTTCGATGTGATTTGGTTTTCATTTTCATGTTTGTTGAGTGTTGCCAAGGCTTCTTTGAGACCCTCCAGTGTGTGTGTGTGTGGGTGTGTGTGTGGGTGTGTGTGTGGGTGTGTGTGTGGGTGTGTGTGTTTCCCCCGGGCTAAATACTGAACCCAAAGGAGTTCTTTTTGAAATCCACCAAAAATAAGTCATTACTTTTTGGACACCCTGCTGTGTGTGTGTGTGTGTGTGTGTGTGTGTGTGTGTGTGTGTGTGTGTGTGTGTGTGTGTGTGTATGTATGCATGCAAATATGAACTTGTGTCTACAAGTACATACGTGTGTGTGTGTGTGTGTGTGTGTGTGTGTGTGGACTGTGGGCCTACCTGCGATACCTCCAGCAGCGTTGGTAATGAGCTCCATTGATTGAGGTTGTTAATTAAGACCAGCTTTTAATTAATCATGTTCCCTCAGTCTGCCTGTTATAAATTATTCCTGACAGATAGACAGTTGTTTTCTACACGGCAGATGTCGCAAAGTTTTCTGGCCTTGTTTTCATCCGAACCTAAAGAATAATTCATAATTGCCGTATTGCGCCCCCTGTTGAAACACTGGCACACTACAACTGTGTTTGTTTATGTCTTGCTTCATTGGATTGAAGACATCTTCTTGTTTCCTCGGTTGTTGACTCGCTTTTAATACTTTTAGTAATTACAGTATATGAAAGGTAAATACATTTTCATATATTGAGTCTGTTTCATTTGTAATTTTTGTAAATTTAGTTCACTGGGGTGGAACATAGCTATTGCAATGTTCTCGATAACTTATTTTCCATTAAAAGCACAAGCACACAAAAAAAGTGTCCATCTTTTGCACTTCTTGACTCGGATATTTGTGATTATTCATGGTTCTTGCAAATATTTTGGTGTCACATGTATGTCATTCTAGATCAAAGTGTGAGCTAAATTGCACTTGTAAAACCAGTCAGGTAGATTACAATGATACTTCTGCTATTAAGGAAGGCTTAAATAGGCATTAGAGGCACTGTTGTATAAATATGATGAAGGCTCTGATACACACATTTTTTTCCTGTCATCCATGAATTTCACTGTGACCAAACTCACTACCTAATATAGGTTTAGAGCTAAGAAAGAACCTCACTTTGTAGTTTCGTAGAGAAACACATTTCCCGCTGTTTATCTGGCACAGAGAGCATTCGCGGGAAGAAAACAAATTCATTTTTCTAAGGCTAAATAAAACTGTTGTTCTTGTCCTGGGTTGCACTGACGTGTTTACAATGAAAGCTTTCATGTAGCTTTTTTTATGTTCTTTTTTTTAATGGCTTGTCTGTTCTCTGTCCAAAAGAGGTTTCACTGGTGAATCAGGACACAGTGCAGACAAGGAGTATTTAACCAAAAAGAAGGGGATTCCTTTCCTTAATCCCTCCTCTTCTTCCCTTTCATCTCCTCTCCTCTCGTCTCCTCTCCCCTTCCATCCTTTCTTCTGGCCTCCCCTCCTCTTCTTTCCTACCGTCTCCTCTCGCTCTTTTCCACTCACCCTGCAAGCTCTCGCTTTTCCTTCCCTTTCATCTCCCATGATCTATTTTCCCCCTCCATGTTAACCAAAATGGTTCTAAATAGTGACTATAGTGACTCTCTTTAGGCTTGCAAGTAAAACCCTTTTGGGTGCTATAAAGAACCCTTCAAAAAGTTTCATATGGCACCATGCTCAAATATTTCTACATAGAACCCTTACGGTGCTATAAAGAACTCTTTTAAAGGTTCTCTGGCTCAAAGTAAAGAACCGTTGAAGAATGTATGAAATGTATCATGAAATCTTTAGTGGCTATCCTTTGAGGAACCTTTGAAAAATCTTTCCTGAAGAACCGTAATGACTCCAAGCATTCTGAAATGGTTCTTCGCAGCACCAAAAAGGTCTTAGGTAGAACCATTTGAGCATGGTGCCACAGGGAACCTTTCTAAAAGGGCTTTCGCACCAACAAGGATTCTCCAAGCCTAAATAACCCTGTTCTGGTACTATTTAGACCCCTTTTTTGTGTAGTGCATCTATCTTTGGGTCATGATGGTTCCATATAGAACAACTACCTACTGCTTCTGTGTGTAGGCCTTGTTTATTCTGCAAAGTTAAATATACCAGTGTTGTCTCTTCCCCTCCTGCTTTTTTCCCGGCGCATATACAGAAGCAATTGGAAAGTGACATCTTCATTACTTTCTCAGGCTCGCGCTGCATTTAGAATCTCAAAGTGACTTGAAAGTCACGGTTGTGTCTTATTATTTACCTTATAGCTTAGTCCACATATTTATAGACCGGACTGGAATTGGAGCAATAACAACTAGCTGATCAGTTGATATCATCATGATAGCTTCTCTGAGGAAAAAGTGAAAAATGACCTCCCCCGGCACCCAAAATGAGTCCACAATGTGTCCGAGCTAATTGAAGTAAACCTTGGTGATTCAGTGTGTAGCACATTGCAAGAAACTTGCCTTTTGCAGCGTATCACAGCATTTAAAGTGGTCCTTAGAGTCTCTTGCTCTCTCTGTCTGTGTGTGTGTGTGTGTGTGCATGTGTGCAAAGCAGCAGGCTATAGTGTTAACAGGATTAGCATGGTAGCGGCAACTGTGTCAGAGAGCACACGACTACCAGGCTGAATGCCGCATTGACACACTGCACACTGAGCGAGGTCGGCAGCGAGATGCTACCATCGCCGCGTCTCGGCTAAAATCCATCTGTCACATCGGTTAATGAGGTTAATTCTGGTTTGAGCTCTACATCTCATCCAGTTTGGGTTCCTGCGAAGGTTGTCTGCGACGAAGCGGGGTCTTAGTTAGACGCTTCGTTCGTGGTAACGGCACTAAGGGGAAGTCGCGATCCCACTGGCTTGAACCGGGCAAAACCGGACTGTCGCAACATGTTTCGCTGAGTGAATACAAAGGAAACATTGTATTGTGGGTAAACTGCTGCCTTTAGGGTAATAACCCGCAAAGGGACCCTGCTACTTTTGTTGGTGCCGCAATCACGGGTCTACTTTGCAAACAGAGGGCAAACTGCATTGCGGTGCAAATATGCCAACACCTAAGCTGTCCTGATGTGGTAAACACCAAGCAGGTTAAAGTAAATGCAAAAAAAAGAAAGTTTTTTCAAAGCAAAAAGCCATTTGACCCAGGTGTACACTGAAACCTGGCTTCAAAGTGAGAGAGGACAGGCCGGGAAAGCATTGCGGTCTCGCTCAATGACAGATAGAGCCATCACAGAAGTCCCACTTTCTGCTACTTGTGCCGCATGCACGCTGCAGTACCGGTCCACCCCTAAGAGTAATTGTATGTATGATAATGTTTACATGTGGTTCATTTTTAGCAGGTGCTATTATCCAAAGGAATTCCCTTAGCGCCCGGCACTTCAGGCGCATTTTATCGATGTTACTCAGATGAGAATTTGTCTGTTGAGGCCTACGGCGAGACCTACCTGGAGACGTCAGTTGTTGTTTTTTCTTTAAAATCTAATTGATTATTTTACCGCTGGCATCTTTCCGTACGCTCTACTGGGCTGGGAGGGATGGAATTGTCCTTGAATAAAACAAAACTGTGGATGTTTGACTGAAATTGTCCAGGGAGTTGCTGTTTACCGTTCGGTAAACAGCAAGCGGGGAAATATATGTTCAAGCGCTATCAGATTTAGATCACGCTATGCTTTGATTGATTTAGAAAAAACACCAAACTCGTGCAATAGTGTAATCATTTATTTTCTTTGTACACGTGAACCAGGAGGCAAATTGTCCACCGGTGCATAAATCAAGCAAAATCCAGTGCTGATCTTTTTTTATTTTTTTCAGGGCATATACATACCGAAGTACGAATTTCGGGGGATTCATTCAATACTCTGCTGCTGTGAGTGAATTGTCCTATTCATTATGGATCAAACTATTGAGCTGTGGACTTAGTTTTGGGAGACAAAAGCACAAGGCTGTGGGGCCATGTTTCTGGCAAGATATGAATGTAGAGCAGTTTTCATCGGGGTCTGCATGAGGAATGATATAGTCTCCGTTCATGCGCACACACACATACAAACACACACACACACCTCCTGCTGGTAGCAAAGACGGGATTAGCCCACTCACCCCCATTTTTCTTTCTTTCACCAATCATTCAGTCTCTCTCATTGCTCTCTCTCATCCAGTCACTTTGTCTCTCCCCCCAGCACAAATCCAGCTACATTCCCCTTTTCCTTGATTTTATTCCTGCCTCCCCAGTTGTGCGCACACACACACACACACACACCCATACCCTCTCCTACACCCCTAACTCTCTCCCCAGGGTGCCATAGTAACTTGGTGGGGGGGAAGCGTCTCCCCTGCCTTACTCCTCTCCCGCAACCACACCCCCTTTCTCTTCTGGCTTCCCCTCCAATGACACAGCTCGTCCACCTGAGCAAGCCAATCGCCGCATCCCCTTCACCTGCAGGTCCCCCCCATCTATCGGCCAATAGGAATCCTCGGTTCCTGCATCACAGCAGGGGGCATAAAGCTGCTCAGCAACAACGAGGAAAAAAAGAGGGATCGTAGTAAAAACGTTGACCTAGTTTTTTCCTTAAACATCTCTTTCTCCTCCCCCCGCCCTCTGAAATTCTCTCTCTTCTCTTTTCCTGTTCTGTAAGTGGGGAAAAAACCTCTTCAGAAAACACCAGCGCGCTTCTCAGATCCTCTCCAGGCTGAGTAGGCTCTCGGAGGCAGAGGAAGATCTAATACTAAAGGGTTTTAATAAAGTGAAGCACCCTCCAATGTACAACCCCATTGCAGTGACTGCGATGATTCTCATTTTTCACTTGTGGGATGTTTATGAGTCAACACTTTTCAACAACACACACAAGGCAAATTGAGTAAGAACACATTTTTCCAATTTAATGGAGCTATACCACACACACACACATTTTGGAGTATGCCTTAGATCAGATTTTGTTTCCAACCTTGGACTCCAACCGAGTAAAATTAGCCTCACCCTGGGACCCACGCTTATTAGCAGTACTCTCATCATGTGACGACCCCACCAGAAAAAGGCCTGTGACCTATTTTGGGGCGCTGGCGCAAAGTTTAAGAAAGCCTTTCATGTGATTACTTAAATCAACATAAGCATGACTTCAGTTGACTTTGTGCATGTCGTGCTAGCCAGAGAGTGCCATTGGGAAATAATGATCCTGTTCAAATAGGAGATTTTAGATTGAATAAAGTCAGGGCATGGCCTTTTTTATCTCCTCTATTAAATTAAAAACCTTCCATTCTGATGTTTTTCTCCCTGCATTTTACTTTCATATTATTATTTTTTGTGTGTGTTTTAAGTCTCTTTTTTGGAGATTTTTCAGTTTTCACCTGACATCAGTAAGACATTATTAAATCCTGATAGTTGTTGGATGTCTAGAGGAGACTTAACCCCACGTTCTCCCCCTTTGGGCTAGATTTATAGGAGCAAAGACTTAGTAGTTAAGGTTAAACCCTCGCAGAGCTTTCTCAAAAACACTGGTGTTAAAAGGAGAGGGTGTGCTACGTATCTACACCAGGTTTGCTAAAGGCAGGGAATAATGCAACGCTAGGTGAGGGGAATGTTCCTTTGCAGAATCATGACATAGTGGTGCTCAATTTCCTTAGTTCATACCTATATGTCACTGAGCATATTAAGGTGGGGCCTCCTGTTGTTGCACTTATTCCCTGCCAATGGGGAATACATGCAAAACGAATTTTCCTTTTCTGTTAGGCTCCTGTTACAGGTAGGGGAATACACCATCACCTCAAGGAGGCTTGTGCAGCAAGAAGAAAAAGGATGACTGCATACTATAAGACTTTCCAGACAGTGAAATCTCATCTTCTTTTTTTTACTGAAGCACCCTTGAGCAATGTACAAGCAATGGTTATACCCCCCTAGTGGAATTGGCACCAGGCAATTCAACCCCCTCGGCATTATAGGCTCTGGGCCTCTACGATCTAATGAGACGGGTGTCGCTCAGACAGTGGCTTATCCAGGACAGGGGTGGGCCAAAGCAGACAAAGAGCCGGTCCCATGAGTACCGAGTCTGAGAGGGAGGGACGGGTCTTTATCATAAAGGTCCTGATGGTGTATCAGCGGCAGTGTTTACATGCACCGGTAACCCAGCCAGTGGCCATCTTCTTGTTAAGGTTAAGCTGCAACGGAGTCTCCCCGTCGCCATGAATAAACCAGTTAACAGCATATTCCTGTCCATCTACAGCGTCCCACTTGAGTAACTGGGTTAAAAATTGAATTCTCTGCACATGTAAATGTAGTGAATAATGGAGGTGCTGGAAAAGGGAATAAGATCCCTTTTCCTTGTGCCGCATTTCAAATACAATTTGGAATTTGATTTTAAAGGCCAAAATTGCAAACATTGTGCATGTTATTATATATATTATGTGTATATATTATTATTACATGCACAGAGAATTCTCAGTCCAGTTATTCAAGTCACTTGGGGGACTTGGGACATTTGAGACGTTAGAATCACCTGGTAAAACCTCATTAAGATGCCTGGTTCGCTCTCGCATTTAACACTTCGCTTTGGCATGGAAACATCTTACTGCTTTCAATTTTGCAGCTGCTTTGCAGACACTGTCTGTGCAAAGCATTATGGGTACATTTAGATGTTAACAAAAATAGCAACATGAGCGGTACGTACTAGTACTATTGGGATTGAGATTTTGTTGCTACCCTAACCCTGTTTTAGAAGTAACCCAAGGCTCTGTCGAAGGGGGTCGCTGGCAGATATTTTTCATGCTTTTTTGTGGACCGTGGGTGGGACACCACAGGTAGACAGCATTATTCTGTTAACTGATTTAATTAATGAATTAATGCCAACAGGGAGACACAATCACAGGATCTCAAAGATTTGTGTAAACAGCTTAACCCAAATAAGACTTGAACCAGAGCAATGCCAATAGCTGGGTTACCCTGGCATGGAAATATTTGCAAAGTTCTGACCCGGGGAAACCAGATTTCGTTCTTTGTACCTGGGTCGGTTGATCCTCGTGTTACGGGAACTCCCGGGGCTACCCGTACAAGAAAGTAGTTATCTCTGGAAAACATGCTTTCTCGTACCATCGCCGGGTAACGAGAATCGCGGTTTCGCTCTTCTCGACGATTTCTCTCCCAACGTGACCTGAATCAGTTCCACGAGGGAGAAATGGTTCAAGGAAGTTCTTCGGTGACAGGTGGGAGAGTGCGTTTGCTCCCCAGCGGAGAGTCCTCTCACTTAGTGAAAGAAACAACAATATATGTGCATGTGTGTGTGTGTGTGTGTGCGCGTGACTGTTATACATGCCTATTTGCCCTAGAGGCATAATTGTAAAGACTCTTTGTAATATGGTAAGGCACAATCCCCTGATGTTCCAATCTGATGTTACACAAAGTGAAGCTAATTGACAAGGAACTGTGTGGTGATCTCTCTCTCTCTCTCTCTCTCTCTCTCTCTCTCTCCTTCACACACACAGATTTAAAACAATTTCATTTGATTGTTTTTTTTCTGGTTAAGTTCAATCGATCACCGGTTGTTATCAAGCCATCCAAAGTGTCCAGCGTCTATTAGCTTCTATTGTGTAAGCTCCAAGGTAAACCTAAATTAAGGTTATATCAAACCACGGACCAGAATAATAAAGATGTTTGCAAGGGTTGGATGGAAGCAAGAAAGAAGAAAGGAATCCATTGCCCTCTTAATTAAATTTGGTGTTTTCTATTGATATTTTTGCTAGGATGCAGGACTTTCACTGTCCTTCTCATATACCAAGTAAATTACATGAACCACAGATGCATGACTAATACCATTGTATAGTTTGATAATACATGATGGTCACTGCTCAAGTGTTTTTCTCCGTTCCCAAAAAGATGCAGTTTCTCTAGATAGGCTTTCATCTGATTGTGTCCGCTTCTGGTTCAGTTCAGTTTCTGCCAATAACAAAATGGAATCCCACTGCACGAAAAAAAACAACAACCCTGCAAGTTGTTCATATTGCATTTTGGAATAGAGAGAAGCGGCTTTGATGTCAGTAGGGAAAGAGTAACCGTGTGATACAGCTCACATAATGGCTACCGAGGCACCAGTTAGATTTAGACAGGCGATGCCAAAAAAAGCTGTTTTTGATCCGGTTCAAATGATTATTCAGTGGTAAAACGGCTTGATAAGTGTCTTCATCTCCAAAGCCATAACTAAATCACAATTTGCCACAACGAAAGCAAAAAGAAAGAAGAACATTTTGCGCAGTGGTTGGGAAGACTGACTTTGATGTGAATCAAAAAATGAGAAGCTTGTGATATGGCGCGCAGTGCCCAGAGAGGTGCCTGGGAGATTGGCAGAGAATCGTGCCCCTGGTACTCCGGTATCTGCTGTCAATAATTACACAGAATCTCAACATGGCCCCGCGCCCACACAATGAGGAAGGTTTTGATTGAAACCGGTCGGTATTTGGAGTAGGAGAAAAAAGGGGGACGCTTTGATGTGGCTTACAAAAAAAAGCAGGTTTCTTCTGATACGCGGACGCACAATGCCATCTGAAGTGCCAGCTTGGCAACAGGCAGATGATTGAAAAACTAGATACAGTTTTGATGTGGCTCAAATGGGAAGCCATTGTTAAAAATGGAGTCCTGCTTTCTTTGACAATATTTCCGGCCAGCATTTGCACAGAAACCCAGTACCATTCCATATGGCGTATTGAGATCAAGTTGTTTTTTGAAACTGCTTGGTTTGGAGAGAGAGGGGAGATTTTACTCTTTGATGCCGATTCAAAGACCAACCTTGTGATTCAGACGCACAATGGGCTGCCAAGGTGCCAGGTTACAAAGTACGGCTAATGATCGCGAAGGGGTGGCTCCGAACCACAGCGGTGGAAACCGCAATTAAGCCTTTGACGAGACATCACTTTGACGAGATTTGACTTTGATAACAGTTCAGAATGCGGTGATGCGTGGTAGGCACATTCACACTCACACTCACATCATTCACACACTTGGAATGAAACTGGCAGAGAGAGATACACTTGCCTCTAAATCAACATGTTCTTATTGTTGTGTTTGTGGCAGGAAAGTTGGCACGTTTCACTCGGCTTGGTTTGGGGAAAGTGTTGTACAAAGGGGAAGTTCTTGGACGCTAAGCTAAAACTTTGCATTACAATAAATCCATTGAGCAATTTTACGTCGATTTGGCATTTAAAAGACAAATTTAAAAAATGAAAGCATCTCTCTCCGGTGCATCTGATATTTACAGCTATTTATGCATTGTTTAAATATATAATAATGTGTTTACTGCTTGGTATAAAACTGAGCAATCCACAGCCGAAAAGATCCTGGGGGATATGAAAGCTAAAGCCTAGACAGGACGATGAAAAGACCTCTGGGACAGTGGGAAAGTGGCCAGTTATACATAAATGGTCAAGTCAGTCAGAAAAAAAGAAAGAAAGGAAAAGTGATATGAGTGGAAATGGCCAGCAAAGTGATATGGGTACATAGTTTTTAATTAAGCTGTTTTTTAACCTGTTCTCTATGGTGATAGATATTTCCCCATTTATCTGAGTGGCAAAGAAAAAAACTAACCTTCATAATAATAGTCATAATTCATCTTTAAAATTAAATAAGGAGCATTCATTTATTATCAGTCATCCTTTAATCAAAAATAAATAACACGCACACGGGTGACACCAGTTGACTTTGTAATTATTACTATTATTCTTGCAGTGCGCTAATGGCACTTGTTCATTATGAAAAGACATGAATCTCATCTTCAATATTTGCCCCACTAAAGGCATCGGAAGACGAAACGGAAAATAATTATGTTGATGTCTCTTGACATTTAACACGACGGAGGGAGGTTACAAGTAGTAAAGCACCCACTTCTTAGATTGTCAGCTAGTGTGAATAGACACAGTAACGACGGTAAATCTTAAGTGCACTCATTAGAGCCTCCTTGTATTTGTGTGTGCGTGTGTGTGTGTGTGCATGTTTGTGTGTGCATATAGAAACAACAAAGAAAATAATAAAATTAATAAAAAATAATTTAAGTAAAACATAAAATAAGATTGCAGAAATATATCCTACAAAGGATATTACAGAATTTTTTCTTGTTCGGCCAAATTAAATATAAAAATATAAATAAAAATGCCTACAGAATTTAAACCTAGCCCTATAGCCTACTTACCGTAGGCTATAAGAGTCAAAAGTTGTTTATCTATTATTCTTGTCTACTACGATGAATAATAATAATAACAATAATAATAATATTTTTTAGCAACTTTAGGTTGGGGAGGATTTCTGGGTAGTGAAGTCCTCATACTTCAAACAGTTTCTTGCTGTTGCCACTAGGTGTTGCCAACATGCAAAATTGTCAAGTGCAATTTTAAAAATGAAGAATTGAAGTATTGCTAGCATAGCAAGCAGCGTTAACCTCAACTGCACGTTCCTGCAGTTTGTTTTGAAAAAAAGGTGTTATGCCACCCTTGGCCAGTTGGTGCCCTAGTTGGTGGCCAATTTTGCCTATTTTGGTTTTTGTGTGAAAACCTCAAAATTTGGTGATTCTTATATTTTCATATACACTGAAGGATTACATGGTTCATCTATGGGTTGAGAAAATTCTACCACACTTGGACTTATAAAGCCCTCTCAAAACTCCCATTGGATCAAAACTATCCCACAGTCTGTTTAGAAGGATAAATGGAACATTGTGACTGTGTCTTTAGTCTCCCTGTGCATTACAGTTGTAATTTGGTTATTAAATGAATGGAGTTCAATGCAGCACGTTGTATACCCACATACATCTGCCATACTGTCTGATCACCCTTCTAACTTTGACAGTTTGATAAATGTGCCTGCAAGGTGCAAGGTTTGAACAGAAGTAGAGGACAGACATTGTTCTCTGTTTTTTTCTCCTCTGAACTCCACAGGATGGCAACATAGCGCTACATTATTAGTGTAACATTAGTTTGCTGGCTCATGCATGTTTTTGGAACAGGAAATGCTTTTGCATTGCCAGGTTTGACTTTGCTGGAATAGTGAGATAAAGTTTCCATTAAATGTTAATTCATGGATTGCAGTGATTGTGTTCCAGGTTAAGGTATTACCAGGGAAACAGAGATACTGCTTGCAAAGAAGCTTTTTATTTTCGAATGCCAAATGCCTGAAAATATGAATGAAGTATGAAGGAACACTGCAAAGGGGCCATGGTATAAGTAGGATAATACCCAATAAGTTGAACTTTAAACAATTTGTATTAATTCAGTGGAGTCCCCCCCTGGGTGTCTTTAAATAGTTTAAATAATGTACACCTCATCAAGTCCAAAGACTGCAATTCTTTCAAAGATTGAACATGAGTGTTTATAATGTAAACTGTGAGTGTTATATTATATACGTTTACATATATTTCTGGTAATGCCGGTGTGACTAGAGAGGTAACACTTAAGAGTAAGGTCGCACTACTTGCACTGCAGTTTACAGTCTATTTCATTGAATTTGAATGCATCTCTATGAAATTAAATGTAGCTGGAAAACACTTGCTTAAGAGTGATTACAATGGGTCCTTGGCAAAAGCAAAAGAATGGTTTCTTTTCGTTTCTAAATCAATGCAATTGCATGGAAACATTGGTGAGGTGGCATGAATTGAATACACTCAATAGTCTTTTCTTTTCCACAAAAAAAGCAGCATAGCAGAAAAAGGCCAAATGAGTGCCAAAGAAAATTATTTCTTTAACAAGAATATGGTTTTACCGATATTGATACCCAAAGTTTTCAATTGAAGCTACTGATAATATCCACCGATCAGCCATAACATTAAAACCACCTGCCTAATATTGTGTATGTTCAGCATTTTCATGCCAATAAATTCCCAAAATTCAAAGTATCCGGTGTGCCCCCCATAATTATTTTTTTGCTACATTGGAAAAGCCTCTGAAACAGCATTTAGACCAAGGGACACTTAAACGTTATTAGCATTATTATTACCATATTACATTTACAATATGAGATACAATATATAACAATTACAATTCATTCATAATATTATAAGATTACAATTAAATATATGAATTTCCTCTTTCCTGTCAAATAACCCTTGTATCATTTAAAAAAGCAATAATTAGTCAGAATATTAGGAAAAATAACAATAAGGAATGGTCTAAAAAAAAAGGAAGGAAAGAAAGAAAGAAAGAAAGATTAATTTGAACCAAATCCACCCTGAACCATGACGGGAAGTGGTGAATGGTGATTGGACAGAGATTTGGATACAGAGTTGTGATTTAGATGTGGATGTTAATTTAGTCTTATCAGACCAGTCTGTCTTTGGTTATCATGGCAGAGAGACCTAGAGCGAGAGAAAATATCAGCAGCCATTGCAAATTCTTAACTCCCATTATTATTAGTGGTTTATATGGGAAATCCCTCCCATCCTCAGCAGCCCAGCCAACCCCTTTCCTCGCTCTCCACTTCCCTCCAAATTCATAATTTACTCCCTAGCAACAGACGACTCTCTCCTGGTGGGGGGCGGCCATTTTAACCACTCTTTATTTTTATGTAGCTGTCCTTTTATTAAATATCTCATCCAATCAGTGTGGTCCACCTCTGATATGATGCAGTTTGCTTGATTACATATTTATTTTAGAATTTATCAATACTACACTGGTTGTCTATGGGAAGCCTTTAACCTGAATTTATTGCAATGAAACATTTTGATCAGATTCCACACAAGCATGCATGAATATACTATTATTATTATTATTATTAGTAGTAGTAGTAGTAGTAGTAGTAGTAGTAGTAGTAGTAGTATCCTGGGTTTCAATGAGTTTTAGTGTCCCATGATGGTCTAAATGCTTTTTTCTGAGGCCTATCCACATCGACAAGAGGGGGGAAACACTGAATACTTGTCGTTTTTTGGAATTATTTGGCATATAAATGGTCAAAAACGCTATTTAATATCGCCTCAAAATATCAGCAGCTTCAGCAGCCTCAACAAAGAAAAAAAATATCGGTATCAAAAACAGGTTGAACCCTGACCTTAGGGTCGTCAAACATTTCCCGGCATGTATCAGAGGACGATGGCATTTGTTACAGAACACATTACAGATGGCATTACGGCAGAATAATTGCAAAATTAGTGATGCAAGGTTCCTGCAGGCCACTGAGGGTGATGATAACTAAACGGGCGCGTTTTAAAATCTTGGTGACACGGCATTGTTTGGCATTTTGAAAACATTGTAATAGTGTGTGTTAATCCTCTCTCTGTGCTATAATGCCTTTCTCTCAGCATTCTCCTAGTGGCCTTGGATGCTTTTTGGACAGCCAATGAAGAAACAAAACATTTGCATAATTGATATTTCATGGCTTGGCGCTTAATGAATATCTCATCAACACAGCTGACCCAGTGCACGCTCACATGCGCGCGCTCTCAGGCACGCACACACACACACACAGCAGGGGCATTCCTTCAGAGGGAAGCTGATAAAGGCAGAAAGGCTGGAGTTACGGGGGGAAACAATACTCAGACAAAAACACACACACTCACACACATGAACTTGCTTTGAAATGTAAAACACTCAAAGTTCCCACTTGTTTAAAGTTTGATTTCAATTTTAATTTTACAGTTATTAGAGAGAGACCCCCCTCGTACTGAAACAGATGATAACACTACAACTTCATATGAAAACTCACTGAGATCAGTTATTGTATCTCTTCCTCTCTCTCTCTCTGAGTGAATGCTGGGAGTGCAGTGTTCGTTTTCTATCTGCTTTGCTGTTCGTTTTGATTTAGTTTCTTTCCTTATCGTTAGGCTACCAGGTGTCGTTTGGCATGCTGTTAAACTGGCTGTCAGCAGCATTGTGGGAAGTAGTGGCGTGAAATCTGCATCTAGGAACGCCGTCGTTCATTTCCCGGACAGTGTGGACAAAGTTCATGTGGTTGTGGAGCGTGACACTTTTGTTCCTGTTTGAGAAAATCATCTTGTCAGGTTCAAAGTTGATCATTCATGATGCCGAGTCGGAAACAATGAAAAGCTTCGGGTACGGGAGAGAGGGTCACCTCGTCCCTGCCCCTGAGCCCACTGAACAAGGTCCGCCTACACCTATGGCAGACACAAGTGGTCCAACCTCAGACTGTAATCAGAGAAAGACGCTGCGGTGGAGGATGAAGAGGCAACAGGGGATCAGAGGGTGGAGACAGTGAGGAAAATGAGGCCAGTGAGGCTGTTGGCGTTGAACTCAGTGTTCAGTGAACAGGCTGGGCAGATGGCTACAAAGGTGGCAGAGTCTGTCCTAAATGAGGAAGAAGTGTTAGTTGATGGGAATGTCAGTCGGGCAAGTAAAGCAAAAAGTGGCCAATAAACCTACTAAGCCTTCAGCATGCCAACCAGAGTGTAGAGGATACTCTTTAACCCGAATCAGAAGGTTTCTATGGGACACCCTGCGTGCAAGAGCAGTTAAAGTCAAAAAACTTCTTCCCAGATCTGAAACTCTTTGTTGAATCCGCTACATGGTTCATGGAAAAAAAACAGGATTTGAATGAGGATCAAGAGATTTTCCATTTAACGAAACAAAAGATAAACGCACAAATCCTCAGTGATGATTAAGTGGTATTTCCTATTCTTTCTTTTTATTCTTTTTTTAGTTTCCGTGCTGCAATTTCCACTATCCTTCTATGGATGGTGTAAGAAAAGGCACGCTGAACCTAAACAGAGAAAGATGTCCTCTCTTCGATCGAGCTTAAAAACTAAGATATCATGTTTGCACGAGAGACGCAAAGTACTCTTGATAATGCAGTTGGATGGAAAAAAGAATGGAGTGGAATAATCGTTTTAAGCCACAACACCAGTGCCAGTTACGCCACAGTGTAATGAACTGAGGAGTCAGTAATTGGGCGTCTCTGTGAAAATGGTGTTCATTATTGTTTATGCTCCAACTATAGCTATGTAGAAATTATGTTTTTTTAGACACCCTTGCTGATATCATTAAGAACTTCACTTGTGATAATTATTTATTACTAGGAGGGGATTTTAATTGTACTGTGTAAAGCCAAACAGTTAGTTAACAAAGCACTTTTACGTCATAATAACTTTAAAGACACTTTTAATTTCTTTGGGATGTTGAAAAAGTGTAAAATAAAAACAGTTTTGCCAGTTGCCAGTACACTCGAAAAGTCACAAGAGACATAGCCAGACCTGTAAAGGCTCTGGAGATTGATGTGGTGGAGCTCCAAGATTTAGCCGAGCCCACAGGAGATCGAGCCCATATCAAGCTGTCAAAGTTAAAAAATCTGCCCTGGCTAACCTGCTGGGTATGTCAGTACAGGGCGCTCTGTTATGATCATGTTTTCGCAAAATTGCGCAAATGGATGCCTCACTTTGCTTAGGAAGATTGTATATTCAAAGACTGCCTAGGCACTCTCTCTTGTCACCAGAGTAAAAAAAAGCCTTTATTAAATTGGATAATGCATCACGAAATATAAAAGATTAAAATAATGCATCAACACGTTGCGGCTTAGCTGCCTTCATCAGGGTGCACAGCAGTGTACAAGCACAGGTCTATTTAATGACTATTTGTCAAACTTGATTGGCTGTCATATTAAGGTAAGAACATACACAACAAACTGTAAACAAGATGAAAGTTAATGGCAATTATAAAAATGGAAAAGTTGGGTAAAGTAAGGCACATGGTTGGGGATGGGTTGAGTAGAAAACTCATTATAGAGGGGTGTTGATTTGCACCAAGGGCAGGATTAAATATTTGAGAGTGTATTTGGGGGTCTTTTATACTTAAGAACTAGGAAAATGTTTTAGAAAAAGCTGATGGACGACTTGAAAAGTGGAAGTGGATTTTACAAAAAATGTCTTATCGGGGATGGCAACTAACCTCTCAAACCTTCAGGCCTTGATTGTTGCTAAGCTGCACTGGATGCAACCATTTTTTACCTGCCAAGAAATGAAGGTGGTCAGAGACTCATACATCTGGGTAGCAGGGGCGCAAACTTTCGCCTCTAGTTTCCTCTTGGACCTAAAGACTTACTGTAGAAACTGGTGGCTTTTAACACACTGCGCCTTGATTGCTTGCTTTTTGTCGTGGACTGTTTAAGGTATGGAGTATGTTCACGAAAGGAAGAATAAACTGGTCAGTACCGGCCAAAAAGGTAGCCAGTGGCACATGGAGCACACATGGACATAGCCTGCGGGGCCTCTCTTCTTTGAGAGGATGCCGGTACTCCCTGTATAAACCTGGCGATATACAGCGGGGGGTTAGTCACGGGGGCCATCGCAATGAACAGACACGTGGCACAACTTGATCCAACTGTTGGGGGAGGGCTGAGACAATCGAGCACCTGTTTTGTGGGTTGTGCTAGGCTGGAGGGCTTGCTGGGGATGGGTTCAGAACTGGTACCAAGTTCTCCAGGGCGTCGTACATAGGGCACCCTCAGGTACACCAGGCAGAGAAGAGGAAGGTGTGTCTCCTGAATTTGATCATAGGACAGGCCGGAAGCTTGGAACATGTTAGAGTAGGGTAAACAAGAAGCAGGCAAAGCTGAAAGGGTCTTTCTGGGGCTGGTGGCTTCGGGTGGAATTTGCCTACTACAAGCAAAAATGCATGATGATATGTTCTGGGACTGACATTTTAAGTGTATTACAGCCTTTCTTTTTTTAGCATGATGTGGTTTTAGCAGTGTTAAATTCCATGTAACATAATAAAGGGCATTCATCAATTCTCTTTCTCTCTAGCCTCTCTGTCTCTCTCCTCTCTCTCTGTGTGTCTATGTGCTTCGCTCGCTATCAGGAGGGTGGAAAGAATTCGGTAGATAGTCTGGGGTTATATGAGAAGGCGTCCTCTGGGAGAAGAGCGAGGCCTTTCAAGTGGGACAGTGGCGGGTGGGGCTAGCCCCCAGTCTGCCTAGGGCTCTTGGGTGGGGAGTAGCAGGATGAAACTCCTAGGAGGTGTGTTCAGGTGCATGCCAAGTTGTCTCGCTGGCATTGGCTGCTACCCCAGCTGTCATATCCAAGACTTGCAGTGACATCACCACACTGACTCACAGCTTGACTCCCAACATGTTCACAGTTAGTCAGAGAAAGCGCTTACCTACAAGTAATGTACTTTACTTACAGAGTACCAATTAAAATGTCTGTCAAACGTTGTGCCGTTAGTTGCAATAATTGTTTCAGGATGGAGGGGGTGAAATTTCATCGTTTGCACACTGATAAAGAGAGATATGGGTAGCAACAATTTATCTTACCTGTCCTGTAATCAGGACCAACCTTTTTCTATTGAAGATGAAGTACTTTTTATAGTCCACCCACCCTGAAATATCAAAATGCATCGGCACTTTTGTACGCCTCAAGGGTTTCTTTGGAATATGGAGACGGGATGTGGATAAGATGAAAGTCCTTAGTAGTGTCAGCGATGTTGGTGGTAGAAAGTCTTCTCCTCCAAGGAATTCAGTCTTTTTAAAATATCTTTTCTTCTAAAGTCAGGTGAGATATTTGTTGTTCATGGTCGCTTTTGCGTAGTCCGTGGTTATAATGGTTCTGGTTGCCAATAACTTAGTTGACTCGACTTTATGGCACAGACTCATCGTCCTACCTCCACCAATGGGCCTAATTGAGGAGGACCACTGTGGACTTCTTTTGCAGCATTGGGCTGCTCTGCTCTCTACCTACCAGGGACTGAAGGGGGCCTAATAGAAATCCCAGCCAGGATGATGGCAGCCAACTATTGTACGGCTGTGGACTGAGCTGGCTTGGACGCCGCTGTGCTGCTTTTGAGGAGAGCTGTCAGCCTCGGCTATGACAAGCAGCTGTTTCTGCTGTGGCCTAATGAGGTGGACACGACTGGCAGAACGCTTACATCTGCCAGCTTGCCGGCCAGCCTACAGGAGGCAGGCTGTGTTACGTCGGGCCACCTGATGAAGGCGGCTTCAACATCGTCCCGGCCAGGAGTGAGAACTGTACTCTCTCCGTGACCAATGGGATGATGAGTATGTTTCCCTTAATTGTTCCTGCTGTTAGGGAAAGGCAGGAAGGGGTGGGGCATCCATACTACATCCATGTTAAGGTGTCACACTGGCAGGGATGAAAGAGTCAAGGTGGACTGAACCTCAGGGTGGAGCAGGCCTTCTATAAACTGGTGGGCAACCCCAACTTGTTTATGCTTGTTTATACTATGTACAGTGACTTTTTGAATTAATGTATTTATTTATTATTTATTGATTTCTTTTCTTTTTAATAACTTTATTTTTCTTTCTATGTCTCTCACTCAAAAGCATGTGTCAGTAGTGAGTTTATAGTGACTTAGTAGTGTGGAATGACTCTCACTATTAATAGTGCTGCATATGGGATGGAGAGGGTCTGACTATATCCATTTAACACACACACGCACACACTGAGTAGAGAGGAAGGATGCATCAAATTAACTGTGACTTTTTGACTTCACCTCTCAGTAGACAAGATGAGAGACACACAGGAAACAATTATTGTTGATTGCCTCATTTTGAACACGCACACACACACACACACACACAGGGAATGTGAGAGGAGCAGCCAATCAGAATAGATTAGGCTGCTCTCCTGATGTCATTTGCATAATGATAAAATCACTATTTTAAATGAGCTGCCCCCAAAAAACTACTTTTCTCTGCTTTGCTCTGCTGACAACACACACACACACACACACACAAATGCGGCTGCCGGCAAGGGGGTGAAACTCTGCATTGAGTGCTGACAGCGGTGCATCCAGGCCATGTTGCGTGAGTGTGTGTGTGTGTGTGTATCAGTGCTTGCATTACTGTAAGTGTGTGATGGTGAGCGAACGTTCCCCGAGATTACTGAAGTGTTACAGTGACCGGAGAGAATACGCTACTGTTGAACCCTGTCACCGAGAGAGAGCGGAGAGGCCCGAGGGGACAAGGGACATAGAGAGCGTATAGAGAGAATGAGGGTGAGAACAAGGGCAACCGATGGAAAACTCTACCGGGGGGAAACAAATCAAAGACAGAGGGAAGAGGACCGCGACGAGAAAGGAAAAGACGCCTGTGTGCATTCGGACTTTGTGGGTGGGAATTAGCGTTTCCCCTCGCACCTTCTATTTTCCGTCACATCTCTAGGAAGCAAAGGGGACGGTGGGCAGATGAATCAGGGCCCTCCCTCACATTTCCCTTGATATGTGCAGTTAACGAGGGGGATGCACGTAATTGCATGTAATCATTTGTGTCCCACAAGGGGAATGTCCTCCGACCTCCCTCCGACTGCTCCCTTGTATGTGTGTAGATCTAAATCCTTTTTTCTGTCAAGCACCAAGAAGTTTGGTGCCTTGTGCTTCTGTGAATTCACGCCCCTCGACGTTCCTCCCGTTGGGATCACAGCGCCGCCACCATCTACTTGTTTTCATATCGCTGCTACTGTGAGGACCGCTGCGTATCAAAACACAAACTCCCACAGCAATAAAATTAACAACAGCTTCATGTATTGTCGGTGGCCGGTGGGTGTTGGAGCCTTTGATTTATCTGCCTGAGAATGGCATTTTAGTGGGCTGATTGTTTGATACAGGGAAACCAGAACTTTTTTTGGAAATGAATGAACGCTAATAATACACTCATGAATGGCTGAATTTTGTGTGAATACGAAAACATATTATTGCCTAAGGGGCAGGTTATGATAAATGTTTCCACCATTGACTGATGCTCAAATGAATAAGAAATGCACAAATTAATAAATTGTGCAGCTTTGATGAAAACTCAGCTGACTCTTCCATATTCTTAGAGAGTTAACTGTTTAATTGGAATCCAATTAGGAACTGTTTATCAAAATTGCAGCCGAGATAATAGTTCGAATTTGAACAAAAATGAACTAATTTAATAAGTAGATAATTCAATAAATGTAATACAATAATAAATGATATAACAAAATGAATAGTGTATTGAAATAATAATTTGATTTAATTAAATCTAATGATTTAATGATTTATTTTGATAAAATCTAATGATTTAAGGCACATTTATGTATTTTGTTATATCACATAGGTCCTCCATATGTACATACATAAATGTTCTATTTGACCCATTTGTTAAATATATGCATGTTTGAAAAAAAAAAAAAAGATTCAGGATAGGATTCAGTCTATAAAACTATTTTTTTAAATCACCAACTTCACTTGGTTAACTTGTTTTTAATTTTGGGTTATCAATCTTTTTGAGAGTAGTTGTAATTTTCACACTTGCCATCATTAGGCTTGTTTAATTTTTTAAGAAAATGGGCATTTGCAGTATCAAAGTTATCAAAGATTTTCTTATGAAATGTAATTTCTTTTTTTGTTTTTATCCTTTGTTATTCCTGATTCAAGTCACATTTCCCATGCGGTAAAAACAATAGAGTTGAAGTTGAACTTAGAAGCTTGAGGCCAAATTGGAAGGGAGAGTCTTTTACAGCACTTTTCATCATCTTTTTAATTGTTCCACACTTAACAGTATTGGTTTTTATGCAATACAAAATGCAATTAAATGAATCACAAAAACAGGTCGCAAAACTCATTCATTATTCATGTACTTGCTTATTTTAATTACTGAGTTGGCTCTGGGATCTGATGCACATGTTTTGATTTAACACTGGAAAGCCTAAGCTGTCTATCTCTTCTAAAAAGTTTCTCTGTGACTTTTCTTAGATCCCATTTCTGTGCAAACCAGTGTTATTAGAGTTTAAAAATCACACAATATAAGTTGTTGTTATATAAGTTTGTCTATATAATAAGTTTTATCTTTGTCAATTTGTCAATTGTTTGTGTGTGAGAGAAAAAGTGTGTTTGAGCAATATTAGCATAGTGTGTGTGTCTATGTGTTAGAGAGAGAGAGAAAGAGAAAGGAAAAAGAGAGACAAAGTCAGCCAAACAGGTACAGAGATAATCTGAAGAATATGAACATCCTTGCGTATGTGTGTGTGGATGTCAGGTGTCAGTGAAGTTGAGGGCAAGCCTGAATAACTCTATTTAACCCTGCAGACACTGTGTGTGTGTGTGTGGGAGTAATTCAGCCTTAGTCTCATTTTGGCTGACACCTGACCCCCACACTCTGCCACATCAATTATTATCACTTACATCACCTTTAACACACAGGCACACACGCACGCAAATCCTCACGCAGACAGACACACACACACACAAACATACACACAATGCAGTATGCACACAAATACACATGCATGCATTTATGCACCAAATCTTTCAATCCCTCAAACACACTATTTCTCTAACACACAATCAGAGTAAGAGAGAGACAGTTTGAGAGTGTGTGTGTGTGTGTGTGGTATATAGAGACAGAAAGAGGGACAAGACGAGAGAGAGGAATGCTATTCCCCATCCTCAGTCTGTACTCCCTCCATCCTTTCTTCATTAAAGTCCACAATTCATGGGACTATATGTTTAACTATCTCTACCACCATAGATTCTTTAAGAGTTGGTCTTGTACTTGGGGAACAAGCGTTCCTTGTTAATCCACCCTTTACAGACTCCTAATTCAAGTTTTGAAATGGAAAACTTTTTCTTAAAACCAGTGATTCAAAACCTGAGCAAGGCCAGTGGTTAGGTAAGAATGTTTCATCAGGGGCTCTTTAGAAATAGTGTAGAAGTCAGTGGAAATGTTATGAATACCATATTAAACCACTAGACACTAAAATAAGTTTTCCCTCATAAATTGTGTTATTCAATGAATGAATAAAAAACAATACTCGTACATCACCAATGCTATTGTCAAACTAAAAATGTTTCAACCTATCAACCCTACATCCCAAACCCATTTAATTCCCATTTCTTACGACTCACACTTAATTTGTTACCTGTGTACCCTCTAACTAGAAGGAACACCTCCGTTTCTCCCTAAAAAAATAAGCATACAACCCATGCATAAAATGCATTAGCAAAAGATGCTCAGTTTATGCTAAGAGAAATTAGGTATAAAGGACCACATGTTCAAAATATGCAGGAAAGCGAGCATAGCGCTAACCAACAATCCCCAATCAACAACAAGCAACTGACACAATACAAAAATACAATTACAGGTCACTATGTCAGAACATAGAACCGTCAGTATGCGCCATTATGCGCCGAGAACAACATTGAAGGGAATTGCAATATCGGCGTAAACGTTTTTTCCTTCAAAAGAGGCTTATTGATTGGTTAACTAGGCCATATATTGACTTGTGGTGATTCTGGCCCCCTCAACACCAACACCATAAACCACTGGAACGTGTCGGTGTGCTCACGAGGCCCACAGGAATCAACCTGGACTGGTACATGCCTCCACCTGCCACTATCCATCAGAAACATTCAGTGCACAGAACATCAAGGCACCTGACACAGCACCCTAAGTGTCTCATGGGAGTGGGTGTGACAGAATTCAACCCCTTGTAGTCCACACATCTGTATTGTTCCTCTTTATCACAATGACCACTGGTGAAGTCCCTGGGCCACAGCTGTCTTTTATGATGCTATTTTCCAATGGGCTAAGAACCTGCCTATCAATTTCTTTCAATTTTTCTGGGGGGCCACCAATTATCTATTTACAGTACATTTACATTGACAGTATGAATCTTTGTTTCTATCATGGCATGTCTCTTGCCTCTTCTTCCTAACTACTGCTGACATCTCCTATTGTTTTTATGTTTTCAGGGTAGTTAATGCAGTTTAAAGGGTTTGTGCTTCTTGCTTGTGTTTAAGTTCATAACTCAAACTTATTGTATCATTGTCTTTACATTTGTATGTAGGGCAGTGGTTCTCAATCCTGGTCCTCGGGGCCCACACAGCCCTGCTGTTTTTTTTATTGCAGCTGTCTCATCAGGGACTGATTTACACCTGGCACACCAGGTGAATGCAATTAACTACCTGGTAGGAAAGAAAACAAGCAGGGCTGTGGGCCCCGAGGACCAGGATTGAGAACCACTGATGTACGGGAGGCCGGGGCACTTTGGGACAGACTAAAAATAGAATGTTTCCATTGGTGAAACATGTTGTGTGATGCCATGAGACCAAAGCTAGGACCACCTTTTCTCACCTTTTATTGATTCACAGCAATGGAAATGTTCTATTTTTAGTCTGTCCCAAAGTTAGCTTCTCAAATGTGTGAATTCACGTCACTTGCCTTTAGGTAGGGGACTGAAAAAATTTGTGCTAAAAGACCAGAAACCAAAAGAAGATGTGTTGGAACTTGTATTACGTTGGGAATAACTGTTAGCTAACATTATGCTAACTAGTTGAAGATGCGTCTAACTTAGCTAGCATGCAGTGGCAGTAGTGGAAAGTGACGAAAGGTTGTCTTGTGTTGTACAACATTTTGGATGAAAAAACATTTGAGGCTTGCAGGATTCAGAACTCATATTTTCCACATTCTCCAGGTACTTTGAAAGACTGTCGAGCGGATGGTGTTGTCTTGTTTTTATTTAGCTACGCCTGAAATGCTTAAAAATTACAACATGTGGTTATAGCAGTACAGTCTTCTCACCAAGCAGGTAGATGGAAGTCCTCTGAAGTCACCCCCAAAAAAAGAACACTTTGAAGATACTCTTCTGAAAAATCTCCCTCAAGGGCAGCGTTCCACTCCAGCACTAATGGCCTCCCCAAATTCATCTGTCACCACATTTAAATAGCTTAAGCAGCGGAACTGTTAATGTAGTTGCTGTCACCTTTTACCTTCACAGTCTTAATAGATAATGTCCTCAAAATGCCCTGGAAATCGATTTCCTAATCATGCGCTTCTGTCGCTCCTTTATTTATTTCTTTTAACATTTTGCCTTCCTTCATTCCTGCTTCAGTCTTGAGGGGGCCAACAACAGTATTTCACTTCCCACATGACTTCTTTATTCTGTGTTCTTTCTCTCTGCCCTCCCTCCTGCCTGTCCTTTTGCAATATTCTTTCATGTGTTCCTCTTCCGTTTTTAGCTTCCCATTGTTCTCTTAACCTCCCCTTTCTCTCTTTTCTCTCTATTTGTTCCGGATGTTCTTGCCACTATTTCCTCCCTTGATCCCTCAACCCTGTCCTTACCTTGTTCAATCTTCTCTTTCATTGTTTCTTTACCTTCCCCCGGCATTCTTGTTTCCCCCAACCTCGCTGCAAAAAACGGTCATCTCAATGAGTCAGTTAAAGTTGTATTGAGTCTTGAATAGGGGTGGGCCGATTGATCGGACAAAACAAGTATCCGGTACGGATATTGAAAACTGGTTGTTTCTTTTCTATTTTGTGGATTTTAAACTAAATGAGAGGAACCTTTGTTTGAATTCTTGTTTTCAAAAATACTCTCTCATGTCTGTACATTTTAACTACTTAAAGCCAACGCAACCAATACAATGTATGTTTGATTGTAGCCTACCATATTTTAAAGCGAGGCAACGACCATATCCTAATTATTACACAAATTTGATAACTGAAGCCAGCAGCCTCTAGTATTGGGGCTTGTCCTTCGGCTACAGATTCTAAAACCAGGAATCCTCCTAGTCTCCTAGTCACTTAAAAACAAGTGCCAAATGAGTCAGTAAGATAATTTCACCAACCATGCAGCTCAACTTGTTTCAAGAATCATCTCTGTTGCGAACAAGTGGAATAAGTTACTTAAAGATATCATCACCTTTTTTTTTGAATCTTGAAGTACTTGAAACAGCATTGGGAGCGAATGAAATTATCTCACCTCACTAGCCGATTATTTTTTTCTGTTAAAGATTTGATGACTGATTACAAGATTCAAGGTGCTACATATCACATCTTTAAACATCAATATATCAAATAAATCATACCTTGGTATAATGACAGTAAACTAATGAGACCATGGTGGAGACGATTGGTAGCCTCTATCTCACACCAGTAATATTGTTAGTTCTAGTGTTTCTCCAAATTAAGACTACATTTCTTATAAACCCAGTTGCTTCCTGTCCCCCCTCCCCCTCACTGGCGTCTTTGTGTTTACTGAAGAGGATCAACATGTTGGAAGTGATTTTTCCATCGACCTTTCACTTCACCTTTCACTTGGTGGTCTGTCTTTCTTCTTATCTCCTGTCATTTATTTATCTCTGTATCTCTCCTGTCCTCATGTTCCCTCCTCTCCACCTCTCTTTTTTCTCCTCCTCTGCATCTCTTCTTCTCCTAGGCTCTTTCCCTCACATCTGCCTCTCTTTTTCTCCTCAGCTCTCCATTTTTCTTGCCCCCTTCCTCTGTTTTTCATCTCGCCTCGCTTTTCTATCCGTATTTCCTCTCTGCCACTTCTCTTTCTTCATCACGCGCTTTGATTTTCTACCCACCTGCCTCTCTTTCTTCCCACCTGTCCTTTCATTACCACTTCTCTACCTCCCTCTCAGTCTTTTTCTCTTCCATTCTGCTGTCTTCACAAGCATAGGTAGCAGTGATTTCTAGGGGTTAGAAGGCTGACCTGGATGTAATGAGAGAGGTTGTGTAAAGTCAATGGCTCACTACAGTACTGCCCACACCTCCATCTCTTGCTCTCTTTGTGGTGTCATTGTATGTGTGTGTGTGTGTGTGTGTGTGTGTGTGTGTGTGTGTTAAGTGTGTGCTATACTGACTTTATTGGCGTAGCAGTTTATCAAAAAAATAGCAATTTATACATTAAATCCATATTGAGATTGTTTTATAATGTTTCAAAATTGAGAACATGTAGTTACGCTCAAAAGCCAGCAAGGTCAGTTCAGACATTGTAATAACCTCACACACACACACACACACACACTTCCTCTAACTGAAGATGGATAAAAGGAATATTGATGAAAAGAAGTAAGGCTGCAAGTAAGTTAGTATATAAAGTACAAATCGTATATAAAAAGTCAATCCTAAATCTGTAGCCTACTACTAGGCTATACACCGATCAGCCATAACATTAAAACCACCTGCCTAATATTGTGTAGGTCCCCCTTGTGGGGATCGGACTTGTTTTTCCAGCACATCCCACAGATGCTCGATCAGGACTGAGGTCTGGGGAATTTGGAGGCCAAGTCAACACCTTGAACTCTTAGTCATGTTCCTCTAACCATTCCTGAACAATTTTTGCAGTGTGGCAGGGCGCATTATCCTGCTGAAAGAGTAATTTAACGTTTACTTAAAAGTAAAAGTAAGTTAGTTAGTTTTAAATATGATACTTTAAAACATTTTAAATCACATCCATAAGGAGGTACACATTTTTGTAGGCTCTCAATAAGAATTGCATCAGAAACTGGCTAACTCCTTACATCTTGCAAACCTGTGCTAGCATGTGGAGGAAATGATATGTTACACAACTGTAACATTAAATGCTTAAAATATCCAGTATAGTAACTTAACATTAGCCAAAAGTGGCTTCCATCCAGCTACAGTATTATTGATTTGTGTTAGCCTGTTTGTTGTCTAGCTAGATTGCTAGCCCTACTAGCTATCTGGATAGCTAGTAGCAAAAAAAACAAAAACGTTATTGAGTAATGGGGAAGGATATTTTCTGTTGTTTTTTTTATCATAGATTGAATGATGACTTGAATTACTTTTATCCCATTACATCACTGTCCAATGACCTGAGAACAAGACAGGCCGTTTCTCAGCAGCTAGTTGGCAGTGTTGGGAACCCTAGGTGCAAAGGGAATTGAACCATCAACCCTCCGACTAAGAGGAAGCCTCCCTCATCAACACACCAAGCTGCCGCTTCTAATTTGTGTGACCTCCTATATGTCAATCATTCGTTTGCTTCATGTAAATATTATTTTTCATGTGCAGATGAAATGGAATTTTTATAAAACATCTCACCTCAAAAGAAAGAAAGAAACAAACACATTGAATTGATGGCAGAAACTAAATGAGACTCACCATGGACAACGGTATGATGTCACAATTCATAAATGAAAAGTAAGGGAAATAAAATAAGTTAAACTAGCAAAACCTCTCACTGCAGTGATTTGATGCAACTATATACATGTGTTGTATATGCATTACATATTTTTGCTCATCGGCCCACTGTGACAAGTCATTTTATATTTAGTAATTTGGCCTGACACTGCAATATCAAGTGCTGGAACTTTGGCATCCATTGGCTATCCGTAATGGAGGCATCAAGCTGTTGCCTGACAGACTGCGGGGCATCTCATTAAATATACATACTGCTGTCCAATCGGAGCATTCATTAAAATCTGGGTGCACTTGTCGTCACGTGCACCAGTTAAGTAGACCGCTTTGATTGACAGTTATAATATTTTGGGTACTCAACTTTACATTACCCTATCCTTTGTACCATGAGACTGAGAAATGTGATTCTCATTGCACTGGCCCTTTAAGACAACAGCCAAAGACCAATGCCTGGGCTGAGGCCTGGGGAGGACCTGTTTTGCGCGAGCCATCGAGCAATGTTGATTACCGGACTTGCTGTGATGGTGTGTGACATTGTTTGACAATGGTACTCTGTCTTGACGAGGGAAAAAAAATCATTTCCACTGTGCTGCTCGGTGTCTATATTGGTACTGTTTGTTCTGTGTGCTCTCTGGGGACTTCGGGAGGCTGATATTATTGTACTAGAAAGCCTCTTGGTTCCTTTGTGTTGGAACAATAGCTTCTGAGGCAAATTGCTCTAATGACTTTTCCCTTGTAGTCAGTCCATATATTAAGTAACAATTCAATGCATGCAACAGAAATTCAATGCCTTCAGTGAAAACTGAACGCGTCCTGAGAAAAAGCATTTCATCTTGGGCCATATAATAGACAAGATGTGTGGTAGCATGCAGAAAGGCACATGTACACAAAAACACACACAAGCTTATATGTGCAGATGACCACACTTTACCTTTTGTTACTTTCAGCACGTCAAGGCCAACATTGCTCGCTTTGAGAAAGCACTAGCGATTACCTGCTCAAGACTAACCAGTAGCATACAGATGGAGCCATGATAAGTGACACTTTTTTTTTTCTTACATTCCCAAGAGGATTTAGTTGTAAAAATAGTGTTTGGAAGGCAGGGTCTAGTAACTAAGTTGGTGGAGTGAAGAATTGTCCGCAATTCTCCACACCTTCACTTCGCATTTCAATGTCAAACTTCTGGCTGTTTTCAAATCATGTCTTCCTTCGCATAATCCTTTCATGGCAGGGAAACATATTTCTCTCACTTTTCATGTGCCGAGCATGTATTTGCATTTTAAGACATCGTGGGCACTTTTTTTTCGAGAGGCCAGGCTGGGATGGGTATTTACCTCCGTCAGCAGTTTTCTACTCAAGTTTTCAGGTTCAGTGAAAGTTTTTCTGATTTAACCAAAAATCTGTTAGGTAACATTTTCACGTGGCAAACATCAAAAAAATGCCGTGGTTCAGTTTGTGCTATTGTCACATAATCCTTTTTGTGGTGGTATAAGCTCTGCATTATTGGTGCTCCGAAATATTTGCGAGAGCGCCTTTTGTCAAATGAAACCTTCCAGCGGGATAATGCTCTCATCATCTCGAAATGGTTAAGGAGCACGACAGTGGCTTCTGTTCAGTCCAATGTGTGGAACGTTTTCAGCACCTTCCAGGCCTTGGGTACCAGGCCTTGAAGAGATTTCAGGCTGTGACCACTGTGTGTATAATGTATATCTAGGCATATACAGTATGTACTTATGCTTACACTGACATATACACTACCCCACTGTCTCTTACTCACGCAGAGACACACACACACACACTCAGTGTGAGGAGTGCATAATGTGTGAGGCCTGCCAGTGACCCAGAAGAGTGAAGTGAAGCACTCTGACAGTGTGTGTGTGTGTGTGTGTGTGTGTGTGTGAAACCATCCCAAAAGAGCATGTGAGCACAGAGCAGCACAAGCAAGATCTCACCCACCTCCTTGTCCTCTCCCAATGCACTCTCTTTCTTTCTCTCTCTCTCTCTCTCTCTCTCTCTCTCTCTCTCTCTTGTCTCAATCGCCTTTTTCAGGCATGCACACACATTTATACGCACAAGCATACACATACATACATCATCATACTGTTCAAAGCTGCACACACACACACACACACACACACAAACACCTTGGTGACATCTGGAGTATTTCTGCCTCACTGGTGTTGTTGTTCTCCCCGTGGGATTGACAACTCTCTCTCTCTTTCTCTCTCTCTCTCTCTTTCTCTCTTTAATAAAAACAGGGTGCGTTATGCTAGTGATGTGGTAATTTATCATAATGCCCTAGACTGGTGATCTCTTTAATGCATGCGTGTGTGTGTGCATGTGCGTGTGCGTGTGTGCGTGCGCGTGTGTGTGTGTGTGCCATTAGCCAGTACTGATTAAGGAGATGTAAAAAGTTGTTGATGTCCCTGTCTCCCATGTTGGTGTCACCTTCAATTATACACTTAGATCACTGAGCCGTGTGTGTGTGTGTGGGGGGGGGGGGGAGAGATCAGGAACTTTCTCATCAATTTTCAACACTCCCAGCTTAAAGGTTAATGATCACTGTTGAATGCATGCAGTATGTTTAACCTGTTTTTAACATTATTATTAATAGCACCTCTGCTGCGTTGCATTATCTATCCATTATGAAACGGATAGTTACAGTTCATCAGAATTTGGATGAATCAGAAGCCATTGCAAAATACTAGATGAACTTACATCTTTCACTGCATAATTGTGAAAGGTGCTACATTTAGTATTTTATCACCAATAAATCATTACAACATTAACTTTGAGACATTAGTAGAATTACCGTAAACAAATGAGACCATCGCTAGAAGCCTGGCAGCCTCTACCAGCCCTCTACGGTCCATTTTACATTGTGGCCACCAGGTCAGTTTTGGCGGGAAATCTGATTGCTTTACAGCACAAAACAGGAAGAGGGCGCTGTTCTTCCAGCGCTAACAGAGCTAAAGCTTTCAGAGTTTCTGGCAACAGCAGATGGTGGAAGGAGTGAAAAGCTGAGGGAAACATTACATCTAACATGTTTATCCTATGCCAGGGGGGACAGGAAGCAACAGCGCTTATGGGAAATGTGGTCTTAATTTAAACACTAGCACTAACAATACCACTGGAGATAGAGGCTACTGATCGTCTCCACCACGGTCTCATTTCTTTGCAGTAATTATACCAAGGTAGCACAATTCATTTGGCATATATGTAGTAAAGACAAAATTAAATTGAGGGAAGAGACCGAACAGTAATAAAATAGAGAGCGAGTATAACTATAAAATAATTTTCAGAAAAAACTAGGGTAGTAAGTACTTGCACTGTCAAGAGGAACTGTATTGCTCAATAAACACAGGGCCTTCCTATACACAACTGAAGCAGATATGAAGCAAAATTGAGGGGAAATTTAATAGCAATGACCTAAAATCAGTATCAGAATAACACGGACAACATTGATGGCTTTAATAGCAATTCAGAGTTAGCTGGAAGGGTTTTGTTTGACAGATATTCCTTTAGTAATGAACGCAAGGACGCATTTACTGTATAATCATGAGTAAGAGCACTGTCAACTAAGCTGATTCAGCGCTCAGTTACGGCTACTTTCACCATAAGAAAAAATTGGAAAAAGTCCACCAGCCTGTAGTACCAGTTAAATAAGTTAAGTTAAACAACAATGTTATTAAGGTCACCAGCAAGATCAGGGAAGCTCAGGGAAGCCGAGGTAGCCCTGTCTTCCCTCAGGCTCCCAAGGGCAAAGTGCTAAGACATGCAAACCTTCCTTTGTCCCATGTGAATAAATATGCTTAATGTACACATTACGTAAAAATGTTTGCTCTTTTCGCTTTTGTAGAAACATCTCTTTGCTCTATTCTTGCACATCCATTCTATATGCCGCCATTGATCTTTTTTTAATTGTACTCAGATTGACTTATTTGTATTTGAATCGTATTCGTGTTGTCATTGTGTTTTTATTGTGCCTTGCTGCAATCTGAATTTCCCTTGTGGAGAATAAGAAGATAACCGAACTGATTATGTTTTTATTATTATGTGTCACTTAGCAACCCCCATTTTCTTTTAGCTAACTATATTTCTAGGCATTTTTTTTTTTAATTTGTATTTGATTTATTTAATCACATTGATGTCTCACAAATACAAGAAGCCACTCGCCATGCATTACAGTGATTTTTAGAACCGATAGGAGGCCTCTCTCACTGAAGATTTTCTCAAAGCGCTGTAAACCACGGCTTCAAGTGGTTTATTGCTTAATTATACTGTGGAAAATTACCGGAAAGGTGAGACCACAAGAGAGACATGCAACCAAGGTCAACAGTCCAATTCAAACCCCTCAACATTGCAAATAGCCTCTTTGCATTTTAGTCCGTGAAGCCATCAGGATACCTCTTGTTATGTGTGTCGTGTGTGTGTTCAATGTAGGAAGCGCTGGCGGCTTTCTACATATCAGACATCCATTGCAAAATAATGTCCATCTTAATGCCATTTACTCTCATATTCAATCTTAAAAGTCAACTTTTTAATATCCCATAGCACTGGTAATTACCAGTTCCCCTTCTTCCTACCTTCTGTCTTTTTCATCCCTTCTTTCCCATATTCCTTCATTCATATAATCCTTCTTTCCCTCACTCACTCTTACTCACATCCCTCCTTCTTTTCTTTTCATCAATATTCCTCAATTGGAGGAAGGTTATAGGGATGTATGTCATTTTGTGTGTGTGTGTGTGTGTGTGTGTGTTTGAAGCCATGACCTTATAGACCTTAAGGACCTAAGGGAATGCTTAACACAGACATGCACACATACACTCTAAACACAGGCCTTAGGGGAAATTTAAACAAGTGGTCAATTCAAGTGGGACGGTCACTCTTGTGCATGCACACACACACACACACACACACACACACACACATAATGAAATGAAGACTGGAGGATACAGATAGATAAATTACACAGCAGAGACGAGTGCAGTCGAATAGGCTTGTCTTTATTAGGACTTCTCAGCCTGTGTTCATCGAACTGTCAAGCAAATGTTAAGTCACCTTTTGAAATGTTAAAAATGAAAATTGCGTGTTTCCATTAACTTCCATTAAATAAATAGACTTTCTGTCCCCAAAATAAATCCACATTCACTCAAAAAATGGAAAGAGTCTTTCAAGAATTATATAGTATAGATTAGTATTGGTCAAGTTGATATTTTTTGTATCAGCATATTCAGAAATGCACATTCTAATGTACCAATTGTACCACTATTGGTCATACAATCACAATGGAGACTTATACATGTTAGAAACAGCACGCATGACATATGTAGGAGATTTTGTGATAATTTGATTGAAATTTGCCGTTTGCCACGATTCGCATAAAAGTACATGACCCTCATTCATCATCATTCGTCATGTTTTCAGGTGATTCGTGTGCAGTAGAAGTTAATGAATTTTCATTTTTATTCATCTCTTAACAGTTTGATTTATTTATGAACTAATAACTAACTATTAAGTCGTTTAATCTTTTTTATCTTCTATCTATCTTATAGTCTGATTCTTGGTAGTGAGTGAAAAGCACTGCCACAACGGGGAGATACTTTGACTTGTTTCAAGGGTTTTCATGACTCACGTGTCATTGTCTTGACACGGATGCAGTAATCTGCCATATTCTGCCTTGTTTTCTGAAACTGCGTTGGAAACAAATGGAATTATCTCACTTTGCTGACATGATTTTTCACTTATTAAAAAAAAAAAAAAAAAAAACAGATTTAAAGATTCAATATGAGACTGAACGGCTTGTTAACATGAACGTATTTTGTATGTGTTTCGTGAAGCTGCGTTTTTGGAGCTGCTTTCCTGAACTATGAGATAATTTCCGACCAATCGCAGTTGCAGAGATCCTTCAGATCCTGTAGACACGTGGCTGCACGGCTAATGACACCTGCGCGCTTCTATGGCTTCCTCAAAGGGGCGTCTGAACCAAATCGATTCAAATGCAAAATTTAAAACGCCAAGCATGAATATGAAAGGGGTAACACTTTACTTGAAGTGCGTCATGAAGCATTATAAGATTATAAGATTCAGAAGCGCGGATAAACTTTTCTACCAATATAATCATCACACAAATGTAAAAAATATATATATGTATATAGTATTCAATTCCCTAATTCTGGGTCCTTTGCCAGAGACTTGGGTAGGAGAAGATCAGTTCTATTAATGTTGCTGCAATTCCTACTAGAGGTCGATGGAGGTCACATTTACTTAACAAACCTCAAAGACTCAATGCTAGATTAAATGACTGATGTTCTTATCTGGAGTGATTTAAAATTACCACAGAAGTTGTAACGTATTAAACCACGAGTAGCCTTGCAACGAGCAAATCCAAGCTACGATATTGAAGTACTTCCTTCCTTCCTTCCTTCCTTCCTTCTCTACCTTCATTTGCAACTCCTCAAGAAAAGTCGAAACACGACATCTGCGTTCAAAGTAACACCCTCGTTTGAGATCGGGCCATCTGGTGTTTCCTACAGATTTGCATCACACGCCCTTAACTCGATTCACAAGGGGTCAACTTTGACTTTTGCATCCAGTTTGATATTGTTTGTTGGTGTTTGGTAGGAATATCTCAAGCTGAGATCTGTTTTTTTTTTTGTTTTGCTTTACAGATTCCGCTTATCAAAGTTGGAGCGCTGCTCCCCGCTGTGATGAAATAGAGCCAGAGGACTTTCGGTATTGGGCAAGAAACTCCGCTGGAATTCACAGAAAAGACACGCAGAGGTATGCACACACACACACATGCAGACACACACATTGTTTTTGGAGAAACTCAACTGGAATTCAGTGGACAAACATAAAAGCAAACATTGAAAGAGAAATGGTAGAAGTGGGTTTACCTCCCATCTCAGACATAAAGCTGTAGTCTTGTGGCTGCTAGTCTTCATCGTTCAGTACAATAGTTTATCTGGGCTTAAAGAAGGGGAATCTACTGCTGAATTTCCACCAGATAGTGTTTGTATGAGTGCTTTGACTTCAGAAAGCTGAAAGCCTTGCACGCATGCATATATATCCAACGGGTTCAACCTGTCCCTGCATATCGGAAACAGACTTTTCTTATCTGATAGGAACGGTTCTGACCTATACACTCTCTGCAGCTTTCTCAAAATACCGGTCTGCTATATGTCAATGCTTACGCGTTTTATCTGTGCGAGCAAACCTTGAAACTACACATGAAAGTGACATTGAACAGTCACATCCAATCGGTTCTTGTACCCAATGCTCAGCTTACCAATTTGGGAGTAAAAAAAAAAAAGAATCAAAACTTGTCTGTAACTGGGGGGGGGGGGTCGATTCTTAGATGCATCACGGTTCTCTCTTGAACGATTCTGCATCGATGCAGAAAAATCAATAATTGATTTTCAAAAACTAAATTCTCAATGGACTGGCACTGACTGTGGTAAAATTTGTATTTATTTTCAATACGAAAAGACCGGAGTTTGAAGTGTTAAGTTAAGTGTTAAGTGATTAATTTGTCTCAAAAATGGTTTAAATAAAAGGGGCTTAATTCACCTGGTTGTTTGTTTTGATGGGTAAAAAAACGAACCATGTGTAGAAATTAAGATATGCATATGCATGTTTACCTTATTTTGCTTGTGCAGCAATCTAATTTCCCCACAGAATCAATAAGGTGTCATCGGCAGAAATCCGTGCCACCTAGTGTTCGGTTATAACGTGATTCGACTCACCTTGTATGATGCATGTTCATGTTTTATGCTATATAGAGGAAGATAAATCAGTAGTTTCATAATAGTAATATCACTGTCGTCCTCCTTGTCCCGTCACATCATATATTAAACATCAACCCATACGCCCTTGTTGGAATATGAAGGCTATTAATAACACCACTGATGTAAATCGACCATAAAATCCTCCTCTGATAATCTTTCACTCCCATCCTCATCTATTCTCCCACTCCCTTTCTCTAATTCTCACCTAATGTCTACTCTTTCCTTCCACCCTCTTTTTATTTTATGTCCTTTCTTCTCTCGTTTGCCACCGTCGAACAGGCATCCTGCTGAGAAGTGCTGAGAAGTTTTTTTTCCCTAACCGAGCCGGGCCTTTGAAAACGCACCTTGATAACGCCTGTTACAACTAGGCACACCGCTGTGCTTTTAACTAAAAGTAAGACATGTTACATCATCGTTGTGTAACCTTTATTTTCCCCCCAAAATTATTCCATCTCATTATTACATTATATAGCCGAGAACATGACGGAACAGCAGAATTGAGGCCTTGTAAGGTCATGCTACCCACCTGCTGAATGGAAGGGTGACGTATTCTCTCTCTCTCTCCCTCGCAGCGCCGAGAAATAAAACCATCGGATAAGTCGTTAAAAAATCATTATCGTCTCTCATCTCTCTCTGACCTTTCCCTTAGTAAGCAGGGCATCTGCTAAGTTTGTTGGGTGTCAAAATGTTTTTTCCTAGCTGGCAGTCCCGGTCCGCCTATTAATCAGTCCGCCTATCTATCAGCACTTGAAACCAAAAAAGGGTTCCATATTATACCAGAAAATGGTTGTTTAGTGGTATAAGGGCCCTTTTAGGAATGTTCTTTATGGCTTCTACGTATGACCTTCATGGTGCTGGAAAGAGCAATGTTCCAAACCGATAGTGCCGGAAGAACTTTTTTTGGGGGGGTTCTGTAGAAAACCACTACCGATGAACCCTCGCAGAACCTTCAATGAAGTGTCACAAAGGCTCAAATGATTTGTTCCAATAAAAATGTCAGATTAAAGAACCCAGTGTGGTTCTTAAAAGCAATTTCTACGCTCTTAAATGGTTCTTCAATGCACCATAAAGGTCCTATTCAGAACCGCTTGAGCACGGTGCTGTAGAGAACCTTTCGTAAAGGGTTCTTCACAAGGATTCCAAGCCTGAAGAACCATTTTCCGGTCCTATATAGAACCCTTTTTTTGTGTCAAGAGTGTATCTATCCTTCATCTCTCAGCTTCGGCCCATTCTGTCAGGGGTGCCGGTCTCCTCCCATTCGTTTCTAATGTCTTCCTGTCATGTCTTTTTTTTATCACTCTGCCATGTTCCTCGACATCATCCATCAGCCCCTGGTGGACAATTAGTGCAACAATTAACCTATACAATGAGCAGTGATTGATCTCTTAGCGTGCGCGCGCCGAAAGGCTGATTTCTAATCACGCTGCCGCGTTGCTCATTTCATTTTTCAAATCAAAGCGATTAATCAAGCATATTGGATAATTAACCTATTCAGTTTGTGTTGATTGATTCATTTGAGAGGTGCTAACTTTTTGTCATGTTTGGATAATGACCAGGGTGGGTTTTTTTTGTTTGTTTCTCTGGTTTTATATTGTTCCATTCTCATTCATGACATACGTGCATGTTTTTACTGATTTTGAATATTGTTAGTAGGGTTAACCGATTGGTTTGCCAATATTGTTCTTTTAATAAAAATCAGATTTGGTCCAGTCAGTGTGGTCCACCTTTGATATAATGGATATGATGCAGTTTGATTGATTTGCAGTTATTGTAGTAATGGTTGCATTTGTAGATACTGAATATTGGCGTAAACAATTAGGAGCTTCAATCCAAAAATATCCAGTATCTGCTTCAAAAACCCATATTGCTCGAACAGCAATTGTTATTTTTATTAAATCACATTAATATGACACACAAAATATTAGAACCACCTTCCTAATATTGAATTGCACCTCATTTTGGCACAATCCACGTCTCATGGCTTCAAACTCCTCCTTCAATCTGTCGCCTCTTCTTCACATTCGTTGCCAATTCATGACTGAAGTAGATTTACCAAGAGAAATCTGAAGGATCTGGATATTTGGGTTTTCAAGGAAAGAACAGGCCGTCCTTACTTTCAATAAGCTTTTCTGTTAACTCTGGTGGTTCTGTGTTCTCAACAACTGTGACATGTTGTTGAGCAGGTGTTCTGATCGCCAAAAAAAGCCATTTATGAAACATCTTCCGATAAAGAAATCATATTTTTTTCTTTGATTTGGCAGCATAATATGAGATCGAATGAAAACAGTCAGATAATGATAAGAAATCTAAATGTCACGACTGTCTTAGTGCAGAGTAACATTTCTTTCTGAAATTAGAATACTTTTTATAAAATGGATAGTTGCACTTTTCAGTTTTGTTTGGCTAAGTCGTGTTGAAGCTGTTATAAAATACCTGTTAAACTCATGTTGGTACTTTCGTGTCTCTTAGTAGCTTTGTTTAGCTGCTGTTCAAAATCGATACTGCTTGGTAGAAGAATAACATTCATTCTTATCACGAATTTACTGTGGACTAAAACTTTTTTCACAGAATGGTGCTTTACAGTGAAAACTTGGTGACTATATTTTATTTATTTATTTATTTTTCTTTTTTTAATGTCAAACTCAACTACACTAAACTGAACCGAGCAAAGACCCCATCTCTGGCATGGGTCTGGTGGAGCCGGCTGTCTGAAAGCATTTCACAGTACAGTCGTACCTCGCTGTGCTGGGACTCTCGTCGCAGTACAACATGCACGTTCTTTTCTCCTCCTGGCTGAACTACGCTCGTATCTGTTTCTCGACCATGATGCGTCCGGCAACATTTGGAGGCAAAGTAGGTGGGCAGGTTTGCCAAGAATTTCGACCAACCCCTGCTCTTTCATTAAACAGATGTTCCTTATCAAGGGTCGTATTTTTCACTTCCCCCATTTCATATTTATATCTTGATTGAAGGGGAATTAGGTTTGCAGGCCTTTAAATAAAACCACTAGGATTAGACTGGTATATTGGTAATAAATTGATATGGAAGATAAACATGATACATCAGCTAGTCAGTGTTTTCCACCTCTGAAATGATGGAGGCTCTGTAAAACCTGCAGTGAAATTTTATTTATTCACTTAATTGTTAAGTTATGTTTTTTGTCTGTTAATTCCTCATTTAAAGGCCCAATGCATCCTTATGCATAGAGTTTTCCTACCATTGAATAGGTGCAGTGGAGAGTTTTAGTGTCCTATGGGAGAGTTTTAGTGTCCTATGGCCTATTTGCTGTTTCCACCCTGGTAAGAACAAAATTCTGAAATACTTGTACATTTTTTGACCTGAAAATAGTCAAATTTAAAGATATTCAATATCGTCACAAAGTATCAGCTCAAAATATCGGCTATCAGTTTTGGCCTTTCGAAAAACCCATATCAGTTGAACCCCAAAAAGAAACTCCTCGCAACTTACCGCACTGCACACCATAGAGACAAACACCAGCTCATAAGACACTGAGAGGAAGTCAAGAGCTCCATACAGTGCAATAAAAAAAGTCTATCAGTTATTATACGAGCACCTGAGGCTACATTACCTTATGTGTAGATTAACGTGTTTAATTGCAGTGGGGATAAATGTGGTTGCTGGTTTCTTTTAATCTTGAGTTGAGGTTCCTCTGAAGCTGCACGTAGAGGGCAAGAGCTCAAACTGCCCTCTTGAGGGGTTGACCGGGGGCAGAAGTGCGCTGGCCTTCCTCCGCTACACGCCTCTCAACGGCTTTGGATCGTTTTACAGCAGTAACCCGTACTGGTTGTTTTCCCCGAGCTCCCCCGGTCTGTTTTTTATAGCAGAAGGTGCCCAAACCAGGCTACTAATCTGCAAAAAAAGATAAGGTAATCGTTTTACCTCGCGTTGAGTTCATGAACACATTTTCCATCGGGAGAAACGAGTGCTCCTACTCATAGATTGTGTCTGCACAACAATGATATTGATATTCATAGCATATATACTTGCCTTTGATTATAATGTTTTAGGATGGGTTGTTTGACCTTCTCGGTTTACCCACCTTTTTATTTTGTAGAATAGATTTTACCACCTTTAGGAGGTAAATTCATAGTATACATCATAGTAAGTATTATCAAACTGATGTAAGCCATTTGAGGATAGGGTCCTTTAAGGTAAACAAAGCATACATTCATGTTTTCCTGAAAATGTAATTGATTTTTATTCATATTGGTGGTTGTTTGCCTTGTGATGAGCTTACCCTCCTCTTTATTTAACTGTATGTGTTGCTAAAATTGTTTAGGAACTTATTAAAAGTTTGGGGAACTCTATAGAATGCATGAACCAAAACTGTATTAGACAAGATCACAAGCATACATTTTGCATATTTTGAGAAAACAAACAGATGCCATTCACATTCATCCCCACCCACCCTCCCTCACTGGGATCTTATGCTAACAGTGTCACACTTGAATACTGTCAGTACTGTACTGTATTCTACACTAACCCTATTTAAATACTGCATTGAGCTGCCTCTGGCTGGGAGTTGGCCTACTTCTATTTTAGTGTAGTGTGTCTGGATATTTTAGGACTGAGTTAGCTACCCCAAGTCTAAATAAAAGGCAGTATGTACACAATAATAGATAATCATACCTAAAACCATAGCAAATATTTTGTTAACTATTCTACCTCAGCCATTTCAACAACTGAACAACTGTTTGTTTTATTTTTTAAATAATTACAACACCTTTGTTACAACTGGATCAATAAATACATGCAATATGGAAATGTAATCAGTTTTATAGATAATTGTTTTGACTTTATTATACATGCACAATTGTTAATCGCTGCTAAAACATGTAACACCCAATCTGACAGTAGGACAACATACTGTATCTTTTAACCAAGAGTAGATTGTATAGTATATTTTATTCAGTGCACAAATTTTTCTACTGCCCACATGCATCCATTACAAATATTGCCGAAGTGGAAAGGGAAATGAAATGCTTGGGCCTTCACTTGTTTTGTTTATTTTTATTTTACTGTTTTATTTACTTTACTTTGTAAAACTAAACATGTAAAAAGTGTAAAAAGTGCACCATCACATATTGAATTCACAGACTTTTGAACTACTGTTTCTGGGCCTGTTTTTGCCGGGTCTCCACATAACATGTTTTTACTGAGACTACATTTACTCGGTTTGAGGCCCTACATGATCAAGATGATGTTTTAATGATGCCGAGTCCCAGGGTGACTAAAAATGGGGGGTCCCACACTGAAAAACTTGCAGGCGCCGCGGGGTTAGAGCGTGGTAAAAAGTCCAGTCCAGTCCCGCTGGAGCCATCCATCCTAAAAATGCATGCACTCACTGCACTGGAAGTTGCGCTGGGTAAAAAGTGTCGACCAAATGGCTGATATTTATGTACATGTACGATAAATGGAATGATTAATGCCACTTTTATCTGCTTGCTGTGCCCGTCTTTCCCAACCAGATGATGAATGGTCGACATTAGACCGCTTTCTTAAAAGGCCTCTCTCGGAGAAGCCATCGGCTCTGATAGTGGAATCCTCACTCTAAAAAAATCATGGTCCTGTGGAGATTGTGGGCTAGATGGTGCACTATAGAACCATTACCTCCTGGAAGAACCACTTGAACTTTGAAGGGGGTTCTTCACTGTGATTTAGATAGAAACAAATGGTTCTTTTCTGGCTTTGTGGCCTTCAATTTCAAAAAAATATGATCTGATTCAGCCAGTGTGTACAATCTGTAAAACCTGCAACAGAATTGTATTTACTTTGCATATTTTATTTGTTTATTTAAGTTTCTTTCAAATGAATTTTTCATTTAAAGGCAGTAAGTGAGTTCTACCTACCTCTGGGTTTCAGTGGAAAGTTTTCCACCTTGATATGAATAAAATTCATGGGAAAAAACATTTAATTTAATTTTCATTTGTCATTTTTGGCATGAAAATGGTAACATTTTAAGATATTGACTATCAGCACGAAATATTGGCTATCAACAGCTATATCAGTAGTGGCCGATGCTAATGCAGGTGCAGGTTAATAAGAGGAGGTGAGAAATGTTGCCATTTTGATCCCAAAGAGCCGCTATTTGGTACCGTTAAGCACCTTTTCTCCTCAGAGTATAGCGAGCGTAGGTCAATTTATGTGAAAAGGAATTTTACGCACCCGGTCAGAAGTTCCTCTTCTGATCGGCGCCTCTCTGTCGCACTCCACCAAACCATGCACTTACCAAAAGCCCACTGGTAAAGAGGCATTCAGCCCCGTATCTCCCCAACTTCCCCCCTTAATTAGGTGATCAATTATTAACACACCAATAAAGTTCCTGAATAAGTAATGGCGTCAAAGGCTTATGTGGAGTTTCGAGCCCACCGGCCAGACATTTGGTCAAATATTTGTTTTGGTGTCTGTTCGGGGAAACAATGTTGTTGATCGGCCGAAGCATTGCGAGTTGTCTGAGGGTTTTTTTCTCATTTTAATCTTGCCATTTATGTAGCAGAGGAAATTGTGTTATTAAATGAGATTTAGGGAGGAGTGGGGGGTGGAGTCGTCGCCTGACAGAAACTGACAGAAAACAAGAAAACAAAGCACGGGGCATTTTTGAGAGGACCGAAAACTTTGGAGACGGTGAGTGCTTTCACTTTTCTTTCTTTAACTCTTGCTGAACTGCACGCCTTGTGACTTGAATGAAAGAGCAGCATATGAAAGAGAGTTAAATTTATATCATTCTACAGTTAAAACACTTTCTTCGTGTGCTATTTCAAGTGCTCAACTATTACAACAGGTGAACTTTCTATTTTCTGAGATGTCGTCCGAACAACTTTAAAAGGCCCAAACCGTAATAATAGGCACACAAAGGGGCATTCACATCACATCAAATGGTTGATGTTTGGGCAGGAAAATAGGGTGATTGTGATGTCACAAAGCAGGACATACAGGGGATCTAAACTAAACAAATAGAATAGAAAATATGTAAACCCTAAGTCTAACCCTGACACTAAAACTAAAACGAAGCCCAGTTTGGGGCTTTAATTCAGCCATTCTCCAGCTCCCTTGTGAAAAAGATTACATTTATTGCAACTAATTTCAAGCGACATACTATTCGCGTGTGTGTGTGTGCATGTGTGTGTGTGTGCATCTGTGTCTATTTTCGTTTACCCAAATCACCATGCTGTTCAAGGCATGTCTACTTCATATTTAGAATACATATTTGTTTTTAGCTTTCCACAAACAATAGATATGGCCAGAAATAAAAAAAATAAATCAAAATATTAAAATGATATAATCCAGTACAGACAAATGTGAACAATGTGCGATATATTCATGGCCGCTCTGTTGTTCCTATTAGGCCTGTCTCCTGACCTTGACCTTGGATTTGAGTTCTTCAGTAACAAAAAACACTGCTGTTTCGTTCTTATTTTGCAGCATTAGTTTCTGTTCAACATCTCAAAAGTTAGGGCTACCATCTATTGCATTTTCCCACTTACGGAGGTAATTTGGCGAAATCTATTTCCAGTAATGTCTGCATGCCTCTTCTGTCTGCATGTTTGTTTTCTCACTTGTATAAAGTAAAGTGCCTCATAGAATAAAAAAAAAAAAGACTTTGTTTCATCGCATATTAAGATAAACCATCAGACGTCCGTGTTCAAAGGAAATAAATGAGTCAGATCTTGCTGTGCGAAAAACAAGTTGTGTACCACGGGGGTGGTGGGGGGGGGGGGGGTGGGCGGCTAGGAAAGTTTTCCAACTAAATTGTAGAAATGTCTCAAACTGAGACCTTCTTTCGTCTCTCTCTCCATCTGTCTTTTCCCTTTTCAGGGTTATTAAAAGAAATAGTGAAAAATATTCTTGTCATGTTGGAAACCATTAGTAAAAAAAAGCCTGCACTCCTTTGCAGCTGCTCATTCCGAACCATTAAAAACTGATAAGTCTGATGAATTGTGATTGAAAGAGTTTCCATATCCTTCACTTTCACTTGGCATGTGGGGAACCACCAGTCTAATCCATTAAAACAGATGTAAAGGCAAACTCTGATCTGGGCCCCCACTTCTGAAACAACCAGAGTTCCATTTTGCGATCTAACACACTGAAACTGATGATGATGCTATACAAGGTATTGTACAAGAATTACTACTTCTACTGATAGTAAGACTTGAGTAAAGGAAAACTCTGGTGTGAAGCACGGCCTAACCTCTGCCTTTTTGTGATTATTAAAAAATATTTTTTGCACGTTCCATCCGAAAAAGTTTGCAACCCATGTGACTGTTCAGTATAAATCACAAAAACTGATGAAAAGTAAAGGAACACAGAATCACGACTTACTATACAAGGTACTTCTATTCTTCTTCTATTCACTTCTATTCTATTAAGTTCTACTTAAATATTTGTGAATCAAATCCTCATCAAGCGCAATTGGGCCCAATTTCTGCCTTTATTATTAGAAAAATTATTCTTGGCATGCTCGGAGAAATCAGTCTAATCTGCGATGTAATCCATTGAAACTGATGTAAAGGAACAAAAATAATTACAAGTCGCTATACAGGGTAAATTCAAAATGGGAATCAAACCTGATTTTTTTGGGCTTTTCATATTTCATATTTCATAAGCCATATGGCCCCTCAATGGAAACAATTAAAACTGATAAACTGTACAAGAACGAACACTCCTTTTTATGGGGTGTTAATGAATATCCTTGGTGTAGGAACCGCCAGAATGAAAGCCTGCGGACCATTTGCAATCTTATCGACTGAAACGGATGTAAAAGGAACAAAAAAATCAATAAAATACTCAGGTACTGTACAAGAACTAATACTTCTACTAGATCCATTGATACTAACTGAATCAGACTTTCCATTTCACTCCTGCATTCCTCATCAGGTTGATTTGTTAAATTGGGAAGGTAAGTTCACCGCAGCCTTAATCATCCTGGCTCTTTCATCCGGCTCACGTTGAGCTCTAATAACGTCCTGTCTTTCTTTCCCACCATTTTTTTGTATGTTTTTCCCCCTCTAATTGTCGGTTCTCTTGCTCCACTCTTTATTTTGTACTTTTCATGCTCCTCTCTCCATCTTTTTCCTCTTTTCTTTCTCATTTCACTTCCCTCCCTCTGGTTTCCCCTCACTGTCTCTTTTACCTCTCTTTTTTTCCCTCTCTCATTTCCTTTCTTTTCCCTTTTGCCATTCGCTCTCGCCCTTGTTCTACTGTTTTTTCCCTATTTTCCTTTCTCACTCTCTTCATCTCTTTATTAAAGTCTCTCTGTCTCTCTTCCCCCTTCTGTTTTTCCTCGTTCCTCTCCCTGATTGTTGTTTTCCTGTTCTTTCACTCCTTTGACCCCTTCCTTTCCTTCCCTTTGCTCTGTCTCTCGCCCTTCCTGTTTTCCTTTCTCACCCTCTCCTTCTTAAAATTCCCTATCTGTTTCCTCTCTCCATCCTACCATCTCTCATTTCTTCTCCCTCTGTCTCAGTTTTTTTTCCTTCACAGCGTTACATGCTAAATTACCTTTACCTTTGCTTTGTCAGAAGTTGCTCAGGATTGTTCTAGGTGTGTTTCGGGGTTCGTATCTCCCCACCAGTGCCCGGCCTCATTAACATTGCGCTGGTGGTGGTGAAGTTAAGTCGTTGGGTGGTTGTTTCTCCATATAAGGACACAGCAATGGTCCTGAGACCTTGTTGAGAGGGAGATTGTTATAATTATATCATTATGGGTTAAACCCGGCAAGAATTCTGGGTTAAGGAGTTCCGTTTGGCCGTTGGTTGCAGCATTTCTTCACCGGTGTTGTCTGGAGGCAGTTAGTCCTCTCCTTCAAAAAAAGAAAATATATTATATTATGCATGTTGTCTTTTCGAATGCAATGTTTTTTTTTATCAATGCAGTCAATGCAGTGATTTAAGAACAACTAAGAGGCATTACGCTCAATGCAAATTAGAGTAAAGGCCTCTTAGCGTTTCTAACATCACTGTAAGCCCCTGCCGCTCGTGGCTTATTGCATCATGTTCTGTTGCAGGTCTAGTATGTATTTCATGGGGGGAAACATTATAATCAAAAGGTCAACTTCGCCAGGGACTGAAACTTACACAGCACAATGTTCATGTTGAGTTAAAAAAAAAAATGCCAGAATGGGAGTTAGGAAGTTTTCATATAACAAAAGACTTCAAAAGTAGTCTAAAGAGGGAAGATCAAATACCTCAACAAGGAACAAGAGAATCGCCTCCAATCTTCTTGCATGTTTGCATGGCGAGTTGAAATCTATTGACAGATACACGACGTGACATTTCAAACCAAATTCCTCTCCCTCAGACATCTGAGTGAGGGTATTTTTACTTGAAATGTCACATTGTCAAAACGTTCTAAGCACATCTGAGGCCTCCTAAGATGCTGGACGAATACAAACTGGAAAAGAAAAAGAAGAAAAAGAAAATAGTCACCATGGTGATTTCATCATCCAGAAGCGAATCTGATTTTACTAACGTGACAATGTGATGTTTCCAGCTAAAAGGCTCTTCTTCAGATGTCATGTAAATGTAGTTAGACTCACTACAGGAGCGTGAAATAATTGTGGAGGCAATTGCGCTTCACAATGTTGAGTTTGCTCCTGTCCAGCATCTTGTTTTCAAGGCCTGGAATGCGTGTAGCATTTTTTTCTGTTTGGCTACGAAGAAAAAGTCCTGAGCCACGATGATCAGGGCTGTAGTCCAGGCCACCTTAGTCGAGTCCAACTCAATTCCAAGTACCAGGTCCTGTCGAGGTTGAGACCAAGTCAAGACCGAGACCAAGTCAAGGCCGAGACAACACTGACACCGGGTCCCATCGAGGTCAAGACCAAGTCATGACCAAGTCAAGACCGAGACCGGGTCCCGTCAAGGTCAAGACCAAGTCAAGACCGAGACCGGGTCCCGTCAAGGTCGAGACCAAGTCATGACCGAGACAATGTCAAGACCAAGACCGGGACCAAGTCAGTTTGTACTTTACCCTTTACCGTTACATAGACTAGGTTTAAATCCCTTACATTGTTTGTAGTGCTGTGGAAAATAAATGAAACATCAATAACATTACTAGTCAATTACTAGTCAAGTCAAAAGTACGAGAACAAAAGTCCAAGACAAGTCAGAAAAGTGGTCTGGAGACGGGACTCAAGTACTGAGCATTCAAAATCCTTTCACTTGACTGGAACCTCTTACAACATCCACATTAACAACAAGTGCTGGAGGGGTAGGGTGGAACGGGTCTGCATGATTGGAGTGACTATGAAAAATCAATGAACAAAATATTAAATTCATGTGTTGAAGTAGCCACTACAGTTAGAAAATCGCCAAGCTACTTCCTATTAATGCACTGACCCTCGCCCTTCTTGCCCTTCCTACCAGTACAAGCAGTCATTTTGTTTAGCTACTGTTCAAGAACTATATTGCTTGGTATCGGTTCAAAATGAAAGATTTATGTACATTATTCATTTCATTTTATATCATTTTGTCTTTTTGAATACAATGGCTGTTTATAACAGCAGTCAATGCAATGATTTTAGAAGAACTAAGAGGCGTTACGCTCAATGCAAAGTACAGTAAAGCCCTCTTAGCGTTTCTAAAATCACTGTAAGCCACTGCCGCTCGTGGCTTATTGCTTAATTGCTTATGTTGCAGGCCTGTGGGCCTTCTGTATTTCATGGCGGGAACACTATAATCAAAAGGTCAACTTTGCCAGGGACTGTAACCTACACAGCGCAAGAAGACCATGTTGAGTTAAAAAGAAAACTGCCAGAATGAGAGTTAGGAAGTTTTCATATAACAAAAGACTGACCTAGAACAAGACCTAGAGCGGCTTATGCTGGTGCGATTTCTACTGCACTGCCCGGTGGACGAGACGCACCGGGTTTCCCTCATGCAGGACTATTAGGGCTCTGGAGGTCTCAACAGTGCATATCGTAATTCCCCTATGCACCAAGCACTGAAAAAAAAAAATGAACAAACCAAAGAACAAACATTTAAGATCCCTGAGTAATGATGATGGTCTAGCATCAAAATATTCTTGAGGTTATCTAGTATTCTATAGTCATAAAAACTCATTTTCTAATCTCTTTTGTGAAGAGCCTTTCTCCACAAGTGTCAAACATCAAATTGATTCTTATTATTACTGATGGCTGGGCTGTTGTTTTTTTTAAAAGCAATTGTAGTTTATTTTGTGACTACACAGCGAATCTCTCACTCTTTCCTTATGTTTCCTTTCTTTTCTCTGTCTCTCTTGCTGTCTGCTTCAGTTTTTCAATTGAGTGACTTTATGTTCATGACTCTTCATCAGACAAAGTATACAAAGTGAAAATTTTCAAAACGTTTACACATTCAAATATATTGGATTATTTGCAAACATTTGAAAACATGTGCTAAACAATATAATTACCGACATCTATGATCAGCTGTCACTGCATCTCTTTCGTTTTTTCGTCTTTATCGCTGTGAAATAGTTTAGCACCTCACGTACATAGTTTAGCACCTCGAGCAAAAACGGTAAAGACAGAAAAATAACATTTGACAACACGGCGACTATAAAAACTCAAACTATTAGTTATCAGTAAAACCTCAATCTATGTGTGTGCGTGCACGTACAGTTGCGCGCGACAAGCCTTTTCCGGGTTCTAGTATAATCTAGGGATGTTCTCCGCTGAGTTTTCCCACTGCTAATGAGCTTCATTTAGCAAACACACAAAAAAACAAAGCGGTTGTGATTCCCACCTTATTACCTGGCTTCAGACAAATCGCTCCATGGCAAAACCATCTCATTTGTTTGGTTTGATAAATTCAAATTGAGAATGGCCTCTTTTAATACACCCTGCCCAACCGGGATTGGTTAAGGGCCGCTATTCAATTATGAAAGTTTGCACACTGGTAATTAGTCAGGGTTGTAACATATTGTTTTATGGCCTTGATTGTGCGTTGCGATGGGAATGGGATGTTTTTAATGTGAGCGCTGAGAGGATTTTTGGTTTGTTGATGAACTAATGTATTTTCTTTTTTGGATTGCAAAGCCTCATTACGAGGTGGATGACAAAGAGACTCGCTCACACATGGGCGTATTCTCTCACACACACACACAGGCACTTGCAGACACACACACACATCACTCAAAGCTGACTTTTTGTGAGCCATCAAATTCAGACCTTCAAAGTTTTTGCAGGCAAAATCCAAAGCAGACTCATGTGTGCTCTCGCAACAACAGTCGTACACATCTTATGATACTCATAAAATATGTGATATTTGTGATATTCCATACCTAGAATATCATAGTAAATTACATTATTACTGAGAACTTGATATGAGAACAGGCTGGCATACATACATACTAAAATACAGATGTAATAATACTCTGAAGGGTAAAATGATGATATCCAGCATGTTTTAAAGCTCAGGGTCAAATTCTATACGGCAACACCGAGGGTTAAGAAACGACACAACATAAGCGCATGTGTCATTTAGCAAAATGCAGATTTCTGTTGAGTTTGAGAATGATGGAAGCTGTTTTTTTCTGTTACCTCTACATTGGACAAACAAGAAAATGTGAAAATGAGATTTGGACCAGTTAACAGCAGAAAGGAAAGTGAATTTTAAGGCCAACGAGGCGTCGGTTGAAAGGGGGGGGTAAATATAATTACAACTACTACTGGTTTGTGCAGAAAGTGGGTCTAGGAATGGTCATGGAAGGACATTTTGAAACAGTTGGAAATATATGCTCTCTAAATTGTTCATGCACTGTGTACTTGACCCCATGTTGTATGGTCCTATTCAGAAGAGAACACACATGGGTAGGTGGGGTTTTGAGCATTTCCCCTGTGCTTTTGTTTTGTGGGAAATGTGGCAGACAAATTGTCACACGTAACATTTTTCTAGCATCAGTAGTGTATTTTTCTTGTTTAATGAATGCAGAGAAGATATGTGCAAAGCCTCCCTTCCACTGCACTATCAATACGAGCATGTCGGCTCATCTGATTAAATAAAAGGTTATGATAAAAAAAAAACTAAATGCTGAATTGTCTTGCATGTAGTAGATACATGTTTCCACAGCGCTGTGTGTGTATGACTTCTGTATTAAATATTTGCAAATCCTAATGAATCTATATAGTGCTGCGCTGGCGTTCAGTTCAACCCTCAGGCAACGCTCACTTGATGCGCGTTGTCCAATCACACTGAATTGATGGCGGTAAAAGGTTTTAAAACATCTGTTTACAGCTTCACTGAGATGAATTGAACATTACTCACAGATTGAGGTTGCAGAGTGCTGGGAAGCATTACAAGCAGGTTATGAGCCAATCAGAAAGCAGAGATGAACTTTTATTGCGACATAACCATCAGGTAAACAGTAGAAAATTACATTTAATTGAATCGCCATAAAGGCGCAATATAGAAATATATAACTTCTATATATTTCTATACCGTGCCTCGAGGGTGTCAACGAGGTGAGAGGCGCTGCTGTCTGCCAAGGTCATTGGAGACAAAATAAAATAAATATATTAATAAAAAAAATAATAATACCAACCAATATTTAGTCCCTGAAGTCACTGAACCACAAATCCCTCAAAGAGTAGCCTCGCCGTCCTTCAAACAGTGGGGGTGCATCTGAATTGGGCTAAATTGTTTTGTATTAAGTCAGTTGGGCTCAGGGTTCAATCTTAAAAAAAAAAGACTTGCAGTGTGTGTGTGTGTGTGTGTGTGTGTGTTGGAGGGAGGGAGGGAGGGGGGTTCAATTAAAAAAATAAATAAATATATTTTTAAAAATCCCGCAGCCTAATTTAATGAAGTGGGCTGTTTCTGGACCAATGCCAATTCCTTAATGACTGATTAAAAAAAAAAAAAAAAAAACAAGAAGAAAGAATGGAGGGAATAGAACTACAAGGGCTTCTGGCTTTCAACTTGGCTTTAAGTTTCTACAAGTAATGTGCTTGCTTTCGCTTGTGTGTGTGCGTGTGTTTCGGTGAGTGGGTGGCTGTTGTCTTTATGTCGTTATCACCTTGCTCGTCTTTGTACAGTAAGCCACTGTAATTAGTTAGAGCCTTTGAACAAAATAACTACAATGTCATCAACGCTATTTTAAATATTATTTAGTGGAAAAACAAAAACAAAAAAAGTATGGTGAAAAAAATAGCAAGTATAAATATGATTTATTTTGAAGGTATTTTGTGATAAAGCTACTTAGCTGGAATGAAACCCCTGATATTGTACGTACCACCAGAGCTCTCCAAATATCTGGTTTTCTAAATATAATAAGACAAACATACTTGTGTTTCTATTACAAAACATACTTAAATGTGCATTTAATGTCATTTTTCAACACGACTTGCTCCATCTTCTCAAGCCATTTGGTCCAGTCTTAAAATCTCAGCTTTTTTATTTTTTTAATACTAGAAAATTCCACTAATTTCCAGTCTTTGAGAATGTGTTTCAGCTATCTACGAGTACCCTTCTATAACAGCATCACTTCACTAGTATCAAGAAAAGGATACTCGATTCAATAAAGAAAATCCTGAAACATTTTGATTTGGATTGGAAACAACTGAAGTGATTATCTCACCTCAGTGGCAGACTTTTACACACACACACACACACACACACACATAAATAATCCGAAGCTGACAGGTTTTTTGTAGACAAATAAAACCAAGGCCCAAACTTGCCAGTGCACAAGAACATGGGCATGCTAATATCCTAAAAAAAATCTACAACTTCTACTTATTTTACCCAAAACAAGATTTCCAAACTCCGGTCTTCTGGGATTCCTATAACCTCCTCCTCTCCTTCTCTTTTACTCTGTTCATCTCTCCTCCTTTTCCCTCAACTCTCCTCGATTTCCCCTTCCTACCTCCTCTTCCTCCCCTCCACTATTTGACTCTGTAAATGCCAAAGCACTCCGTCTCCTGCTGTCTCTAGCCCTGTCTTTCTGACAATTCCCAATTAGTCCTCATGGCTCATTACCAGCAAACCCCCCCCCCCCCTTCTTAATCAGCGGACCCCAAAACACAGAGGAAGGGATGGAAGAGCGGAGGGAAAGAAGACAAAGAGAAAAGATAACAGGCCAATGCGTTGATGAGGTCCATTTGAAAAGTGCTACCCCATGCTGGCGTTTAAACCCGCCGTCCCCCCGAACCTTTTGACTCTTCCACAACGATAATTACTGTTAGCGCGCAATGTTTTCCAAGTGTAGTTGAACCCGCGCGTGTTATTGAACGCCCCGTGCATCTTAATCGGACGGTTATTAGCGACAGGGGTGAGGGGTGACGAAGGGTTTTAAGGAGGAGGAGGAGGAGGAGGGAAGAGGAGAAGATTTCGGGTAGTCTTATTGAGATAAAGATTTCATAATACAAATAAGTAAAAGAGTCAGCAACATATGGGTACAATCATCTGAGAAAATGTGAAATTCAAATTTCAACGTGCTTTTGCCTTGAAATTCCAGTAGGATAGTAAATAATCTTAAACATCTTTAACAACAACAGCATCAGCACATTCATTTTGAGACAAAACAGGAAGTGCTTTTACTTTGTAATAAGTTCACAACTATTGCAGTTCCACTGTTGTAACTTGACGTTAGCTTACCTGGTCTGAACGATAATTGGCTGTTATCGGCTTTCATTGTTCTTGCTCTCTAAGCAAACGGGGGGGGGGGGGGGGCAAAGAGCAACAACATCCTGTTTGAAATAGGAAGCAACAGGGTTTATGGGAAATAAACAACAACAACAACAACAACAACAATAATAATAACAATAATAACAATAACAATCATAACAATAATAGGTTTGTTTATTTATATAACACTTGACTAAAAGCAGAGTTTACAAAGTGCATAAAACAGATATATATAAAGATATAATAACGATGAGACACAAATAAGCACAACCGAGAGAAGATGCATTTCAAGTAAATATAAATAGATAAACGTCAAATGAAATCAGACAAGAACAAGAAACCAGAAAACTTGCAAAACAGCAAAAAGATTGAGAGCAGGCAATATTGCAGCAATTACACAAAAGCAAGTCTATCAAAAGCATCTGTCCTTGTGAGAGGTGACCAGACAACTTTTTTGACAGAAATCGCAACCTTTCAAATTTCACTCCTGTAATGAAACCCGAGGCAGCGTGGTGAACCGCATCCAGTGGCTTCAGAGACCAGCAAGCAGCATGAGGATAGAAAATGTCTCCATCATCAAATACAAATGTACTCTCTCATCCTAAGAGAGGCATGCTTTGATTCTGCACAAAAATATGTAATTCTTCAGCCTCGGTATTTGGGAAGGGGAGAGAGCGAGAGAAAGAGAGAGAGAGAGAGAGAGAGAGGAGGGATGAGAAGGAGAGGTAGGAAAAGCAGGTGAAAAGAGTTGGAGGAGGAGGGAGGAAGGGAAAGAGGAGAGGAAAGGGATAAAAGACAAGAAAAAGAAAAGAGAGTGGAGAGGAGGAGGGCTGAAGAAGAGAAGTATCCAGGGAAACGAGGCAAAAGGGGGGTAGTGGAAAGATGGAGAGGAGGAAGAAAGAGTCAGGGAAAGAGGAAAGGAGGTTTTTGTTGGAGAAGAGGTTGCAAAGAACAGGAGATGCGCACGCACACACACACACACACACACACACACAGCAGCTGTTGTCTAATAACAGGATTAGAGAGCCAGTGTATACTAAGAGGGAGAGAGAAGAGACTTAGGCACAAATAGACAGCAGATCAGTCTGGTCGCATTCATGGAGACAGCAAGCAGAAACATCCATTAGCCGCGAAGACACACTCTCTCTCTCACACTAACACACACACACACATTCATCACACTCAGACACTCACTGAATGTGTTTTCCTACCTACATTTTACCCTCTAATGTAAAGTCACATCTGAACATCTTTGGAGGATATATATCTCGACTAAGTTTTATTTTACCACGTTGCTGGTTTGATTTGACCTTATTCTTATTCTCAGCTTTAATTAACACAACTTCACAAATTACATACCTTAAGCTCTGCCTTAACAAGAGCGATAAACTTATTATTTTTCCCTCAGCGGTGTCGCCATTTCGCTCCTCGGGATGTCATTTGCTGCTCCGCTAGAAAATCAGGCAGCCATTGCCTGAACTTAATCAAAAATAATTTTTCGCGAGGCAAACATTTGCAACAGATTGTTCCGGTATTTCCCCTTTTAATTAAGAACATAGCGTCTTATCGAGCGCCAGGGTTGACAAATCACCAAGAATTTATTTGTTCTACGTTTTTAAAGCTTTGGAAAAAAAAAAAAAAAAAAAAAAACTTCTCCCGGAGCAGCCACATTTACATACCACTTCCAGATAAATGTGGAAGCGACGTCTAATCCCAAATTAGGATCTTAATTTTGTGTGCACGTTTAAATTCTTTTTTACAGTCTACGGGGAAGCTTTGCAGTCACATTAGAGCAAAAAAAAGAAAAAAATGGAGATGGATTGTTTTGGTTTTTTTCCATCCTAGTTGTACTTTTTCATGCGATGTGCACACTTGTGTTTCTATCATCACTAATGCTGTTAATTGAGTCCACGCTGGCTTGTACTAATAATCTTATTATTGTGTGTTGTATAAATCTGTATAAATCTGATTCATACAAGAACTCAATATTTCCTCCATTGGAGACACAAATCCATCAACAAAGCTGAAACAAAGATCTCAGCCTGCAAAATCATCAGCGTTTTGCTTTGTATGTATGTTGTAAAAACAGTTAATTCCACATTCAATCCGGTGCAGTTTACGTATTAGTTTGATGAACGTAATCCAAGCCATTGTCGTGAAGAAAATGCTATCGTCGGTACTTTGCGTGATGGATATTGCGGATACACAGCAAATGCTAATTCAATGCAATTTCTCAGGCAGTTGCTTTCACTCTGCTGTCAATGTTCGGATGCACAACTGAACGCTTGATCCTGCACACTTTGCATCTACTGTATATATGCTCTTAGAGGCAGAGCTTTTTCTTCCTCCTCTCTGCTCGCTAGATTACGTCAAACACAATCGAAATCCTGTGAGTTGCTACGGAAGCTGTTTGTAGTACTTTTGACTGTTGTGATTGATATTGCAGGACACGTGTGCAGATTTCAGTGTTTCCTTACTTACCTCAGTAAATCAGCTCAACTTGTTCAAAAGTCTATATCATTTTACAGTGCACAAAAATAACAACAACACAAGCGCTTTGTCAGGGATGGGATTTTTAAGGGATTTTGTCATGCTTTTCATTTTTTTCCTGCTTTGCACACATGCACTTGTAATGGAGTGTGTGTGTGTGTATGTTGCGTTAGTGGGTTCTGGAGCCATTTGTGAATTTTGTGAATGGTCCGTACAATTTTTTTCAGTGTACCAGTATGTGGTTTCTGCACAGCTTTATAGTTGATGTGTTTACAACAGAAGCTGACACTGACCTTTACTCCTACATCATCACTAGTCCACTATACCGGGGGGTTATCTAGCCACAGTGCATTGCCCTTAAAGTGGTAATCCTCCAGATCCTTGTTTTTTTTTTATTTAGTCTTACCATCTTTGGTGCTCAGCTGTGGTGTTTCTGCACTGCCTTTCCCAGAGATCACCTGTCAATCAAACAGTGTGTCCAGTACTGTCACGTTTTTCTCCTTGGATTTTCTGTTGACGGAGTTTGAGTTTCTGTAGGTGGCGCTCTTTTCTTTGTCTGTCTAGCCACGGTGGCTATCGCTGCTCATGCTAACTACCCAGTTCTTCTTCTGTTTATTCTAAACAAACTGGAAACGTTAAACGCATCACTTCCTTTCTCCTGAGAATTTTTCCCCCACCGGGTGCTTATAGAGCAGCAAATGGAAAACCTTCACTGTTGTATTATAGCAATCAGATAGGGAGGAGCAGAATGACATTTATTTATATGAAAATGTCAAGTGTTATTACTTTGTCTGCCGGTTACATAAAGCCACCCATCTAGAGAGAGAGGAAGTGCGTCAATTCCTCTTGCTGACCATCTCACAACCTCACATTCCATTTGCTACTGCTATGTATGGGAAAGAAAGAGCCTGAAAAGGAAGGATGCCACTGTTGTTGAACGGTAGGGTAAGAGAGTCACTCCTCTGTATGACCCTGCCCCCCCAAAACTAGCATCAACTGTGATGTCAAATTCTGTCTCTGATTGGCCTAAACGTTGTTATTTGAACATAACGCAACACTAGAGAAAAACTAGCTAGAGGCAAAGAAAAAAAAGATGTGAAATATTGGTTATATGACATATGGGGAAAAAATATTTTAAAAATGGATAGATGGAGGACTCTAGGGAACAAATATATCACTCAAAAATACATTTTGTTTAGGTGGGAAATGGTGCTGACAAAATTACCCCGTGTACATTACAGCTAAACAAAAAATGAAATGTTTTCTCTTTTTTGGCCTATGTAAAAAAAGGTTCTCCAAAGGCAGGACAGAAATAAATAGAAACCCCAGGGCCCAGCACCCTGCTAGCTAATCTCAATTATAGACCAGTGCCTATGCTACGCAATGGAAAATGCAGGCAGGGCGCTGCTTGTGCCTACATGAACAGGAGGGACGAACGAGGAAGGAGAAAGTGTTTGATCCATCTTTCATTATCGCCTCTCTTCTTCTTCTGATTTCGGCTCTGCCATTCAGCGTTGCATCATGGTCCCGGCTCGCCTCGTCTCGGCATGCTGGGCAATTTGCGTTTTCTCCCAGTTTGTTCAAAAAGGAGAAGAGAAGGTTTTGTCTCCAGAACTGGAGTTGGAGGAGAGGGAGGATAGAGAGAGAGAGAGGGATGAGAGAGAGTCATAGAGATATAGAAGGGGGCGAAGGAAGGGGGAAGGAAAAGATGGAGACGGACGTAGGAAAGAGGAGGTATAGAGTTGAATGAAAGACAGGAGGAGAGAAAAGGGGGAAGAGGAGGAGGATAAAGCGGAGCGGGGGGGAAAGGAGAGTGAGCAAGAGGAAGAGACATCCCTCCCAAGCAGCTATTTGCGAGCAGCGCCGTCTCTTCAGGTATATAATATTTCTTGTCCAATTTACACAACCTGCACTTGGCCCCGCCGCCAGCGGGAAAAAAAAGAGTGTTCTCTTGTCAAACCTGTGCGGGTCGAGATGTGAAATTTGTTAAATCAAAGGAGAAATCACCAGAACACAGGGAAACATGGGGGAAATACAACAGGTGTCAAAATGCCTTGACCTGGAAGTAGTACCTGGAATGAGAAATTAAATAGAGCTCTGCTGCCAGTGGAAACCTGGTAACTCCACGAAATCAACTAGAACCGTCTTGGGAGGGTTCTAACTAGAACTTTCTATTAAGGGTTCTAGATAGAACCCTTTCATTTCCCAAAGAGCCATTTATGAACCCTTGCTTTCAAAGAGGGTTTTTCAGATGAAAAGGATTGAAAAACTCTTGAAAAACTCTTCCTCCCACAAAGGGCTTTTCGTATGAAAAGGGTTCTAGAGAGAACCCTACTCCTTTGCAAAGAACCTTTTTGGGACCTTTTTTTTTTAGTGTAGTGGTCAGAGAGGCCGTCCAATAACCAGAGGGGTTTGCAGGTTTTATTCCCACATCAATCCATCTGTTCATCCCTGCAGAAAGGTCTATAAGCAAGACATTGGAAGTTTCCCCTTCAACTGAGAGCTTGTTGGACCAAATCCATCGGTCCTTCTAACATTAAAGATACTGGCACAAAAAATCGGCTATTGTCAGCGTTGATCCAAAACCTGCGTCTGTTGAGCCCTACATTGCATATCAGCCAGGGCAACAAAGGCCATTTTGAAAGCTGAGATGCTTCAATCTCAACTTTTAAAAATGGTTGTCGACTGTTCAATTTGATTTCTTTGATGCCAAAAATGTCCCAAAATTAAAGGTGTTCAGCGTTTCCCCACCAGAATCTTATTCTTGTCAGGGTGGAAAAGCCTCTGAAACAGCATTTAGACCATCATGGGACGCTAAAACTCTCCACTGAAATCCAGTGTAATAATAATAAAATGTATTCATGAATGCCTTCGTGGCATCTGATCAAAATGAGACTCAATTCAGGTCAGGGAGGAACTTAGGAATTTGTCTCTTCGTATTAGAGGTATTAGCCAAATGTGAGTTCTAGTTCTAATCTAACACAGTGATTTCCTCTTTTAAATGGCGGAACTGTTCTACAGGTTTGCTTCAGCTCACAGGGACACAGACAGGGGACCTTTTACCTATTTATAATCTAATGACTTGTCAAACTGTCAAGAAACCGATATATCATTCTAACCCTAATTAAAAGTCCATCGCTACAGATCCCTCTGCTATTCTGATGTTAGTTGTGCTGGAAGATTCTTGCCCAAGCTTGTCTCTGCACATAGGCGTACACTACCTACCTGCAGATCTAATTAGAATCACTTTAAATTGGCTTTGTGCACGCTTTTGCAATGCGATGAGTTAAATCACAATGTAATTGCATCAAGTGCTGACTATATTCACGTCCAAAACCATCATCATCACTTTTTATGAAAGACCAACAATTGTGTGCCCAAGGCGCAACCAAGGTGTTTTCATTTTTTAATTCAGGATCAAAAATAAGCAGCTTTTGTTTGTTTTTTTAATTCTTATGAACAAATTATTCATATTTTTATTTGTATTTATTATTTATAAATAATTTATAAATAATCATTATTTTTTATTATTCTTAAAAAACATTGGATTTAATTTCAGGCCTCAAGGCAAATCCAAAAATTGTAAAAGGTTGTGTAGAATTTTGATATCCAGGTCTTTCTTGAGTGTCTTATCGCTGAGTTGAAATTCATCTACTTCCTGCTCACACACAATAAAGAGAGGGTTTCTTTTATTATTATTTCAAAGGGGAAGGGTTTGATAATTATTTCTTAAAATAATGCCAGTCCCTATTACAATGATGTATCCTCTAGCATGGTCACCTCATCCAGTTTTCACCATGAGAATACATAATGAATTGGATTACATGGGTTTCTCTCTCTCTCTCTGTCTTTCTTAGTCTCTCGCCCTCTCTTTATCTCTCTGTTTTCTGTCTTTCTCTCCCCTCTCTTTCCCCCATTTTCTTTCTCCAAGAGAAATCTTTCAGGCATGTCCAATTGGCTCTGGCCACCACATGCATGTCTCCCTAGTGTGAACAGACAATAAAAGTGACACACACACACACACACACACCTCTAAATGAAGTTGTGACTCAAGGAATAGGCCACTGAGAGAACATCAAACTTCTCATTAAGGGCCTGCTATACTGTCCCTGTCCCCTCAATGTGTGTGTGTGTGTGTGTGTGTGTGGTGTGTGTGTGTGTGTGTGGGTGCATGTGACATAGAGATCCCTGTGGTAATATTGCGGGTCCACGCCTGGTTATGTGTCACCAAGGTCCTTTTCAGTGGACCCTCACTACACACACACACACACACACAGAGACAAAGTAAATTGGATAGATTTATATTACTGCTGTTGTAAAAGTTTTCTTTTGTCGCTGCCTGGTCTTTCTTTTTCCATCTTTTTATCTCTTTTTATTCTCATCTCATTTTTTTTTCTCGTTGCAGATGCATTCAACCTCTCTTTTCTCTGTTTACTTACTCACTTCCTTCCTTTTTTCCTTCCTCTCTACCTACCTTCATTTCCTTTCCCATTCTTTTATTCAGTCTGCCCTGCATCCTGGTTATTGAAGGATGATGAAGGATTTTTCAATTCTATTAAAATGTTACACAAACAGGTTTTTCTAATTGATTTTTTGTTGCTCTGTGTGTGTGTGTGTGTGTGTGTGTGTGTGTGTGTGCAGTTGAATCAGTTTCAAACCCAAGACATTGTGAGCATCTTAACCCGACAAAGACACCATTACATGTAATATCATCAAATGTGAGGGGGATTGCTCCAGCTAGAGCCCAGCATGTGTGTGTGTGTGTGTGTGTGTGTGTGTCTGCCTGCCAGCCTGTAGTTAATGCCAAGAGTATGTAATCCTTTTGGCCTTTAGGTCGCATCAGTGCTGTCTTTGTCTTGTTCAAAGACTGCTCAGCCAAATTGTCTTGCCTAGTACAAGTGTGTGTGTGTGTGTGTGTGTGTGTGTGTGTGTGTGTGTGCGTGCGCGTGCGTCTTCGCTCGATGACAGGCCAGTGTCATTAACACACACACGCAGATACTTTATTCATAAGCAGACAGCGTGATTCACCTCTCCTCCTCCTTCTCCCACATGTTGTTGGTCGGCAGTTTTCTTTCTCTCTCTTTCTCTCTCTTTCTCTCTCTCTCTCTCATCTTTTCTATTCTAGTCTTTCAAAGCGCAGCCCTTGAAGTACAACAGCTTAGATTGTGGCACCAGGCAAATCCATCTCTCTCTCTCTCTGTCTTTCTTACTTCCCCCTTTTGTTTGTCCTCTCTGTCCATTTCGACTCTCAACTGTTCTCTTTCATCCCCTCTTTGCCTTTTCTGCCACCCTTTCACTCTCTCGCCCATCTTTACTTCATCCTCCATCTTCATTCGATCTTGCCGCTTTCCGCTCCTGCCGCTCTCTTCGTCAAATCCACTCTTGAGGAACCCCTCTCTCTCTCTCGTTCTCGTTATTTTTCCGGTTTTCCTTCCCTCTCCCTTTTCCGCCAGTTTGCAGCTTTTCCAACTCTGCCTCCGGCTTTTTTTCCCCCGGCTCCTTCTCTAAAGCATCATTTAGTCCTGCATGGAGTGTCTGAAGGGTCGTAATTTTAGATGGCGGCTTTCAGAGAGGCTGCTATAGCTAGGAGGGTCGGTTTGAAGAGACTCTACCCAACGTTGAGGAACCGACCTGAGGCCAAGACCGCTGAGGCTCCCGATTCATTTACCGGCTAAGCCGTACAATTTGGACGGCAAGGCTTTTACCCGGCTTTTAGAGAGAACGGCCCCAAAAATAACAATAAGAACAGCAAATTGGAGCCATTGGAATCGATATGGAAACATGCGCTGCGCTTTCAGTTTTTTCAATTTTGATATCGATATGCCAGTAAAATGTGAATGGGCGGGGTTTTATCAGCCAGTGTTTTAAACAGGCTTTATAAAGCTCAGAGGGGGGAAAAACGAACAATTTGGACTCATTTAGTGGAAGTTAGTAATAATAAAACAATCATAGATGTGTGGAATCTGATCGAAATGTCTCATTAGAATCAGTTCAGGTTAAGGGCTTCCCATAGACAGCCAGTATAGTATCGTACTGCATCATATCCATCATATCAGAGCTGGACCACACTTACTGGACCTTCTACATTCCCCAAGACTTGAAAGTCATCATAAAGAGGTTTCAGTTAACATGAAGAGGTTTGGAAACATCACCAGTTCAGTCACAAAAGGTGAAAATTACAATTATAAAAATGTATTAACAGCATGAGAAAATGTGCGGGTGCGTAGGTTTGGCGTAGACTCCCCAGAGGTATCCAGCGATAGGGTGAAGCTCCCTGGGGGCAGATAGGAGACAGGAGAACCCCCTGGGCTGAAGATCTAACCCTCCTGGATATCTGATGGAGCCGTGATGCTGGTGGTGGCGGGGGAGGAGGTGGTGTGTCAGTCTGATGTGGTTTAGGCAGCTGAAATGACAGAAACACGGAAGCAGCTGAGGGGGTACAAATAGAAGGAAATGGTTAGTGATTGGTTCCTGCAGAGGGAGAAAGGGGAGGAGAAAGGAGCGTGGGCTAGATGGTTGGACGATGCAGAGCTGGGGGCGTGTTTGTACCTGCTGGCAAAATAGCGTTCACACTATTCCACTTTTTAACGCCAAGTAAATGATGACCAAAGAGCTTTCTTTTTTGTTGAAACAAGTTCAACTCTTTCAAGGACTGAGCTGAGCAACCCCATTGAAGAGGAGGCGGGAGTTTCATGCTGGATAAGCAGCTGATTGGCTGCTCTGCCTCCATCATCACAGCCAGCACAGACTCTTTTTCCACAGAAACCCAAACCAGTGGAACATGCAATGTATCTATTTTTTTTTTGTGTTTATGTAACCTACATCTGGTAGAAACTGGTTGTGGAAATGTAACTTTAAATACCTTCACATCTTCGCAGCAATTTGTCACACAATTCCCATAATCCTCTTCTTCTATGTGAATTAATTTCGAGAGCCAGAGAGCTGTGATAGAATTCAGTAAAATTCAGTCTGTATTTGTTCATGTTATCAGTTGCAAAATCCAATTGATGCAGCTCTTTCTCAACAAAAATAAATAAATAAATAAGAGTGGCTGGTTTTGAGACAGTATAGTGGCCGAGGAGGCAAGGAGATGGAGTGGACGCTGTCCAATAAGACGCTCAGTAGCTGTGTTTACATGCACGGATTAAACCCGGCTATTGGTCATACTCCAGTTAAGGTCTCATCCAGGTTAATCTGTTTACATGAACCTTTGATACCCCGTTATTGAGTCTCCCCGTTGCCATGAATAAACCCGTTAATAGAATATTTCTGTCCACGGACTTTTTTTCAACCTCAAGAATCGAATAAGTCGTTCCGGTCGCTTTGGCACATCTTTCATGATCAAAAGGCATCATTTTGAATTCATCCCCCCCTCCCCCCCAGAAATGGGATGACTTGCCACTCGACATTCCATTCCATTTTTTTTTTTTTGATTGACATCAAAATGTACCCATAATGCCGTGCGAGTCTGAGTTTGCACAGATGGGGATAACCAAGAGTGAAAGGAATGAGATGTATCCGTGCCACTGTAACTTGTTTAGTATGGAAGTAAGCCAGGCGTCTTGACTGGGTTTCTCATAAAACCAAAAGGGAAAGATGCCTCCGTGCCACAGTAACCCATATAAAGCAAGTTTCATATGTTGGCAACCCCAAAGGGCAACGAGAGGTGACTCGATACCCTGCGCTTTCATTTTTCTTTTAAAAGGATGCTCAAACACATGCACTTTGTGATTATTGACTTGCCACTTCCTGCCGCTGCTTGGGCAAAAACCAGGAAGCATCGCTGACGGGTGGCTTTTCTCTCATTTAGCACAAACACAAAACTTAGATTAAGAACAAGGCAATATCGTTTCATGAAATTGTTACATAGTGGAGCTTTAATATGGAAATAAGCCTCTTAAACCCTATTGGACTAATATTACTTGGGTGATTTGTACTCCAGTGATTTGTAATAATCGCAACGATTGCCGATGATTTTAACCCCATGCAATTCTGCCATGTCTGCAATTTGTAAAATTAAAATTTCAACCAAGTGCAATTTTTCCTCCCGTATTTGGTGAAGACAGACTGATAATTCTAATCCCATGCCCAAATCAAACTATAATTTCAGCGGTTTCTTTTTGATTCTTGGTTTTCGGTTCTTTTTCTTCTTCCTTGTAGACGCACAATTTCTGTCTTCCTCCCGTCAGGAAACACGGAGGCAGTCGTGGGAATCTACACAGGAATGTAGAGTGCATTTTCAATGCAAACTTCCAAGTTTTGCTTTGCTAAATCAGGAATCGTAACCTGATACTATTTGTATCGCCAGTGTTTTCGGTGAAATTCATTATCCCGTGTGGATGTGTTTCACAAAACGCAGAGGTTGGTTGGGGTAATTCATTAATTAAAGTCACCACATAATACTAGTCGAGGGTAAATAGGGCTTTAACGAGGTTTCTCCTAATTGGTTATTTTAACCTAGTTATGACCCAAAGCCAGGTTAATGAGTGAGTAAGTGCATGTAAACATAGATTGTAAATCTCTGCTATGGTCTGTCTTTGAAATCTTTTCAAAATCTCTCCTCTCACACACTTCTCTCTCACTCTCTCTCCTTCTCTCTCTCTCTCTCTCTCTCTCTCTCTCTCACACACACACACGCTGACACAAGGGAGCGGGTAGTAATTGTGCCTGGAGTTGTCGTGGTTACTGTGGTTTCCATGTCTAAAAAGCAGAAAGAAAGAGGAGGAGGAGGGGGGTCCCAGGAGGATGACATGCATTTGACGACACTTACACTCCCTGACCTCTTAGAGTGGCTACGACAATGGCTGGTGTGTGTGTGTGTGTGTGTGTGTGTGTGTGTGTGTGTGAAGAAGAAAATAGGAAAGAGGGTGAGAGGGAGCATGAGAGGGTACAGATGAAGGGAAAGGGGAAGAGGAAAGAGAGAGAAAGAGAGAGAGAGAGACAGAGAGGAGGAGGAGGAGGAGGAGGAGGAGGAGGAGGAGGTCTCTCTGGGGTTGCTGTCGGACGATCACTCATGCTGCACTTGGTCACACACACACACACACACACACACACACACACACACACTTAGAGTGAGGAGCGATTGCAGCAGACACTTGTCTTTGTCTTTTCCCCTCTCATCCTTTTCCTCTCTAGAGGGATAAAGAGAGAGAGAGGGGAGTGAGAGAGAGAGGGGGGGTGGAGGGTGATGAGGGAGGGAAGTTAAAAGCACTCAACTCCTCTTTTCTTTCATCGCTCTCTCTCTCTCTCTCTCTGACCTTCTGGTGTGAAGACACATGTACAAACTAGGGGGAGAAAACAAGCAAATAAATAAAGGAATGAAAGAACACAAACTAGCACGAGCCCGCTGTGAAAAATAACTGAGCCAGACGCAAAACAGTGTGAGGCAGCCTCGCAGGTTCGACATGAAGAAGCAGAGAAATGCCCCAAAAAATTTTTTTCTCATTTTTGCTCTTTTTTTTTTACTCCCTCTTCCCAATTTAAGAAGCACTTTCTTGACTTGTTACAGCCGTTTCCAGCAGAGGTAAAGGCTTACAAAAATAAGTTATTTAATCTTTTATGCAAGCTTTATAATCTTTTTTTTTAACAAGTGACACATTCTGCCATTAGGGGTGAGATAAGTCCACTTCTTTTCCACTGCAGTAGTGTTAATATCTTGAAGCGAGGCGGATTAAGGCTGATCATTCCGCTAGTATCAAGAAAGTAAAGTTAAATTATATTAATAACTTTAAAGAAATATAAGAGTTTAAGACTCAATACTAAACTCCGTGACTGTTAAGATGATTTTTTTTTTTTGCAGTATCATATTGGTAATAGTGATATATGTTGAAATGTGTTTCATTATTGAATACATCCATTTAACTTGATGATTTCCACTCACTACTGATTTAACCTGCTGAAACAGTACTTTTCTAAATAAAGGTATATTTATTTAGCTAACAACTTCATAATTATTGCATTTTTTTTTATCCCCAGAGTTCATATGCTTTTAAAATAATGGATAACTCATTTTTGATTAAGTAATCCGTTCAAGTAAACTTATGGAATGACTTACTTTTATACTTTAGTTTGGGCTTTTTTTAGAATACAAATACAAAAGTGCTAGTTTTGTCACCCACTTTTTTTTCTCACACTACATATATATATCTTTTCCTGCCTCCATCTGTAATTGTTTTCCCTAATGTAATGCAGACAACACATGTTCAGCAACAGGAAGAGATATAAACCTCTCTTTCTCACTTATTCTCTCATACACCCTCCCTGTCAGCAGCAGGTTAAGCAAAGGAGCCTGATTAGCGGTTTGTTACACAAGGGTTCAACCATGTTTTTGAAGGCCGATAACCATATTTTAATATTTTTCATACCTTTGACCATTTTCGTGCCAAAAAAAAATTGAGTGTTTTATTCCTGTCAGGGTGGAAAAGCCGCTGAAACAGAATTTAGACCATCGTAAAACTCTCCATTGATGCCATTGATTCTAGTGAAATCCTTTTAGGGTTAGCGACTCTTTCACACCTATTCAATGGTTGGGAAACTCTGGGCTACACCGCGTCTAATTTACAAAAAAACATTACTGAACTACTAAAATGAATAAAGAAAATGTGCAAAGAAAATGCAATTAAATTAAGCTATGTTTTGCTGTTCCTCACTGGCGCAGAGCTGAGGTTAGATTAATAAATACAAGTTGGCACATTATGTTATTTTTTATCCCATTTCCATTCATGACTATCCGGCTACGGCTAAGTTGTGGTATCATTTTAACACAAGACAAACAAATTTAACCAATTTCAACAAATTTCTCAATTTTTCTCCCCATTTTGATTCCAGAATATCGTGATATTTTGCTTACACTGGTCAACTGGCAACTCTTTGCCTAAATTATTATTATGTGGCAGTAATACAATTCGGTGGGGAAACACTGAATGTTTTTATATTTTGTAACGAAAAAGGTCATATCTAAACATATTGAACATCAGCACAAAATATTAGCTATCAGCAGCTTCAGTGCAAAAACGTTTAACATTGATATTAATAATGTAACCCATCAACGTATTAAAGTATCAAACCACCTTTGTGAGTCTTTCAGACTCATCGGTCACAGCCTGCAGGAATAGATAGCTTCTATAAATCTGGTGTGTGTGTGTGCATGTGCGTGTGTGTAAAACAGGTGGGAGCATGTCTGATGTCTGGCGTCAGCGTTGACCATATCTCTCCCCAGTGGCATTGCGTCATCGTGAACATGGTACATTTCTGCACACACACACACACACACCACAGGGTATACTAAGAATAACAATCTAGACACCCATTTATAGTCATAATTCTCATCTAAATAATAAAGTAATGAAACAATAACTAAAACAATAATTATTCTTTTCTTTATATTTTGTTCAGATAGAACAAAAACACACTGAGCTCCATAACTATTTAGACAATACCACATTGTAAGACCATTATTTTGTAATTGAGTACACTGCTGCTCTGCAGACAAAGACATTAAGAGTGCATTATAATCAGAATGTAATAGATATATAGGGATTGAATACCTTATGGGGTGCTCCATAGTTAATAACATTTTCATAATGCAGGATTGCCAGATTTACTCTAATGCATGGCATTATGCATCGGTATGCATGGCATTTTCATGATGGGATTAGAAACTCAATCTATACAGTGCTGATAATACTAATAACACACTGTAGGATTCAACATTTTCATGGTCCAAAATAAAATGTCAGGTCAGGTTTTCCAGATTTTTTTTCATGTAGCTGTGGTCAGGGAGGATCCTCTATAATGTCAGAGGTGGACTACGCTGACTGGATGATATCTGATTTTTAATAGGAGGGCAAACTGATATATTGACCGTTGTTTATTGGGTTCCAACATAGCACGTTTAGATCACATTTATATAAATCCAATTAAAGGGGCATCTTGGGTACATCTCGGAGCAGAAGAAGCAAGGGCACCCAGAGGACCTGATCCCACCCAACCACCCACCCCCCCCTGTCTGACCCACCCTATCCTCATCTCCCCGTCCACATGTATTCTCTCTCTCTCTCTCTCACTCTCACTTTCACTCTCTCTCTCTCTCTCTCTCTCTCTCTCTCTCTCTCTCTCTCTCTCTCTCTCTCTCTCTCTCTCTCTCTCTCTCTCTCTCTCTCTCTCTCTCTCTCTCTCTCTCTCTCTCTCACTCTTCTCTGTCTCTCTGGAGTGCATTTAAGGCCTCCACTCTGGGCTTGGAGCAGACACATTGTCTTCTACTGGAACAGACTGAACACTAATTGGCCAGAGAGAAGTTTGGAGACAGCAAAGAGAGGTAGAGAGAGAGAGAGAGAGAGAGAGAGAGAGAGAGAGAGAGAGAGAAGATGCAGTAAAGTGAGTGAAAATGAAAGAGAGAGTGGAAGACTGAAAGTACTTTAAACCCATAATGGACCTATTTCCAGACAGGCGCCATTTTAACCCCACCTCCCCCAACCCCCCCCTCCAACGTACGCCACTTACACACACACACACACAGACTTTTAGACAGATTTAGAGTGCTGACAGCACCACTGCAGGTTTTTTTGCACACAGAGGAAAGAATGAAAAATAAATAAATACACGACAATTCACACTTAATCATTTAATTGACCCAAAAATGTATTTGGCTTCTGAAAATCATTTCCCTGAATCGACAAATCCCATTCACTTTTATTAAACTGTTTCATTCTGACGGAATCCATTCATGAGTTAGCATCAATATATAGATATATGAAATTATTTTTCATATATCCATTTTTGAAATAAATCCTTGGTTGACTGAAACGTGATTTTTAAGGTACTTACTATTCTTTACCATCGTTTGTACTCATTTGTTTGCTGTCAATCATTCAGTTAGAGCGGGTTTCACTTTTTTTTTTCTCCAGGTGATGGGTATTTTATTTTGAAACAAAATTTACCTTGTGAATCATTACGATCACAAGGAGCCTGGGCCTTTTTCAAGGACCCCAAAAAACAGATATATATAAAATAAAATAAAATAGATAGACATATCATTGGAAATGACCACTGACTTACAATATGAAAAAAAACAAAAAACAAAACAGTAGAGTAATAGAGTAAGTCACTGCGGATAAGAGCATCAGCATAAATGTGCTGCATGGCTGTCCACTTTGCAGCAGAGATTACCGGCACTCGTTCTTGGAAAGTTCTTTGGAAAGCGCCTGATCGCTGCTCGCCTTGTCGTTTTTGACCTCCGCGTTTGTTTACTCAAATTTGGACGTCTATATGTATCTAATAAATGAGTGTTGACAAGTCGAGAGGAGGCGCCACCATGAAAGCGAAGCGCAGAAGGGCCCGCTCCCGCCAGATGATAATAATTGTGGTGTAGGCTGGGGTTTGAAGAGTGTCCTGAGATTATGTTTACCTTTGGAAATGGTTTTCTTGGTGGAGAAAATGAATTATTGTTCACAAACAAGGAAGCTGTCTGGGTTTTCATTATTAAGAAAGTGAGATTGAACAGATGTCAGGCTGATAGCAGGAGCGGAGGAGTGGCAACATTGTCTTGGTGGCATGAAACAACGCTGCAGATGGAGCAGGAGGATGACGTTTTGTGTCGTGGGTCGTGGACATGCTGGATTTAAGGGCAGTATTCGTGGAGATGTTTCTCCGATTTATTTGTAACACTACTGACATAGATGCAGAAACATGTTGAGTATATCGCCTTATGGTGATTGGCATCTTTACATGGCAGAATTCTGACTCGAAGGCGGTGGTTTTCAAAATTTCTGGTGTCTAGACACTACCGAGGCACTTCAGATTATTGACAGACTGAGACAAGTATAGAATACTGATGCTAGGGGTTGGGTGTTTTCAAGGAGCTCATGATATGATGACGATAGTGATGCTGTGGGTCACGATACGATACAATTTGATACCATACGATACCATGATACAATACGATACCATACGATACCATACCATACGACACCATATGATACCATACAGTACCATACAACATGATACAAGGTAATGTGATGCAATATGATACAATTCAATACCATACTTAGCACAGTAACAAAATTATATACAGTATACATGAATGTAATTTGCTCTATAACGGTTTGTTTTAGTGTTGTGATACATAATTATGTGACTTATTGATGTCAATAAATGGAGAAATTGAGGCAAAACTGATATTTGCAGTCCTCTTCATTAGGCAAATGAAATGTAAACAATGCCGACTTCTGTTTGCTACAGTGAACTGAATCAACTCGATCAATTAAACCGGGGCTCAGTTCTGTTACAAATTTGTTGTGCTGTCACAGTATTTTAATACCAAAGGCCAAAGCTTCCAGATGACGTTACAATCACAAAAACGCCCAACATCTGCCTTGACATTTGCTGGTGCCGGTTCAACGGCGTCCTCTAACGGGGATAAAATCCTGATTGTGCAAATTGCGTGGCGTCATATTTGCAAATACACACACAGACAGTGTGAACAAGCATGAAACGAGTCTGAGTACATATTTGCTCTGTTCGACGCTCAAGTGAAAGCCCAACTAGCCCTGGTTAGGGTGCTGTAATTGCCCCCATGTTAATGAGAGAGCCCTCTTCGGCCATGTAATGGAAACCAGACTAATAATAAAAGGGCCAGCCATGCAGGGCTCGAAAGAATGAGCTACACTCACGCACATGTTTTTAAGTGCCAAAACACTTCAGTTGTGATTATTATGCTGTGTAGCTTTTTTTTTGTTGTTGTCTCTGTCTTCATGAATAAACCAGTAATTGCAGAGTTTTTCCATTGCACAAGTACTGTACCCATACTGGGCCTGCTATGGGACTAATACAGCATCAGGACCATATTGTACCCATACTAGGACTACAATTTTTATTTTTTATTTATTTATCCTTTATTTAACCAGGGTAATCACGTTGAGATTTCCATCTCTTTTTCAAGTGGGCCCTGGCCAAGAAGGCAGCATACAAATAATTTCACATATAAAACATTAAAAACAAACGCAAATAAAAACAAGACAGTAAGAGTACACAGTAAAAAAATAGAGCAAGTGTCTTCAAAATTTAAATAGAAAAAGACAGAATTAAAAACATGAGCACTCCATGGCAAGCAGGTGTCTAATTTGTTCTTTAAAAAGGTCGATTCTAATAAGGGAATCTAGCTTCAAATCTAAATGTCTATGGTACAGAATGGCTATGGTACAGAATTAGTACCCTTATGGTCGTGGTCGTGTTCGTGGAGAAGAAAATATGATGTAACCCCTTTCAGCACATTTAAAAGAGTAACAGTTCCACCTAACCCGAACCAAACTGTGAGCAAAACATAGGAAGAAATACCGTAGCCTGTCAGTTCCGGCATGTAGAGCGGGGGGGGGGGGGTTGCGGGGAGTGAGAGCACTGATGATTTAGCGTGCAGTCATTATTCAGGATTTATTTATTTTTTAAATGGCTGCAGAATGCATTCATCATTCGGTACTTGAGTGAATCTGGTTAGTTACTTAGTGGTAACTTTGAAAGTGGGTAAGCTATGTCCAAAGGCAACCATTATAAAACAATTAATTAGATTCTCAGAAAAGCATGTTTTTTTCCCTGAAAAGACCCTGTTCTCAGATAATTTCCATCAGTTTGATACTACTTACGATGAATTTACATCCTAAAGAAATAATGCTAGCCTAAAAACATTTGGCCTCGGCTAGAAAACCCTATACAAACAAATTCTACAAATACTCGTTTGTAGTACTTGAATAAAAGGCACTTAGTTACTTTCTCCACTCGCCTGTTTGGCCCTTAGTGGAAACCAGTCTGGCATTATGGATCTTCTAATTTCATATGCAGTGATTATTACAGCAGGGAATGCTGGGAATAGTTTTGATTGGAGCCTGCAGAGTAAATGAATTGTCCTATAACCACACAGCAGTCTCTGGGCGAGAATGAATTAGACTGATTGAACACCTCAATAAGTGAGAGGACGGCTTGAACGCACGCGTGCACACACACACACACACACACACACATATACAAAAAAACACTCCTTCAGTCACTCACACACGAGCACTCTACTGCTACATGCGCACAAACGCGATCAATTTACACATCAGGCGTCGTATTGATCAGGCTATTTGCTGCTCGGGTCCCTTGCCATGGCCTTTCAATTAAGACTGGAAAGAGCGAGAGAGGATGAGAAAGGAGGGGGGGGGTAAAAAAAATGGATGAGAGACACGAACGATAAGAGAAATGATCAGACCGTTTTGTCTTTGTCCTCCGTTCCCTGCCATTGTGTTGTTTTAATTAAATGTTGTAACTAGATATCGGAGATGTATTACTACTGTAATTGGAAAAAAAAAAACCAAAAAACAAAAGATTTACTGCCTTGAGCTGTTTGCGCTGAACGCCGAGGCCGATGAACTTGAGGAACTTTTCATAAGAGGGAAATAGATTTGAATCCTGTCTCGCCCTCAGAAGAGACAAGACAAGAAGAGGAGATAGATTATATTACATTATTAAACACTTTACACCAGTGTACAGCAAAGGCATCTAAACAACTGCACTACAGTTGAGCTCAACACTTTCAAAGTGTCTGTATGGCTCCACACAGCAGATTTGACTATTGACAGTGAGCTTTTGTCCCATTGGTCAACTTCCCTGTTAAGCGATGAGTGATGTGCTAACACTTTAGCATACATTGAGGGGCTAATAATGCAGAAACACCATGGATAGCGCAGGGGAGACAGACCTTTCACTATAGTAATACTCTTTCACATTTTGATACTCTCTACTATATCCTAAAGCTTTTCCATTTGCTGTTCCAAACAGGTAGGTCTTCCCTGGGAAAAATCCTCTTGTGCACAGGAAGTGATGCCAGTTATGTTTCAGGTTTGATTGGAATAACTAGAAGAAGAACTGGGTAGTTAGCATGAACAGCGATAGCCACCATGGCTGAACAGAAGAGCGCCACCTACAGAAACTCAAAATCTGAGGAGAAAGACGTGACAGTATTGGACACACTGTTTGATTGACAGGTGATCTCTGAGAAGTGCAGTGCAGAAACACCACAGCAATGAACGCGTAGTAATTAACAGTTAGCGACCCTGGCAGTGTTAGTGCCTTGCTCTAGGGAATAAACCCCCTAACCCTGGCAGTGTTAGTGCCTTGCTCTAGGGAATAAAACCCCTAACCCTGGCAGTGTTAGTGCCTTGCTCTAGGGAATAAAACCCCTAACCCTGGCAGTGTTAGTGCCTTACTCTAGGGAATAAAACCCTCAACCCTGGCAGTGCCTTGCTCTAGGGAGTGGAACCCCTAACCCTGGCAGTATTAATGCCTTGCTCAAGGGAGTGGAGCCCCCTAACCCTGGCAGTGTTAGTGCCTTGCTCTAGGGAGTGGAACCCCTAACCCTGGCAGTGTCTCTCTCACACATGCAGTTACCCTACACCAGGAAGATGACAACTGGTGACTTGGTGACAACTCTTGGGGATCTGGATAAACGATGAACACACACACACACACACCACTGAGCACTCTATCTGCTGCTGCAACATTAATGGAACAGAAATGACCCTTGCTTGAACTCTTCACGCGTGTGTGTTTGGTTGTGTGTGTGTGTGTGTGTGTGTGTGCACGCGTGTCAGGGGTTGTACAAAGTGTCCGCTATAGCAGAGTCATGTCTCTTAACCTCCCCAGCCAGCCAAAAGAAGACAGAACGTCTCCCATCAATTATTAAACCACAGTGAAAGAGGAGGATGGAGAGGGATGGAGGGAAAGGAGGAGAAAGAGAGAAATGGAGGAACAGAAAGAGGTAAAGAGAGAGAGAGAGAGTGAGAGAGAAAGAGGGATGGCAAGAAAGAGAAAGATGGGAGGGAGAGATGGTTGATGGAGGAAGAGCAAGGTGTGACTCATAAGAAAAGTGTTTTATTTATGATTTGGGTGCGAAAAAAACTGGGGTTTTAAATATTAATATCTGTATAAAATGTTTTTAGCTTCACCTCAACACTCAGGCACACTCAGGTCATGGTAAAGTAGATTGTTGAGAACCCTCTGTAAAGTTGTTGTCATGGAACAAGCGGGTCTTTTTAGTCAACTTGCATGGTCAAATGGGGCTAAAACAATAAGTATACAAATCCCTCACACTTGAGGGAATGGCTCTTGTCTGCTGCATGTTGCGCTTCGCTGTTCTTTCGTTTCTTACTGCTTTTTTCCATTTTCTTGCTGATCATGCCCACAAGACACACCCACATCAAATGGTATACGCCCCCAAAAAGCCCCATGATCATTGAAAAGCCAATTTCAAGCAAATGGGGGGTGTTTACAGGGTCAAAGACAGACACAGAGTGATAATACATAACTTATTGTATTTATGTTGATCTAAAAAAACGTTTTGTAAAAAAGTTGCATATTGCAGCTTTAAATGTTTATTTAAAAGTAAACATGCCACTAAGAAATAAACTTACATATTGCTGAGCAAGAGTATGGGATTTTCCTCATTGAGTCTGATATGATACTACCTCTCCAACACACCTGCACCTAAGACTGGATGTGCAAATATCTCACAAAAAATGAATGGGGTTTATATATACACGTGTGGGTGTGTAGGCATGCATGCATGGACGTGAACATACATGTGTTTTGGTGCTGTTAAGCTCAACAGCGTTACATTGGGAAGAGTGATTGTGAAGCGATCTATGTGATGAATGCATGCATTCCAGCCAGATGTCTACGATATAAATCAAGCGTGCTATTATCCTGAACATGATAAATGACACATCACACTTAGAAATGCAGATCTGCACAAAATGTCTTCATACGTATGAGAAAGAGTGAGTCAGAGAGAGGGGGAAAGTGTGGGGAGGGGTGATGATAAAGAAAGAGAGCGTGCATATGCATCACTGTGCAGGCAGTGTAGTTATGTATGAAACTGGAGTCATAAGCCAGGTGTGTTTTGAAGATGATGTTTTTTTCTTATTGTATTTCCTATTCCTGTCGACAGGAGTGAGTGACAGAAATGATGGGACATGATGGTGATGATGAGGATGATGATTAGATTCCTCTTCCACTCAGAAAAACTTTTAAAAAAAACAATTCTATATTCTAGAAATTGATTAACCAATTTGTGGTAGAATAATAATGATAATGATACTAATAATGTATTGTTAATACTATTTATAAAATTTCTAAACATGATTATTATTATTATTATTATTATTATTATTATTATTATATCTACATTTTCAATATAAATTCATTAATTTATAAATGTATTATATTGTTCTATTATTATTGATAATTAGAATAATAATAAGTAGAAGATGAAAAATAATATTTATAATTTATAAAATGTATTTATAAAATGCTATGTTCTAAAGATATAAATATAAAATATATGTATGTAATATTTTATATATTATTTCTATATATAAATAATTATATAATTATTATATTAATAATAATCCAAATAATAATAATCACACCACTCACCACTTTACCTGTGGGCCAGGACCCAAAATGTAGGCCTCTGCATGACAAGACCATTATTATGGTTCAATGAGCCTCGCTCCCAGGGCGAGAGACTACATTTTTCATGTGGGTCCTGGGTTGGAACAGACTGCAAGACAGGATAGCACGAAACTGCTAAACTCCCATACCAAATATTCCGATAAATGGTCATTTTTCATTTGCTGATCCAATATGAAAGATTGCCCTAAAATCTGACAGGTGAAAACTCACAGTGACAATCTGATCAAATCAAACCAAATTAAAAAATATCGGGACAGTGCATGGGCATTAATAGTGTTTGGAGGTAATGCGTTAGAGTACTCAGATTACCTTTTTGTGGTAACTAGTAACTTAATAAATTCTTGTCATCCATTTTTACAATGTTGTTACCTGTACTTATCTTTCAATTTATTTAATTTTTGTCAGTGCAAATTTAAAAACAGAGTAGTCTTGCATTGCATTTTAAAACACAGATCAACAACACACTTGGCAGCACAAGCCAGCATGTTATTCTAGTGGGTAATGCTAAAGTACTTATTAGTTACTAGTTATTTGTAATGAAAAGTAACTTGGCAAAGTAACTTTAAACAGTAACTTTTCGCAAACACTGGACATCAACTGGATATGGCAACACTGAGCCGAACAAAAACTCACGATCAAAAAACCCAAGTATCGAAACACTGAGCTAAAGTTAGTCTTTGTTGCTGCCGTAAAATAGTGTTCCTTTGATGACCAAATCATCCCCAATCTTTAAAGTGGTGAGTTTCAGAAATGAAAAGAGGGTATTTTTTAATGTAATATTTAGAATAGAATAGAGTAGAATAGGAATTCCCCAGCAACATATGAGTTAATTCATTATTATCAAAAATGAGATTCCTTCTATTGTTGTTGCTTAGCAATAGACAGATACAATTAAAATATGGGATGAGCTTATGTCGATGTCAAAATTAACACACACACACACATTATCAAACAGTTTTCCTCATTGCTGCCTCTCATTTCCATTTGGCTTTTCCAATTCCCAGTTTCATTTTCAATTTTCAAGCTGTATGGAATTGAGGAGATGTGGCCCTTCCATCCATCAACGCAAGCAGAGTGGGTCTGAGATGGAGGAGGAGTGTATTGGCACCTTCCAATAGGGAGGCAATAGAATAAAACAATTTAAATTCAGTTGACTTTTTTTTTCAACTGTATTTTCAACTTGTATTTAATAGTCTACAATCTAGAAAAATGCAAAACCTCATTGCATATTAAGCTAAATGAGGTTATTACTTGTGAAGATAATTGTATTATCTATATTAATACACTCTTGTGTATGCTAATGCTTAAATGACTGAGTAGCACCCTGAACTCAGAGTGACAGCGCTCCATTAAAATGAATGAATAATCTCTCACTCCTGAATGATTTTAACTAGTGCAATACGGTTAGCTGACCAGATACTATGGTTAGCTAGCTAACAAGCTAATGTTATCGAAATGTATACTCCGTCAGATGTTTCGGTATTGAAATGATGAATTCCCAGTCAGAAACAGACACAAATTAACATTCAATTCTGTTGAGACGGACAAGTTTAGAAATCCAATATGGCTGCAAGGCGGTGGGTTACGTGACCAGGAAGCCCTCTGTAGTAAGTAGTGCAATTGCCAGGGCCATAGTGTCAGTATTCCTGTAACCAATTGAAGAGCTAAGGACAAAGATAGAAGAAATTGTATTGTTTTTAGAGAGCAAGTGAGCCAGTGAGTAGAGAGGGGAAATCATTCAGGAGGAGGATGACAATCAGATTTTGACTAAAACTGTCTGAAACGTGATTTTTCATGAAAATCTTCACTTCTTTGAGGAAAAAAGCCCTTTCTTTGTTTCTTTGTTTCAGTGTAATAATCTGTCTGCATTTATACCCCATCAGCGTCAAGAGGCAGTCCCTCTCCAGCGCGCGCGTACACACACACACACACAGCGCAAGAAAGCAGTGATACATGATCTGTCTCTAATGTTCTTAATGTGAATTTTGGAGATTAGATGATAAAAAATGCCAGAAACACTCGCACGCATGCACGCACACACACACACACACACACACTTATGACCCCGACCTCCCTCTTAGCAACATCTGTGTGTCTGTGGGCTGTGTGTGTGTCTGTGGGCTGTGTGTGTGTGTGTGTGTGTGAGATCTTGACGTTGATGGTTTACAAATGCAGATGAATGGTCGTCGGATGACAATTCCCGTAATCGTTAACCCTCGCACCCCCCCACCACTACCACCACCCTCAGGCAGTACATCAGTGCGTGTTTGTGTATGTATGTGTGTGTGTGTGTGTGTGTGCTATCCATCAGGGGAGAGTGAAAGGGGGGGGTGTCCCAAGTGTCACATTTATCCAGGAGAGAGAGAGAGCGAGGAAGCTTTCTATGTCTTCTCTGTCTCCTCTCTGTTTGTCGTTTCTTTTACAGTATTTTGAATTTCTGAGACACATTTCATAACTGAGGATGAAAAGTATTAAAACAGCAAAATGCCATCTGCTCCACTGTGTGTCAAAAGCATAAAAAAAAAAATCAATGCCAAATTGACTGTACTTCATGGCATCATTTACAGCCTCATGCTGTGGAGTGATTACAGTGGTGTTACAGTGCTATTCACTGGGGCCATGCTGTTGGAAGCAACAAGCTCATTTAATGCACGTGTTGCAATACGCTTTGAACACTCGTTACTGCAGCTGAGTAGCTTTTTTTATATACTTGTACTTTGTTTTGAAGTCGGTCACCTAACTTTTTTCCTTTGGTCAGATCCTTCAGATCCTTAAACACCACTGGTTTAAACTAACACCACTATTAATATATAATATCTATGTTGTTGATGATTCGTGCTTTACTTTCTCCATGCACTTTATTTTGAAAGTAACGCATGCCGAATGCGACAAGTTCACACCCCGGGGCTGTCGAAGGGCATTCTGGGAAACGTAGGAAACGACTAGAAGTAGACAAGGGCAGGTTGAGGGAAAGTGGCTACACCGAAAAAAGTAAATTACAACACAAAGGAGTTATCACGAAATAACTCCTGAACATCACAGATTGCTGATATCCGAAAGGAGGAATTCTACTTACTTACTAACAGTTCTTCTACTTCAGGATGATATTTTGTATGTAGCAGTTTTGGCTCTTAAAGTAAGAATATTTTTTGTGCTGTTTTGGTGGAAAGGTTTGCACACTGAGGCTAAAATAAACATAGTGTATATATATATCCAGTGATGCAGTGGTAAACAAAAAAATAAGTGGTGAACTATGACCCCCAGTTGGTGATGATGGGGCAAACAACCACCGATATAATCCACATCAATTACGCTTTCAGAAAAAAACCTGACTTTACCCTATACTCATATACTCCAACAGTTTGATACTACTTACTATGTCGTATATGAGGTCAGGTGATAAAGATTTATGTCAGCCTAAAATGGGGATAATTTGAGTGTTTTATATACATGTGTGTATGTGCATGTGTATATCATACAGTACATCTTTCATCTCACTCTTTATCCCTAGGTATTTTTTCTCTTGTCTCTCTGCCTCTCTCTCTCACTCTCACTCACACACACACACACACACACACACACACAGCAATAGCAATCAAATTTCTCCCTCCCCAGTTGTCCCTGACCCCCCCCACCTTTTACCCTCCTTCCTCTCATCTCTGTCCATCTAATTTTATGACTGTCTGGGGAGTGAGTGTCTGTGTGTGTGTGTGCGTGTGTGTGTGTGTGTGTTGCAGGATGTGGTGTGTTATGTCTGCTGGTGTCAGTAAATGTACATACGGGCAAGTGTGTGCGTTTGCGTGTTCTTGTGTGTGTGTGTGTGTGTGTGTGTACAACACTAGCAGAAAATGGCTGCCTGTCACATTAGTGGCTGGATGAGCTAAAAAATCACTTCTGTAATCAGATTTAGTCGCCGGGCTCGGTCATGTTAACCTCTTTATTTAGAAGGAACAGAAGGAGGGACGGACGGAAGGAGGGATGGAGGGATGGATGAAGGAATGACGGTATGGATGGATGGTGGGGAAGAATATAATTTATTTTCTTTGGTCCGAACCAGAGTGGAAAAGTTGACTTTGTTCCATTTTCGTATTTGGTGCGTTCACGGTCACACTGCCCAATTACAAGAGAAGTCACATGGACTCACAAGGAGCTATTTTATTGGACAGTCAGAGTTTTGCTGAGTTTGGAGTGAAAACGAATCTTACTCCACTTCCTGTAACTTTAGTTAAGCTTGATGGGCTTTTCTGCGCTCTTAATTTGTAATTAAGAGTGTCATTTACCTTCTCTGGTGTTCACACCCAGCCAGGCCTCAAGGTTTAGGATTAGGTTAAGTTGGTTAGTTTAAGGTTTTGGTAATGGTTAAATGAGAAAAACTTCACTTGTCATGACTTTTTATGTCTTGTTACATTTTACTGACTACAAGTGTTATGTGTTAACATTTTGCAATGTTGTAATTTTATGTTTTTTTTTAACTCTGAACACCGAATCTCCTGCCTGCAAAACAGATTTACCTTTGGGTACTGATAAAGAAACCTTGAAACCACTTCACAAGCTGGGATCTCCACACCCTTACTTTCCACCGCGCTGTGTCAAACTACTTCTTGTTTCTAGGCGTGTCCCGTTCCAAATCATCCTTCCCTGGTGGGGGAAACATATCCCAACTCACTTTTCGTGCACAGTATTTGCATGATGAAGACATCGTGCTCATTTCGCAGGAACATTTCACGAGACCGGCCTATCAGGTGAGCCCAGAAAGTTGGTCTCAGACTCCGCCCGCCTGTATATATCTCATTGCCGCTCTGGATGTCAGTCCAGTAAATCCTTATTCAGCTTTCAGTGCCTGTCAGGACTGAATATGTAACCAGCCAAGAAACCACAACCACTGGGGACGCCGCCGTTTCCCTGTCCCTGTCACTCTATCTGTCACAGTTACACACACACACACACACACACATACACATACAGTGAGAGTCAATGTGTGCAGGTCAGGGCGAGGAAATTTTTTCAGGTCCCCTGCTACATTCACAGTGGAACAGAGCTTGAGTGGCGACTGTCACTTTTTTTAAAACAAAAAAACCACCCCTTCTTTTTTGCTGTCTCTCCTCCTGACTTATTCATCCCCTCTCTTTCTGTTCTATCCCTCTATCTCTCTCTCTCGCTCCTCCAGAGAGATTATCTCTATCGTTCTCTTTTTCGTTGTGGGCCAAAGTGCTGCGAACCCTACTTTAATATTAATGTTACTATGAATAATAAGATCTGTTAATAATGTGATTTTAATTGCCATTTTTATATAATAATCATAATCATGAACTTCATACAGGAGGGGGAAAAATGTATTTATTAAATTATAATTTGCAAAAATTGTTAAATATAATGTGGATGGTAAAGTGTAAGTATTTAAATTAAATTAAAATGAAAAAGTTTAGAAGAAATAAGTTAAAGTGAACAAAATAATTTAATAAAACATAGGAAAATAATGCGTAACTGGACCAAATGTTGCTTGTTGCACACATGCCCACAAAATACATGTTCACTATGGTACGTGCCTATAGTTTTACTCAGGGGACACACTGTTCAAACAGCCCTGGGCTAAATACAGGGGCTGCAGCAGTAGGTCTAACAGCAATCCAGCCAGGACTTTGTTCACCTTAGGCCAGCCAGGCTTTGCTCGGGCCGAGCTTTCACACCGGAATCATCAGAGGGGATTTGACCTCGACCTGCACCCTGGTGTCCGGGAGTCGAGTTCTGCTCTGGAGCTAGGTTAGACTGCGCTTTGAAGGTTTAACAACAGATTTCTATGAGCTGCTGCAGTGCCAAAAGGGGCCTAAATAAGCCCGCGGCCAACTCCTTCACCAAAAAAAAAACACCCTGATATATAGTCGCTGGATGTCAGTCAACCCACGACTGCCTTCTTGTTGCTGATGTACACTGATACAGAAAAACCCATTTGTTGGATAGCATTGTGTGACTGCTTTCAATACATTCAATTTCAAAATGTCTCATAGGTTCAGGGTTCCCACTCTCGCAGTCGGAAGCGCTTCTGTGACCTAAAAATGTCCTGGTTTGTTAATGCTGTTTTTCAGTCTGGTTTCCACTCCAGTCGGGCTGAAAACCACCAGCTAATGCAACGAACAAGTTGGAAAACACATTCTTCTTTATTCCTGTAAAGTTGTAAAATTTCGTTATTCCCTGTCCGGAGGTTATTTTTGCAGAATTTATTAAAGACGATTCCCCACTGTAAATGAAAAAGAAGCCAAACGGACTCTGAAATGTTCAGTCAGACGAAGAAAGTTCTTGCTTCTTCTTTACTTTATATTTCGTCAGAAGAGCGGGAGACATATGTGACTGCCTCCATTTCGCCAGATTTTTCCAGCATCTGTTGGAAAGTCAGGACAATGTAACTTTTGGCACGAGTTGCATCTGCAGGCACAGTAGGCGACGCCTTCTGCCAGTGTTGTTGGAGTTTCCCCATTGTTCTCCAATTGAAAACAATGAACAATCGGTTTTGTTGCCATGGTACCACCACAATGTGAAGCTAAAGGTGTAAAAAAAGCATTTATCCATCTGATAGCTGATGTTTGAAGGTGTAATGGAGGGTACATCCACCTAAACTCATTTTACCGACCTTTTATGATGTAAATTCATTGTGTACGTCATAGTGAGTCGTATCAAACCGATGTACGTTAAATGAGGAAAGGGTCTTTAGAGGGGAAAAAGCATACATAAAGATAATAATAGATTTTTATTGGTATTATTGGTTGTTTGACTTGTGATGATCACAGACTGGAAGTTCATAGTTTATCGTCACTACATAGCCGACATAACCAGACAAAACCCACCTAGTCGGGCTGTCTGAAGTGAACTCTGGTGTGCGACTGTGTCTAGTTTGCCCCAGTTTCACGAAGAGCCCAAAGATGCTATGTTCGGATGCTTGGTGTGTTCCATTAGCAGCTTTTGGCAACGACGACCTTTTGACCTCCGCCGCTCGGTAACACAGGTAGAGCCCTCTCTCTCTCTGTATGATTTACTTCACAGTTTCCGGTTGGAAGCACTTTGCAACAACTGTGGTGGACTTTTGTTGCCCTCACTTTGCGGGAAAAGGCATGCGAGTCACAAGTTCAGGTTAGGTTAGAGAGAGAGAGAGAGAGAGAGAGAGAGAGAGAGAGAGAGAGAGAGAGAGAGAGAGAGAGAGAGAGAGAGAGAGAGAGAGAGAGAGAGAGAGAGAGAGAGAGAGAGAGAGAGAGAGAGAGAGAGAGAGAGAGAGAGAGAGAGAGTCTAGCCCCAAAGTGTGAATTATGAATAGACCCAATGCTCAGTAGATGTTAAAAAACGGTGTGTGTGTGTGTGTGGGTGCATATGTAAGGTTATCCTGTCACCCCTGGAAGTCCAAAGCCATATAGTGTTTAAAATGATGTGCCATTGTCAGTACATCTGTGAATTTACAACACACATTGGTGCTGCTTCTTCAAAACAACATACGTCAATAGCAACATATGTTGTGTTAGACCCATATAACAGGCTATTATTGGTATTTTATTAAAAGCCAGATCTGGTACAGTTAGTGTGGTCCACCTCTGATATGATGGATATGATGCAGTTTGATTGGTTAGATATTTGTTGTAGAATTGATCAATACTACACTGGTTGTTTAGGGGAAGACCTAAACTTGAATTGATTCTAATGAGACATTTTGATCAGGGTTAGGGTATTCCAAGTATTCCAGTATGAATATGTTTATTATTATTATTATTAGCAGTAATAGTAGTAGTATTATCCTGGTTTTCAATGGAGAGCTTCAGTGTCCCAGGGTCTACATTTTGTTTCTATTTATTGGAATGGCATTCAACCCCCCACCCCCCCCCCACCCCCAAGAAAAACATAATAACCCAAATAATACCTACTGCACAACAAACAAGTGCATTTTATTATTTGCATGAGAAAAACACAGAGTCAATTCTATGGTGCCTTGTCGAAGCAATTAAAAATGCAAGAAGAAAATGAAGAAGAAGAAATGTTAAAAGGGTAGTTCATGTTCAATGTTCAGTTTAGTTTTTTGGGCTTTCCCAGGGTGATAGAAACTGTTCTCTCACAGTTTCATCTCTCCATCCCCATTTCACCTTTACTTGTCTTCCCTCTTCTGCTGAGTAACTATACATATATATATATATATATATATATATTATGGTCAGTTCCATTCAATTCAAGTACATTTTTCACCTCATTAGCTAATTCTCCACATCATTACACATATAATTTCTGGTATTGTTATATCAAAATCCCATTATTTTTACTTCCTGGAAAATTGCGTATTTTTAGCAGTTACTTCACGGTGTACTTGTAGGCGGGCATAAAAATTACCATCACAGATTTTTAAACAACGCCTCCTTCGCCACTCCCGTCCTAGAAAACTTTCCGGCTGTTCGCCCCGGAAACCCCTGCTGACTCCACGCTTGCGGTCACAATGTTTGTAACAGTCGAACTCATTCACCAGAAATACATTAAATGATGGAATGTATGGAGACATTATCGAAATGGTGTTCCCACCAGAAACCCACCCATTCAATCCAGTTTCACTAAAAACATAATAAATGCCCAATTTTCACAGGGAATTTTAAGTACAGTTTCACGCCAGCCACCTCTTTAATTTGCGATGAAATTGGAAGTTTAGTCAATTATTTTTTCTTCACTGGGTCACAGAAAAATGGGGAAAATGTTTGTATACTGACACCTGAGTTGACTAAAAAAACATTATTAAGTGTTGCCCTGAATTTGTCATCGAGAAAACCCACACATGAAACCCACAGCTGAATGTGACAAGTTCAGGCATGTTTAGACCAGGGTTTCTGATATTGCTTCAGCCCTCAGACCCAAACAAAATACAGTGTTCTTTTATGTGGAGTTGTCTAGAGTCCAATTTTTCCTTAAAACATGAGTAAGAGGAAAAATAACGGACTGTCAGTACACCATGTTAAAACAATGACAGCAACAAAAGACCTAAGTTTGAGTCCAAACCATTGTTTCTGGTTTCTACCTTCATTTGGACTCTAGGTGATAACATGTCCTTTGGGGTCATATATGAGCCCAGTGAAAAACAATAAATTCCACCTATGTCACTTGATAAATGCTGCACTGATTTCAAAATCATAAATCCAAATCCAAACCACCGGTCCGAGCTCCAATGCAAAGTACGACATTAAAGCGTTAATGTCAGGGTAAATCAGCATTTACTACTAATATGGATGACGTTTTTTTTTTTTTACAGTCCAGAGACATGGAAATAAAAAAATATATAAAAATAAAATCCCCCAAAATATATATAATATATATATATATATATTATATATATTTTTATAAGAAATGTTGTGATATGTCTAATTATTATTATTTTTTTAAATTAAAAAAAATCACTAATCAATTAATTAATTTGTGCTTCTATTCCAATTGCTTTTGGGGTAAAAATAGCTGACCCCAGTTGGTCATTGTAGAACCCAGAATATGTTGTCACTTGAGCGTGAAAACTTTGGCTTGAATAGAATACGTGGTCTGTCTATCTAATAGAGTTGTTGCCACTGAAATCACTGAAGCCCCAGTAGTCAGAAGCGGAACAGAGTACTAATACACATTTAAATTTTTGGGCATCTAGCTGACGCTTAACCAGAGAGACTTAAAGTGAGTCTTCAGTTCAATTTTTCTCAAGTGACAGTAAGAGTACTTGTCCGGGAAATTGCTCGAGTCAAATTCCCAAAAAAGCAGGCCATTTGAATAAAACGACATTCCAGTCTCCCCATCTAAAAATGAACAATTTCCCCCGTTTTTGCAGAGTCAATTAAAAATTTTTGATGGATCATTATCAGTCCAGGGAAGTAAAGGAATGAAAAAACTTTTTTACTGTAAGTGCCGGATCCCATTGTACCTGCTGCTCTTATTTTGAAACATAAAGTCCACGTCAGAGTACATGAGTACAAATTAAAAGTAAATTAAAAGCCAAAACAAAAGAAAAGTATTTTTAAAGTGCTCTAAACAAACTAGCTTGTGGTTGTAATACACTTTTTTTTCATATTCCCATATTCCCTTAATTTTAATATGTCATGTTTTCTTATCATACATATTTTATTTCACTTTTTTCTTTGTCTCACGTTGTTATTTGCACACAACGCTGTCTATATTTTTTCATACTTGTCTTTTAAACATTTGCCACTGGGATGATTCAAATTTATTTTAATGATTCAAATGTATTTTAATCATCCCTCAAAATGTATTTTAATCAATCCAAAAAAAAAAGGTATTACACCAAAGTTGACTAAGTACTACTGCACCTCTTACCTCATACTTAATCATGGAATTATCAATAATACTCAATCAGTAGTATTAGCAAAAAACGGTATCCCTTTAAGAAGTAAAGAGTGTGAGGACAGGAGAGTAGAGAAGGCAGCGGACCAACTACTGGAGGCTTCAGATAGTTCCAGACCTCACATTAGTAAGTATATCTGAGTACCACAACCTAATCTTTGAGGTAGAACGATGTTTTAAACTTTCACTCCCGGAATGTGTCTCCGGCCTGTTTCTGCGCGGTTCCCCTACATGATAAAAATTATATTAGGAGGGTTTAAAAGCTTTCATTTTGGTTCTCAGAGTTGGAAAAAGTTAAAGAACCCCTGAAGTAGAAAAGTTTCGGTTGAAGAAGAAGAGACCAGTGTTGCCTCCGATATGGTCCGCTGCCTTCTCTACTCTCCTGTCCTCACACACACACACACACACACAGGATACTGCTACTACTATTTTAAAACTGTGTCGGTATATGTGTGTCTATGTGTTTGTGTCTGAGTTCTTTTGTGAATGTGTGTGTGTGTGTGTGTGTGTGTGCGCGCGCAGGTCTACAGGGGCAGCTCTGTACCCAAGGTGGATTTTAATATATGTAAAAGCTATGGCTCACTGGAGAGCCTGTACAGTGGACTGATCGGCCTCAGGGAGGTGTCAGAGAGACCAGTGTGTGTGTGTGTGTGCGTGTGTGTGTGTGTGGCGAGAGAGTCAGTGGCCGAGGTTTGGACATGCGTCAGTGGTCCGCCAGCGTAGTGCAGTCTCAGCCCCTGACACCTTCAGCACACATACACCAATGGGCCCGAGGTCCAGCTCATTTGCATATGGCTCTCCGTTGTCACAAAAACTTGCAGCTCCACAACTTCCTCCCCAACACTGCAAAACAATATTAAAAAGTCTACAGCAGACCCTGGGCAGCACTCACTCCTCGTTCGCACCTAGATTGATGGGTCGCTCCATTCTGAGTGATTGTGGGCGGGACCAGAGGCTCTGATTGCATCTATGTAGTGGTCTGCAGCTAAGTTTTGATCAGGCAAATCTGATTTTTCACCGCTTTGTTATTGTCTTTCATAACGTTCCTGTAGCCTTTCAAATAAAAGTTGTAGAGGACTGGGGGACCTTTGAATGGCTGCAATCAACAACATTAGTTCTGCCTGGCAATTTTGCACTTGCCAGGCAGAACTATTGTTCATAAAGAATGAATGCTATTAGTTGCAGTTGTTTTTTAGAGAACCCCCGCTCCCACCCGCCACATTTTAGTTGTCTTCACTGCACCATGGTCTTCAAGAGCCAAATTCAACTAGGATGGACTGGAAGTGAGACACTCCTCTATAGCTGGGTGACTTTGAAAAATAAATCTTTGTGAATCATGCTAGAGTTCGATATTTGGAGAGAAAACCTAAAAGAACCACAAAACCTAATATAATCTATAATAATAAGCTGATTTTTGTGCATGGGTGTGTCCAGGATGTGGTTGTCATGTCACCCCTGAACAGGAGGGGCAAATACATTGATCAAAAAATGCCATCTTAACATACTGAAACATCTTAATCTAACATCATTCAGATGTATACAGTACATTTTCACAAAAGTTTCAACTGATGTCAAACATTGTTTTAAAAAATCAATCCTTCAAGTCATTTTAACCCATCTTAAATCAAGTGCATGTGTCTGTGCAACAGTATATTTTAAAATCAGCTTCTTTTGACTTTGAATTTGAATTTGAAAACTGGAAATCAACTCAATCAGTCCACCTCCAAGACATAACAGGACATAGTCTTATTGTTTTGCTAAGGCCATTATGGAAGAGATGTGTTATAGAAAAAGGGGCAGGTCATTTTCCTCAATGAGGCCAGGTAAAGGTAGTCAAAAAGTCTCTCTTTGCAAGAGAGACTCCCACCTCTACAGTCTGACTCTCAAGTGCGTCATCTCCCCTACGGTGGGATTGCTCATAATGTTTCGCCAGATGGTATGCAAGAATGCACACTTGTTTTTAGCAAACTTTCCCATGAGTGCTGCTGCAGTTGATGAAACAAGCGATGGGCTTTTCCTTGAGAGAGGGAATGCCCTTGAATGACTGCGACTACACCGCATTGGAGCAAAGATTACAGTGACCGCAGCTGCAATTCCCCAAGAGAGATTTTAACCAGTTCTCCCTCTTAGGAGCTGCAAGGTAACTCCTCGCCAACTTGTCTTTTAATGCGGGGGCTCGTCTGAAGCTCCTCCCAGGAGGCTCCAGGTAAGGTTTTTCTGCAGGGAAGGGTCACTTCGCATCATGTCCCAATTGCGATTCATGATTTGTTACACCTTAACTGCCTCCCGGCTATATTGGGTGACAAAGTACAGCTTCTGCTGGTCTTTTTTTCTTTTTAGATTTACAACAAAGGAGGCTAGTCTGAGGTAGTTTCTGTGCGCTCTAAATAAAGGCATTTTCTATATGTACACAACTCACACTCATGCCTGGACCTAGGCTTTTGTACTCTCACATACAATAAGTAAAAATTTTTCATAAATCTCTTTTTAATCAGTGATGTAGCACTTGGATAAATGAGATTTTGGTTGTTTCCTAGTAGGAAGGCAGTGAGGCCAGTGGTAGGGTCATCGGTTTGAATCCCTAGACCTGCAGGGAAAATGAATGAATAACAGTTGTTTGTAACGTAAGCACCTCTTGAAAGTAGCGTCAAAGCCTCTCTGAAACCTCTAAAAGTATGCATCACAATCCTTTAACAACAATATAGAAAATCTAAAAAATCCAACATCACCTCATCTACATTTGGCGAGTTTTCCACAGGAAGGAAAAATAAATACATCACCAAAAAACACAATGGGCCCAGGAATGCCAGGTTTCATTCACCATCAAAATAAATTAATTCCCACTGATAATTAATCTTGTTTACCTGCAGACTTATTTTTAACACAGGAGCTAAAAATACAATTGTCTTCTTGCTGGCATTGCCCTTTTTAGTCATTGATGAAATTCTCTAGGAAGCTGACAGAATTGAATCAGGTGAACCAGCCTGCCCCACTATCGTGAATTTTGATTTGTATTCCAACATGCTGTCTATTCATTTTGGTGAAACATCATTACATAAAGTTCATCATTCAAAGTCTTTAAAATGTTGAGGCTCCAGCTTGCCAACGCGTTCTCATTTAGTCAACCAAGGATTTAAATTCCCTTGTTTTTTTCTAAAGGCCTCCTACACCGTCCATCAAATTCCATGACTTTTCCAAGATTTTTCCATGACATGTAGCACAATGTCCATGAACAATGTTTTTCCGTTGAATATGTGACCAGGGGCCAGATGTATAAAACTCTGTGTAGATTTAGGTGTAGAAATCTGTGTACGCACAAAACAGGAAACATGCATACGCTCAGATGTATAAAACCCCACGTACGTCTGTTCCCACGTGTTTTTTCTTCATACATCTCAATCATCCTGAAATTGTGCGCACGTGCACGAGCCTTCTGACCATGCCCACAATTTACTATATATGGCTTCCAACACACCCCCAATTGCCTGGTTTGCATATAAAGGGTCAGCATTTAGTTTAGTTTTGAGGAGAAACAGTGGAAGCATTTAAGAAGCAATAGAAGTAGAAAAAATGCAATTTTACCGACTGTGAACTTGAAATAATGGTTGATCAAAATGACAGAAGAAAACGCGTATTATTTGGAAGCCTAAGCTCTGGCATTACCAACCAAATTGAATGGCAGAAAGTAACCGAAACCATCTCCCTTTTAAAAGCCCAATGCAACGCTCTACCACAGAGCGCACGGCTGTGCACCACATTATAGCGCCTCTGTTGTGCGCTCTGGGGGGTTGTAAATGGCATAACCATGGCTTCAATGCATACCCATTGTCACCCCAGGGTATAAAATATTATATACAAAAAACAATATTATATACATATATTACATTTGGGAAACCGGACATCGCTGCAAATTGCATTTTGTTGGCCTGTTCAGCTGCTGTGTGGGAACCTGATGATCTTTTACTCAAAGAAATTATGCCACCCCACGCCATGGGCATGACCCGGCTCAGGGCAGCTCAGGATATCCCTGATCTGTCCGCAAGCTCCTGCTGAAACGTCCCCGTCGCTAAAAACCCGATTGTTGTCAATACCTGTAGATGGACGGGGATGGCAGGGTTTCTCCGAGAGTGCCGTTCCAACACAGGGTCCAGTTCAGCACACAATTCGAAGAGAACAGCTCTTGGAAATCCAAAGCAGCGCATTAGCCAGTCAACATCATCGACCAGAAAACCAGTACGGTCTCTGAAGACTCGTTCTCGCCTAAATTGCGCAATAGCAATATCTTCCAGCAACGCCAAAGCAGCCATTGTATCATTTGGCACAGCCATTACCCACGGTTACAGCCTTTAAATATTTAGGTTATTCTTACTCCCAAATAATAGGCTACAGAATAATAATCTTTATTTATATAAAGATCATGTATTTATTTGTTTATTTATATAAAGATCATTATCATTATAATTATTAGAATGCATAGTGACAAACATATTTACTCAAGATAGAACGAAATGATGGCTTGTCAAAAAAAGGTTGTTAACCACTCACGCATCACTATGTAATCATAGTGAAGGTTTTTTTTAAACTATAGATTACATCCTAACACAATGTAGTGAAAGAAAAAAGCTCTAAATAAAATGTCACCCAAATTCACAGTTTTATTATCCTTTTTTGCCAACTCACAACAAAAAATGCGTATGGTACGCATGGTGTGAAGGATGCGTACCGATACGCACATTCTCGCCGCCCGTGGATTTTTATACATTCGGAACCTGCGTGGAAAGTGACGTTAGTACACTTTTCGTGCGTACGCATGGTTTATACATATGGCCCCTGGTCTTATTTCTGGCTCCAACTATCACTTAGGACCGATACTATCAGGACATTTCTGATCTGGAGTGGATCAACAAGCAGCCAAGCTCAAGCATTCAACATTTCACTGGTTGGAAAAAGTAGTTCAACAAATTTCCACATTTCCAAAACTGCGTAGGTTCCATTTTAAAAAAAAATGTCAAGGCCTGTAAAATAAAAATTTTCAAATTCATGACTTTTCCAGCTTGTCCATGACCATAGGAACCCTGTTTCTATCACTCATTATGTAAGAGTAGATCGTACATATGTCAAATCAGGGATACCTCAGTTTTGTTTATTACACTTACATGGTAGATAAGCGCAAACATGCTGTGTATTATTCAGAAAATATTACTTTGAAAGTCCTGTAAATTATTTTACCTGAGAGAGAGCAATGGGAAAATGAATTTGGAGACAAACACATTATCACTACAAATCAGCAAAAGCCTTTGGTTTGTTTTCATCAGACAATATGAGGCATGGGTTTCATTCTTTCATGCATTTCAGCAATAACAACAAAACCATAATGCAGTGTGAACAGAATTGTGACAAGGTGGGTTAAGGTATGCCACTTGTCACTGTATGTCTCCACTATAGGACATTGTTACACACAAAGGAATATTACTCTGCTTGTTTTGTTTATTTACCTCGTTAAGTTAATTATTCATCGCTACACTGCAACTTGCTGCACCAGAGTTCCTCAAATCCGGGCCTCGGGGTCTAGAGTGCTGCTGGTTTTCTCTCCTACCAGGGTGTTAATTGCATTCACCTGGCATCCCAGGTCTTAATCAATCCCTGATTAGACAGCTAGAATGGAAACTACCTGGCAGAATAGAAAGACAGCAGTACTCTGGATGCTGAGGCCCGGATTTGAGGACCACTGTGCTACACTTACTATCCTGGGTTTGTTTGTGTTTAGCATTACTATCAGTTACATCTTCCATCAGCATTTCTATTTAACTTAGGGTGAAATAAGACAGCAAACATACCAATTTAGTTTCCTTCATTGTTTTCATCAGTTACATTTATACAAACATCTCAATCTATTGTTACACTCGGTCAAACAGTACACTCACCAGTTGCGGGAACACTGTGGGGGACGAGGCCGCTGATAGTTCCTGTTTATATTGGTTTGGTGATGTCATCAATGACATCACGGTCAATAACAAGTGTGGCGGAGATTGGGTTTGTAATAATTGTTAATTATCACAATGGATGTATGTCTATATGTAGTATTACAATTATTAATAACAGATGTATATGATACTGTTAATCTGTGGCCATGGGGAAGTTGGGTTCCACCCTGTACCAAGGATGGGTTGCTCAGGGGAGGTGGGTGTGTTATGGACACCACTATAAAAGCTCAGAATGATTCTGCATTGGGGGGGGGGCGTAGTCAACTAAGGCAGTGTTGCTGTGAGCATGTGACCTTCTGTACCGGTACTGCTAATTTGTTAAATACATTGTTTTTTTCTTTTTGTTTACTCTGAGTTGATGTAATTTTCAAGTTTACACGTGTACTCACCTGCACCTGTAAATAAATTATCACCTTTTTTTGATGAAGAAGTCTGCCTCCTATTTTCAAGACCCTGTGGCTCGACTATCTCACAAGAATATACAGTAAAAAAAGACGAGCGGATACATAAGAGAGAAGGAAGGGAAAAAAACAAAACAGCCCAGGGGGAAGAAACAGTTTGGTTTATTTTCCTTAAACAATGTGGCAGAGGGCATAATTAAGCTGTTAGGGAGCCTTTCCTTTCCCTAGTTATTACTCAGTCATGTAAGTAACAAATATACAACTGCTAGGGTGTAAATTATGGCCTGTCAATAACAACAGAACTGTAACATCGACAACTGAGACATTGGAGACACTGTGACAGGGCAATGAAAAAAAGAACTGGAGAGAAAATGGGGGGAAAAAAACAATGACAGAAATTGGCAGCCGAAAACTAAGAGGCACTTAGTGTGCTGACAGCCACGCCTGATTGGGTGATATTAAGACAGACAGATTATATGCAGAAAACACACACACACACACACACAATTAAATTAAGATGCATGCAGGCAATGGCACACACACGTGTGTGTGTGTGTGTGTGTGAGTGAATGTATGGATGCGTGCATAGATATGCATGCACAAGCTCTCTCACACTCACTAGAAAATGAGAATCATCTTGTTCTATTTCTAACAAGCACATGGGAGAGAGAGGGAGGGAGAGCAATGCTTCGTCCTGCACTGTAACTATAAAGAGATAATATTTATCAGACGACAATTTGTTTCTGACTAAGCGTTGTGTCTTCTAACCGCGATACGCAAACTCGCACCTCCTGACTCCCGACAATAATATGAATTTTGTAAATGTTGCAGAGAAGCAATAACATACTGGAGGGGGTGCACGATTATTATTTGAGTTATTTTGAAAAAAAAACTCCTCCCCAAAATGAATTTACACACGGGAGCGACATAACGACGATTTGAACTGAATGATTAATTGTCATTCTAAAGATATGAATGCTAACGGGAATCCTAATAAACAGTATTATCGGACCGCTGTGGTATTGACACGGTCGCTAATTGAGTTTGTTCATAATTGCCGCGTTTGCTTTGGCAATACCTACTTTTGTACGTCATGCCATGTAAAGCATCTTTGAATTGAACTGAGAGAGAGAGGAAAGGAAAGAGAAACAGTGGAATTTGGGGGGGGAGAAAGAAAAACAAATCCTTCCCTCCATCCCTCCCAATCAGTTTTCCTCAGTTCAATTCAGTTAGTCTTGACTGTTTATCAGAAACAATAAAAACCCAACAAGCAATAGTGAGATGATCACTGTTTTGCTTTGAAAACAAGTACAAAACAATAGTACAAAACACACTGATACCTACAATATTGTAACAGTTCAAACACTGACATGTAATTTTACAAATGATTCAAAAGACCTCTCTCTCTCTTTCTCCCCGTCTGTGTCTCTCTATCCCGCTGGGAACTTTCTAAGAAGCCACTGTAATGCTGCACTGGGGTCAACCAGAGGTTAAAACACTCATACATATTTCATCTGCCCCACCAGAAGAGGAAAAAGCACTATACTTGACTGGTGTGTTCACAAAGAGCAGGGGTGGGCTGGGCTGGGCGAGGAGGAGGGGGGGCATGTCACGTCCCGCTGACAAGGTGTGTGTTTGTGTGTGTTGCTATCCTTGTGAGAGCGCCGCAGTCAGTTTTGGGCAGGTCCTCTCGCTTCTTCAAGGGGTTAGTTTAGGGTTAGGACTTTGGTTTAGGGAGTGTATGTATAATGGAAGGTCCTCACAAGTATAGTAAAACGTGTGTGTGTGTGTGTGTGTAAAGCACTTGCCCTCACAAGTGCTGGGGCAGCTCCAGTGAGTCACAGTGCCATGTATACTTCTCTCATCCAACATTTACAAGCCTTCTGCTCCCTCTCTCTCTCTCTCTCTCTCTCTCTCTCTCTCTCTCTCTCTCTCTCTCTCTCTCTCTCTCTCTCTCTCTCTCTCTCTCTCTCTCTCTCTCTCTCTCTCTCTCTCTCTCTCTCTCTCTCTCTCTCTCTCTCTCTCTCTCGCTGCTGCCAACACATTACCCACGCTCCACTGCTCTGTGCGCTTCCCCTCTTCTTCATCTCCTGTTTTCCTTCGCCCGTCGCATGCTCTCTGTTGCTGCATTTGCTTTCTCTTCGGTCGCCTCGCGCCTCTCCCTCGTTTTTCTGCCCACCTTTTCTCCTCTGTTGTATGTCTTTTCTTCTCTTGCCTCCTCTCCTAGTCTTTCAATTTGTTCTCTCTTCTCTCTTCTCATCTTTCCTTTCTCTCTTTTTCTTTATTTTCTTATTTTTTCATCTTCATCTCATCATCTTTTCTCCACTTCTACTCTCCTCACCTTTTTTCTTCTACCTCTTTTCTTCTCCTTTATTCCCTTCCCCATCTCTTCTACTCTTGTTTCTTTCTATTCTCCCCTATTGTTCATCTATTCTCCATCCCCCTTTTCTTCTCTCTCATATATCCTCCCCCTTTTGCATGCTCTGTCCTCCTCTTCTCATCCTTTCTTTTGTATTGTCTCCTCTCATCTCTTTTCTCCTCTCTATTTTCTTTTTTTCTTTTCATCACTTCTCCATCTCTTCTACTTTCCTCTTCCATTATCTCCTCTCCTCTCTTCTTCTCTTCTCTCCATCTCTTCTCGCTCTTCTCTCTTTTGGTCTAATTGCTTCATTAAAATCATTTAGATGTTTCTTGAACACCTTAAAATCTATATCTTTATACTTATAACATTAAAAGAATGGCTATATAGCCATATTGGTGTGTAGCACTCTACTACTACTACTACTGCTACCTAAACTTTTTTTTTTTCTTGTGCAAAGGCTCGCCATGAATAAGAAGAAATATCCCCCATTTTTTCTTTGCCAAGTGGTCGTATAGGCCTGCTGTTGTTTGTGTTTGGAAAACAATATCTCGCAAAAAGAAAAATAAAGTTATGCTTGATTATTACTTATACTTGTTTATAGGAGTGTACATCGAAAACAATGGGTAAATAAAAGCAGAATCACCAATGTTGACACGATGCAAATGCCACAGTGCTCACTGTCAGATGTCAAAATTTGCTGAGGAACCAGAGATGAAGTTTGGCTTCAGGCTTAGTTAGTTATCCTTCCTGCTCCTTGCATCGATTTTAGGTTGATTGAAAACGTTTTTAGTGTTAATCAGGACTGCAATTAAACCTCTTGGTTGGGTTAATGTCATCCACAAACTTGGTCTCTGATTCACTGTCAATGGGATTTGCCATTGCCTGAAAGTGTCTATCAACAGAATATCTGTGATAGGAGGTAGAAAGTGGTTTTTCAATAACCCACCATTACATCCCCATATTTACCTCCTTTCCTCTAACATCCAAGTCAGACATAAGCACCTGTTCTTATGTAGCAGCACAAATGAAAGTTACATCAGATCCTGTGTTTTGGAAAATCAGTGGAGTTTATATTTGTCCTTGAAAAGTCATTGGGGGAAGGCTTGTCATTTTAGATTGCAATAAAAATAAATTTGTCGTTGTAATAAAACCAGATAGTCCTGCTAGATAATATGTTTCTCTGAATGGTGGAATAGAGAAAAATAGCCTTTCAAGGGACTATTTTTTTCATTATAAAACTGGAAGCCCGCAGCAACCTCAACAAGAATAACCACAGTACTCTCAAATTTTAGATGCTGACATGGAGACAGTGTACTGCAGAAACCTCATTCCCCCAATTTTCCCTTTTTTTCCAAATCCAGCACTTGTCTCTCGATGGGAGAAAATGTTTCCTGACCCCGCAGCTAATCCAAACTATTGACAATGCATTGTAAAATGTCAAAAATGTAGAAGTGTAATGGGAAACTCAAGCAAATGGACTTGTCAGACCTTGGAGGTTTTTGCAGGTTTTTACTGTCGATATGTAATTATAATTTAACACTGGAGGTCATTGTCAGGCAGTCATATTGCGGTGGGTGAGGGCTTTCAAATAGCTTTCCCTTGTTCAACCTTCATTCATAACATTCAATTCAGAATACTTCAATTGGACCAATTTTATTCTTTCTGTATTACCGGAGCTGAATAATTTCTGGAATTGAATTAGGCAACATGGCATCTAATTTCACTCTTATGCCGATGATACCCAGCTGTACCTCTCAGTGAATCTGAGTGAACTAAATAAGTTGGCCTCTCTGTATAGTTGTTTATCATATGTCAAGTACAATTAAATTCAGACATGCAACTGAAGTCCTTGTTATAGGCCCTGAGAGTGCATCCAGCCTGATTCGATTTCACTAAATTAACATATTAATTTATAACAAGTCCGCCTCCAAGAACGTGGGAGTCCTTTTTGGCCTTAACTTTAAGCAACCTACAAAAAAAGCTTGTTCAGTCATGATTTTTTCATCTCAGACGCATCAAAAAAATGAGATCTGTCTTAAACTTCAGCGATAAAGAGAGGATTATACATGGTTTTATTTCATGTCACCTTCACTACTGCACGACTGCACTACTGTTTATCTGCCTTAACCAAAAAGAGAACATTTCCAGTGTGTTCAAAATGCTGCAGCCAGGCTTTTTAACTAAAACTAGGAGACGGGATCATATCTCCTGTATTTTTAGATTTGATTTTTAAGGTTTTACTGATTGTTTTTAAGGCCTTGCATGGCCTGGCCCCCAGTTATCTTTCTTAAACTAATCTTTCTGACTGTTCCTGTGTCCGGGCTAAAGACTAAAGGGTTATTGGCTTTTAGTTATTTTATCCTTATTGCCTTGTCTGATATTAATCCTATTGATCTTTGTCATTGTTGACTTATTTTTCGTAGTGGTGAAGCACTTGTAACATTGTTTTGAAAAGTGCTACATACATTATTATTATTATTATAGATCTTTTTATTCTTCACTGAGTGCTTCAGATTCAGAATGCATTGTCGGGCTTGAATTGGACTCTGACAATTACGGTGTGTTGTGGCACTATTAACACAGGTTTCTGAAGAAATAGTCATTATGAAAAGTGATTTGTAAGCACTATTTAGGAGATCAGTTATTTGAAAGGGACTCCTCTCAGCCAGTCGTAGATGATAGATGAGGTTTTTCTGTGAAAGAAAAAAACGGCGTGAACTTTTCAATAGCAGACAAGGCCACGGTCAGATGTCCACTCCAAGAGCAATTTCAAGGTGAATTGTGACAACAAAAGAAACAACACTACCTCCTTCTTTTCCTCCCGCCTTCACTCTTTCTGTCTCTCTCTTCATCGGGTCATAGAAAAGAGCCAGCCAGCCAGCAGGGATAGAGAGAAAATAAAAAGACACAGAGGGAGGAAGCATTATAAAAGAAAAACTCCAGCTCAAAATTTGCAGTCTTAAAAATACATTCCCCAATTTCTCCTTGCAAACTAACTACGAAAATATCCAAATCCTCCTTGGCTGTATCAGCAGGCCATATCCTAATATACAGTGACAGTAAAATGGAAAATAATTGTTCATTTTTGTTACACAGAAATTTGTGGTCTTTCTGCATTGTTTTTCATATGACCGGTCAGTGATCATCACATGGCAAACGACCACCAACAGGAACAGGAACTATCCATTCAAAAAAATCAATGTCAATGACACTATTTACTATGACGTATACTCATACGGGTCTAGGTCCTGAAGACTATTGTCCAACATAAAAGGAGGTCCACAAATAAAAGCATGGTTAGGTGGGTTAACCCTCCACTACATCACTGATTGTAATGCCATGTAACCACTTTGGAAGTGTTTTTGACAGTCGTGCCAATAAAACGTGTTTGAATTTGAATTTGATTGAGGGACCGGTTGTTGTGAGCAGTGGGCAATGAGCGAGACAGAGAAAGAAAAGGAGAAAGGGAAAGTGAGAGGAGAGGACGTGATATCTATAACCTGAGAGGGCAGGCGAGAGGAAAACAATTTGTCACGCTGTCCTACACTGTGTCCTCTGCCTCGCCATTCTTTTCACTTTCCGTCTTCCCTTTTTTACTCTTTTGCCATCTCTATGCTTCATTTTGGTGGCTGTCTCATTCACTTGCAGCAGCTCCATAGAATCAGAACAACATTCAATGTCCAAATCACAAAACAGCTCCTGGGCATAATGTTTAGGCCTATTAGCCACAGCTACTTTGGGGCTATTGCCATTGTGGTTTAGGTGTATGCATGACTAAAGAAACATTTACCTCACTGGTTCTGAAGCTTAGGATTTAGTCTAGTGTTTCACCCTGGGACCCGAGCTCATTAACACATACTAGTACAAAAATCAACTTGAAGTTTTGTGAATCAGGTGATATCTTCTAACTAGTGGGGCAATCCACCTTATTTCAAATATTGATGCTTGTTTCTAGGCAATTCTTGAAAGAGGTGAAACTGCATTGGAAACAAGTGAAATTATGTCGCCTTGTTGCCTGATTTTTTCCCCTTTTTTAATTTTTAGGACCCAATACTAGACAAAATGAAAAAAAAAATTTGCAGTGTACTCTTAAGAAATGGTCAAGGCGTATTGTCAACGCAGTCCTCTCTAATATTCAACAGCATTATCACTAAATATCACTACTGTTTACGTTGAATTCACTGCCATTGATGGATTACATTCTTTAGTATGTAATTTTATTAGGTTTTATGACTTAATTATGTTATTTTCACCAAGTTAAAAGTAAGAAGAGAGAATCTCAACATAATAAATAAACCAGTCAGCTTCAGATGCGCAAACTTCAATGGAAGCACTCAAGGAACTTGGAAGTGGCCCGAGACAACCTTTCTCAGACAGACCAGGGATCAGTTCCCCACCTGGGGTTGACTGGGATGTTGTCTAATCCCAAAAACAAAACAAACTAAAAGGGGGAAAGATTCCAGTCCCTGTAACTTCAGGTAAGCATGATGGATTTGTCTACACTCTCTGCTGTAATTTACCTTCTGTGACATTCATTCCAGTTAAAAACATATGAAGAAATAGCTGAATTTGAGCACTAGTCCAGATTGTGGTTTGTTTTGTTATGCTAGGTTTTCCAAGCATGCAGAACTGCTGGCTATCAGAACTCAACATTTGCCTCATTCCATAAAACCTTGTGTTTTGCGGCCGTTTCCTGTAGTTGGTTTGGATTACGTTCTCACTTTCACTTCTCACCTGCCCAAACAAACTGAACTAAAGGAGTGAACTCTCCAGAGTTCAAATAAACCTCTCCAAACACCTTTGGTGTGAACATGCCCATAGTTGGGTTGGTTTATCCATATGAGAACACAATGGGACTGAGACCTTGTTGAGAGGGAGGTTTCTCTCTGGCCTAGAAGGAACTCATCCAGGTTAGGTGTATTTCACAACCATCAAATCATTTTCAAACAGAGAAATCGACAAACACTAAAAAATTACAAATGCTCTCTCACTGGAAGCCGAAAATGAATTGTTTGAAAAGAGAGAAAGAGAGACAGAGAGAATGATAAGGAGAAAGCAGAGAAGCTCCATGTAGCTATCTAGGTAAGCTAGTTTAACAGTTCAAACTAACTACACTAACCTATAGCTATCCAGGTAAGCTAGTTAGCTAGCCTGCTGACCTTCCAAGATTAGCCTGTAGCTATAGGTAACATAGACATATATACATAGACGCCGCATTGGCCTGTGGATCGTACGTAAAAAAACGTTTTTTTTTCTACTCCACGTAGATCATAAACCCTTGAATATAAAAAAGGACTCATTGAAATCGGTTGAGAAATGTAAACGTTATAGTGCTTTTATCCAGAAAAACCGCAGCTCCCTGTTTACTTGTATTTGTTTACAGGCCAGTCTTGCCCGGACCAATATGGCGGCGACGTTTACGTATCGTAGCAATGGGCAGAAGCAGTCAATGCGTCGTCTATGTATATATGTCTATGATAGGTAAGCTAGATAATTAGCATGCTAAAATTCCAATTTCAAACTAGCCATACTAGCCTATAGTTAGCTAGCCTGCTGACCTTCGAACATCATGAAAGCCATGGTCACAAATTAATGAAAAAATAAGTCATTGCCATTAATATTTTTATTTTGACCAGAATTCCTTTTTTGCCATTCAATTTTGCCAGTTAGCTAACTTGCGGACTTAAAAACTTGGTTCCACCCATTGAGGTTTAATTCAACCAATTATTTCTGCCTCCAAGAAATGTTTTTAGAACTAAAGCTATAATCTGCCAATAGCTGGGAGAGAGAAAGAAAAATAGTTTGGGATCGCTGTGCAGAGAGCCATTTAAAGAACAGTCGATAGAGAGAGAGAGAACGAGAGATATGTTTAAAGAGCAGTCAATAGTACATGGATTTAAATGTCATGACAGCTCTTAACACACAATCAATAGTAGTAGAAAATGAGCCAAGGGCCACGTCTGTCTCATGTCAGCTATATTTCTAAAAATGCTTGACAAAAGTGTAATATCAGTCTGCTTTGTGGTCCGTGCATGTGTGTTGTGAGGGTGTGTGGTTGTATGCGGGTTTTAATATCAAACTTACTCCTTCGTGTTGGATTTAGGCCTCCGTGTGTGTGTGTGTATGTGTGAGAGAGAGAGAGAGAGAGAGAGAGAGAGAGAGAGAGAGAGAGAGAGAGAGAGAGAGAGAGAGAGAGAGAGAGAGAGAGCGCTTCAATATTCCTTTGAAACTGGTTTTAATATCAAGCTTTCCCTGTAGTGCTTGGCTTCTGTCGGGGCTGTTTGAACAGAGTAGTGTAGAAATCCACTGTGGCCGGCTTGGCTAGGAAGGCGAGGAAAGAGAGACAGAGAGAGAGCGAGGGAGAGAGGGCAGGACTTAAAAAGAGGGGAGCGACAAAGAGAGAGAGAGAGAGTTATTAGGAGTGTGTGTTTGTCCAGAGATATGTCGACATACACTATGATGAGCTAAGTAAAGGCCAGAGCCCGAGACAGCCAATAATCAGAAGCAGACCAAATATTTAGTTGTGAATATCATCTCAAATAATTTAAAGTGCTGGGCGGGGCAGGTAGAACAAGGACACACCATCATGATGGATCTAACGTGCATTTTTCAAATATTACATTGCTTGCATTTCATTGGTTGAATGGCAGTATCTTGAAATTTACATGAAACTTGGCCGGCTTTAATTTTAGATCTCTCCAATTAGATATTATCAAAGACGAAAACTGTTACATATATCTCATTATTTTGTGATGAAGACGCCTACGTCTCCCAGAATTCCTTTCGACAAACCCCCAGAGGAGGAGCGCAAACTCGTTGCTTTCAATCAAAGGTGGACGTATGGCCGTTTAAATACAGCTGAGCATGGGGTTAGTGTCTATGATTGTGGCCACGCCCCTTACTCAAAACACAAACATGTCTTGTGGCTGCATTGCATGCTGGTCTACTGAGGCTGCTGTCGGTGGAGAAATTCTAGTGTTCAAGTGTTTTTCCCTTAAAATCGTCAAAATCAAGTTTTTGTGTGTTTGCAACTCCACCCGATATTTCTCTTGTGTCCCACTACTTGATTGAGATATTAGAAATTACATATTGTTACCAATTTATCAGCAATTTGCTAGATGGGGCTGAACATGTTTTCAAACAATACTATAGTGTGAAAAAGTAAGAAAGTTTGGAAGGTGTTGCCGGTGATTTTTCAGAGAAATTGACAAGTGAAATGTAGCTTTCACATATCATTGTCGAGTGTTTGGGTCAAGTATGATGGTCTTTCATAAGGACTTCCATTTAATGGGCCTTATGGCTGAGGAGGCTGTGATTTGTGAGAATGGTCAAGGTTAGACCTAGACCGACATGAGTTTGACAATTGTCAAATGACTGCTCGTTAGAGTCACAACAAAGTAGGGAGACCACACGGTAAAAGCGATAAGTTAACCAAAGTTAAACCAAATTAATGTTAAATAACACAAACAAAAGAGGACACCCTACCCGGAGGAGACCAGAGGGGTGTTCCATGAAGCGAGCTTACCACTTATCCAGGCTTATTTCGCTTAGTCTGGCTCATTTTCAGGTTTATTCGGTTCCACAAAGCAAGCTCAGCATAGTTCAAGCTAAGTTGCTGTGGCAACTTATGCTTCCAAACTAGCCTGCCTCGGGGCAGGCTAGATATCAGGCTAAACCACAGTTGAAGCTTAATCGGTACTCCCGTAACACTGATCCGACTGAAACGCAATGATGATGAGGTTCCGCCATCCTAATGTTCAACACTATTACCCTAGACCCTACACTATCAGACATAAAATGTAACGTTAATAGAAAATAAAAAATATAAAATGATGTAGGCTGTATCGGGGATACAGTCACGGTTCAGAGCGTTGTTAGGCAACCCCATTTAACCATGAGTGTCCAGCGAGACTTCAAGTGCCGTATTGCTTTTAGAAAACCGTTACAACTTATAGAAATAATTATTTGATGACACATTATTTTATTTTCTAAATTATTTTTATTTAACAAATTCATTGAAATAATAAAGTATCTTGAATATATGTCAAGATGTTTCCACGGTTGCTAGGAGACGCATTCACTGTTTCTGTATGGGACGCTGTAGAACACGCTTTCAACCGATCAATTTCCAGGATGGAAACAACCGATTTCATAAAAATATAATAAAAGTAAGAACCAGCCCAAACAGCTCAGTCAGTAGAGCATGAGACTCTCAGTCTTAAGGTTGTGAGTTTGATCCCCATATAGGGTCCAGTACAGTACGATGATTGTAATGTAGTAAGATGAAACCTTACGTACAGCCTTTACTACATCATTTATGGCGATAGATAGTACATTTACAGTCTTGAGGTTTCATATATGGCATGGTTTCATTTATAATATTTTTAGCTTTTCAGTTCTTTAATATTGTTGGAACACATGATATTTAATAAGGTCTATACAATTTGTTCGTTTTTAATTCAACAATTACTTACGCATTCAATCTAGCAGCAATTCGTTGCCAATCTTTCTCTCTCCCTTTATTTATGGAAATCGTATTTCCCTTTTCATTGTAATATGGCTGAATTCTCCATAGACCTCCACTAAAAGTCGCTGTTCAGTGCCCGTTAACATTGCGGCTCTGTCTTTACCGTCATTTTTCGCCATGATGAATCGATCAGATCCATGATCGACCTCTCGGGCTGCTTAAATAAACTGTGTATAAATGTGCACGCGCAATTATCTGGATTGCTTGAGCCTGGCTCGGTTTAGCCAGATCACGGTAGCTTGACTTGGGCTTCGTGGAACCGCTTTAGCCCCGATTGATTTGTTAGGTTAATTCAAACCAGGCTTGCGAGGTTAATCGCCGCTTTTCTAAGCCTGCTTTGTGGAACAGCCCCCAGGAGGGAGACTGGCAGCCCTTGGCCCTTCTCAAAGGCCTCCACCCAGCTGTGGATGATCAGCTCATCAGGGGCCATACCTGTCTTAAAGGGACGAACACCAATTTTTTATTAAAAATGGTCCAGTAAGTGTCATCCACCTTTGATATGATGGATATGCAGCAGTTTGATTGATTATATATACATATAAAGATATAATTATTTTATTTTAATATTACTTTTTATATTTAAAGTTATATTTTTTATAATTTTGTATTGATAGGATTAAATAAATGGAAATATATTTTATATTTTTTTGTGTTTTATTTTACACACTCACATTATTTCACACTATTATAAATAGTAGAAGTAGTATTTTTGTCTGATTTCAGTTATTTTTTTATTTTTGCAGATTGTTTTATGCCTGACTGTGTTCTTACAACCAAGTCACCACATGGAAACAGATGTATTTCTGTACTGTACATGCTTGCATGGTTGTGTGTGTGTGTGTGCGCGTGCATGCGTGTGCATGTGTGTGTGTGTGTGTGTGTGTGTGTGTGTGTGTTGTTCTGCTGGCTCAGGGCTGACTCAGCGACTGCTACGATCTGACATGGGGCTCAATGGAATACACTGTTAGCGCATGCACACACACACACACACACACACACCTGGTCACTTTGAGATGGGAATAAGCACGCACTCGCACGGTGAAAACATCTCTCTGAGGATCTCTTCTTTTTGTCCACAGGAGATAGAGAGTACAAAAGAAAGAGATGTATGAAAAAAAACAAATGAAGCAACATTTAGACAAATTCCGAGACAAAGAGGAGAGGTTGGACTGGAACCCATCGAGTTGGATTTCAACCTCTGCATGTGTCAACTCAGCTAGTCGTACAGGTGCAACACGGCAGGGCTTCTGTAATATTTCATTTTATCATCTTTAAGAAATCTATAATCCATACCTTTTCACTTTCTACCTCTCTCTCCCTCTCTCTCTCTGTTTTTTCCATTTCCAAGCTCTATATTTTTCATATTTTTCACCGCTGATGTAATAAAAGTTTCGCTTCGCTGACACTCCATTGGAAGAAACTGTGCGAATCTGTATCTCCAAAATGTAATAGATTTAAACAGCTGGAAAAAAAAAAAATGCCACAGGGTTTCAAATATGTTGTTGCGGAGTCAATGAGACGCTGAACGAAGAGCGGCGTGGTTGTTCCAAAATAATACGCCGGGTGATTGGATTTCGATTTTTAATAATAATATTTTTTTTCTGCTCTGTAGGCTTTCATTTGGTTGGCGATCACCAGCATCGGGTTGTTATCCCAGTAATATTGTAACTTTTTTACGGTGACGAGGAGTGTGACAAATTTCAGTTTCAGTAATATTATTACAGTTACCAATAAAAAAAAAGATTGAAGTTGAATTATCCAAAAACCGCATCCCAACAGCGACTCCTGATTCGTTATCCTCGTCGTCCTTTCACAATGAGCTAGTTTAGATGAGAAATGGTAGAAAAGTTACTTTATCTGGGTGGAAGAAATCCCACTACTTTGATGAGAAATGGTAGAAAAGTTGACTTTCTCTGGGTGGAAGTAATCCCACTACTTTGATGAGAAATGGTAGAAAAATTGACTTTCTCTGGGTGGAAGTAATCCCACTACTTTGATAAGAAATGGTAGAAAAGTTGACTTTCTCTGGGTGGGAATAATCCCACTACTTTGATGAGAAATGGTAGAAAAGTTGACTTTCTCTGTGTGGAAGTAATCCCACTACTTTGATGAGAAATGGTAGAAAAGTTGACTTTCTCTGTGTGGAAGTAATCCCACTACTTTGATGTTATCCAGTAAAAGACGTCAAGAACACTGGTTTGGTTTTTCCCAATCGTTCAGACGAGAGGAAACAGACTCATCCTGATTTTTAGCAGAAAAAAAAAAGGATTGAAATCGCTCATTTTAAGGGTGTAACAGAAAAGTAATATGAGTAATGAATGATTGAATACTTTACTAATAAATAATGATATTACTTTTCAAAATGAGTAATGAGAAATGAGCAACGCATTACTTTTTCTGAGTAATGAGGCCAGCACCGGTTACCGCTCTTTATCTGCTACTTCGGTGTTTCACCGTACAGACACTGGCCCCTCGCACTTGCTCCTCTTTTGTATCGCAATCCATTCTGTTGAGCTTGTCTTTGTTCGGATTTATGCTGCCCTGTGCTGTGTTGTCCTGCTATTCTGCTCCACTTTGTCATTTTTTATTCTGCTTTATCAGGGCATCTGCGGGTTCCAGAAAAAGGCCTGTTTAATGCTACTGGGAATTGAATTTAAGAGCAATTTATAAACCAAAATGACGAAACAGAGCTATTTCAGCCCGTTTCTGATTGAACGTAAATAATGAAGGCAGAAGAAGAAGAAAAGGGACACCGGGAGATTAATTGTTAAGGGTTTAGTAAAGCAGATAGGATGCGTATTGTTCTACTAACCCTGTTCTGTATTCATCTAAGAGTGGACATGCAGCACTAAGAAACCTGCTTGATAAGAAGACTTCTAACACCTGGATTGAAGGCAAATACATCTTAAAGCCTTAAATCTGGGAGTGTTGACAGGCATGGTAGTGGAAAACCCTGGCTTACATGCTTCTGTTCATGCCGGGAATCGAACCCATGCACTTTTGATGTCTTTAATAAACCCCCACCCTTCTGCCTCTGAAACCAAATCCCGCTACATCCCTTGTTTCTTAACAGATAAAAAGCCAGGCAGCTAAAAACAGCATAAATGCCATAAATGGGATTTTACAAGCCAGGGTTACAGAAGAACAAAACAATCAAACACAATGACAGTGAGAACATAGGTGCAAACAAACTACATGAAATGGTGAGGAAAAAAACAGCAAGGTATTTTTTTGTTCCGGCTAATTGTATCAGACTGAGTGAAAAACATCCATTAATGAAAAACTGATTCTGTGGCCACATTATAAGCAAAGGGGTATTAAGTAATATGAATGAATGTATGAGACCAGTAGGAAATGATCCTCCTCCTAGACTAGAAATCTCTGGTGCATTGGTATTGATCAGCAACCCTATCAATAACTATATTATGGTTGTTTTGTGCTATGGGGCAGGGTACAACCTTACTTTGTACTTTTGTTTACTAACCTTACTTTTAAACTGCAAAGTCTGTCTGCACACCCTTTTTTTTGTGTTGCGTTTTTCAGTGGGTTTTGCACCGTGTGATTTTCCAGTCCCATAATGCCGTTGTGTTTTGACCCTTGCCGCTGTGTCCTTTCCTCTCCTTCAACCATGACTTGTTTTAGATGACAGTGTTGGAGAGGTAGAGAGACACACACAGAGAGAGAGAGCGAGAGTGAAGAAGAGTGAGGGGTTATTTTGAGGTGACAATTTGACAATACCGGCAGAGCGCCGAAGTGCGATCAAAAGCCTTGTCCAGTGTGTGTGTGTGTGTGTGTGGGGGTGACACTCAGAGAGACTCCATTAGTGAGTAGCACAGTCAGGTCACCTGGCAAGTGAACTGCCTGACACCAGTAATAGAATAGGATAGAATAACATAGAATACAATAACATAGAATAGAATAGAGTAACGTTTCAATCACATTGTGTGTTAAGAGTCAAGATGACCCTTTCCACCTCAAATATTTTTGCTTTTGTAATTCCAGTCCTCTGGTTTACCCGAGCCCAATGTTCCACACACATATTTAAACTAGAAAGGTTTTTTTGTTTGTTTTTGTTTTTAGGTAAAGACATTACAATAATCAATAATAAAAATAGGAGTTATCGGAATCAAGGTGTCAGAAGGCATGACACCAAAATAAAACTCAAGAATTTCCCCCAGTGGAGAATGACCCATGACCCCCCCCCTAGACAGCTACTTGTAAAAACTTCTCAAAACCAGTAGAAAGTTAGTGTTATAATTGATTCATTGTTCTTTATCTGGCTTAACATAACAGTCATTTCGTCTGTGTGTGTGTGTGTGTGTGTGTGTGTGTATGTGTGTGTGTATTGAGTTGGGGATTCCCTTACTGCCCTACCACTCTCTATGCCCTTATCCTGTAGATGTATAACCCCCCTATACATCTACATATATACTGTGAGTGTGTGTGTGCGTGCGTGTGTATGTCTGTGTTAAGCAGCAGGTATGCCCTGACATTCTGCTCCTGTGCTTGTCATGAATAAACATCTGCTCTGACTGCAGACTTAACAGCTTGTAATACACCCTATCACTAGCTGGGTGTGTGTGTGTGTGTGTGTGTGTGTGTGTGCGTTAATGCTCCATATCAGAGCTGTCTGTCAGGCAGCCGTGCCTCTGCATAAAAGGAGCCTGTTCAACAAGCTCTCAGCACTGTCACTGTCTCTCTCTCACACACACACACACACACACACACACACACACACACACACCTCCCCTACTCTCTTATTAAACTGCTCACTCATTCCCATTCATTTGCACTCTACCGTCTTATATCCCTCTCGTTCTCTCTCTCCATCCATACCTGCCTCCCTCTCTCTCATCCCTCTCTTTCGGAAAACCCTTGAGCTGCTATTGGCAACACCGGTCATTGACTCTCTCTCTCTCTCTGTCACTTTTTCTCCAGCTCACCTGTTTGCTAGGCAAAGGCAGAGGAGGACACAACCTCTCTCCCTCTCCTTTCTCTTTGCGTCTCTCTCTCTCCTGTCTTTGACTTTTTTCCATCTCTTTTGCTCTAAACTCTCTTTCACCCTCATCTTGATCAATTCTACAGTAAATATCTAATCAATCAAACGGCATCATATCCATCATATCAGAGGTGGACGACACTGATCTGATTTTTAGACCAATATCGGCCCCATATATCGGTCTATCCCAAGACACAACCTCTCTTACTCTCCCTCTGTTTGCTGATCACAGACAAGCTGACACTACCAGTCTTTGCACAGTTCAAGATAAAGACTTTGCCACACACTCCACTCAATCACAGCCTGTTCAGTAATAATACACTGCATGCCACATAGACTACAGGGCTTCACTGTATACCATATTGTAAAGGAATACAATAATGGATGATGCCTCGATGATGTCTCAACCACCCCAGGCGCTCAAACTAGTTCAGATAGCACAAGAGTCCCATCAGACCCTGTCTGTAGAGGCTTTGCAGTTGCGTCCCAAATTTCCCAGCAACAACGGGTGGCACCATCTTGGTCCATTGGAGAATTGGCTGTGCACAAATAATGTCTAAATATATAACAACCAGGTTAGAAAAAGAGAGATATCTGAATAATATACAAGTCGTGGGTGTGGATCCATACAGTTTTAAGTTTCAGCTCAAAGTGAAATATTATTAAGTAGATATTAAATTTAGGTTACTGGGACACAGTAAACAGTAAAGTTTTCCTTGGTCCTTTAGCACTAGTCCTTTTAGCCCTAGTCCCTTTGGTCCTATCTTAGTTAGCCCTTAGCTCTTTAGTCCTAGTTCCTGGATCCCTAGTCCTTGTTGCCCTAGGTCTTTTAGTGGTAGTCCCATTAGTCCAAGCTTCTTTATTCCTAGTCCTTTTAGTTCAAGCTCTTTTAGCCCTAGTCCTTTTAGTCCAAGCTCTTTTAGCCCTAGCTTGTTGTAGCTTGCGAGTCAGCTTAGTTTACCTGAATAGTTTTTTTGTTAGCTATGTTACTCACCAGCAGGGTAATTTAGCAAAGCAACTAATGTTAACATGCAGCTATTAGCCATGTGTGCAAATCAGAGATATTAACAAGACAGTGATAGTCATAGACATATATACATAGACGCCGCATTGGCCTGTGGATCGTACGTCAACGTCGCCGCAATATTGGACCGGGCAAGACTGGCCAGATGGTTAGCAAGCAACAAGCTGACATTACTTAAACGCAAAATCAATCAGATGCATCAGTGATGAAATCATTAGTTCCCAGTCAGAAACAGCACAGAAATTAACCATGTCGATTCAGGTCTGTTTAGACAGCTCTCTATTGGTAATGTCAAAAGACGTCAAAGACCAGTCAAAGATGAAAATGCAGTACCAGACAATACAGCATCCCATGCTGCTGTTTGGACAGATATAACAACTGTTTTGCTCCCCTGTCAATAAAAATTATTAACACAAAATTATAGCCCACGTCTTCCCTCACCTCCATCCCCTGCACTGACACAATAGGCTCTATTTTTGTGAATCAGGGGCGCACAGTGCAAAGCGCAGTCAAAGGTGCACCGCACAGGCACACAGCCTGTGGTGACTGATTGAATTTCATGGCCAGAAGTGTGCACCTTGTGGCAGGGCTGGATTAGGAGGAATACATTATCAGTAGGTGTGGTGGGTCTTCAATCACGACTGACCAATATAATTACCTCTTTTCTTTCCCTTTAAAAGCATGGAAGAGATGGAAGAGAACAGTCTGGGGCGGAATATACAGCCTAAGATTTTTATTTTTTTCCTGCTTGAGGGAATTATATCGGGTTGGTAAGCTTTTGAAGAGGATCCAGTCATGCACACATCACTTGGTACAGCCACAAAAATAGCATAGCACCCACCTGTGCTTTGTGCCATGCACCCTTGATGTGGTCTGGACAGGTGGGTGACACACAAGCGCAAATCCACGTAATCCTTGACACTAAAATTATACTGCGCTGCTAGATTGTTGACACGCCCCCTACTGAGCCTCGCCTGCCACTTAGGCACAATCAAGGTCACAGTGAGTCACGAAAATACCAAATAGGTGAGAAAAACCTATGTGCGCCAGACGCAAATGCCGTTTCACCGGAGCAAAGCCCCGCAATTCGCCACGAAAATAGATCCCAATATCTTGCTTTTCCCTTTATATATTCATATAGACATATGATGTGTTTATTATCCCGTCATGTTTCTATCTTATACTGCTGTTTGTCACTCAATGCTGAAGCTTCAATGTCCGAGATACATTTCCCTGTGCAATAATTTGTACCTCTAAGTGTGTACATCAGAGTGTGTGCCTGCATGTTTGTACAGGATGTAGCTTTGAGTGTGGCAGATGTAGTCGAGGTCAAAAGTCAAATCACAGTGGGAGTGTATGCGTGTGTGTATGTGTGTGAGGCAAATGACCGCTCGGCAGGATGCTACTATGCTCCACCGCATGCATGTGTGAAGAGTCACTGACCTCTCCACAGGATACAACACACAGCAAGTGTTTCTGTGTGTGTGGTACCAGTGGAAAGCTACTGTATTGTATTCATGGGTTTCATTGAAGGTTGAGGGCCATGGACAGAAGGAGTAACTTGGAAGCTATCTCATAGGCAGGCCCGGTTCTAGACTGCTTTGATTGGGGGGCAATCACAGATTTTGGGTGGGCAACTTTTTATTCATATCACAGTATGTTGTACTACAGTCTACAGGGTGTTTTACTTATTTAAATGTTATTACTACAGGCAACAGACTCTGGATTATAATTCACTGTTTGTGTTTCACATTGGTTTTGATACTGGAGCGAGGCTCCTTTAAGTGTAGCGTTTTTTCTCTACCTGTGTTTGTCCCAATAGACAAGATATGGTCTCACCAGTTTCCACTCTCTGTTTCACTTCTGCCCATTTCTGTGCAGCGTTCAAATGGCAATGGCTAAATGCATGCAAATTCAAATTCAAATTTGTATTTGTCACATACACAATATACAGAGTACAATGCGCAGTGAAATGCTTAGAGTACCTATTCTGGCTAAAAAACATAAAACAAAGCAATTTAATAATGATAAAATGATAAAATGAAGATTAAGATTCGTAGTACACAAAAATTGACTGTACACATAGTGCAATAGGTAAGTGCAATGCGTGTGTGTGTGGGGGGGGTGTGTGAGTGTGGAATGGGGGGGGCTAGGCACAGTCCTCGTTCAGCAGGCGGATGGCCTGAGGGAAGAAGCTCTTCCTCATCCTCTCTGTACTTGCCCTCAGGCATCGATACCGCCTTCCTGGCTGGGCTCTTTGAGGATCTTGTTGGCCTTGGACCTGCACCGCTTGGTGTAGATGTCCTGCAGGTTGGGGAGGGGGGTTCTGATGGTTCGCTCAGCTGAGCGGACCACCCTCCTAAGGGCCAGGTAGTCCTTCTTGGTGCTGCTGCCCATCCAGGTGGTGATGCTCCCTGACAGGATGCTCTCTATGGTACAGGTGTAGAAGTTCCTGAGCACCCTGAGGGGGAGCTTGAAGTCCCGCAGACGTCTGAGATGGTAGAGACGCTGTCGGGCCTTCTTCACCAGGGAGTTGATGTGGCAGGACCATGTTAAGTCCTGTGTAATGTGGACCCTGAGATATTTGAAGCTGTCCACCCTCTCCACCTGAGCCCCGCTGATGCTGAGTGGATGGTAATCCCTCTGCTGCGTCCTTCTGAAGTCCACAATCAGTTCCTTGGTTTTGCTGACGTTCAGCAGGAGATTGTTCTCCTGGCACCAGGTCTCAAGGTGGTTGATCTCCATCAGGTAGGCCGTCTCGTCGTTATTGGAGACCAGGCCCACCACGGCTGTGTCATCAGCAAACTTGACAATGATGTTAGAGTCTGAAGTGGCCGTGCAGTCGTAGGTGTATAGTGAGTACAGCAGAGGGCTCAGCACGCAGCCTTGAGGGGCTCCGGTGTTGAGGGTGAGGAGGGCTGAGACATGGTGGCCCACACGTACTACCTGTGGTCTGCTGGTCAGGAAGTTAAAGACCCAGTTGCACAGGGAGGGGTGTAGACCTAAGTCTCTCAGCTTGGTAGCCAGTCTGGAGGGGATTATTGTGTTAAACGCTGAACTATAATCGACGAACATCATTCTAACATAATTCCCCCTCCTGGTGTCAAGGTGGTCTAGGGCTGTATGAAGTATGTAGGATCTATTAGGACGGTATGCGAATTGCAGGGGGTCTAAGGTAGCAGGCAGGGAGGATGCTTTTGGAATCCCCTGTCATTTTCTAATGCTGCTTTCCAATTAGTAAACCCTGTCTTGGTAAACACAATATCTGTCATTCGTGACCTAAAACCACCAAGAACAAAGCTCCTAATGCAGTGCAACACTACAGCAAACAATAACAAACCGATAATAACAAATACACATGCAATTAATCATGAATCTTAAATCAAATTATTTACTCAAGTTTTTCTCTACAAGCTAATTTCTTTTTGAACTCCCATTGGCTGTTGCCCTGATCACTCTCAGATTTCAGTCTCGTTGAGTCTGACCAAGCAACAAAAAAAAGAAGTCTTGTGCGGCCAAACGGTCTTCAGTCTTGAGCCCATACATACTACAATCTGACCATCGGCCGCCATGCTTGGGACGGTCCGGGATTAGAATCTAACCTTTACTGCCCTCCAGACGCTGATAATGGTGTCTGTGCTTGACATTGACGTTAAAAAAAGAGTGTCCCACGATGTGATCACTGCCTAATTCAGGAAACAGTCACACCAGCTATTGAATGAACAATGGATAGACAGATCATCCTTTTATTCCCATGTTTGAAAGGCCAAATGGGTCAAATTTACCAAGTTCTATTCTAATCCACTTGCTAATGACAGAATTTCAATCAATGATTTCTTCATAGGTCTCACCAGGAATGTAGAGGTAAAAAATCATATTAAGACACACAGACTTTTAATTTCTAAGACCCTATCCTCATATAACTTCCATTAGTTTGATACTACTTACCATAATGTATATACTACGAATTTATGTCGCCCTAAAACGGTGGGTGAACTGAGTTTCGGTGGGTGTACCCTCCACTACACCCCTACCAAAACGATTTCTCATATTTGTAACTGAAAGAAAATGATGCAAAGATTTGAAAAATAAGTATACAAACGCTCACGCACTCTTTCTCGTGGATACATGCCGACACACGCGCAACCGACACCCAGGAGCTGCCCCGGTACGGGCCCACTCGGCCGCTTGTCGACCGCTGGATTGCTGTGCTGTTTCGAAGCCGTGGGGGAGTAGGGAGCAACAGAAACCCCCGCGGTGATGGGAAATGAGTTTCCAGTGTTCGGAGGTGAGTTCACGATCTGTGAATGAAGGACAGGAGAGAATGGGTCAGCCAGAGAGGAAAGGAAAGCAGGCCTAAAGGCGCTCCCACTGATTCGTGTAATGCCATATGAATTTCATGTACTAGACCTATATTAGATCCAGAATAGTACAATGCGGTACTGGTATTGTATTGGAACTAGCCACGAAAAGGTTCCTCTTGGAGAGTTCCTGGTACCCAAAAGAGTTCCTGCTAGCGAGCTTGTACTGTTTGGAGGACCAGGAACCATTGAGGCGGAGTTGCAGTACTGAACAACACTAATTGGTCAATACAAGCTAGCCAAAAATCATCAAGTCCACCAACTGCCATGTTTAAATACCGGCTTAAATACCAGCTTGTTCGATCTCTGCTTCAACTTTGACGCATCTCGTTTCCAAAAACTATTCTAATCTCATGTTCATACCAAAGCAGTGTTGGAGCAAACTGTAGAGTTTTAAGTTTCACTTTTGTTTTCACAACATGAGGCTCCATTGGATAGAGTGCAGTGCTACTGGTCTACTGGTCTGTCTACTGGATGTGCCTGCAATGTGTTTATAAGCAACAGCTGAGTGAACGCCAATTGCTATACACTGACCAACTTTTTATTTTGTGGCGGATCAATGCCATAACTGCTTGAACTTCCTCCATGTTTGCCGTGTTGAAATTGATGCTGTTGTTGTGTCACGTACCGGTACCGAGAAGGTTCCTGCCCAAAAAAAGTACCCAAAAGGTTCTAGTTCTTGCGGATGGAAAATGCCTATTGTCACTGAATCACCATTTCTAGTACAGGTCTGACCTACTCACGCCTAAGGAAAAACCAGTTGCCTCTGTGATTTTTTCCCCCCCCAGTTATAGTCAGTGACAAGATATGATCCACAATGCCATGAAAGATTAAACTTTGACTCTTTTTTTCTGTTCGTATCAATGCAGCCCGAGTTTAACATCACATCGTATATTCCCTGGGTCAGTGCAACCGTGGCACTGCTTTAGTTGCTGAAGATGTATAGGGGATGTGGAATATGGAAGAGGTGTAGAGTATGTGTGTGTGTGTTGTGCTGTGTTGTGTTGTGTGTGTGTCCCAGCGTGTTGAAATTGGTTTGACCTTAGAGCCACGAACTTGTCTCTCTCCAACCAAGATTCTCCAACTCTCTTCTTTCCTTCTTTATTTCTTTCTAGCTCCACATCTCTCTTTGACTCTTTTAGTGTCACTGAACAAACTCACCACAGTTTCTTGGGTTTTTTTTTGGGGGGGGGGGGTGACTGCATTCAGCATTTAGGACTTCTTCCTGTCAAACACAATATACACACTGATAGATTATGCTGAAAATGTACACCCAGAAAAGGGAAGGTTCTTCAAGGGGTCTTCTCTAGAACCATTATGAAAAAAAGAGGTTCTTCAAACACTGCTGATTTAGAGCATATCATAGATTGCTTAATGGTTGTTTACAGTACTGTAAAGGTGCTATGTAGAACCATTTGAGTGCCATAGAGGACCATTCTAAAAAAAAAACTTGCTGGTGAATTTGGAGACATTGTTTAGAGTTGAAGTGGCAATTTGCGCTCGGAGCTGAAGCCTGCGAAGAAAAAGGGGCTAAATGAAAAGAGCAATCAGTGAACACAACGGCAGGTCTTGAAAGTTTGATATGAAGTGTGAAAGAGCTCACTCAATAAATACAGGATTTCAGAGCAGACCAGCAAAAACACTCCGATGAGACATTTTGAAATTACAAACTGAAGAGAGAGACATGGCTGCAGTGTTAAGAAGCATGGGGATGCTGTAGCAGCCAGATGCAGGATAAATGGGCCGGAGGAGAGAGAGATGACCAACATCAAAGCTGCGATTCACCTGTTGCAGCAAGCAAAGCAGATGGTTGAAAATCTGGATTATCTGGGGAATCTAGGCAGTACAATGTGCGGATTCATCGGGTAAAAAAAGAGGGGAGCAAAGATGATGACGTGGTGGCTTTTTTTGAAGTTGGAGAAATCAGTGGAGGCACTAAACATTGTTGCAGCTCACCGTTCCAATCAGAAAGTTGTCCAGTCTGCGTGGGCCAAGAAAGGAATAATGTTTGGGGGCAACCACATTTACTTCGACCAGGATTACTCAACCAAAATGGCAAAAGGAAAAAGCCGGTAAGTCCTGATGAAGAGAAAAAGGAGTGGAATCCCACCCGACATTCCCATCAAAGCTATGGGTTTATGGCAAAAATGGTCCATGGGTGTTCCCCGATAGAGGCGACGATCAAGGCATTATTATTGGGCCCCGACACCTACAGGGTCATCGTCTTGTTGGAAGAGTCACTTTTGTTCTGTTCATGAGTTCTCTGGTTTCCCTCAGAATTCACGGTTGACCAGAGGACTTTGTCTCCCCTAAAACAATCCTGATTCTTAAATATATGGAATAATTCATCAAACATTATTTTTTTTAAAGTAACATATATGTAATTTGTGGGATGTCTTATTAACAATTTTACAAATTTAACATTTACAAATTACAATTTAAAATACAATTTAAAAAAATGTTTTAGCCTGTAGTTTCTCTAAAATACAAAATTTAATGAATTTATAGATATAAGGGAGTTGTCCTTTACCTTTGTATTTTAATTGAGAGCTTTTTTAAATGTTTTTCAAATTAAACTGACAGCATTAATGGATGTTACGTGGACAAAATTAAATTAAGTGCAATTTACTAAATAAAACAAGCCTTGAACAATAGCTACCAGGCTCGGTCTCGGTCTCCTATATTTGGTATAATGTTACTCACAAAGTCATAAAAGACAACTTATCATGTAGGGGAGAGAGTTGTCATGATGGACAGCAATGCCACTTAATATGTAGTCTGTACTGAGGAGTTTCCTTTCTTCATATGGGGCAGTTTTGGAGAGATGCCCCAGATTCCTGTTTATTTATTTCTATGGCAGTCCTGACACTTTTGGAAGTCATGGTTTTGTTGGTATGCTGTTTGTATTTCTTACACTTATTCACAAAGTCGTTAACCTTTACACCTGTACAAGAAAACACTTAAAATAACTTTGTGTAATGTGAATGGGCTGAACAATCCGATAAAGCACCAGACGATATTACAGCAACTTAAAAGAGAAAAGGGGAGACATCACCTTCATTCGAGAAAAAAAAAGCACTTAATGAAAATAGAAGATATAAAGCTGAATAAACGTACAAAGACTCGCATATATTATTCATCGTACTCAAGTCTTCAAGAGAGGAGTCACTATCTTTAATACATCCCTGTATAGCCTTCGCACTGACAAAAGGAGGTAACAGATAAAGAAGGTAGATGGCGGTCGGGAAAGATTGATGATGTAATTGGTTTCATTGTTGAATGTCTATAAGCCCCGGGAGGGAAGGCCCTGAGCTCATTAATTAAGAAGGTTGTGGAAATGCTAACTTCCGAAAGCCAAGGGATAAGCATTGTTGCAGGGGATCTAAATTTAATAACAGACCCAAGCATGAACGCACAGAGTCATAGACTACACAGATCTGACAAAATAATGAGGGGCTGCAACAGAAGTCGGTCTGACTGACGTAGGGAGAACTCTTCACCTAAGGGATTATACCTTCTTTGCAAAAGCTTCATGTAAATACTCATTTTTTTATGTTTAATAACAATGCGCCAAAGGTGTAAGGATGTAACGTACACCAGATTGCATGCAATGATGGAGATGAACCTTGACCTGGAGGGCGGCCCCACACTCTCTTAGGGGGGAAATTATATCTGCATTTCAGAAGAGAGAGAAGAAAAAAAACGAGTTTGAGCAGTCGATAAATAGACTGGAAATAGAGTATAAGAAAAAAGGTAATGATTTTGACTTGATGCTTTTGAGAGAATTAAAGAATACCTCAAAGAACTTAAATTACCACAGGTAACAGAAATTAGGTCAGTCACATCAAATTGAATTACAATAAAGAATTGCAACAAAGAAACTCAAACTCAAAAAGGGCAAATGTCCACCAGGCGGTGACGGATTCACAGGTGAATTCTATAGAGAACTATTACTGGTTTAAGAAAGAACATTCAACTGGGCATTGGAAGAAAAAGCCACTGGGCAAATGCATGGTGTGATGATCAGAAGGATGAAGATGGGTCATACAGACCAATGATCAGGTCAGTGGCATTTCAGCACATAGAGTGCTAAAGAGTATACAAGATATTACTGTGACCAAACAGACCTGACACATAGAAGATTAACACTCAAACATTGATCCTAACACTCAAACCTTCATCAAATGGTTGAGGTAATAGCTAGTGGAACCTTATCTTAAGGCTTTGACTTAAAGGGGAAAAAAAAGCCACCCTTAATCACTTTAACTGTTTAAAAACAACTATTGCTGTACCTTGTATTTGTGGGTCCATTTTGTTATTTGACGGAAATGTTCAAACGATCTCAAACTTCAGCGGTAAGCGTCACGTTTTGGTGTCAGTCACTCAGACTCAAAGAGCAAAGGCTTCTTACTTGACTCACCATTTTTCACCAGCTGTAGACTCGATAGACAAGCTCTCTCAGTGGTAATTCCGAATAGGAAATATGGAAACTTTTTTGAAGGCTCCGATATCTCCCACCTGACGGTACAAATAACGGAAGTGTGTCAAACATGGCTGCCATGAAGTTGACAGTCCAAAGTAATAAAAATAATAACTAGTTATATTCACACTAGTACAGTTCTGCACAATCAACTCTGTTTATGATGAACTAGAAATACCTGCTGCAGTTTGTTTGGTTGACAAAAGAGTTGTTGCTATGGAGCTAGCTAGCAATAGCCAAGGGCTTCCCAACGAGTTGAACATGTTAAAGCTTCCAGGTCGGAGCAATGGGAAAGCGCCCCAACTTTTTCCGCTTCGTCCAACACGACGTGAATGCAAGCTCACACCTCCTTCTCTGGGTGTTGTCAAAAGGCATTCTGGGAAATGTAGTAAATCACTAACTGAAGTAGAGGTAGACAAGGCAGGTTGTGGGAAGTGGGTACAACAAAAAGGTAAATTACAAAACAAAACACTCAGGTATTGGTATATAACAGTGTAAGAGCATCTGAGGGTGAAATTTTCCTTTAAAACAATCCTTTAATTTTCACCCTTAGCATTCTGTAGTAGGATGACAAAGGAAATTGAGGGTGTAAAAATAGCAGAATAATGTTGGTTTCGTAGAAGTCATTGTCATATAGTTGAGTGTCAGGATACAAGTTATATATGCAAAAACTTTTGTGTACTCAAATCTCAAGGGAAATGAAGGAGCAATATACATGGAAATGGGATCTGGGTAGAATTAAATATTTGGGGACGGTATTACGTAAAACATGAAATTATTATGTAAATTTAATTATGACTCTGGAAGCAGAAATTAAGCGAGATCAGAATTGATGAAGCAGTGCTTGTTCCTATTCCAGACAATACCCATGTATATATAGCAGTCAGTGGCTTTAAAAGATGTTATAAAATGTTATGTAAGTTTGTATGGGATGGGAAAAAAACAAGACTTCACGTTAAGATACTCAAACTGGACATAGATGGGTGAGGGCTGGCTTCATCCCAATCTAATATACTCTTACTATGCAGCTCAAGTGCAAGTGCAACGCCGAATCCCAATTCACCCCTTAGCCCTTCCCCTCCATTTTGCGCGTTCACATGTAGGGGTAGGGGTGTCCCAATTCTCTTGGGATCGAGGGGTAGGGCGAAGTGCTAGGGCTACATGGCCCTCCAAACGGAGATTTTTCAGGGGCACACTACAAACCGAGGGTTAGGAGAAGTCTCCCAGAACGACCTGCGAATCAACTGGAAGATCATGGTGACCGCTACACTACCATCAAAGTGAACCACAAATGTAGTATTTTCTTCGTTAATAAAGATTTAAAAAATATTCTAACTGTGGTATTATCTTAGTTTAATGTCGTTTCAATGTATTATAGACCTTTTCTTTATAACAAGCATAACAAAAAATCGCTAGTATGCCGATGTCTCTACCTCGCTAGTTAACGTTACAACATTGTTTTTAGGCTGATTTGTGCATGACAGTCCCGCATTTTGACATATTACCATGTCGCATTTCCCCCCTTTGATGGCATATGACGCCCGAAATATAACTAAAGTCCAGCAGCGAAGTTGCTGCACTTGTTACGGCTCCTCTAATATCAGTGCAGACTGGCAGGGTAACGTTAGGAGCACGGCTTGCTAGACTACAGGGTACCGCTAACGCTATTCTGTCATGAAGTGGCCCGGTAATGAAGCAGTGGTCTTTTTTATTTGATGACTTGTTAGAACGATTGAGAGCGTGAAACGTATAAATTGTGAACGAATCGCGAGCGTCTATGCTTTTCTATCTCCATCAGATGAACAGCAAATGTCACTGTGATAATACCATTATTGCCATAGTAATCTCCGATAACAAACTCGTCCCATCTGTTTATGTAAACGTCATCGATGACGTATCAGGATCTTGAAGGGTTGTCCCATTTCATAGGGAGAGATTTCAACCACTACCCCTTGTGACTCTGTTCCGAGGGCCAAGCCGAAGGGCGAGGGAGCCCTCGAAAACGAGCCGTAGGGGTGAAAATGAGAATTGGGATTCGGCCCAATACCCACTTGGCTACATGATAACTGAAGCCTGATTGAGGCCAATAGAGGAATTTATGTGCGACGATTCAAGCAAAACAATACCTTTCTACATAGTAAATCAAATAAGGCCACAATTAATGTTAGGGTTTCTGGGTCAGAAACAGGAGATTTGGGGTAGAATCAGAAGAGTTTCAAAAAGTTTGCAGAAAAACACAGATGATAAGACTTGATAAGAGACGTGTTAAGAAGCGAAAACTATTCTTGAGTGCGTAAGTGGTACTGTACTGGGTGTTGGGTGCTGATTTGATGCTGGGCAAATGCCAGTAGAAATTCAAAATTAAATACATATTCGTTAAGGATAATATGCAAAACGGCATTGAAACAGTTAACAAGGAACTGGTTTCCTGAATCCTGTCCTCAGATAAGCAGATGGAGAGACACAACAGAACAAATGTATCAGATGAAATGACAGGGAGTCTAAATTTGTTCAAATTATCACCATAATTTAAAAGAACAATGATTTGGTATTGACAGAACACTAGAACTTAAGTTTATGTGTATTTGTATACATTTATATATGCGTGTAAATATGTATGTATACATGTGTGTAGGTGTAGATGCACATAAGTCAGTATCTGAAGGTATGTGTATGCTTATGTGTATGCATATGGGGGCAGATCTAAACATGATGTATGGGTATGTGCATCTAGATTTGTATCTGTGAACATGGTATGTGTGGGTGTATGAGTGTGCATGGGCATATGAGTATGGGAGCATGTGTATATGTGTGTGTGTGTAGTATACCCCTTTTTTGTCTAATTATTTTTTGACCATGGATAAGATTTTGTTTGAGACTAATTTCACTTAAATTGTAATTGAATCAAACTAATGTATAGGACCAATTAACAATTTAAAAATAGGTGTATTACATTGGTTCATCAAGGATGTAAAAATTGCGTGGTTTGGATGCAGGGACAAAGTGTGTTTCATGTTTTTGTGTATTTCATGTGTTCACTTGCCTATTTGTTTTATTTGTTTGGGGAGGAGATTACGATTTCTGGTGACTAGTATTTCTCTTGTCCACCTACGTTGAATGCACTTATTGTGAGTCGCTTTGGATAAAAGCGTCTGCTAAATGACTGTAATGTAATGTGTAAGTCGTAGTGCCACCTCATAGCGTGGATTTATTGAGACACAACATGTTGATTGGACACTCGTTTGTTCTGAAGTAAAGCATTCTTTTGATGGAAAGAAATGTGGCATTGAGTGCAAAATAACATTTTATAATCAGAGAGCAGACTGCACACAATTAGCCATGCACATAGCCTTGAAATCAGGCGTTTTGGCAGTGTGTGTGTGTGTGTGTGTGAAAGAAAGAGGGAGTGTGTGCCTTTCGGTGTAAGACCCTGGCATGGCTCTGTGTATGTGCATTAGCATGCGTTCAGATAATCCAATAGATGATATAATAGCTTCGCTTAAGGCTTTGGACAGTGACACGGCTACGGAACACACACACACACACACACACACACACTAGCCTTGAATGATAAAAGGGAAGCCTTTTAAAGCATGGCAGTAACTTTGCTTCTGCAGCCTGTTTTTAGTTGGGTCAGATAAAAGACAAAACGTATATATCGAGTTTTAACTGTGTGTGTGTGTGCGTGTGTGTGTATGAATTAGAGTCATGGTTTTCAAGTGAATCTGATTGGTTACCATGGTAGCAGCCGTTATAGTGACAGTGTGACTAATCAATTGTAAAGGTACACATCTGTCCAGCAACTCTCCAGATGCTTAGGAAACTCAAAGTTTAGATTAATTTATTTAGCTTAAGTTATAATATATATAAATTTATAGTACAATATGAATAATCAAAATCTAATACAGTATAATGTATATTATGTTACATTCTAATAATATGCTAATAATGCATGAATTATGATGAATTTACAGAATAAAGTTTTCATGCCACATTTTTGTCCCGTGGCCGAAGTCCCCCTTTTTTGTTGTGAAGATATATTGGTAGATGGATGCAACACACACACACACACACACACACACACACACACATAAAATGAATATCCTGAATTTCTGCATGGGTAGAGCAAGGCACTAACACTGCCAGGGTTAAAGGTTCTATTTCCACTGGGGCCATCCACACTGAAGATGGGTGAACTCTGGATAAACATGATCGCAAAATGGCAGATGTTATGTTACTTTGATACTTTCAACGTTGTCTTTCATTACCGAACTCTTATTACGAATGGAATTCCATACGTAAATTATAAAACAACGCCTTGTTAGCATTGTTCACATTCTCCATTGAAAACAATGGATACCAGCTAGCTGCAAGCCAATAAGCTAGCTTGAATGAGCAATGCTAATATCCTGCAACATGCCATTTTTGAGGTAAACTATACAGCTAAGGTAGGACATTTTTCCCCATATTGTGGCAGCTGTCTGGTAAAAAAATTCAAACTGTCAAAGTATTTTCTTAAAGATTTTGGACACTGGCTGTTAGGGGTTATTTACAGTATCTGCCATTTCTATTAGCATTAGCATTTCCGTCACAACTCATTGGCTTGTAATGATAATTTTGCACTAGCTTGGGCTAAAAATCAATCATGATTCATTCCAATGTGATTCATACCAATAACATAGCAGAGCAAATTGTCCTTTTATAGCATACAAATCAACCTTATGACGTATATGTCAATGCCAAAGATAGATAGAAATAGAATAGAGTAAGCTGTATGTCTGTGTTCCCAGTGCTTATTTAGTTTGCTACGGTGCATGCTAACGCTTTAGCACACGCTATATGTTAAGTGGATGGGATAAGCTAGCTTAGCATTATCTCAAGCACAGTTGCACACAAAATACTGAACATGGAGGTCAAAATGATACCATTCTTCTCCTTGTGCAATGGTAGCATTGATCAAAAAGCTAACATTTATTTATTCCTGGAAACATAATATCGATCTTATACTTTGTACTGGTCAGAATAAATCTGAATGATCATAATTATTAAAGTATGATGGAAATCAGTAAGTTTGTACCCAAATGTACCCGAAGCACCTGACTGCATCTGGACTTTATTTTGAAATCCCAAACTGTACAGAAACCATTCTGAAAGTCAATCTGCGATTGCTCAACAAGCTTTCAGGAGCACCCCGATTGCTGCTCTCCTGAATTATTAAAACATATTTACCGCCTAGCCCTACCCTAAACATTGCAGAAAACAAGAGCACACAAATTTGATGTTTTCAACTGGGATCACTGGATATTTTCCAACCTCAGTGCGATGGTCACCTGCCAAAATAAAAAATAAAAAAAGGTTGGGAACCTCTGTGCCGGTTTAATGCAACTATCTCTGCCTGTTCAGATACAGAAGTGCTTTCCCCAAGAGTAATGCGCTTTCTGAAGCTACCCATGCATCTTTGAATAGAACCAATTTTTTTCTTTTATGTAAAACTAACTTTTCGCTTATGTGGCGGCACAATTTAATGGGCCATTCTAGGCCAAAAATATTGGACTACAACCAGTTTGGCATGTGTTGGCATTGCGGGGAAGATGGACTCCAGTAGTGAAGAGGAATTGAGGGCTGTCTTTGTAGCGTTTGGGATCCTGAGCCAAGCCATTTGACAGTCGCAGTGTTTAAAAAATGGCACGGGGGGGTGGGCGTCTAAAATGCCCCCCACAGCGGGGGACCTTTGAAACAATTACTATAAATGTACGGCAGAAGCAGTTTTCTCACCATACGAGATTTTATAACTTCGCCAATGAAGTTCGAATCGAGCCAACTAATTTGTCTGGCAAATTAGCTTTAGCATGTCTCGCAGCGTGATTCAACGCTTACAACAATTGGAGTCAAATTGTTTTTTTGCATTCGCGCGTCTGGCATCATGATGAATGGGCCGTCTGAAAATGGAGAAGTGCTGTTTTAGCTATCAAATTAAATGGTTTGTAATCAGTTGATGTTTTTAATGGTGGCCTGATGCGGGATCACTTGTGCTCAACGTTGACAATAGAGGAAAACTAATGCGGCGGCTTTCTAATTGAAAGTGCTGTGATACCTCAGTTAAATAGTGGCATTACGACGGTTTTATTTTGGTGTGTTCACTTTCTCAGTTTGATAATAATGTTTTGTGTTTTTTTTTCTTCTTTTTTCCGGGGGGAGTTTAGAATTGGTTTTGTGTTCGAGTTTAATTTCCGCGTGCGCGTAGAAGTGTATGTGCACGCGTGTGTATGCCGATTAATAGTGGTAGTGTGGTTTGTTTAGTTTGTTAAAGTGATAGCGTTGCGGCCGACGGAATGAATCCAGGATTACTGAAAATGTCAAAAAAATTAAATTAAAATAAAAAGTTGATTGCTTGTGCAAATGTAAAAATAAAAAGTGTTGGGTAGCCGAATGTACAGAAGAAACAAACGTACACACATGCATACAAAGACAAATGTATACTGCAGCTACAAAATCACAACATTATAGGCAATGATGGAAAACATCGTCAAAGTTGTATGCGGGTGAGTTTGCATGTGTGTATAGGCTTATATATTTGTGTATGTGTGCGGTTGGAATGAAGCCTTTTACTTGAGTTGGCCACCATCACGACACACACACACTTAACCTTGGTTATGTTCTACTGATAGAAAAAATCAATACCATGAATAGACTAAGGCGCACACACACACACATAGAAACACAAAAGCGTGCACACAAATGCACACACTCAGTCAGGCCCGGAGAAGAATGTGCACACACATATACATTATCTCTTTCTTCCTCACACACAGACGTGCAAAAATTCCAACGTTCATGAAGTAGCCGCATGAAGTCCACAAAGTTCACCAAACTGATTCTGAACAAAATAGAACGAATCCGAACTTCTTTTCCCCTTCCTGGAGTAGTTCTTAGTTAACAGCCGGAGCACTAAGCAGAAGGGTTATTCATTATTGTAGGGTCACTCTCTCTCTCTCTCTCTCTCTGTCTCTCTCTCTTTTTCCCTCTTTGTCTACCTATCTCCCTCCCTATACTAACTACCCGAGCTGAGCACTGAGCAGAAGTGACAAATTCATTCTTTCTGGGTCAGAGAGGACAGAAAGGCTTGATTGTGTAAATAATGGATCATGTCCTTGTCTCACAGCTGTCTAAATGGATTTAGATTAACTCTGAAGCAACGGTAATATGCCGAGTGTAAGGTACTGGGCGATAGGCCGATTATCACACACACACACACACACTGATTGTATGAACGCGAGGACACATGAATACAGATTGTGTGGACTCACAAGTACACACACACACACACTCAATGTATGAGCCATTTTATTGGTCCTGTAAATTTTGTATTATTTCTGGTTGTTTTTGACCTCCAGCAGGTGTGAAAGCACAAAGTTTCCAACGCCTCTTTCCTCGTTAATTAGTCTACGGTGGAAAACGTGCAGAGCGCACTGCAAGGAAAAAATGCCTCCGAAAATAATTCAAAGACCAAAAAATCTATAAACCCATGCTCACTGCTCAATATTAAGTCGAGATGTCAAATGTTCCATTTCACATACACACAGTGTTGTGTTATTTATCTTTATTCGCCCCACGCTGTTATTTTGACATTTGTTCATTACTTTGAATATGGGCTGGCCGCAAAGTAATCCTAGATAACTCAACCCAACTTAAGTAATTCTTCTTAAAGTTTGCTTGAGAATCGGGCCTGATTTGGGCCCTGCCCGATATGAATCTGACAATCTCTAAATTTCCCTCTCTTGCATCTCGAATCAGTTCTCTTCAATACGTCTCAAAGGGATTTCAGAGTGCAGTGTGGTTTCTCCTTCAGAATGACGGAGCACACCTTGCACACAATACCTGCGTCGCTTCAGGGTGGCGTTTGATTCTTGTGAAGGAAAAAAATTGATTATCTTCCATTCATCGCTATATGTGAAAATACAGGGTGGGCTTTCAGTGCATTTTCTGCACTTTTACTGTGGAAGTCTATGAAGAAAAATAAATTACATTTTGTACTTCAACATATAGCAAAGGAAGGATGATAGTTTATTTTCAATACATGACAATGACATTCTCTACTGAATGATTAAATGTTGATTTACCACCTGGAACCTTGTGTATTTCATGTGTCAATAGGCCAGCGTGAGTCGTGGAATGTGTTTTAAGTTTCCGCCTTTTGTCGAGTTTTCTCTTTTGTACGCTGGATTTCGCTGAGAGTTTACGACTATGACCCTTAATGGAGAGGGGCAGCGATGTAAAAAAAACAACTATCAAACCCTTAACAGGAAATGAAAGGATGCAAATTTATGAAAGGGTGCAAATTTATGAAAAGGAACTTTCCTTTTTTATTTCCGATCAAAATTGTTGACTCGTGACCCACCGGCTTGCACGGTTGTAAAAGTAAAATATGCCCTCTTGTTTGGGAACCGACATTGAAAAAGGCACTTCAGCCGCTCATTGTTGACTCCTGTGTCGGCACTTACCTCGACGTGTTGCAGGTTTAATACGCTTTAATAATCGGGCACTGATTTGACACTTGCAAAGGCAAATCTATAGCCTTGGTTAGGAATCAACAATGTACAAATTCTTGAAAAAGAGAGACCCTCAAATGTGACATTTGGATGTTTTGATTTTTTCTTTCTTTCTCTATTTTTACTAAAGATTATAGATTTAGTTTAATGTTTTTTGACCATGAACTCCTGCAGCAACGGGAAGGGAGACTTCAAATGTAGCTCTTCAGTTGGGAATTGATGGTGGATACATTTATTAAGAGAGGACTATTTCCTCCTATTTCCTCCTCTCTGATGTTTCTACGTCTGTTTGAGATTGCATCTCTGCAGAGAGCTGGTTCATGGTCACACAGTCCGCCCCCCCCAATCAATACTCCGTTGTGCAAAAGCTCGGGGTCCTGTTTTGATAGGCTCCGAGCATGATGTTGTTTATTTGAAAGAGACTCTTTTGACAAGCCGAATAGAAAGAAGTTTTGGGCGGTAAGTTATGTGGCGAGTAAAATCAATCATAACCCAGTCGCATAGAAGGCTTCCTCGGCCGCCTCCGCGACGATCGAAAGCCATTAACGACTCAGGTGATGTGAACAAGGTATGTAAGGTATGTGTGTTCCAATGAAGTGACTCTGAATACAACTCTTTCTGACAAGATTGAAAGAGGCAGTCCTTAACATAGGGAAGTGTGGTGAAAAAGTATTCCACTTGTATTATTAAATCATTTGCACTTCGAAATAAATTTAATACATTTTTTTGTATTTTATTTTTGTTTGCACCTCTGCGGTATGTGCCGATAGTCACTTATGATGGCAATACTTGTTGACACCTTTCAAAATGCTCTTCAATGCTCTTCAAACAACATATAGTCATTTACAGTTTTTATGAAGCGTTCTCTGTCTTGTTGCCAGTGTTAAAGATAGACTGATGCACTGTCAAAAGCTTTCAGAATGCTCTTGTTCAGCTTCATTTTGCTCATTGCTGGTCTTGAAAGCAGCCTGTTTGTGTCTTTGTGCGCAGTGCTGGTACTATAGAGAGCTGCTCCACCACAAGTTAGTTTGTGTCACCAAAGAGCATTTTGATTCTGCTAGAACATTATCAAGGTCTGCTGAATAAGCAGAGAAAGAGGCAGGGAGGGGAGGATGGGAAAAACAATGATCCCATGATGCATTTGTGGTGATGACGTAGAATTGGAATTGTGGTGAAAATTTGCCGCTTTAGTGTTAAAGGTCCCATATTATTCAGTTTTCACAATTTTATTTTAAAATATACAATGACTCATGATTAAGAATAATGTCCTTAATGCTGTTTTGCAAATACATGTAGTTCATTTATGTTAAAAAGTTAAAGGGGCATTTATTCAATGAATGTGAAGACCCTGCCTTCCCGTCATGGAAATTTCACATGAATACCATTCCAAGTTGGATGATTTAAATCAGAGCAAATTCTGCAACCAGAGTTTCCAAGTTATGGCACAACAAAATAGCATCAGACCTTCCCACCAGCACGTGAAGGCACAATAAGTCCTCCAGGGCTGAACAGGCTGAACAAACTTGCTTGATTGGAAGGATTTTAGTAATTGTTTAGTGAGGGGAGCCAATCAAGACAAAGTCCAGTTGTGATGCATTAAACTGCCTGTAATAAATAAATAACTTCAACCACTCAAACTAAATCAAATTTTAACAATATCTACATTAAACACCTTTGATGATATATGTGTATAAATCAAGGGAAATTTGCATCTCCCCCTAACAGTCAAAGATAAGTAGGATTTAGGATAATACAAATTTTACTTCCTTCTATTAATTAGATACTGCTCAATTAAAAGACAAAGAGAGGCTAGAGTGTTTCTATTTGGACACGTTTGTTCAAGGTCATGTTTGGTTTAATTCAAAAAAGCCTGAATTGCATGGCTAGTTCAAAACAACATACAAAAAACATACTCCAGCACGTAGCTTGGTGTGCTACCCACTGCTGGAGGCTACAGCACGGCCGATAATTTCAAGTATACCCTGATGAAATGTAAGTGTGTACAGGTATATCGCGTTGCGGTTAAAAAAGTAAACAAAAGTACATTTTTAATATTAGTCTTAAGTGGATGGTAACTAAGCATCATATGTGTGATTTATACTCTCTAATAATCTCAGCCCATTAAACAACTCAAGTTACCACTGTATCTTCGGGACTAAAAAGTTTCTTGACAACATTTTTTTTACATTAAAACCCAACATAACACTGCAGAATCCATTTAATTCATGTTGAATTCATAATTTTGTAACCATGCATCTCCCCAAAGTTATGAAAAGGGTGTACTTTAATGCTGAAAATCAGTACAATTAATATAGAAGGATAAATAAATAAATAAATCAGATACCACTACATTGTTTAACATGGTCAGGTAGAATCACACCAGGGTAAAATAGACTTGCTACCAACACACACACACACACACACACACAGTTATATGTGGTTATTTTTTTTAATATCTATAATATTCCTCCTCGTCCTTAGCTCCCCCTACACCTCTCCTCTTCCACTCCCACCTCCTCGCCCATCTTCATTCTTCCTTTAATCTCCTCTCTCTCCTCCCCTCCAATCTTGTATCAAGGAGTAGCTCCTTCATTGCGCGCAACTATCAATCATTTTCTCTCTCTCCACCTCCACCTTTCTCCGAGTCTACAACTATCTCTCTCACTCTCTGCCGTACTGTACTATAGCTATCAATCAGGCTTTGACACAATGAGGTCACGCCTGTGTGTTTGACACAACACTTTAAAACAGATACTATCTATCCTGTTTGCGTGCGCATCTTGTTAATCCAGAGCCAACAGGAACATAAACCCGTGTTTATCGCCATTGTGTGCCCGCTGTAGACACTTTAATGAGTCTGAATCATATTTCACTTCAACCGCAGACGCTTTTGGAACCCATGAACCTTGAAAGATTTAACACCAGAAGCACGCAACAAAAGTCAAGGCAAAATCCCCGTCGAGTACCACCGGGCTGCTGCAGCACCACTTAAGGTGAATAGTCTGTAATCTATTTTGAGCAACTTTCGTTTCTGACAGCTCCGCGGCAACTGGATAACAATGGAGTCCAACCACGTGACAGAAATCCTCTCTAAAAACACTGCATTCTGCCTCAAATGCCAAGTTACAGTCGTCAAAGAAGCATCGGCAATAATAATCTCTCATTGAAATAAAGGTTCTGTCACCGCTGTGTGCTTTGGGTGTCTTAAGAGGAGGAACGAGCCTCCATTGAATGTTTAATTGCTTTGACAAATCACAGCAGACGGTGCAGGCTGGGCGTTATTTCCTTGCTGTGCAGATACACGTGGTTATTGCAAACACTGTTTTAATGATTTTTTTCTGAATGAGCTGCTGTTTTTCGGACCGCGGGTGCAAAATAGAAAGGCCAGGCACATTTCTTTCTGTAAGGAGAAATAACACCAGTGTACCGAGAGCTTCATCCTCTTGGGAGTGAGCTTTCATACTGAGATCGTCAACAACAAATTTCACTACATGGGCGATTGCCATAGTCGAGGCCATCCTATAACTCAGAGGTTGCAGGTTCGATCATTACAACAGCCAGTATGTCCATCAATAGTTCCTGTGGACTTCTACTTGCTCACTCATTGCAAAGCCCTAATATTACCTAATATTTACAGAGATCATCAGTGATTTTAATAGTTGTTTAAAATAAAAAAAATCAGCGCAAATTACCTACTGTATTTTGGTGAAGACAGAGGTCTCCTGTTAATGCTAATCCAGTACAAATTGAGCAATGTTTTTGGTGCAGGATGTTTTTTTTGATTACACTCAATAACACTCAATGTCTATCTTCTTCCTGTCATAAAAAATGGAGGCAGTGGTGGAATCTATAGTGGAGTGAAGGGTTTAGGGCACAAACCCCAATTTTTGCTTTGGTAAATCAGGAAGTGACGTTGTCATTGGACCACAATGACAACTTTCTAGGACGGTCAGGCGTGCAATGGGTCCTAACAGTGCGCAAAAAAGGATAAAATATTGATAACAAAGTTGAACATGAATAAAATACACAGAATAAACACAATAAGAATGCTTGGTTAACGTCTGGATCTGGTACGGGGTGGCAGCACCAACTCGGTCACCATTATCATTGCTAACATTCTTCATTATGAGAACGACACCCAATGCAGGGATGTCTGCGCAGTCTCTGCCCAGCTGCAACCACAACCTGTAATGAAAAGAGAGGAGACGCACCCATACACAGTAGCTGGCCCTCGTTTTTTTCAGCACCGAGGAGTTGGGAGTCATTCAGTTTAACAGGTCCGGTAGATAGAGTTGAGTGTTGTCAGCATATTAATAAAACTAACAAATTTACAGATGTTTTCACCCAGATGTATCATGCACTGTAGATAGAAAGTAGCAACCCTGTGGTACACCAAAGTCAACATTACAATACTCTGAGGTTGTGGAAGAAGTAATGTGTTCTTTCTATTAGATAGGACATTGTAGCCAACTTGCAACTCCCAGGGGCGCGACAGACAGAAACACAGGCACCGAGTGGAGAGTTGACTGGCCGGCACACCGTTTTATTTGTACATATATTACTGTGCAAAACTCTTAGGCACCCTAGATTTTTTAAATATAAATTTGGTCTTAGATGCTTATTTTTTGTTTTCTCCATTAAGAAAGAAGAAGAAGAAGAAAACATCCTTTATTAGTCCCCAGAGGGGAAATTCTTTTTTTTCGCACAGCCCTGACTAGACACTCACACATATCACCCCACAGCCTTGCACATGCAATACAGGTCAGAGCGCAGGCATCAGCTATTGAACGGCGCACCTGGAGCAGTTTTGGGGTTAAGTGCCTTGCACTTTGGCAGTGTTATTTTCAATCCGCAGCTCATAGCTGGAATACACCCCCCTGGTGGTGCCGGAGATCGAACCAACGACCCTCCGGTCATGGGTCAGTCTCTCTAACCGTTAGGCCAACCTGCCACCACAAAGAAACCGCGTTGTCGGCAGGATTAGTGTTACATTATATTAGTGTTTTACATTACTGCTCTTTATAGTAAATCTTTTGATATTTAGAATTTTTAATTATTTTTTAAAGCATCTTTGCTTCACAGCTTTTTTCATGTGCCTAAGACTTTTGCACAGTACTGTACAACATGTATAACAAATGACCAGGTGTTGGCTGCCGCTTTGCAGCTCAGTCCTTCGGTCACCGCGACTCCTGTCAGTCCTGTCAGGTCAGTTGCGGAGCTCCAAAGCTGCCAGTCTTTCCAAGTCAGCTTTCCAGCTCCAATCCGACTGGCTAGCTCTCCAGGTCAGCTCCCCAGCTGCCTCCTTCATGACAGCTCTCTTTTGTCTCTGTCCCTTTCTCCCTTTCTGACTGAATGAGAAACAGTTCAAGGTTGCAAGGAAAACCAGCCCACTAGCTTGATTCTCTCCTGCATCCAGCCGACACCTCAACCCCATGTACTTTTCAAGATGATTTAAGGGTATGTCATGGTTGATTGCATCAAATGTTACTCTTAGGTCGAGTAGTAATAGCACTGAGGTTGAGTCAGAATCAATAGCAAGCAGCAGATCATTCACCACATTTTGTGAGTTTGGTTTCAGTAGAATGAAAAGAACAAAAATCCGATTGAAACAGTTCAATACTTTTGAGTATTGTGGGAAAAAAGGGGAGGTTTGTGTTTAGTCTACAAATCCGAAGGACTTCTGGATCCAGGTTTGGTTCCTTGAGTACCAGCTTAATCACAGCTGTTTTAAAGGCGGAGGGCACAGTGCCAACAGAAAGTGACAAATTGATTATAACAAGCATTGAGGGTGCTGAAATTGGAAAATGTACAGCTTGTGCTTACAGTGCTAAGAATACCTGATGATGCTGAGCTGCCTGGTCCCTTGGCCTGTGAGAGTTACAAAACAGCACACAAAACATGCTCAGTTTTCAATCCATTCAACACACATCAAGTCAAAACCAAAACTAACCCCCGCTGTAACGAAGAAAAAAGTATTTTTAAGGAGGAAAATCTCACCTTCTAATGAGATTGATGTGAGCCGACCCCAGGAAAGAATAGGGACAGATGGAAGCATCTAGTTACCATAGCAATTTCTAAACCACCTGTGGACGTGTTTCATTGGATCTCATCATGGCAGCCTATGGTGTATGCACACACGTACACACACGCACACTACACACCACACGCATACAGACAAGCAGGTAGGCAGGCGAACTCACACATGCTGGCACTCCTTGAAGCACAGCATGAACACGCTGCAAATAACAAAATGGCCTCAGCAGAGTGCTGGAGCCGTGGTTGCTACTTACCGGAGAGCACAGAGCTAAGAAAAATATAGAGTCTAATTGAAACTTGTCGCCAGAGAAACAGAGGGAGAAAGAGTGAGGTATAAAAACAGAGAGAGGCTTTGACTTATGCAGTAATCAAATATATCTGAAACATTAAATATCTTAAAAAGGGAAAAAAGGACCTCAACGCACCTTAATTATACCTCACCAGCTCTCACCCACACACCCATGCATATGCAGAGACACATAGACACACACACACGGATACAAACTACAACAACAAAACTAAGCACACAAAGAGTCTAAAGTGCCAGCAGCCCACACAAGCACAATTGACATTCAAATAGATACAGTCGTCTTCCCACAGTATTCTGCAATCCACAAACATTCATAATGTGACAAGATCAACGATTGGAGAAAAAACACTCGCTGTGGTTCAACTGATCGATTTTTGAAAGCCACTACCAATACTTTGATTTTAGGTTGAAACTGCAAATGACTGATATTTTGTACCTAATATTCATTATATATTAATTGGACTATTTTCATGCCAGAAACAAACAAACAAATGTTACATTTGTCAGGGTGAGAAAGCCTCTGAAACAGTATTTATTCAGTCATGGGACACTAAAACGTTCCATTGAAGAACCCAGGAAATAATAATAATAATAATAATAAGTGGGGAATCCTCTGGGCCTTTAAGGTATTCAGTGAAGTACCATGACAAAAATGTATTATTTTTTTAGACCTGATAAAATAATTTTTTTTATTTTTAATTACTTAAATATATAATAATTCAATGATTTAATTAAAATCTCTAAATCTGTGATCTTTCAATCTTCGGGTTAGGTTTGACATAGCAGAAAAAGGGTTAATAAAAGAACAGAAAATAGACCAATCATGATTTTTCTTGTGATGGTCTCTGGGTAGATATCTGCAAACTACTGGCAGAACTGGGCATTCAGTGTAGTGAAGTGAATGCACATGGCATTCAAATGAAAGAATGACACACATTTGATGTGTCAGGTGCATTAGCCAATCATATTTTGATGAGTTGTGAGGGTGGGACTTTTTTTTCAATGTTCTACGATCTTCCGGCATTCACTGGTATTTGTGTGACAGTGATAAGCTGCGCGCCGTAAATCATTAGCATTAGTGGATTTGTTCTGTGAGCAAGACAGGTGTAGTAACCGAGTTGTAGTTAGCAAGCTAGTATAGTTTTAGTGTTAGACTTAAGAGGAGGACCATGTGGCTAATGTGTTGGCATCACCTTTTCCAAGGCTGTCTTTTCAGGAAAAGCTTGAAATTATTTTCAAAAAAAGAGACCAGCACTGCCAGGATTAGCTCAAGCTAACAAGAGCTATCAGCGGCGTTTTCAAGCTAGCAGTTACGGTGCTATCGATGGCTAACTGGTAGCCCGGTCTACCTCCTCACTAGCTCTGTTCTAGCCCTGTCCTGCTCCATTGACTTTTTACCCTACGAAAGTCGGTGAGCCCTGTGACGAAAAAACTGTCGAATTTCACTTACCCAAACAGATGTTCGTAATCCTTCACTTGTGTACTTTCACCGTGATGGCACGCGCTACATCTCCTTTGCACAAATAAACTTTTAGACTTGGTTAAAGACAGGTAAACTCCAACACTGTAATGAAATCAAAGATGGCTGACAGACGCCTCGAATTCTTCTTCAGCACTTTTCTTCCGAGCTGCAAGCTGCTGGCACCAGTGGTCCGCTTTGCAGTTCTGGCATCTTGACGCAGACATTATTTTAATAGATTTTTTAGATTGATGAGGGGTTAATTGTCGCTACATGAATACTCAATTATCTCAAGGTAATAAAAGTTGCGCACCTAGGCTATTAGAAAAGTAATTGAAAAGTCTACCTTTCGACCACCGGTGCCAGCAGCTTGCAACTCATTAGAAAAGTGCCGAAGAAGAATTTGAGGCGTCTGTCAGCCATCTTTGATTTCATTACAATGGAGATGTTGGAGTATACCTGTCTTTAACAAAGTCTAAAAGTGTATTTGTGCATTGGAGATGTAGCGCGTGCCACCGTGGTGAAAGTAGACTTGTGGACATCTGTTTGGGTCCTATAACAGGTCCTATACCAGGACCTATACCTATATGACCATTCCTGCATCCAGGGCCCCCGTTGAACGGATATTCTCATCGCTCAAGAGGATAAAGACCTAACTTACTCAAGGAACAGTACTCAAGGAACAGTACTGGACAGGACCGCTTTTCATCCCTTGCATCAATCTCAATTGAAAAAAGATCTACTGATGAAGTTTAAATCAAACTGTATGACTCAGCCATTGAAAGGCCGCAGCATGGATGCATTCAGTGACTAAATAATCTAAATAAAATAGAAAAAATTATAATCTCATTATATGCATAGTTATGTTGACATGTAGGCTTGTGTATGAGAGGGAATCATTGACATATTTAACCCAAATGGTGTTTGCATATAGGGTAACTAAGCATTATTTTTTAACTGAGTTAATTGCTGCTTTGATGTTGAGAATGCAAAGCATCTATTTTTTTTTTAAACTATTGTTGGTTGGTCATTGCATTGAGTTGCTTGAACTTTTCCTTGATGGGCTCAGAGGCATGGTTGCATAGCTTGACATACTGCGCGGTTTGGTGATGTCTATCAGCTGAGTTTAGGTTATTTGGTTATTACCGGTTGGCCAAGTGCCGTGTGTGTTGTTACTTCTACTACTTCACTTCATCTGTGCCTTTTATAATGAGCACTGCACACTGATTCTTAACTTACTACATTAAAGCAGCTTTTGCTACATGCAGTAGCCTAGCCTTTAAAGGCAGAGTGGCATATAATGAGTGATTAAATAGGCTGCTATTTTTATTTTCTAGTTTTGGTTCGGGTTCTACTTATTGTGCCACTGAAGGCCCAGTGCTCTGGATCACGGTTCACCACTGCTGATAACACTAATAATACATGTGCATTCACGCTTGTGTGGAATCCGATTAAAATGTGTCCTTAGAATCAATTCAGGTTAAGGGCTTCCCTTAGACAACCAGTGTGGCATTGATCAATTCTACAATAAATATGTAACAAATCAGACTTAATCATATCCATCATAGCAGGGATGATTTTTAACAAATGGACAAGTTCGGCCCTATACAATGGCAAACTGATTTATCTGTCTAACCTTACCATACATATGTAATGTAAAGCGTAATGCCTATATTATTACCTGAAACTCTATCCACGTGGTTTTACAATTACGGTTTACAACAGAGTACATGTCAGCATGTCTTATTTTGTAGCACCGTGTGGTCTAGTGATCAGGACTTTCTGTGTGGATGCAGATAGTGAAAGAGAAAATGGTAGATGTATACAGAAAGAAAGAAAGAAAGACAAAAGAGAAAGAGACCAGCAGAGAGTCTGATAAAGCGAAACAGAGAGAGGATAAGAGTGAGCGAGATGGAGTAGAGGCAGAGAGAGTGATCGATTTGAATAATTAATTGTGAGATGAGTGTTAGGAAGGAAGGAAGGGAGAAAGAAAGAAAGACTATCTGAGGCCCCCTTCACATGCTGATATGCAGCCAATGTGGAGCTGAATCCATGGATTGCATTAGCAGGGGCTTTTAAATTAATTAAGTCCTAATTATACCTCAATTACACTCCACTTTCCCCTCAGTTACATCCTTAATTAGTGTGGATCAGAAAGCAGGCTAAATGAGAGCAATGTGTCCTGTGTAGCTCAATAGGGACAGCCAGAGAAATATATTGATGTTTAGAACATCCAATGCTGTCATTTTAGCTCCACAATCCTTGTCAATTCTAAGTAGCATAATGTCAACTTGCCAAAAAACCTATGCTAGCTGATCTCTGAAATGTTGGACACCGCGCCGTTGGTGATGTCATGGCGGAACTGTTGCACACAGAGAAGGGGCTGCTCACAGTCCAACCCAGCCGAACTCTGTCCGCCTAACTTTGGTTATGTGAATTTTATCGTCGGAATACGCCAAGATGCATTAGGTAAAACTGGAAAACAGAAAACTGGAAATTGAAAATTGGGTCGTGGGAGCAGCAGATAGTAATAGAACATACAACAGGGTATTTAAACATTGAACATATTGAATACAACAGATAAGTAAATACAGGAAAAAGGACACCCGGCAAATTGATAGTTAAGGCACATGAAGTCCAACTGTGTTTAGTAAAGCAGATGCATATTGTTCTACTAACCCTGTTCTGAGGTACAGAGCCCCTGAGTGGTCACGTCATATTTTTTTTCTAGTTTGTGCGCTCGTTTTACTAAATCGTGCGCTCGTTTTAGTAAAATGTCCGCTCATTTTTACTAAAACGTGCATTCTTTTTTTAGTAAAACGATCACACGTTCTAGAAAAAAAATATGATGTGACCACTCAAGGTGCTCCGTACTGAGGAGTGGACATACAGCGAAAAGAAATCTGTCATTGTGAAAAAAAAATAAGAGCTCTAATAACTGGTTTTAAGACATTTTTATACTTTCAAGGCCTTAAATTGAGATAATTTTTTTTTTCAGGTTTTATAACAACCCTGGATACCCTGTGTGTGTTAATGAGTTATCTGAGCTGCAACCAGCACTGCTATAAATACTGCTCTTTGACTAACTAAATTTCTGTAGATGTATCTTGATCTGATACTGGTTTCTCTCCCTTTCTTTCTTCAATATTTTATTTCACACTCTGCCCGTGTCTCCCTATGTCTTTCAATTCGGTTTATTGGCATGGCACAGAGATCCCACGCATTGTAGAAGATGACAAAATTAATTGTTCTGTATAAATACATTTATGCAGGGGTGCTTCCAGGACGCGGGAATACACCGTTGAGCCTTCCTGAGGTGTCGTGGGCCCAAGTCAATGAAACATCGGTGAAGATAAACGCTGTGACATACCCGCTCTCGCACACTCAACCCTGTAACCTGTAACGTCTAGAGTGGGTGGGCTAGTGAATGGTGGTGCCTGTGCGATGGGGTGCCTGTGAGATTTATGACAGCGTAGCGTGATATCCTCTATGACGATAGGATAGGACGTCATTAGGTCATTTCTTTAAGGATTTCTGCAAATGTTCTCCCTAGGGTGGCACAAGGGAATGTGACATCATATCCTGTGTATTGCTGAATGCATTATTAGTATTAGTAGTAGTAGTAGTTGTGGAAGCGGTAATATTAGTGGTAGTATCCTGGTTTTCAATAGATTACTATTACTATTGTTTCACTTAGAATTGTTTTCTTGTCAGTGTAGAAAAGCCTCTAGCATTTAGACTGCTTCATTGTCTAAATGCTTTTTCAGAGGCTTTTTACCCTATCTGTGAAACAATACATAGTTTTTTACTGTTCAAACTACTTTGGTTATGTTAAATAAGAAACATTTTCACTGAAAATGCAACCTTAATTAACAGCGGAACACTTGAAACTTGGGTCGCCGGAGGTGAAAGTAAATCTACCCCCCCCCATCCACCCATGCTATTTCTGTGTCTAACTTCTTCCTGTATCAGTCATGTGATCTCTGCCTCCTGTTTCACTTGATTAATGTGATTTCATACAAAATTACAGTGCCTTACTATAACTACTATAACTACGAACTTGACGACTTGACATGAGAACTTGAAAGCGAGCTGAGCAACCCTATCAACTCCCTGCAGATAGGTATATTATAGTCATTTTATGCTATGGTGCAGTAAAAATGTTATATATTGGCCCTTTAAGCATTTACACTTTTATTTAGTGAATAGACTTTATTTGGGTGCATAAAGTTTGCCTGTCAAGAGCAGGATTTATACAGACTGGAATTGTTTTGAAATATATGATTACTGCTCTGGCTCTGCTATTCAGAATTGATGTAAAGTAATCTTTCACAATGAGAGATCGTTTTTTGCTTTTTGACGTGCACAAACTCCATAGAGGGCCAGGAGTTGCCAAGGGAATCTGCTGTCGGCGCTGGCATTCGGGTTTTCACCCCCCCCACAGCTCTCAGTATAAATACAAACTCACCTCAGGAAATGTATGAGCCTGGACACAAAACCAAAGAATATTACCTGGAAATGAAAGTGAACTCTGGGTGACCGCAGCTTTCAAGATCAGTCAGTACAATTGACTTAGGATGCTGGGTCTATCAGGGGGAATAGTGAAAAGTTAAATTAAATCCTTACATCTGTAGTTTGCAACTGGGGACATGTTTCAATTCATTACTGCCATCAAGGGAGATGGCAAGTTGCATGGTTGAGAATATCTCCCCAGTTATAACAGTGCAATTATCAACAAGCAGCATATCCAGGAGCTACAGGACCTGGTGCCCTGCCTCGAGGAACTCCTGGGAGTAAACGAGCCCATAGGAAGGAATGACTTAGATGTAGCTTTGGATAAAATGATCTATCAAATGGCATGTGTTAATCGTATATTAACTATGTTTCCATGCCAGTGTAACCATGTCTTATTCTGGTTATGCTCTTTCCATGAACCTTTGCGTCTCCCTTTCGCCATGAATAAACCAATTAACAGAATAAGAGCGTCAGTTTAGAAGTTTGGACACCCGACCTTGCGGGCTTTTTTGGTCGCAAACAAAAGCAAAAATTGCGGCGATGTGTGGCTGGCTGCTGATTTATTTTAAGAAGCATCTACAGAACTGTCACTTGCACCTGTAAGAACGAGAAGGAAAAGAGAAACAGGCGGTGATTCATCAAGTTTTGTAGGATGATGATGCTGTCAGCCGCCCAACTTTCAAATGGTACTTCCTACTGCGAAAGTTGTATATAATCCCGACAGCACATGAATGCACAATAGCTCATGAAGCAGCCTGTCAAATGAAGAGACAGACTGCAGGCCTTGATCTCACAGTCATCTCTCTCAACGATTAGCAGATATTTTCCACCTTTTTTCTGATAAATTCTGAAACGCAGTGGATCTCTTCCACGCTATAAACTAAAAGGGTTCTATATCCTATCAGAAAATGGTTGTTTGTTCTGGTAACACAACACGTCTTTATGGGCCCACATAGGACCCCTGACCAAATAACCTCTGAGAAAACCCTCCGCTTTCTGTGTGCCGAATCCCTATGCAATTATAAGAGCACCATGCCATCCCCACCGGGCTTCTCAAATGCGGCCCGAGCCTCGACCCCAGTCACCATGACAACGCAAAACGGTGGCTGTGCCGTAGCCATGGCGATGAAAGGAGGAGGATGCTGGGGGTGCGAAGGGTGAGGCAGGATGAGAGGTGGAGGGAGGTTTTAGGGAGGAAAGAGAGAAGAGTGAAGGAAACGACGAAGTCCTCCCGAAAAAGCTACATACAAGGAGGGGAGAGGAGAGGAGTGACAAGGGAAGGAGGTGAAACAGTGATCTCATTCAGACTGCAATATGTCCAACTGAGATACTCTCCCTTTATCTCTCTCTCTCTCTCTCTCTGTCTTTTGTCATCACCAAGTTATTTTCATTCATCATTAATTTTCTGTCATTAATTTTCCATCTCTATTTCTTTCCCTTTCTGCGTCTCTCATCCTTTCAGTTTTCTCGTTATCTGTCTCTCTCACACTATTTTTTTTACATTGTTTATTTTTGTAATTTTAGTTTTTATCACATAGTTTCGTCCGTTGTTATCCTTGTCTCTCTCTCCTTTCCCCTCTGTGTCTTATTTTTCCCCCTCTGGTGCCCGTCGACATTTTCCGACCCGTCTGTCTTTTGCACCCGTCTTGTTTTCAGCTCTTACATTTTTCCTTTTCTCTCTCACTCTTTTATTTTCTCCGACCTCGCAGCGATGGCGATGGTGAGGAGGAATAGAGATAAGCTGTGACCAATTCAGTGAGATAAAAGTAAGAAGTCACACTGAGAAAGATACTTCTCTGAAAGTTTCTTCTCTCTCCCGCCCACTTTTACTCATGCCACTCTTCTCTCGCTGCATCATCTCAGTCAAACTCTCCTTCAGTCGTTTGCTGTCCCCTAGTTTTGAAACAGGGTTTGACCAGGTTTTCAAAGGCCGATACTGATATTTTTGGATTTTTTTGACTACTTTCATGCCCCAAAAAAACCCTAAATTACAAGAATTCAGTGTTTCCCAGTTTTATTCTTGTCAGCCTCTGAAACAGCATTCAGAGCATCATGGGGCACTAAAACTCTCCATTGAAAGCCAGACTAATGAAATAGTTCTAGGTGGGTCAGCAGCACCTTAAGGTGATGCAGGTTTCATTGCAGGTTTTGCAGACTGACACCCCTGAAGCTGTTGAACAGGACGTCTGATATTAAATAATAATAATAAAACATATTTACTAGCTGTGGTCACGGAGGAACCTCCATCATATCAGAGGTGGATCACAGTGATTGGACTAGACCAGAGGGATAGAGGGGATGTCACCCCCTGTTGTAGTACACGTTAAATGTTTCACCCCATAGAGTTATATGACTTTTAGACCTTTTCTCTCTCTATCTATTGACGGTTCAAGCTGGTTTCATGTAATGGATGTAATGGAGGTTTTTTTTGGCCCCTTTCTCCCTCTACTCAATTTCAGTTCTTGCTGTTTTTTTCTGTAATGGGGGAGCGTCGGGTGCTAATGCTGGATGGGATAGCAGAAACATAGCGCTGGATTTATGGAAATGACACACACACACACACACACCTACACACAGTCTCTTGCCTCTCGTTACAGACAATAAACAAAGTGCAGACTATCTCTCCAGGATCTGTGGCGCCTGATGGGGTGTCTGTCTGTGTGTGTGTGCGCGCATGTGTGTTCCAGTGTATTATGGCATATTAACGGTCATTAAAATTGATGATGAGGGGCTGATGTCATCATGTAGGCTTGAAAGAAGTTTGGGTGTGTGTATGTGTATGTGGGTGAGAATGCCTTGTATCATGTTAGATGGATGGACAAATTCAAAAAAATAAAAGCCTTTCCTCGGATCAGATGATGGATGGTACTTCTACCAACCCATCCAACTCTTGTGCGTGTGTGTGTGTGTGTGTGTGTGTGTGTATGCGCAAAAAGTGTCTAGGCTAGTAAGTACTATTGCTTCCTCTTGCGGTGAGTGTGTGAATGCATAAATGTTAGTGTATGTTTGCGAGTGTCCATCACCATAGGATTTATGGGTCACCAAAGTCATTTTTCGTGAGTGGTCAGAGAGGTAGAAAGAGGCGTGTGTGTGTGTGTTTGTGTGTGTGAGAGAGAGAGAGAGAGATAGGAAGATTGGAGACACTTGAGCGTAAATCACTACCCTTTTTTCCCAAATGGACACTTCTGCTGGTCACTCAGAGCAAGAAATAAGGGGGGAACAGGGAGGGAGGGAGGTCGAGAGAGGTAGACTAGCAATAGGAAACTGAGAGAGACACAAAGTGTGTGATGATGAGGAGAGAGGAAAGAACCGACAGGAAAAAAGCGGGAGGAAGATGGAGGGATAATTACCATTGTTAGACTTGAGAAATACTTTGAATAAATACACATTTTCAAATTATTATTATGATTACATACTTTACTATAATTATTTCTACAATATTTGATTTTAATTTAGAATTTGTCATTTTAATTTAGTTTATTAATTGCTTTTAATAATAATACAATTTAAATAATTACTTTCAATCTATTGTTATTATTATTGCTATCATTTATTTTGTTGTATTTGTGAAGAGGATGTATTAAGCATGTTAATTACATGTATTGGAATAATAATAATATTTATAGAGCACTTTTTAAAACAGAGTTACAAAGTGTTTTACAAGATGAATACAAAATGTGAGCAATAACTAAAATAGAATAACTAAATAACTAACAATAGAAAGAAAAACATGGTGAATGCACAAAATAAATAAAACAAGAATATAAACAGAATACGGAGCACAGTTCAAGTAAAAGCGAGCCTAAAAAGTGTGTTTACAAGTTGACTGTTTGGAGGTACAAGCCCACCCTCTATCTATCCTGCATTACTACCGGTATTCCAAATACTTCACCGGCACCCTCCAGGCTGAGGGTGGTATCTTCCATACCACCTGCCCGTGTGGGCGGCAGGTTGGCCTAGCGGTTAGAGAGGCCTCACAGCTTCACAGCTACGCTGCCCACCAACACTGCTGAAGTGCCCTTGAGCAAGGCGCTTAACCCCAAAACAGGCACGCCGTTCGATGGCTGCACTCTGACCCCCTGACCTGAAAATGCATGTGCATGTGTGTGATATGTTGTGTGTCTAGTCAGGGGTGTGCAGAAAAAGAATTTCACTGCATGTTTGTGTATGTGATGATTAAAGTTCATTCATGAACCTGTTTCCTTTCCTAAACACCACTCTGTTCATTGCGGACTCATGAAAACAGACATTAGCAAGTGCAAGAGATGCCTGCAGATCCCTAGCTGTTACCCTAGAGTTCTTTGTCACCTCCTTGAGATTTGTATGGCGCTCAAAGTGATCTTTGAAGAGCACCCATTCATAGGGAGACTAGCAATGGTGCTGGATTTCTTCCATTTCTTCCATTTATCTGACTGTCAACTTGATTCTGAAGCCGAAGTCTTTAGACATGCTTTGTAGCCCGTTCCAGACTTGTGAAGCTCAAAAACTCTTTTTCTGAGGTCCTCAGACATCCTTTTTGATCAGGGCATGTTTCACTCCAACAAATCTCTGCTGTAAAGAGTAGACTCTGTTGGTAACCAAATTTTGGGGATTTTTTTTGATGGGGTAGGACACCTCTAACCCATATCTTAATGTCATCACATTGATTGGATTACCTGACTTCAATTACCCCCTTTCATAGAAGTCATTATCCTAGAGGTCCAGCCTGGACTGTGAACAATGTACAATTGTGTTAACTGAGTAGACTAGGGCTAAAGGCAAGACAGTTTATTGTGTCGCAGTAACCTAAACCTGGAAACAAATCGACCTCATCACACTTTTAACTTTTACTTCTAATGTTGCTGAATAGATGCACACCCACACCACAACAAACTTTTTCACATATCTCTTTTTTTCTAACCAAGTTATAACTAACCATTAGTGAACAGGAAATTCTCCAAGGGACCTCCATAATGGAGCCACCTGTGGTTGCTGGGTTATTTGTGACACAACTGCAAAGACTATTAAGGCTCACCAACAGATGTTGGTTAAAATGTCACCCTTGTAAATGTCAATCTTGTATGATGGTACAAAAGGTACAGCGTTGAATGATAATATTGGTCCACATCATATTAGCTGGGCGGTAAAAGGTTTGAGTTATGATAACTGACCTGTAGTAAATATTCTAATTTGATACGTGACACTGATTTACTTAACTAAAATAAGGGATTAATATATCACAGCTTGTCGTGGCCATGGATGTGTGTCCAGTGGAATCCAATGGCGAATAGGAGCAATATGCCAGTCTTTGCACTGCACACACTTTCTAAGTAGGTAGTGTCAAACTGCCCAACAACCACTGTTAATGACACAGTAATTTTGGAGAAAATTGTGAAAACAAAAGTTAAATTACAACGGGCGGCTCTAATGGATTGAGTGCGATGCCACTGGTCTACTGGTCTGTCTCATACGAGGATGAGGAAAAAAGGCATGTGCATGCAACAGCTGAGTGAATGCCAGCGAGATTAGTCTCCGGTGCGACAGAGAACATAACGAGATGCACCTCAGGCAGCGTTAGAGATCGATTTAGATCAATTTCTATACATTGACCAACTTTTTATTTTGTGGCGGCAGTGCTGATATTGTGGAAGTGCGCCACAGATCAACATTTGTATGGCTCAGTACTCGTATCAGTTCAGAAAAATTGGTATCAGCGCATCTCTAGTTTCTGCTTCAGTCATGACAGCCAACAAGAAATGGGTGGTGGTAAGAATGCTGACAGGGCCATGCTGTAATGAAAGGGGCACTAAAATAGTTACAACAAATTAGATGAACCATCAAAAAGTAAAAACAATGACACTGCTCAGTTTAGAAATCCATAACAAGCTTTTCCTGGCTGAATTAAAATCAATGTACTGGATGTTGGGAGACCACCACGTAATTCATTTTATACACTTCCAAAAACCAAGGAGAAAAAGCACACCAATTATCAGAAATAATAAGGAGGACTTGCAGAATGCTAAAATTTCAGGAAGGGGTTAAGGGTGCAAGAGAAGCTTATTTCTCTCGTCTTAATTTTTAAAAAACACCTTTCATATGCATGCTCTTTCATATTATTGATTCAGTTATAAACTCCTGTTCTAATCACTGCAATGAAGCCTCTTCTAAAAAGTGTGAAGAAAAGTAGGGAATATAAGACTAATAAGACTGCAAATCTCACCCTTTTCTACGAAGTAGTACGAAGTTACTAAATTGTTTAAGGAGGTGTTCAAATCAGTCATTGCCAGCATTTTATCTGTTGTCAATAGCTCTCTGGCCACTGGCATTTAACCTTCTGGTTCTAAACATGCTGTAGTTCAACCTAGCCATGACCCCTTGTCTCCTGCAAACTACATGTCCGTCTGCACACTGCCCTTTTTATCGAAGGTTTTAGAAAAAGTTGTCTCAACCCACTTCATATATGAGTCAAACTAATGTTTTTGAGGAATTCCAATCTGGCTTTCCTCAGAGTGACCACTGACCTTTTTTAACAGCAGATGCTGGCAAATGTTCTTGTTATTGTAGATCTCAGCATGGTAGACCATACCATTTTATTAGATCGCTTGAGAAACTTGGTTGGACTCAGGGACAAAGCGCTCCACTGGTTCAACTCCTCTCTTTGCATGTTTTTTTTAATCTCATCATCAGCAGACACTACATGTGGGGTCCCGCAGGGTTCAATTTTTGGCCCCCATCTTATTCTCTGTTTACATGCTTCCACTTGGTCATATTAACCGCAAACATCGCACAACAAAACAAAGTCCTGTAATGCTGACAACACAGTTACTAGGCTAATGACTGTAACAGTGTAGCCACTCTCAAAAATTGCCTCAAAGATACTAACAGCTGGATGTCACAGAATTTTCTAATACATTACCTACTTTTTACAAACACAAAATGGAGTATATGCATAGTATTATATTGTAGGGCACATAATGCAGTTGTGTGCTTTCTTTAATCATGTGATCATAATGTTTTTTTATACTTTACTTTTATTGTTATTAATAGATGTTTCTCTTTCTTTTTTCCTTTATTCATTATTTCCCCTCCAAATGCTTTGTTGCAATTGAAAGAGACAGAGTGAGAAAGGAGCGAGAGACAGAGAGTGAGAGAGAGAGACCAGAAAAGACTCAAAATTATCTCCCTACTTCTCTCTCTCTCTCTCTCTCTCTCTCTCTCTCTCTCTCTCTCTCTCTCTTTATGCCTCACAAATCAGCAATACACACACTCTGTCTCACACACACACACACACAATTGAGATGACTACACAACACTAAAACACTTTTTCTAATGATTGCTGAAACATTTGACTTCACCTCTGGGACAGTCTACTGAGCGCGCACGCACACACACACACACAAGCAGACACAGACCTCTGAAAGGAACAACTTAACCTCAGAGAGTTGATCCTTGCTAAAATCTACTGAAATATGAAAGGACTGGTGGTAGGAGGAGGGGGGTGAATGGAGTGGAGTGAGTGAATATTTGATATAGAAAGGAGAGGTCATGGAAAGGTCTGGGACATGTTTTGCTGTGTCAGTATCGCTACACGACAGTAGGACTGCTGTCCTCAGAACAGGGCTGAGAGACTACCAAAAATATCCTACTCATGTAGAAGTACTGTAACTTTGCTAAAAATTGTACTTCACTGGTGTAAAAGTTACTGACTTCCTTTTAAAAAAACAAGACATTGTTACATAAGCTTTCCCATGCAATGCAAAAATGATGAGAGGACAGTTAATTTAAGGTATAACATGAGCCAGTTAAAGCCTGACTCTTAAAATTCTGGTTATTTACCATTATAAGATTCAAGATTCAAGAACTTTATTTGTCACGTACACATACAGGATGTATAGTGAAATGAAAGTGGCAATGCTTACGGGATTGTGCAAAAAACAACAGTATATACAATATAATGAACAATATTTACAGTAAAAAGTAAAAAGAAGCAAACCTATTTACAATATATTAAGAATATAAATAAAAAAGTATGAAAAATATGTGAAAAATATATAAATTTGTGTAGTCACTATATGTATATCTATGTGTGTGTGTGTGTGTGTGTGTGTGTGTGTGTGTGTGTGTGTGTGTGTTGTGTAAATAAATAAACAAAGTAGGAGGATTACGTGTGCACAAAGTGTAGGAAGTAATAGTAAGGTTTAAATAATTGATGCTTTATTACTAAACTAATGACAAAGACTGGACTGCTGCTCATGATGGAGGATGAATGGAGATGATCGGGTAGGTGTAGAAACTGATAATGTAATAATGGGCAGATAATGTAATAACTTGTCAAAATGCAATAAAATCCCCCACTAAATACATTCATATTTCTTAAGGGATGTAACATATTTTTAACTGATAATGTAATAATAGTATTGACTAATAATGTAATAAGTCATAAGAACTGATGTGGTGGTTATTAAAAAGGTGGAGAAACTATGACCTCCAGTTTGCTATGAACAAAAATCAATTGTATTTTCATAAAAGCATTTATCTATGCTCATTTTCTGCAAATAAAAATATGGCTAAAAGGAGTTTAGGTGGGTTTACTCTGCCCTACATCTAAGAATGTGAACAATGTAATAACTTATTTACAGGGATATTTTATTACATTTTGACATTTTGAAGTAATTATATCTGGTAGTTATTATTAGTTGCTACAAGGAGAATATATGTTGCAGTATTTGATTTATTGATTTATTTCCATGACGGAGGTACTCTCTCATTGTTCCTACTTCAAATTAAAATTGTTCTGCACCGTATGTGTTAAGTGATAAAAAACATTAAAACCATTAAAATATATAAAAAATATATAAAATCAACATCAAAAGCAATGAAAGGTAAGAAATAGAAAAGCAAGGCATAAAGTAAAACAACATAATAAGATGTCATTATATATTACTAAGTGGATAGATAGATAGATATTATTATCATTATTTTGAATTATTTTGAAACTTTTTAACATGAAAATGGTCAAATTTAAAGATACTGATTTTTTTGAATATTAGCTTCTGCTATCTACAATTCAAAAATATTGCCGTCTGCCTTCAGAAACCCATATCAGCTGAACCCTATTTTTTTCCTCACTGTATGCACAGCACTGTAGTAGCCTAATGTCATGCATGAGCGGTCTGGAAAAGATGTGTGTTATGGAGCACAGACGCCATTTGGGAAAGTCAGGATGTCTTTATCAGAGAGAGCTGGAGACAGAGTAGACGGACACGCACAAACACACACACAAACACACACACACACACACATTTACTTCCTGAGGAGTGAGAGGAGAGAGGTGTGACAGGGTCAGCTCGTGAGAGGTCCGTTTTCCCAGAATGCACTTGCACAAGCCTCCCAGGGACCCAATCAGAGAGCTAGATTTAGGTCAGGTTGTCGTTGGCATATAAATAGAAACAACAAAAAATGTCAACGCGCTCACACACGCACACCCATACACACACACACACACACACAAAGAAACAAGAATTCACACAACACAATGAAGGAAGCATGCAGAGTGAAGAAAGTAGATGCTCAATCCACTGATAAAAATACTCTCCTTTATTCAATTACCTTGACTGGTAGCATCATGCTGACATGTATAACTTGATGTTTGTAATTAACTTAATGAGGTGAAAATGAAATAATAATAATAATAATAATAATAAATTAATTAAACGACTACTTTTAATTAGACTTTGTTGAGGTTTCTTTGAAGTTATAGTCAACGTGTTTAATAATAATGCAGTGCTGCTCTATTGTGCCTTCTAGGTAAATAGCATTTTCTCTTGAGGTCAGCTACAGAACTGCAGCCCTGGAGCTAATTCAGTGTCTTGCTCAAGGAGACTTTAGCAGTGGGAAACTAAGGGATGGAAATGGTGGAAAATGCAATAAGGCTTACATGGATGGTCCTTGAGACAAACTTCCAACTTGTGTGTGACCGGTTATTAAACAATTAAAAGTTTTCCCTGTAACCATAGCACCACACTTGTCAGTTTGGAATCGCTGGAGTGCAGTGGTTAGATGCATCCTTCCCCGAGTTTCATTGCTGCTGTGCTCCCTCCCCGTCGTTGCTGCGTTACCGCTCCAGAGAGGAAGCGTAATGCAACAATGCAGAATAATACGGCAAGTGTGTCACAAATTTCACTCTCTTTATTCTCTGTGCTGGCCAGTAAAAATGCTGTCACTCACCTACTGTGGCAACGCCTGGCACCGTATGATGTTCATTCACGCCAGCACACAGTCTGGATTTGAGGTTATTTGCAGCATATTTGTCATATGTCATTTCCATAACACCTCCCCTGTGTCGGCAGCAAATTTTACTTTGGTTACCCCAGCAAGCAAGATGAATTTGCCTCAGTATGGAAGGACAAGGTTTTATTTTCACCCTGTTAGTGCCATGCTCTGCCCATTGAAGTATACCGGGCCACTGTTATCAATTATTATATTATTATGGAAAGGATGATTGGTAATCCTCACAGGCATCATGGTGGGTCAGTGGTCAGCCCTGTTGCCTCACAGCAAGAAGGTTGTGGGTTCAATTCCCTGTGCTTTCTGCGTGGAGTTAGCATGTTCTCTTGGGTTTTCCCCTCTGCAAGTCATTTGGATCGGAGACCCTGTCCTGTCTTGGCCCTGCGATGGCCCTGGCGACCTTGTCCTTCCGCCCAGTGGGATAGGCTCCAGGCCCGCTGTGACCTGGAAACAAATGACAACAAACGACAGCTTCGTCGTTTCGATTTACAAGATGAAAGACCTCTCACTGAATGTTTGCGGTACAAAACAAATCTCGGCTCATACTGCGAGAGCTCAGCGCTGGTTCTAAAAATATGACGGGTCCGCCTCTGTGCCGATGGGAAACTAAACTAAACACCGGCCAGCGTGAAATTAATATCACGTGGCACCAGGCCAACCAGAACATCGCCCGCCTACTTTTACATACTTTGTTGAGGGTGTAATTGTACATGCTTTCACCGGTTAATGCGGCGATAGAGGAAAGGGAAATTATGACCCTTTTGACTTTCCGTAGTTCAGATGCAGGATGTGTTTACAATAACTTCCATTATACCTCTTTCCTTACCGCTAAGTGAAAATGACATGTTTATACACCACAGATATGTGTTATACATTAGATCCTTTGAGGCACACATGTTCTGTCAGAACTGTCTGTTAAACCATTAGGAGGGCGCAGGCCCTATGACATGGCAGGGAGTGTGTGTGCGCGCGCGTGTGTGTGTGGGGCGATCTGGTTTGTTTACAACACTGTGTTTAGAAAGTCTGCTCTGCAGTAATCTGTACCATACTTTTGAAAGTGTGTGGGTGTGATCGAAAGGCAGAGAGTGAAAAAAGTGTATGTGTGTGTGTGTGTGTGTGTGTGTGTGTGTGTGTGTGTGTGAGAGAGAAAGGGAGACAGAAAGAGAAAAGAAGAGCAACTCGGAGAGTGTGTGTGTCGTGTGTGTGTGTGTTCTAAACACGTCCACTACTGCTGCTTGTTCATCAGTCCTCGGAAGGGTAAAACCATAGAGCTAGATGCATGTGAATACAATACACACACACATACGCACACACACACACACACTCGGTGAAAATCATTACATGCAGGTGTGTTTAGATATATCCAGTTTCTTTGGCTGCCTCTGTACAAACTCTCTCTGTCTCTCTCTCTCTCTCTCTGTTTCTCTCTCTCTCTCTCTCTCCCTCTGTGAAGTGGTTTTGTGTTTACTTTGGTTTTTACTTTCAGTTCCACTGGATATACACCGGATGGAGAATAGAAGGAGAAGGATAGGTTGATAATGAGAAAGAAATCAAGTCGGAGTAGCAGTAACATACACACACACACACACACACACACACACGTATTAGTCAGATAAATAGATGGATGGGTAGAGACAGACAGACAGCTATCTAGATAAAAAGATACTAACAGACGTGTGTGTTTACACACTTGCTTGTATGTGCTGTTGCATTCAGTTTGCTCGCCTTGTTTGTTCTCATTCTTCTTGCTATGTCTTTCATTTCTTTGCGTCTATTGAAGGCTTGCACCTTAAGCCTTGCTTTCATGGCATCCTGAAACGTGCCTCTGAAAGCATGGGACACTAAAACTCTCCATTGAAACATGCTAATAATAATAATACAAATACTAATATATACTAACACTATTGCTACGATACTTGTGTGGAATCTGAAAATGTCTCATTCGAATCAGGTTCAGGTCTTCCCATAGACAACCAGTGTAGTATTGGTCAATTCTACAATAAATATGTGATCAATCAGACTGCATCATATCATATCAGCGGTAGAACTGACTAGAACAGATCTGGCTTTTAATAAAAGAACAATATCGGTCCCATATGTCAGTCTATTGCTGTTGTAAAGTGTATTAATGGGTCATTGCCACGTGGGAAGTTTGACAGCCTGTGTTAAAGGCCAAACAACACCATGTGGATGCATTAGCAGTAAAGCCCCTTCATATCCCCCAGATTGGCTGAGCATGTGCAGTCATTTGTGTGCATGGACCTGCATATGTTAACCGGTTAAGCATGTGCAGGTGCATGCTTATTCATGCGTCTGACAGTGTGAGTGTGTGTGTGTGAGCAACGTATGTGTGTTTATGTGCATGTCTAATAAGCTTTCAGTGAAAAGTGGGATTCCTGTGATGAATCCTAGTATAATCTGTGCAGTATTCATGGTGACATTTACCTAAAGGTGCATTGAATCTTTCTAGGTAGGTGTGTGTGTGTGTGTGTGTGTGTGTGTTGGTGATCTGCAGTTCTACATAGACCTTTTATGGTCCTGCAAAAAAAAACATTTTAGAACAAATGAAATGCTCCAAAACCAGCAATGTTAGATGAACCTTTTTCAGAACCACACCGGGTGCTTTACTGATATAATTATTATCAAATCAGAGCTTTATTTTTTTTGAGTCATTATGGTTCTATGTAGGCTACAGGAGAACCAGCACCCTAACTAAAGAACCCCTGTTGCTAGATTTTTCAGCTAAAGTGGGTTTGAGGCATTGTGTTCTGTGTTCTGTTTGGGGAAATCGTTGGATACTAACTTTCAAAAAAACATGGCAAAGTCTTTCCTCTTGCTGTATGTTATAGTGTAGGTGGGCTAAAGGGTGGCATTTTATTGGATGACCTCTTCAGCTTGCATTAGAGGCTCAGAGCAGCGCGACCTTTGCACCCCTTCAACACTGGAAAGCGCTTCACTCGCAACAACCTTGCCCTCTACAAGTGGCTAATGATTTGCTAGCAGTGGTTTGGGTGAAACTTTTCAAATTGCCTGTGAGGTAATTTGGTGCCTGTGTATGTGCATGGTTACATGTCTGTAAGTGTTTGCAGTTGGGCAGTTGTGTATGAGTGTCTGTGTGAGTGTGTGTGTGTGAAAGCTGCCTTTAACTTGCTTGTTTTTGACGGAAAAAACAACAACCACAAAGATTCTTTCCTTCTAAAAATGAAAGCAAGACCCGAGCGTAGCTTTTAAAATGGGACAAACGGTTCCAGGGGAATTTACCATTTACAGTCTGGCATTCTAAACAGCTGCCCTAGGGGGGGGCCTGAAACACAAAGCCCCCCGGGGCATGGAGGCAGTGTTGCTGATGGAAGATTTATGGCTGTTTATGTTTGGCTTGATATTTAAACAAAACAAATTATAAATATTGAGGTTATGCAATCACTGTGGAAACTGTGCAAAAGTAGGCTGGAGAAAAACTGACTGGAGATTCAGCAAGAGAATAAAATGTTAAAAAAAAAAAAAAAAAACAGACACCAGCCTTTATGGCATCTAGGACTACAAGATGTTACCCAACAAGCTTTTAGGTATGTCATGCACTCAAACCACTTTTTCAAATGTCTTTCCCTGCCACTGTTAAAGCACTCAAGAAAGGTTTTTTTAAGTTAATAATATTAAGACAGAAATTGCGTAATCCAAAGTTAGTAAATGAACACCTCAAAGCCTTCACCATACAAACTTTGACAAATACCGATTGGTCTGAGCTTGTTTCTACAAACTTTACTGCTATTATTTCATTATTACTAGGGATGTTTCTAAGAAGGTCTGCTTCACAACAGCCAAGGAGCTTCTGGTCTGCTTACTTACAGCCAATAAGCTTCTTATCTCTTTAATGACAGCCAATAAACGTCTGGTGTGCTTAATGACAGCCAGTAAGATTCTTGTCTGCTTCATGACAGCCAATAAGCTCCTGGTCTTCTTAATGACAGCCAATAAGCTCCTGGTCTTCTTAATGACAGCCAATAAGCTTCAGGTCTGCTTAACGACAGCCAATAAGCTTCAGGTCTGCTTAACGACAGCCAATAAGCTTCAGGTCTGTGTACGTACAGCTGCTTGTCTGCTCAGATTAGTTTTTGGGTTCCATTGAACCCCTAAAAATGCATCCACTCATGGTACTGTGATGTACACTAATGGCATATAAATGGGTACAAATATATAACTATACCAAGTATGGAGCTGAGTATATATGAATTGATGATAGGATAGTAGGTGCAGGTGCTGGCAGTAGTGAGAAGTGATTTAAAGGTGATAAAAAAAAATGTTGTCTGCGTGGCCTGGAAGTGTATTCTTGGTGGGCTTTTACAAGCTTTTACTTTGAAGACGAACAACCTCTTGTCAACCTTCCTGGCTCCGCTAAGTAGCTTTAACCCCTGGTAAAAGTAGAAAACACAGCACCATTTTTACAAGTTGGTCACCAAGTGTATTTTTTTTTACTGTGACATCGCTGGAAGATGTAATAGCTTCCTAACTACCAGCTGTGAATTAAAAAAAAATATATATATTTTATTTTTTGCACCCATTTGATTTACCTTGTGAAATGATCGTGTTCGCAACGTGTATCAAGTATCATGGAACACTGACACACACACACACACTGAGAGATTTAATTACCTTTCAACACCACTTTCCCTCATTTCTTTGGTCTATACTATATATCTCTTGTGTGTGTGTGTGTGTGTGTGTGTGTGTGTGTGTGTGTGTGTGTGTGTGTGCAGCCTTGCATGTGTTTGCATGTACCTTAACTAGCAAATGTTGCACATTTGAGTAGGTGAGTGGGCGTCTGTGTGTGTGCGCTTGCTTACATTTGTATTGGTTTGTGTGTCTAAGCCTTTTATATATGTGTGTGTGTGTGTCTGTACTGGTGACATGACCAATTTGCGGCTGAATATCTCTGGCTATTAAATTGAAACGGAGTACGTGTGATGTTGGTTATAAATAGACCTTGTTATCCTGGCTAATAGGTTGTATGTGTGTGTGTGTGTGTGTGTGTGTGTGTGTGTGTGTGTGAGAGAGAGAGATGGAGAGTTACAGCGGGTAATAAGGTAACTTTTTCAATTGCTACCAGGTGTGTGAGTGAGACCGAGAGACATGGGAGAATTAGAGACTCCCAGCTCGCATTTGTTTCAGTCTGCTCCGCGTTCCGTCTCTACTCATTTATTTGTCTTTCTCTCACTTTTCTTTCTATTCTGTCTGTCTGTCTTTCTTTCTTTCTTCCCTCTCTCATTCCATTCCAATTTGCCACCCCTCCCTCTTTTCTCATTCCTCAGACTAACCTCATATCAGCCCAAGAGGAGGATCATTTACTCAGGGAGGGGTTTGTTTAAATTACACTGATGCATACACCATATATGTGGTGTATGTGTGTGTGTGTGTGTGTGTGTGTGTGTGTGTGTGTGTGTGTGTGCGCGCGCGCGCGTGTGTGTGTGTGGTCTCATTTTGGCACCACATAGGTGTTTTTGACAGTAATGTTACTGCTTGTTATGATCTAGGACTGTTAATGAATAAGGACTTAATGAACCATCTTCCTGACAAGGATCTATATGTGTGTGTTTGTGTGTGTGTGTGTGTGTGTGAGCGACACAGAGAAACTTCCACAACCATTTTGTTTCCACAGTTATCCGATCTCCAATTATACTGCTTGTGTGTGTGTGAGTGTGTGTGTGTAGATTAATTCCCTTCCCTTCATGAACGTAACTCTGCCCTCCTGTCAGTGTGTCTCACGCCAGCGCAAACAAAGTACACGGCCTGTGGTTTGAGACACGCTAACATGAGTTAGCCCCAAATCCCTAAAGAGTAGATGGGGAACGCTAACAGCTAATATATCAGCCGTTCCCATGGCCCAAGTATGAGTAGGAGGTTAGGAATGGGAGGTCGGTTTTGGTTTTAGTTAACAAGGGATGGGAGTGGTAGTGCGCCATGTGTTCAATAACCTTCCATCACTTTGTGTCTCACTATTTCTCACATTTTCTTTCAAACGTCCACCAATACCAATTTTTCAGATCCTGGGTGAGTACTAGTAATGAGTAGTAATGAGTAGATGGAGTGTGTCTCATGTCGTCATGTATAGGCCTATTACAAAACAATTACAGCATCCTCAGTAAGGCTCCTCAGTAATAAATAATAATAATAATAAATAAATAATCAGTGCTCTGACTAGCAGCATTTCTTCATTTTCACCTGTCAGGACACATTTGAAAATAAAGTTGAATATAAAGCCAAAACCACGTCAGTAAAGCTCTGTTATCAAAGTGCCTGCGAGCTGGAATGACACTGTAGACGCTGTTGTTGCATCTCTACGTTGTTGTTTTTTTTTGCACTATTTTTTATTTCTTTATTCTATATCACATAAGTATTTTACCCCCTATTCCCCTTTTGCTCTCATTCCGTTTTTGTTTTTTTTACGGAGGGATTTTATTTTTAAATAATGGATCAAATCTTACTTTAAGAGCATTGTGATGCATTGCAAGCAATCAGCCAATCAGAAGCATGGATAAAGTTCTCTTACACCATGATTACATTCAATTTAGTACCATGCCATTAACTATACAGTTGCACCATAAACTATTCAACCCCTACTTTATTTTTTTTTTTACACAGTGTTTATTACATCATGCTATAACTATAATAACGACCATGCACTCACAATGCATCACTTTACTTTGCTGAATATATTGATACAGGAAGCTGATTTGAGGCTTGACTCAGTATTAATGGATGCACCATGTAGCCTTCAGGAGGCTGCTTCTAGATTTTATCAAAGTGTTATAACACGGTACAAGTGCACACCATGCTTTGCTTTAATATTTATATTTGCTTTAATATTCACTCCCTTTGGTGTCGACCAGCTTCATGGTGGTTTACACATTCCCCCCGCTATCTGTGTGTGTGTGTGTGTGTGTGTGTGTGTGTGTGTGTGTGTGCGTGAATCATCTGAGCATGTGTGTGCAACTGCAATTGTGCCCTCATTTATAGGTGTGTGTGTTTGTTTGAGTTCACGTCTGTTTGTGTGTGTGTGTGTGTGTGTGTGTATGTGTGTGCTGTGTGCGATCCTTCCTCCAAACCAATCCAATTTCCCTTTCATGAAGTGTGCCCTCAACGTTCTCCCAAGCCGGTATGATGGAAGCAAAAGTCCCCAAGAGGTTCAGAGTGTGTGTGTGTGAGAGAGAGTGAATGTATAAGGAACACACACACACACCGCAATAGTGTTCCCCTGTATTCCTTTAGGAGGCTGTGTACAGAGCACAGTTAAATAAAGCTGCACTGCCACTATTGTGTACTGCAAAAACACCCAACAAACCCTTTAGTCTAGTATAGAAATGCTTTATTTTTTTCTTGTAACAACTGAAAAACATCTGCAAAGTCAGATAATTCCAATTGTTTCTAATCAAATTGTTCCTGATACTAGTTCCGCCTCATTTCAACATGTTAACTTTAAGTGGCACTGCATTTTTGGGAACAAGTGGAATTATTTCACCCCATTTGGCAACATTTTCACTTGCTTTAAGAGAATGAAGATTTTCAGACCCAACATGAGACTAAATGGTGGACACTTCAGATGCATTAAGGCAGTAGTGTCCAATCATGTGCCATGTAGGGCCGAGAGTCTGCAGGTTTTCACTCCAACCAAAGACTACAGCAGGTGATTTCACTGATTAGCACACCTTCAACCAGGGAGGAGGGACTAATCAGCCCTCCATGGCACATGATTGGACACCACTGCAGGGCTTTCGGGGGGCATCCGGGCCGACTAAGTGACATTATTGGGCGAAAATTAGTTTTTAACTCATCAGATAACTCCATTAGATCGCGCTCCAAAAGGTACACAGAACACAACTGAATTAAGCACCAAAACATCAAAGATTTAGAGAGGACTTGAGTGAGGAAAAAGCTGATTTATTATTCACATAATCTCATAAATATTCCAACGCGGTAAACAGGCACAAATGCATTATGGTTCGAGAGCTATTGGGAGTTAACGAGGAGGAATTTGTCTGTGGAGTATTGTCATCAGGAAGACAATGAATTTTCTGTTGTACGAAGCTTGATCAAATTATGTCAGTGCAAAATGAGCACTGGCCCTAAAGCCTCCGTGACGGAACCTATTTTCAACTTGGTAAATTGCTTTGTCTCTTTACTGCTGTTGAGTAGGGCTTCAGATCAAAAATCAAATGAATGTACAAGAATCAAAATACCCAACAACAAACACCATCGCAAACATCTTTATGAAGAAATCACATACACCTCAACCTGTTGGTACTGAGGCGGACGATTGGTTCGATGCCCCTTTATGAATTTGTCGGTCATCTCTACTTTCAAGGTAGTCACAAAGTCCAGATTAGGGTTCAACCGATATGTTTTTTTTCTCAAAAGCTGATCCTGATCCCAATATTTTATCCCGAGATTTTGTGCTGCAAAATTCCCCAAAATTCCCAGTATTCCCCCAGTGTTTTATTGTTGTCAGGGTAGAAAAGCATCTGAAATGGCACTTAGACCATCATGGGACACTGAAAAAAAAGAATCTACAATAAAATTCGATATTAAATATGTACCCAACCAAACTGCATCATATCCATCATATCAAAGGTGGACGACATCACTGGAGTGGAGACCAATATCGCTTCTATATATCAGCCTAATCTTAGTTTCTAGATCCCTGTGGCCCCACGCTGGTCACAGAGCAGAGCACACACACATTAGGAGTGTGTTTTTATTTTGAAAGTGCGACTTCCCTGTTGAGAGCAGTGTTGCTTCTTTCTTATCAACCAGCGCAGAGCCTGCCTCAGCCCCTTCTGCACCGGCAGGGGGTCGCTGTGTTTGTGCGTGTGTGTGTGTGTCTGGGTGAGAGCGGTGAGAGTGAACCCCACAACCCCTACTCCCCCGGCCCTGGCTGTCCTTGCAGGAGGTCTCCCAATCCCAATCTCACACACACACACACACACATACTTTTTGTGCACTCCCTCATGTCTGCGGATGGTATCTATTTCTGAGTTCTCCTCCTCATCTCATCACACCTGTTCATCCCTCCCTCCAATCCTCCCTCCAATCTTCCCTCATCTCTCCATCCTCCTCCATCCCTCCCCTTCTCTCTGTCTTCCTCTTTCCCTCCCTCTACGACCTCATGTCCATTCGGGGTGTTTGCTGAAGATATTCAAACAACACAATGACAGTTGCAGCCATAACTCAATAGCAGCTGAAATGCAACTTTTTGAAATATCAATTGATTGATTACAGACTAAAATTCATTGATGAAAAACTAAACTAAAACTACTTATCGTCTCTCCCTTGCCGCTACAATATGGCTGACCTTCGTTGTCGATTCAGACGATTCACACATAAGGAAAATAAAGCAACTTTTTAAACTGTTATTTATTATATCGTTAAGTGTTGTTACTGTCGTTCTTTTCATCTGGTGGCTGATCAAATGTGAACGTCGAACTTTACTGATCAAAACTTTACTGATATCACTGCACGGCACAATTTCAAAAGTCTTGGCTGGCAGCATAATGAAAATGGATGGCAATTTGTCACTTTTGCTAAAGCGTGCCTACATGCCTGCTCCCTCCATCTCTCCTATCAATCCATTCATCTCTTAATCCATCCAACCCCCTCTCTCTCTCTCCTGGCACTCACTCCCACTTCTCTTCCTCCTCCTCCTCCTGTTCACCCTGTGTCACCTCTTAAACCCATGTTGACCACACATTAATCTAATGGAGAGAAACAAGACACATAGCAGACAGCATGGGCAACATGTTGGAATGTACAGAGATGGTATAGGAAGTAGCGCTTAAGAGAGTTAGCATACAGCTAGTTTAGATGACTTGGTTCAATGTAGGTGCAATGTAGATTCTATTGCAATATGTCTTCACCACGGATCTAATGGTACGTATGGTATGGATCTGTGGTATAGATCGGCATGTTGCAGAACTGGTTAGACTGGTTTATATGCTGTTTCTATTGCAGTACAGATCAGCATGTTGCAGAACTGGTTAAACTAGTTTAGATGTTGTTTCTATTGTGGTACAGATCAGTATGTTGCAGAACTGGTTAGACTGGTTTCTGTGCTGTTTCTATTGTGGTACAGATCAGTATGTTGCAGAACTGGTTAGACTGGTTTCTGTGCTGTTTCTATTGTGGTACAGATCGGCATATTGCATAACTGGTTAGACTGGTTTCTATGCTGTTTCTATTGTGGTACAGATCGGCATATTGCATAACTGGTTAGACTGGTTTCTATGCTGTTTCTATTGTGGTACAGATCCGCATGTTGCAGAACTGGTTAGACTTGTTTCTACGAGATGTGCTTAGGCACGATGCATCATCAATCGGCATATTGAGGTGCATGGAAACGCTACATATCTCCAGCTTTGTAAATGGCTGAAACGCGCAAATAACAATAATCTTTAACTCTTTTTGACTCATCCTGATCTTGATGATCTGGAAAAAAGCAGTAGATTTAAATGCAGATTTTATTAACGTACAACACAAAAATAACCTATTTCATTCAGTTGTCACTAAAGACGTATTGGTGGGCACTTAAATCTAAATCGTCTTGCTGTAAATGGCCTGGAAATATAGCAACATGAAATTGCTTATATTGTAAATCACAATGAAGATGGAGTCTTCAGCTGCTGCCTCTCTGCTTGGCACAAAATGGCTGCTTAGCGAGAGAGAAGTTGGCATGCAATAGGCTTGGACAGGAGGACATTTAAAGACCATGGGGGGGGTCCATGCCTCAGACACCATTCAATGTCCAGGACACAAAATGGCCCCCCTTCGAGTGAGCTGAGGCCATGGAAATAATGTTGGACCAGAGAACAGTGGCAGGACGATGGGGGGTGGTTAGTTCTGTGACACAAAATGGCTGCCCGCAGAGAGGCTTTAGCATGAAACAACATTAGACAGAGAGACACCGGTCGGCTATGTAGCAGGTCAAAGTCCCTAGCGCCTAAGGTGTCTGTATTACACTGAAAATGACTCCATTCTGAATAGCGTCAGATTGGAGCCTCTCTATTCTCAAGAGCATGACATGTATAAGGACTTTGTCTCGTAACATGGTGCTGTGATGCTGCATTCACATCATATGGCAATAGCCGCCGTCAGAACGTCTTGGACGTGTTCACATACTCAGACTCATTTGAAGCCGTCAAGACATCATGGCTGAAGCTTTCTGTAGACTTTAGTTGTTCCTGCTTTCATACAAATTGTACTACATATCATAAGCACATACCATAAAACCATACCATACCTTTTTTTGGGGGGTGGGTGGGGCACAAAATGGCTGCCTAGGAAAAGACACATTGGCATGGAACAGCATTAGACAGAGAGACACTGGCCGTCGATGGGGGGTCCGGGGGAGCTGGGTTTCCCCGCGGCATTCGCGCGCTTCCTACCGAGTTTCCCATGACCGTTCATTTAGTAAGGGCTTGGAAACATGACGGCGCATGAGGCCGAGGTACAATACATATGACAAGGCACACAGAGAGCAGACGTTACCGTATGACAACCGCTTTCATCAAGTTTACTCCTTTTTTCTCTTCATCTGCGCTTTGTTGAAGACGGTTTTTCAAAATGACGGGATGGCTGAGAGCTACGCAGCAAGAAAGCTTTTTTTTCCCCTCGCCTCCCACTCCCACCTTTTCTTTTTCCAATTGGTTTTTAAAAGAAACTGTTTTTTTTTTTTCTTCAGATGACTGAATAGGCGAAGTCCTATATTCTTGACCAATCCAGTTGTGGATTTGTGCGTAGAGAATGTGATTTCCTGAGGGAAAAGAAGTAGAGAGATAAATTTCAGGTGGAATATATTTTTTTTTAATATGCATGGATTTTCCTTTGGCTTTCGATGATTAAACATATTGCCCCTCAACACACCTCTAATTGCTTTGGCTTAATTTCTTGATTTCCGTGTCCGTCCCTTTCCCATTCCTTCAATTGCTATTTCTTCATTTTTTATTCCTTCTGTTTCTCTTCCTCCTCCTCTCCTCTATCCTCCAGGTTTTCGTGCTTGGTTCTGGTTTCACGAGCTACGACGGGAAGCGGCGATATTTTCTTTCTCACCTGTAAGACGACGGTGGCCTCGAGTCCAATCACCGGACGACTTTACAACCTGAAGTTTGGAACACCAACCAGGTAGGAACTTCTTGTATTTTCCCTTTCTATTCCTATTTCTATTTCTATTTTTTTCATTGCTTTTATGCATGATGGACGTAAATGTTTTTCATTAAAATAGGCATTCATTCAAAATATAGGATTATTTTTTAAAAACCTTAAATACATTTAGAGTCAAACTAAAATCTAAACAGTTAGGGTTCAATTAACCAGTGAGTGAAGACTTTGGATCTGATTTCATGGCCTTCGATCCATAGACTTAACCGTTAATGGGGAAATGGCAAAAACTGGCCACAGTTCAGTGTCAAAGGGAAAAAATACCTCGATTGTATTAGTTAATTCAGTTACACAAATGAACATAAAATCAACCATTTGGGGAAGAAATGGTCATAAACTGGAGTCCCACAAAATGGGCAGTGCATCAGCCCACCACACTTAAGCCAGACTCTCACACACATTCACACACACAGATGAAACTTCATTTTTCCCCATTACATCTGTGTTCCTTAAAGCCGTCTACGAAACCCACACTGATTCCCTCCTATTTGCCTCACTTTGCCTGATTTCCCATCACTGTCGCCTCAAAACATTCGCCCTCTATCACGGCTTGGAGTGAACACACAAAGCCGAAATATGAAATAAATTGCCGCCTCAGCTTTCTGCAAGACTTGTCAGGATTTGATTGGCTGCTGAACGTGTTGCGCTGAATTCACTCGCTAAACCATTCTGCTCATGGCAGAAAATGATGTCATCAGAAAGGGGCGCGACCTCGTGACACTGGTGCGTGTTCATTGGCTTTTGGATGTTGCCATGGGAAATCGTTGACGGTTGGGATGAAAACTGTCAGCATGGGTTTGCCGTGGAAGCGTTGCTACAAGCGGATACAAGGAGAGCAACCAATAACCAATCAAAATGTTGCCTGCACAGAGGGGTTAACCAATCAGGTTTCATATAGCCAACCTAAACAGTAAATGTGCAAAGTCCATAAACAGATTATGGCGAATGGTTTGATTGTGGTGTTTAAATGAACTCCATTTGATTTCAGCTGACTGGATTGGAAAAACGGGGTCCAGTCAGGGAAATTGTTGTTAACATGGCAAGAGTAGGGAAAAGTGGTAAAATGCCACACAGTCGCCTGACATTTCATTGACCACTCTTGACAGGTTGGCAGCAGATACAGTAAGATACAAGGTCAATCATTTCTAGAAGACGAGGTCAAAAATACCCTTGGTACCTGTGTGTGTGTGTGTGTGTGTGTGTGTGTGTGTGGTAGGGGGGTAGGGGGTATCTTGTGCTGCTGGAATGCTGAGCTTTCAAGGTTCATTTTAATTTGCGGTGTGGGTTTACATCAGCAATTAAAAAGCCAATCACTTACATTTGCTTTGTAAATGAAATATATTTTCAACATTTATAATTGCCATTAAAACACGGTGAGATTGATTGATTGATAACATTGATAACTTTCAGGGAAGTACGTGGAAAATCAACAATTTTGTCCAAATAATAAATTCCTCAACATAAGCAATAGGTAAAATACTACTGAGACCAAGATAGATGTATACTTTTTTTTTTTTTTTTTTTTTAATAAAGCATGAAGAACCAAAATGTGCAGTAAACCCTTAACTATGAGTCCTTCATATGACAAGATATTATTTGGTCAATGTGATAAACTATTAGACGTCTCCCCTGATGATTTTTTTAATATATATGGGTATAATTTGATAAGTTCCTGGTGATTTTTGTTTGATTTTTGTTCTCCAACAAAAGATACAACCTGGACTCACTTAGGTTAAAGTGGCGAGTGCCACACCTTACTAAATCCGATTGACAAAGTGCAAAGGAAGGTTCTACAAAGTCAATAGCAGACAGCAACAGCCCTGCCCAGCGTCCCCCTTATTAATTTTTTGACCATTTTTGGCTCACTGCACCAAGGACACTGGAACTCACAGGTGGACAGCCTGATAAATCCCAAGACATGAAAGGACAAGAGGCAACAGCGGGCGATAACAAGCTAGACTTAAAAACCAACCTTAGATCAAGTGAAAATACGCTTTGTGAGAGAATGTCTGGCCTGGGTTCTTCATGTTGAAAGGGGAAGCTTCTAATAGAGAGCTGATCAGAGCTGGAGGGAATGAAATGAAAAAATAAGTGTGTGGTGTGTGTACATGTGTGTTTGTGTACATCATACTAGTGTGCCTCTGTTTAGCCACAGCTACGTGTCCTTGTGTGTTCTGTGTGTGCATACATATGCACTATTTGTTGTGGATGGCTGCACATGTGTGTGTGTGTTCGGACGCAACTACATGTCCTTGTGCATGTATGTGTGTGTACATGCATGCATCTGTGCACATTGCGCTTCCATACCTGTGTTTGGACGCGACTGCATATTTTTGTGCACGCATGCAAGCTTGTACACACACAGGCCTATGTGTGTGTACAATACTTGTGTTTGCTGATGTATGTATGTGTGCTCCTTGTTGTGTGTGTGTGTGTGTGTGTGTGTCAGAAGCCCCTCTGGTGCTTATTTGCCGTGTCTTGACAGTGCATACAGCTGCATCTCAAGCCAAACTAGGCCAGCAGCAGCTCTGTGGAGATGGAGCGCTGACATTTGGCACCTGCTACACAAACCTCTGAAGATTTTGTTAGCTCAGAAACCCTCTGGTGCGAAGAACCCTCAATGTCCCTGCTATTCTTATCTTGATTTCTTTACTCGCTTCTCTTATTCACCTGTTTCGTTTCTTTACTCCTTCTTTTTGTCCCACCTCGATGAAATCTAGATCTCCTGTGTTTGCTCACCCATCATATGCAATATCTCAAACACAGCTGAGCGAATTGTGGCCAAACTTGTGTGTTTTCATAATTTATACTGATTAGCCCAAAGGGGGTGATACAATTTCAGGTAAAACAAGGTGAACAAGACAAAACAAGGTTACGGATTGGCCCAGAGGGGGCCTGCATCATTTCATGGGGCACAATGTGTTTACCGTTGCCTTGTTAAATTCAACATTTATTCGGCCGCTTTCTGTTCGACCTTTCTGAGAGGTAGCCCAGCCGTTTTTTGGATACTTTGTACCAAAGGAAACCAAACAGACGGTAAAGGCAAAACATCAGAGTCCAGCTGAAGTCCAGAGACACTTTTGGATTTTACCCTTTAAGATGCACTGTGTAAGATTCATGCCGTCGTAAAGATGAACGATGAATCTAAATCAAAGACAAAAAAACAGCCATCATTGTCGCCAAAACACTAGATGATCACCATAATTGGAGCTGATTGGCGATATTATATACATATATTTTCAGGACACAATACAGAAGACGACATAAGCTACACAAAATCTCATATACACAAAGTCCTCAGTTCAGAATTGTCAATGAATCAGAGAGCTAAACTTAGCAACAAACAAACCAACTGGGTTTTGCCTTTATCAGGCTCAGCCCTGCACAGCTCCACACGGCCTTGTTGAGGGATAGTTAGCTAGCTTCCCAGAAAACAATAGTCCAGATAACCAAGGTTAATGTATTAATAGTACCATCAATAACAATTATTGCGCTTCCCTGTCTAGGAGAAAAATGTCCAACTTGCCGTCAGTTTTCATTTCTTTGGTCTGTCTCAGATTCCTCTTTATTTCAATTGCGTTTTCTGTTTTTGACCTTGCTCTATCAAAGGTAATTTTGGAGGCATACCAGGGTTTTTCTGGTTTTACGACTGCTTTTTGGTTTTAATACCGCTCCACCACCATATTTTGCACTATGCATTGTGGGAGGCGGAGCCTGGACAGCTATAAGGGGTGGGAGGGGTTCCAGGTAAAGGTGAGGAGCTTTGTTATGAGGTGAATACAGGAGACGACAACAAACCAAATGGGGAATGAATAGGTTAGAAATTCATCTTCATCTTTTGACCACCTGAGAAGAATGTAGGCTAGATTAGACATACATAGATGGCCTTTAAGTTTTGACTTGTCACTTCCTGTGTGGTAAAGATTTCCCACCATGATGGGTAAAAGGGTTGAATCTACAGCGTTTCACTTCGGGGGATGGGACGCTCTTCACTACTGCAGCCCCCTGTTTGTAATTTAGGCTGATAAGACAGCTGGATTTTTACATAAAGAAACACTTGCCTAGTGCAACTTTAAAGTGATGCTTTTTGATTCTCAAACTAGGACAAACCCGAGGCTTTGGAGATGCAGGGGTCACATTTGACATTCACAGCAAATCTCCATAGAGTTCCTCTCCTGAATTCTATTCTTATCTTTGTTTCTTTATGTTTGTTTCCCTCTAATTCTTTTTTTCCGTCTCGATATCCTCTAAAGAATTCAACTCTTCAAACTTTTGTGTGAAGAACTCCATGTCCATATTATTCTTACCTTTCTTTTTATCCACCTGAAATATCATCTCATCGCCTGTTTCTTTCTTTGTAGCTTTTCTTGTTTGCTCGACGTCTGTCTGTCTGTCTGTCTGTCGAACGCATCTGCAGCAAAATCTCTTTAGAGTTCCTCTTTGCTGGCTTTCCATTCATGTATAGTTATGTGAATTATTACGATTCAATTTAGAAAAGCTGAATGAAAACGGACAAAGTTGCGATAAAACATCCTCAATATTGCAGAAAAAATTGTAGCACTCCCTTGAGGCGGTAAAATTGTTGTCGATTTAAGAAATGATGCGATACATAGTCTTGGAAATGCATCATTTGTCGAACGACATAATGGCAGAGCAGTGCGATAAACTTTTTTCAGTCTTGTTGCAAAAGAGTTTGGAAAGTGGTCGTGACAATATCTGTCCACTCAGACCTCCATAAATAAATGTTTTTATTTCTAACATAACGTAAAAATCTCCATTGTGGTACATTTGAACATCACTAAGTGAATTTCTTCTTCTTCAGACACAAAAGAACAACGACAACTTGCCCAATGCTGATCAATCAATTCTTGAAAGACTTACCTTTTTTTGGTGTGTTATTTTTGTATTTTTTCTTTTTTTACAACATTCAGGAAACCGGTATTTGCTCCATGTCAACTGCTGTATACACCAATAATTGGGCAATTTATGTTTTGCACCATTAAAAAAAAAAAACTCCTCTGAAAGTGTGAGGCATTCTGGTGGCTCAGTTGGCTGAGGCGCCCGCCGTGTTACTGCAACGTCCCAGGTTCGAAGCTGGCTTGGGCCCCTTGACCTGCAAAGTCTTTCCTGTCCATCTCTACTCAGCAAAATTCACTTAACCAATGGATGGAAACAACACTCTTCTTTCTTTGTTTGTTTGTGTCTATTTCTTTCTTTAGGGTGTGACAGTATGCTTATCCATTGTATATGGAGTGTGTGTGTGTATATTCCCCCACAAAACACTGTCTACTTGTGCGTGTGTGTGTGTGTGTGTGTGTGTGTGTGTGTGTGTGTGTGTATGAGAGAGAGAGAGAGACAGAATTCCTTGGTTTTCATTTTTAATTAGGTTTTCCATGTATTGAATGGCGTTGGTAGCAGCTTGGCCTTATTATGCAGCAAACAGGCGTGCCTTACCCGCAGAATGAGAGAGGGGAGAGGGAGTAGTAGTTGGTGATGGTTTTTGGGACGTTCACACCGAAACACACACACACACACACAGACACACAGAGCTAGGTAGTGTGCGTGGTGTGATAACTTCATCTCAGCGTGGGGGCGGGTTGCGGGAGAGCGAGGCGCCCGGGGAGAAAGGGATTATGGGTAGGGCGCAAGGCGTGGCGTCCAGACCACCTGCTGAGACAGTGGATGCTTGACCCAGAGAGAGGGGGAGAGAGAGATGCACACACAAACAGATAGCTTTACCCTCGCTCAAACACACACACACACACACACTAATGTACGCATTCTCTTTCAGACACACACACACACATTATCAAACACACAAGCTAGTGCACGTGCACACACACACAGATGCTCACATAATCACACACACAGAAGCAGATGCATAGCTTGACTGTTTCAGAAACACGCACACACACATTATTGCTCTCTGAAAAGCACATGCAAACTGTACACCCTCTCTCTCTCTCTCTCTCTCTCTCTGAAGAGAGCGCTCCCTCGACACTTTCAAGGCAAAGTATTACTCGACAGGCGTCATTCTCCTTCCGCCTCTCCATCCTCTCTCCTTTTCCCTCTTATGGCCTTTTGTCCAACTGCAAGGCAATCCATTTGACTATCCGTTTCCATGGCAAATGACAGACACAAAGAGCATGAGCTGTGCGATTATAGATCTGTCTGTCTCTCACACACACACACACACACACACACACACACACACAGTCAGCATTACACTATTTCGCACTATGACCTTTTGCAACAGAGGGAGTGTGAAAGAAGAAGAAAAGGCGAAAGTTGGAAAAAGAGCAAAAGAACAGCAATTAAAAGATAATTATCTGCTGGAAAAGGGCCACATCTTTCATAAGGTCTGTATTACTATGAAAGAGGGCAGAGAAAAAGAGAGAGAGAGAGAGTGAGAGGGAACCCTGTAGTGTAAATGTCAAAGCCTTGCATTGAACTTCTGCCACTTTCTGATAGTCCTGCTGCTACAGAGGATTACATTAACCCTTGCTCAACTTTTTTGAGCAAGGTTTTTTTTTTTACAGTGTGACTTCTCCTCTAGGCAAGATTTTTGGATATAAAGACACCTGTATAATCTCTCAATCACAAAGTGGAGCTGCAAGTGAGAAGCGTGAGATGCCACAGATTTGCCCCATTTGCCCCGTATTCATTTCTGGTGTCGGTATGGTCACTGGTAGGGTTGGGTGTCGTTTTCGATACAGAAACAGATACCTTTAATTCGATAAGATACCTTCATGATACTTTTTTTGATACTTTATATGAATAAAAGCCATTGCAAAAATGACACAATAAGCAGAATATAAGAAAATATAGGGCAATTTCAATCATATCATTAAATGACAGAATTCCCAAAATTGTCTTTTATGAAATGCCAGGACATCAGTTTGAACTTGAAGCGATCACACACAAACGTTAGCAGTTGGCAGGCAGCTAGTTGTTGAAGAGGTATGTTCTCATTTGAAGATAGAAGACTGAGCATCAGACTCTCAGTCTCAGGGTCATGGGTTCGAGCCGCACAGTGTCAAGTACCTTTGTAACTCGCTTTGGATAAAAGCGTCTGCTAAATGACTGTAATGTAATGTAATAGAAAGTTCCTACTTCCCAGTAGTCATGAACGCACCCTGAATTACTTTGGCTCGCAACTCTTGATTTACAGGGATTTACAGCTGACGGCTGAAGAAAATCAGTTGGACTACTGCAGCGGGTAATGTCAACGCCAAAACCTAACTGTGAATTTAGCCACCGTTAGCCAAAAGTAGGCTAGCGTCGTCGCCAAGTCGCCTGAATACAACAATGCTGGTAGTGATTGGCTGACTGCGAAAAAAACATTCACATCAACAAGTACCAAAGACTTCCTTCGAAACACAATTTGCCATTTCTTGTGAAGGGGTTGGTGTTGGGTATCAAAATATGTTTCGAAGGCAGTCTTTTATTTCACTCTCAAGTTTCAAAGTCTCAAGAGACTGCCTAAATGTAGCCAACGTTTAAAAACAATGTGGTTACAGTTCCGGGGGAAACATTGAACCCCGTTTTTGGTATGCAAATTGGCACATTTAAAGATTTTGAATATCTGCACAAAGTTTCGGCTAATTTAAAAAAAAAAATGTATTTACTTCAAAAGCACACAGGTGTCAATCTGAAATCAGATTTATTTGTTTTCAATTCCAGAAAAAAAAGCTTATTTTTTTTACAGGGTTCCATCTGACAAGACTAATGTGAGTCTCTCCTCCTCACCTCTTCTCTTCAATCACGCCAAAACCAAAAGTCACACACCAAGGGAAGTGTTGAGGTGAATTGCTTGCTGATAAGTGCTTTCATTATAATGCCTACTGCAGGGAAATTAGAATGATTTGTGAAAATTGCAGCCCCCGTCATTTTTTAAGTGTTGAGAGCACTTTTATGAGGCAAAAGTGCAGGGATTGGTCCAAATTGCAAGCCCTCACAATATTTTTGAAAGAACTTTTAATTCTGTCCCTCAAAAAAAACAAAGAAAAAAAGAGGACCGCAAGACCATGATTTCTTCATCCCCTCATCTTACACTGGAAACCTTTTGAGTAAAGCGACACGGGCAGTATTGCTTCATTTCAGAAGCAACAAATGAGGCCAATTAATGTTGATCACAAAGAATGTTAATGGGAAATCTCCCGATTGATACCAAAATTGCCTGAAAGGTTTTGAATTTCTGGTCACATTTGTTCATTTATGTTCCTCCGCCTTACGAAATAACTATTTTTTTTAATTCAAAATATTCACCATAAATTACTTAAAAAGCCCAGTCTCCAATATTACTTGCTTTTTCAATACTTTTTATTTTGTAATAACACAAATAAAATAAATAAAATAAAAGCCACCACGTCATAAGTAAATGGCTGGAGATTTTCTCGTCTTGATGGCTAGGAAAGGTCTTTCAAAACAGCATTGAGACCATCTGATATGAACACCGAAATCCATTGAAACAGCACAATGTGACACCAGAACTTTCCATTAAAAGCAATTGAAGCCCCTCTCACTGGAGTTGGACACATGGGAGAGCAGGGTAGAACCCGACAACTAAAGTTTGATTCATCCGTTTGGCAAGCAGAAATAAACATCTCATAGACTGAGAATGGGACCACCTTTGGACTGACAAGCGAACATATTTGGACCGGTGGGAAATCCATCGGCAGTGCTGGTCCCATTGTTGCCAGAATTCCACCTTTTGACAAAGGACAGATGAATTATCTAGACCCTGCAAATCCATACTGTATGTACTGTGTGCCAGTGGAAACACCGGTTGCTGCAGAGCCTTTTCAAGCTTTTCAAAATACAAATCGCGGAAAACAAATGGGATGAAATGTCAACTATTTATATTTCACAAACCTTCTCCCTCACACTGTGTTGAAGGGATTACTGTTTTTAAATATCTTCGTTTCCCATATTCTTGTCGGGGAAATAATGTTACATTAATGTCATGTTTAAAACTGTCATTACTTGAGCCATCCGCTGCCAAACAGCCTATCGCTTGATCTTCATCCCTCCCCGCTCCCTTTTACGCTTTCTCTCTCCTTTAACTTTTAAATTTCATTTAAGTTTCTTTACTTTATAGATATGAGTCGAACCTTTTACACTATTATTATTTGAGCCATCCGCAGCCAAATGTACCATCAGGAATGCATCATTTTCTTTTATTTTAAAGATGCCATCTGCCGTTAAGTCAAAGTGGAGGTCTAAAATAATCTGCATCTGAATGGAAATTGCCATAGAGCCAATGCAAATAGATGGTGCTGTGCCGCAGAAGCCTTATAGAATCTGTCTGATAGTTTGTATTGGCTGGAAAAGGTCAGAGACTAGAGGGAAAGGAAGGCACCGGCTTCTTTCTCTCTGTCAAGGTTTCTCGTTCTCTGTGCGATCACACCCCGAGAAGTCATTTTTCGTTCTTTATTTCTGTCCCATCGTTCTCTGCCCCTCTCTTTCAAACACTTTGTTTAATCAAAGAACTGGTCCCAAAAGCGGCCCTAATATTATGACTAATCCAATAGCTATGGAAATGGCGTCAGTGTGTTGGAGACATGACCTTTTCTGAAGCACCCCAAGGACCCTCCAATCACAATACAGTCTGGTCTGTCAATCTAAATGGTCCCTTCTCTGTGTGCGTTACGCCAAAATACCTCCACCACCTACCTGATCACAAAAGTGCACATGCACACTAATGCATATATGTGCACTTGCAGGCACATGCACACACACACACACACAGAGGCAAATACATGGGACACTTGCAGGTAGCACATATACATTGTCAATCACACTCATATACTATACACATACATTCCCAGGCAGATCAGTGTGCAATTACCACACACACACACACACACACACGTCATTCCCTTAAAGCAAATATGGAAATACCAGACAGATGTGGTGACCATCCAGTTTTAAATAAATCCGATAGTGAAACCTGCAAATCCCAAAGCAACCTATTGAAAGTTCTGTAGCTGCATGCTGTACCTAACCTAGAAACCCAGCTGGAAGAAGTACTGGAGGCTCTGAGGAGGCCACATACGTTGTGGAAACATCAGCCTGGTTTTATCCCCATAGCCTCATCCTCTGCTGACAGGAGCGCTCCTATCTCTACTGTGATAATGATATATCCAGTCACAATAACGGCCTTTAATTAAGGATCAGAGTTTTAGTGTCCCATGAGGGTCTAACTGCTGTTTCAGAGGCTTTTCCACCCTGATAAGAATACAATTGTGGGGGGAAACACAGAATACTTTTCATTTTTCGCCATGAAACATGCCAAATTTAAAGATTGGCATAAAATATCATCTTCTTTCGGCATCATTAACCCTTCCCACTAACCAATTTTACGTTGATCAGCTGTGAAGTGAAAGTTAGATATAAAGTTAGGTGGGGTATATCACAAAAAGCAGTATCTTGTGCATATGGTGGTGCATAGTTACAGCTGTTTAATGATTGTTTAAATATGTAATCATTTATTTACTACTTGGTCTAAAGCCAGGCAGTACACAGACAAAAAGATTCTGTTCTGAGAGCTCACAGCTCAACAGTGGTTGCTGGTGTTCAACATCCACCCCCTTCGACACTTGCTCTCAACACCAAATACAACTAAAAACTCTGCACTCTACCCCTATACATATGCTTAAGCTTATCCCTTAAGAACGGTGAACAGTGTATCCCAGCTCAGTCCGGCTACCATGTCTAAACTATATGTACTATCTATCTGTATCTATACATATGTTATGTAACTTAGGCTAACAAGCCAACATATCAATATTCTAAAGAATCAATATACAAGCAAACATGCTACTACCACACACAGCAATAGAGCAACCTACCTCTACCTGCAAACAATGTCAGCTAGCATGCTACAGACAACCAAAAGCTAAAAACATATCAACCAAGCGCTCTGTCAAATAGCACAGCATAAGAACAGAGGCCTGTACTACGAAGCAAGTTCAGCATACCCAGGATATCTTTTCGTTAGCTGGCTTCACTAAGCCTAACAACCGCAATCACGGATAAGCGGTGTCACGAAGGTGGTTATCAACTCGATAAGTCAACCCAGGTTTTCCCAATCTGGCTATGAGCGTGTTGAGTCCATTAAATTAATGTGTTGCTTAGATGTATTCTTATGGCCTGTAAGACAATTTTAGCCTTATTCTTTCAGCTGCAACCCGGCAGTGTTAAACGCTCTTGGGAGCAAATAAAGAACAAATATGAAAACATAATTCAAACCGGTAAGTAGACTTACTTGCAAATCTTATGAGGTCAACAAGTACAAGGCTTTAGTGCTTTAATCAAGAAGCTGACAAAGATAAGCCATTCCCTCCGCTGATAATCTATATCTTTCATATAGATATTGGTCAGGGAAAGCCAAAGGGTTTTGTCGGTCTCTAAAAACTCTTGCCTTCCTACCCTCTCACTAGTCGCGCACCTAGGTCCATGAGATCTTCTAGGAATGGTGACACCATTTTCCAAGAGAATTGATTGGTCAGTAGGCGGTGCTTTTATACGTGTTGATCTGTTATCTCGAACATAACCTGCTCCGGAGCAGGTTAGGTGTGCAGCATAAGTTACCATGGCGATATACCCCGGTAAAAAGTGAACCACCGTCGTGACACTGAAAACCCAGGGTTAAACCTGAAGTTACCTCGCTAACCCCAAATCCTGCTTCGTAGTACAGGCCTCTGGTCAATACCCAGCAAACATAACCATGCTATTAGCAAACAATGGCAGCTAACATGCTACAAACAAACAACAGCTAACAAGCCAACATTTCTAGCTGCTAAGAAATCGATCCACATGTACAACATGTACTTCTAAGAAAAAAGCACCTACATGCTTCAGTCAAGTAAATGGTTCAGGTCCTATAACATTCAAGAGTACCCACATTAGCTGCTCTGTGCCCCCAGTCAGTGTGATTCCTTTTCTGCCAGATCCTCTGACTGGCAACCATTGCTGCTTTGGACATGTCCTTCACTGCCTGCTTTAAACTCCTGCCCACAAATGCAGAATTGACCCAGTAGTCTTAAAGTGGATTTGGCTACATAATCTTGGCATCCAACCTCCACAGGGCATAGCTTTAGTTTCCAACCGCGTCACTCCACCTCTGCTACCAACTCAGTATACCTAAGATTTTCCTTTCATATGCCTCAACTACTACTTCCCATGGCTACACCACGACACCATGTCTGCCCTTAGGTTAGTGCTTTGTAATTAATAGTGTTGCCACTTGCCGTCTTTTCTCGTTCTGTTCTTGTAGTCTGAAAATCATACTTCTAACGCATAGCAACTAAAATGGATTGGTCCTTTTTTATTAACTATTCTTGGCTGTTGGCTGGCAATCATGAATCAAAAGGGTGAGAAAAGAAAACGCCACAGCACCAGCAGTGAATGCATACTCCAGGAGATGACTAATTTCAGAGTTTGACAGCCAATGAAGTCACACTAGTGTCCTGTAAAATTCAAATCTGGTGCCAAAGTGAAATATTTCTTTAAATTATGGGTGGAGACCCCAAAAGTGGGTCACGGGCCCTGTTTTGGTGGGTTCCACAATAGCGAGAGAACATCCTAATGAGCTTGAGTCCACGGGAGAAGCTAAATTTATTCCATTTCTGTCCCAGGCTGAGAAAGTTTAAAGAGCCGCCACAGTGGGGGATTTTAGAGCAGCCCCCTCCTGCGAATCTTCAAATACTGCAACTGTCAAATGGCTTGGCTTGGGATTCAGTATATCACATAGAGGATAGCCCTCTATTCAATTTAAATATTCAAGGCTGTTCTCGCTATCCTCATTATTGTAGGCCTTAAACTATGGGTTAGGACCAAAGTCACGAGCCTGTCTCTGGTGGGTCCAAACAACACTAGTATGTTTTAATGATCCTGCCTCTCAGGGTGACACACTACGTTTACTCAGTTTGAGTCCCAACAGCACCAGAGTACTAGTATGTTTTAATAGCCCTAGTATTGTGTGGTGACTTTATGGGAATTGAATTACCCTCAACTTCTTGTGAATCGTACTCACACAGAATAATGAAAGTCCCCTGAAAACAATGGCGATACAAATTGTATCGGGACAAAATGTTAAGCAAACGCTTGCATCAAAAAGATAGATTCCACTACTGCCTTCGTTTTTCATGACAGGAGGAAAATTGTGCACCTAGACGAAAAAGAAAAAAAAATCCCATGCCAGAAACAAATTTCGCACAGCCTCTGCCATCACCACAATATGGCAATTTGTGCTGGAATTTTTACTTTTTAAATTACAAACATGGATTAAAATCTCCATAATTATTACAAATCGCTGGAGGTTCCCAGGTACTATTAGTCCTGGGGCAAAAGGGCTAATGAGAGACTACATTTACTCTGTTTGGGTCGCTACATGACCAGAGTACTAGTATGTTTTAATGATGCTGCGCCCATCTCGATATCTGTCCCAGGCTGTAAACGTTTAAGAACAGGCAGAGGTAAATTGGAGGGCGTGTTAAGTTCATGTGAATGGCCCTGACCTCTTTCTTTGGGCTTGTTTGCGTAGGCGCTGAGCGCCGAGTGTGATTTCTCCAAGGGTGGCTTATATTACATTAACCATGGCATTATACATCCTCGTATCACTTGACTTCCCAGAGGTACTAAAAATGTGCGTGTGTGTGTATGTGCGTGTTCACTTCCTCCTGCTAATTGTAGAGTAGGAAATACATGCTGTTGAGATGTTAAGACTTCACATAAGCATAAGTCTGTCTATAAGAGGTTTTAAGAGGTTATTTAAAAGATTGTACTGTTTCTGCTAATGTTCAAATCCAATGAAAAAAACAAGAGATGAGGTGACAACCTTTCTGGGAAACGTAATATTTTATGTATTCAGCCAGCGCTCACATCTAATAAATGCAACAGTAGAAAAGGTCTGAACTATAATCCCAAATAGCCTAGTTTTAGGGCAAGAGACCACAATACAGCTCTGAGGCCAACTATTCTATCTCCACATTTCACTTGTTTGTACTGTAATCGACAACATATACTGACAGAATGGTGGTGTGGTTTTCTCATTCCCGTGGATAAGTGGTCAAATATGAGATGACGTGATGTCACGTCAAGTTATCTTCAGCACAGCTACAATGGAGTTGGATAGACAATATTTCCAGCTCTATAAAATATCAATCTTTGGTGCTCATCGCTCATCACTGTGGTGTTTCTGCACTTCCCTTCCCAGAGATCACCTGTCAATCAAACAGTGTGTCCAGCGCTGTGGCGTCTTTCTCCTTGGATTTTCTGTTGATGGAGTTTGAGTTTCTGTAGGTGGCGCTCTTTTCTTTGTCTGTTCAGCCACGGTGGCTATCGCTGCTCATGCTAACTACTGCTTCTTCTTCGTCTTCTGTGCCCCAGATAATGATAATGATACGTTCAGGAGAGAATTAAACCCAAGCACTGAAGGCCTCATGAAAAACCACTGCTTGTCGTAGTTGTTGTAAAATTGTGGAACTGTACATCAGCATTGCCTTAAAGGTTTAATCAGATATACTGTAAGCCTTTTGAAGTGGTTTCTGGTTTATATGTTGGCCTGGGGCTCTGATGTCTAGTTTCTATCATGATTGGAAGAAAGCGGCTTCAATTGCCTGGAACCATTGGGAAAATGTTCAATGAGGAAGTTACTGAGAAACTCCAGGTTGCCATTGAGCAAAGCACCCAACCACTCTAGCAGAGACATATATTTGCCAACTGAAAGTGCATTGGGCAGCTCCCATGTTTGAATGTACTCTATACATGTTCAGTGTCCAAAAATGAACTTTTTGGCTCATCTGCCAAGGGCTGATAAACTAAAAGAGGTAAACTCAGAGAGAGTGTACGGTGGCCAGAAGGGACAAAGTTTGAAATCAGGAAAAGAACAAAGACTGTACATAACTGAGGCGTTCAAATGTTATTATCTCAAAAAGTGACCGGGCGGCGTGGCAAGCGAGCCGTATCGGTTTATCCACCAAAGATAAACTTTTTACAGCCATTTGGAGATTGTGCGGATGGCGATTTCAGACCCTGCACATGTGTATCTAACACTCTGTCCTCCTGCAAAACTCCCCCCCAGGATGTTGTTGTTCGTCAACTTACAGATTCAAAATTGGGGCAAAGTCTCTCCATGAATACAAACTAGCCGGTCTGCACAATAAACATGATAGCAGAACTGCAAGTTACAGCTTTAAAATAAGTTTTCGCTTTTCATTAGTGCAGAACAGTCGAAATGATGTACCTTTGCGGAGCTGTCGAGATATCGATGTAAAATTGCAGCTTTGTGTTGCTTTCCAGCACAGTGCACATATTATGATTATTGAATGCATTTCAAACTGTGTGTAATGATTTTAAAAGTAGCTCTTTGTCCCCCGCTTTAGACTTCTTCCAGAATACTGCAGCGTCAGTGTCTACATTGACGTTATGATTACAAAATGCGTTTCAAACTGCCATGTCAGTGACTTAAAAAGTGATTTCCTTGCCTCTGTTTGGGCAGAGCCGGAGACATTTCTTTCTGTAATAACACAGAGTTTTATAGATATTGATGTAGTATTGCTGTGTGTGAGGAAACAGTATAACTGCCATAATGATGACAGAAACCAGTGCACCTGACAACATAAAGGTGGTGATAGAGGAGACAAACTGCCTTGGAGAACAATAAGCTGCACGCGTGTGTGCGCATATGTGTGCATTCAGGCATTTTGTGTACGTGTGTGTGTGTGTGTGTGTGCGTAAATGGTTTTATCTTATGGCCTCTCATCCCTTTTATTTTCCGTGTAAAAGCGCCCAGTCAGCAGGACTTAGTGTGGATCTCCCAGCTCGTGCAGGTTTTTCTCTCTCCCAACACACGCACTCTGCCCCCGAAAGGCAAAACCTTACTGCTGGATATCGGCCATATTTCATGTAAATGATGTTAAGCTCCATTTATTTTTTTATTTATTTATATTTCTTTTTGGTTTGATGTTTGTCCCCTTTCCATGCCTCTACCCCCCAAAAAAACAGAAAATTCTCATTGTGTCTGCTCGGTGCTGTTCTGTGGCCGAGCGATTCTGCTTTTGTTGTAATGTCCAAATCTTTATTTTACAGTCGCTCTCTGCCTCCAAAAGGCAAAGTGCTGCTGCCAGGTATTTGGGGATAATTCATGTAAATCGGGAGGGTTTAGAGTTTGAGGCTACGTTATTAAAAAAAAAGTAAAATTAAACAAGCTTGATCAAAATAGAGAAAATACTCAGGCGCTTGCGTTGCTGATTTACGTGTTTTCTTTATTTTTTTTTCTTTTATTTTGTTGTAGCAGGTAAAAACCTCACATTCTCCAACAGTCAACTTTGCAGGAACACCATTACATTTGCATTACTTTTCCAATAGTTTGAGTAGTTTGTCTACTTTTTATGAATGACAGATTGCCGTTTAAAAACTATGAGCTCATCCAGAAGTGCTATTAATAATCTACCTGTGTGAAACTCCTCTTCTCCAAAGAATTGATTCGCTCTCCAATACACGGCACCATAACCCTAACCACCGCAAACTGATACCTTTCACACCGATCGATAAGGCTTTATACCTCTGCTGCTAATCGATAGGAGATTTATTACATAAAGAATGAGATAGCCTCACACAACCCCCACATCTCTCTCTCTCCATCACCACCAGTAGATGTGCTTCCAGATTCTTGCTTCTACAACAGACAAAGATTTAAAGTTCAAAACCAAGGACTAGTCCGGACAAATGTTCAAGTTTAGCAAGGTCCCAGTCCACAGCACATGATGAGTTTATCTGTACATAGCCAGGCCCTTGGATTTTTAAGGTGGAAGCAAAGAGTTAGAGTCCAGGGTACTGACTGAGATGTACTGACACGTCTATGACTCCTTAACCGAATGTGTTGGTGTAGAGTCATGCACGGGACTGTGAATCTACTGCCCAATCTCACTGACCAACTGGGCTGCGGCGCTCCCTTTTTTTTGGACTCCCCTCACCTCGGGCAAGCAGGCGACCTTCATTTCATGCCCTGATTACAACACATTAAAACATCTAGAGGGAATCTCTGCGGTGCATTAAGTAAGATTTTGCCCATTTTTGGCATGGGGTTGATAGGGTTGCTGATTAATACCAATGACTCGATGATTACTTGGTCAGGTGAGATTTCTGGCTTAGAAAACAAAGAGTTCGGTCCAGAAAGTGACTTTTCAAAGAAAGTGTAAATCGCGACCTTCTGGATGCCTATAGGATGCCATAGGATGATTGACATTGAGGCTTTGTACACTACTATCACACATCAACAAGGCTTAGATACATTGAATTCCAGGCATGCATCGAGACCCTCAGAAAGCTTTGTCTGGAATCTGAAAGGTAACTTTAAAAAAAAGAAATAATACATTTTTTAAATAATGACCTTCATCAGCAGATTCATACAAAAGAGATGAGAATAAAAATGACTCCAAGCTTTGCAAACCTCTTTTGTGGGCAGACAAGAGGAACTGGGTAGTGTCTTCCAAAAACGCAACGCTTGCTTCCATTGGACGACAAATCGCAGTTGAGCGGGTTAGTCATTTGTGGAAAACCATAACAGGAAACCTCAGCAATGGAGGACAAATTGCAGCGCCTGAAAGACATTGTGGTGGATTAAATCTTAATGTAAATGCTCTTCAAAATCCGTCCGTCGGTGTGCACATTCTGTCAGTGAGAGCTGTTTTCATTGGACTGAAAATGCAGTCGTCAAACAATGGAAAAGGACAGTTCCTCCTGTAAGCAATGGAATAAAACTAGGTGGATTAGATTGCTATTGGATCGCCATCTGTGAACCTTTTTTTTAAACCCAAAAATTACGGTTTCCCCAAGAAATGGTCTAACCCTGCTTCTTGTTAGCCCAAAATTCACAGTCGCAAACCAGCTGCCAGTGTGACAGCACACCCCCTTTCTCTCATCTTTGCTCCCTCGCAATTCGATTGACTAATAAGAAAGGCTTTTTCAATTCACTTTACAAACGTGCCTGTAGAGACCCGGTTTTGGTGTTGTCGGTATTAATTACCTCTCAAGTACATGGCACCAGCACTAGCCACAGCAAACGGATACCTTTCATATCCACCAGTACCTGATATGTACACCTGAGCCGAAATCAATGCAGGCTATACAATATAAATAGCTGTATTCAAGGCATGCCTCACAGCACGGTACCTTTCACATGATCAATATTGCTACATCAATTTTCAGAACTATGAACATCAAAAGAGGTACACATGAGACACAACAACATGTATAGTTGGTATGCTGCATACTCGAGCAAACCTATTGGTAATGCACTTTTAGATCCATTACATCCATGTAGTGGTGTGCAGCTACAAAGTTTTCAACAGGCAAGTCATGTATTTTTCCCTGCTTTGGTCTTGCCTTTCATAACCCTGCAACCTTTAATGAGTTAACAAAGCTAGCACCAAAAAAATACATGAATTGATTTCAGAGTTTACCGTCGACCTCAACGATAGCTGCAACCGTTCTCCAAGTGTTTGAGGTGTTTATTCCTGTTGGCTTTCAAACAAAAGTTGTCGAGAACTGGAAAGCTTTGAATGGCTGCAATCAACTTGTCATCTACGTGCCAGGAAGAACTATTGTTCATGAAACAAAATCACATCGGTAGGGAAACAAAGAAAGGGCGAAAATCTGATTGGCTGTTGAAGGCCAACGACCAGGAAAATGTTCCGCCACTGCCAGCTTGTTGACCATCCACACGTTGGCTGAGTTTCCCATGTTACTCGGCTTTATAGGAAATGACTGGACGTCCAGGGACTTGTCAATCTTGTGGAAGCTCAGAAAATGCAACTGTCAACGTGCATTGTCCTTATGTGCAAAAACGTCTTGTAAAAATACTGACAAAAACGTACACTTTAATGTCAACGAAATGCATCGGGGTCAAATGGGACACTCACGCTGACAGGGGTCTCACCATGTGAAGGAATGAGCTGGAAACACCAGTGGTTGAGATGGGCAGCTACACTGCTACAGTGTTCAGTGTGAAAGATGCATACCCTGGATATGACTATTTCAGAGAGCTTTTATGAAGGGGGTGGCAAGGCATAACACACACACACACACGCACACACGCACACACACACACACACACACACACACACAATGAGTAACTAGAGCCTATCTACTTTAGTTAGACTTTTCACATGAACCTTTTTTAAGTCACATATCTAATGTGCAGCTAAATAACACTAATAACTAACAACACACCCTGACAACTGTGTGTGTGTGTGTAAATGCCATGTTCTGTAAGCATTTGTTTGGATGGGTCTGGATGCCTGGCTGAAAGAAAGAAGTACTCTTTGTCCTCTGTGTCTGAAAAAGACACACACACACACACAGCTAAGAAAACACATTTAAACCCCCCCTTAAGGCAAGTCCAGTCAAGTTCATCTGGCACTTAATGCCTAGCCATTAGTAAGCTGATCTGTGAATGGGGATATATGGTCGGAGTGTGTGTGTGTACATGGGAAACAGCCCGACATAGGGACTTCCCCAGGCAGTTTCAGATGTATTTTCATAGCTGTGTGTGTGTGTGTCCATTTGCCTGTCTGCAGAACATTCCTTCAAGCCACCTAACCACTTAAACCTAACACTATACACTTAAAACCCCTCTGTGTGTGTGTGTGTGTGTGTGTGTGTGTTTGTTTGTGTGTGCGCCTTCATTTTAGTGACATATGGGGTGTGCTGAACTGTCACCCTATAGGGTTTCTACCAAAGAAAGAAAGAAAAAGAAAGACAGAATAAGATCTATCTATCTATCATGCTGTGTTTAGACTTGTGAATATAAATTGTTTCCTCCTTCGTAAATGGAGTCTTCAGGACACGCATGTTGATGGAAACTCCTCATTTAGCTAGACGCACACACACACACACACACTCTGCTGGACATTGGGCACTGACGGGTTATGAGTTAAGGTTAGGGTAAGGCTTTTAGTGGTTAGGGGTTATGGAAGGTATATCAGTCAATGTCCTTCAGAATGTTTTTTGGGAAACAAAACGCGCGTGTGTGCGGTTGCAGAAGTGATGGAAGAGAACGAGAGAGAGATAAAAAGATGTGTGAGGAGTGTCCAAGTCGATTTCCTGTGTTTACACTGTAAGGAAGATGCACATGCTTGCGCAAGCACACACACACACACACGCACATGCACACTTTTTTCCATTTCCTCCTCCCCAGGCACCTCATGTAGAAAACTTTGCCAAAATTGGCCTTTTACAGTTAACCTGGAGAATTTTTGGTGTCCCATGATGGTCTAAATGCTGTTTCAGAGGCTTTTCCACTCTCATAAGAATAAAATTTGGCACAACTAAGGTCAAATTTAATATTAGACAGATACATGCATATAGATACTTTTTTCAGATTTCAGAAGTTTTTTTTAGATTGTCCCATTGGTCAACTTGACTGTCAAGTGATGAGATATATGGTAGCATTAGCATGGAGCCTATATCACTGGAGCCTACTATCGCGCAACATAGTGTATGCTAAAGTGTTAGCATGGAGCTTACTATCACTTAACATAGTGTATGCTAAAGGGTATAGGAATGTTATCATAATACGCTAGGATATAAAAATTCCATAAACTACAATAAGGTCACTTTATTCACTTCACTATTCAGTACCATGGCAATATTATAGGACTATTATATTGACACCATATGAGATAAAAATAGTATAATGTACAATAAGGTCACTACAGACACACTATTAGACCTTGAATGTTATAAGATTATTATATAGTATATATATAGTGTGTGTATATATATATATAGTGATTTTTCATTATATTTCATAAGGTTCCAATGTCATCCTGCATGCAGCATAAGTTAAAAGATAACTTTAAATATGAGTAAAAAATAGCGTTATAGATATCAGCATCGGCCTTATAAATCCACTTAGGTCCAGCCCTGGCAGCCAATCTGCTGAGGGCAAGAGCACAATATTATAGGCTGTGGAACAAAAATAAACTTATATAAAATAAAAACAAAACAAAAATAAAAATATAACAGAAAAATGAAATGTTGTAGTAGCTGATTGTAATTGTCAAAATTACCCTTCTCCATTTCCACAAAATGTTACCGGTGTATCGCGGCCTTCAAGATATTCATACTACGTGGTCGGACGTCCAGCTGGGTAGCATCAGCGTGTGTGTGTGTGTCTGTGTGATTAAGAGGGATACCGTGCCCTAGTTGGCCAGATATGAGGACATCTTCATTGCCTGGAGAGAGAGAGAGAGAGACACAGAGCGACGGGTGAGACGCAGATGATGGAACAAAAGACAGGCAGAAGCAGAGAGAGAGAGGCATGACATTGGCTTGTCCTCACACTTCTCCAGTCATGTGGGAGATATTTCAGCATCTGTGTGTGTGTGTGTGTGTGTGCCTGTGTGTCACATTCTATATGCTATAGATTACTGCTCCCCCCAACACAATAGCAATGTGTTTGCGCGTGTGTGTGTGTGTGTGTGATTTATGCACATTGCTGAGTGCACATTGGCACTGAGTGTGTACATAAGAGCATAACCCACTGCCAAAGCTCCTCTGACCACACACGCACACACACACACACACACTGACAGTGACACAGAGAGAGGTTTCGCTTGAATACACACCTGTCCTTTCGCTCTGTGGAACACAGCACACAGCCTGACCACAGGCCACATTCTGTGTGTGTGTGTGTGTGTGTGTGTGTGTGTGTGTGTGTGTGTGTGCGTGTGTGTGTGTGTCAAACGGCCTCCAGGGTATTCTTGTACACAGACAGCTCCTCATAGGCCAAAAGTCCTGTACAACAACCTCTCTCTCTCCCCTCTCTCTTCCTCTTTTATTCTGTACTCTCTCATTCCCTCAATGTTTTGATCACCCACTCTTTCTGTCTTTCATTCTTACTTTCTTCACCCTCTCTCTCTCTCTCTCTCGCTCGCTCTTCCTCTCTCTCTCCCTGGGGTTCTCTCTCTTTTGACTCATAGGAGGAATAAATCTGCATGATTTTCCTTCAGAAATGTCCCCAGATGTGGTGTGTCAGTGTGTGTGTGTGTGTGTGTGTGTGTGTGTGTGTGTGTGTATAAGTGCATCTGATGTGTTGTGTGTTTAACGGAGCAAAACTCGGCGAGAGAGTGAGTGAACGACAGAGAGACAGGGACACTGTTTTATATACATTACATATTACATGATTTTTATTTTTACAACCACAGTGACCAGTTTACAATTTCTAGAAACACACCAACACGGAAGGAAGAAAGGAGGGAAGAAAGGGAGAAAGAAAGAAAGAAAGAAGGAAAGAAAGTAAGAACGTTTTAGGACCATTTCTGTATCTCATTTTTTTTCAATAACATATTTTTTTAGGTGAGGTTGAAGTTCCATTTGTGGTCACCAACATACAATAAGAATAAGATTTACATGGGACGGCCTCTTCCTATCATTTAGTACCGGATTTGATCCAAAAGAAAAACAGAAAAACATCTTTTGTTTTGCTTTTTTGTAAAAACATACAGTTCCCTGATCAGTTTTTTTTTCATCTGAATATGGGAAGCGCTTTTTTTTTGTGTTTGTTTTTAGGTATTGTGGTTCAAGCATGTAGCACCTGCAGGAACACACAGGTTTGTCAGAATGGGGGTCCGCCGATGGTGTCTCACTGAGTTTTAACACACACACACACACACACACACACACAGACAGATAGATGCACACACACTCTCAGACACACTCACGTAGAATGATTTTTCTTGCAGCAGTTTATCAATTATTGAGTTAACAGCTCTGACCTGAAAAAGCAAAGATGAAAAGAATAGATTTCATATGTGATGCGACAATTTGCACATTAAAGGGGAGGAATACTCACGGCCGCTGGTGGGTGAAAGTCCTTGAACTGCTGCTCGGTGCGTTTGTCTCTTTTTTTGTTGTTGCTCCAATTGCAAATTCACACGTTCCTTTAAGTAAAGGTCGTGGGGACACCGGGCAATCTTTTGGGCAATGCAGATAAGCAACACTCCTTGCAACGGGCAACAAAGTGAGACACGGGGACCCAAAGCTACTCTCCCCTGGCAGGATGTGTCTATAGACATTAAGTTTGTCTGGGGGATGTTCCTCTGTAATTAAAGCAACAATGCTGAGATAAAGCTCAAGCGTGAGATAGAATTAGGCCATGTTGAGACTTTTTGCTATTACAGGGCTGAAAATAAAGCAGCAATGAAAGCAGCAATTCGTGACATTTTTTTTGTATTCAAGTATTGATTTGGCATTCCCAAACACACACACACACACACACTACAGTCATTTAGCACTGACGCTTTTATCCAAAGCGACGTACAAAGGTACTTTACACTATGTGGGGATCGAACCCACGACCCTGAGACTGAGAGGCTCATGCTCTACCCACTGAGCCTGACACACACACACGCACGCACACACGCACAGCACGCACGCACACACACACACACACACTCACTCTTCTGAATGACATTATGAAACCCACAATTCACAATGGCTAGAAAGAATAAGAGATAAAACACACACTTCAAAGACTAATGTGAATGGTTGCCATCGATATTCGGGCCCCAAATGCCTCCCAGTCAATATGTGTGTGTGTGTGTGTGTGTAGTCTGGACTTTTAATGCATGCAAGTGTATCTGTATGCTTAGGTGTGTATATCCATGTGTGTGTGTGTGTGTCTGTGTGTGTGTGTGTGTGTTAGATGTGGGGCCAAATTTAAAAAAAAAACACACTGGGGTTGCCTGCTGTGTAAAATGCTAACTAGCAAGGCCTTGTTCACGGTATGGGGCTGCACAGGCAAAAGAACTCACTCCTATGCAGATACACACACTTGCAGCTAACACACACAAGGAGATACACACATACATGTGCAAACACACTCTCCTTTCCAGTAGTACTGTAAAACCGGTTCTGTCTCCAGGACATGGCAGATCATTTGACTATAAGGTGACAGTATTTCAGTTTCTCATGTAGAAGTTGGACCTCCAAGAACATTTGAAACTATTCCATTGATATATATGGACTTTATCATTAAGACATTATGGATGGGCAAAAATGTAATTCAACAGGGAGTATTTTGTCACGGTAGTAGTTCTGCACAGCCTGATGGAGGCATTATTCTCCAGGTACGTTTTAAGATCAGATGAAACTTTATTGATCCCTGTGGAGAAACGGGGATGTTGCAGCAGCAAAATAATAGGAAACAGTAAAGAAAAACGGAACATGAATAAGAAAAGAGCAAATGCAGGGTATTACACATAACAGTCCACAATTACAAGGCTAGAAAGTGTGCAGTTGAACTGTAAGAATGAAAAGTATGAAATATATAAATCACAGCTTATATGGAGGATGTGCAAAATAACATCAGTAGAGCACACTGAGACAAAAACCAAGGTGTATACATCAGAATAGATTTGCACTTTGGATCTATTCTGTAATAATAAAAGTCCTAGTCGCTTCACACAAGTCAACATTGTAACTCTCACACACACACACACCTCTCACTGTCTCTGACAAACCGGGTTATGAACTTTTAAGGAGCAGTGTCTCTGACACATCGACTCACGCTGGCGTCATTTTGTGTGTGTGTGTGTGTGTGTGTGTGTGTGTGTGAGAGAGAAAGAAAGAAATGCACAAACAGAAGTGTGTGGGCGGGGGGGGGCGGGCGAATGGAGTCTGTTCCTTGTAACACAATACAAAATATTTCATGACAATATTAAGTGTCATCTAAATCTAAACCTTTTTGATGTTATATTTATTTTATATATATGCTTTACTATTTTTATTACATTTATTGCAAGTTTTAAAGCTGTGGCATTTGTGTTTTAATGGAGAGTGACAGGAGAGAGAGAGAGAGACATCGACAGCGACTGAGAGAGAAAGGGAGCGAGGACAACATGCCACAGCAGGTTCATAGCCCAGCTTGAACTCACTTTATCATACGGCGCGACTCCTGTTGCTAAAGCAAACACCCCCACTCCACCCCCACCAACACACACACACGTCTGTATTTCTGTACAAGCACTCTTATTTAAGCTGTGTCTGACTGGGTTGCAGCAAATGTTTGCTTAGAAAAAACGTTTGACACACCTTAAACATACAGTAACAGCCTACACACACACACACACACACACACACACACACACACACACACACACACACACAGCAATACAAAGTTTCAAAACTACTGTACTGGTTGGTTGTGTGTGTGTGAAAGAGAGAGTGAGAGACTCTGAAACTCACACTCTATTTGCCTGACTGTGCCTAAAAGCAACGTTGCAACAAGACTGTGTGTATAGTTGCATGTGTGTGTGTGTGTGTATATTTTTGTTAAAGGTGTGTCTTGTGTTTCAAGGCCAAGCAGCAACACAAGACAGACAGACAGACAGTTTGTGTCATAACAGTAAGCATATGTTGTGACAGTGTGGTTTGTCTGTAGTCTATCTAGAGGTGGATTAGTTTATTATAGTTTTATTATAGTCTGTCACAAAACTACCTCCCATTAAAGTAATAATGATTTCATAACATTTTCATATAAATAAATGTCTGTATCTCTGATTGATATAATACAGTGATTTAACCCATATCCAGTTCATGAAAGCTTTTTTACAATAACAAGCTCTCTGTTGATTTGACCATTTCATATGGAAAATTTAATTGAACACAAAATGGCGAATTCATGGACTGACTGCCTGCAGGCGTGTTTCATTTGGGATCTTGGAATTATAGGGGTCTGTCTCACTTTTTTTAAATCACAATTCAGTTATCCACATATAACCGTTAATCGTTGACTTATTACTTCATGCTGTGGTGCAGTGTTATTGTGATGTGTGGCTTTTTTTTTATGTCAAGGGTTTATGTAAGGGTTTAACATTTAAAACGATGGAGGGCTCTATTATCGGCGGATTGGTGAATTTTGACTTTTTCCCGCTGTCAGTTTGGTAGTTTGGTGGACAGACTTGGGCGGGGGGATGGGCGGGGTGGCACATCAGTAAAAACCAGCTGGTGCAGTGAAATTTTGTTGTCTGTTTTGGGGTGAAGTTATGCCTGCGCCGTCCGCCTGTGATCACCACGTCTAAGGCACGAGTCAATCACGCAGTCATAATAAATACAATTTAAAAAAACAAAACAAATAATAGTATATTGTCGGCCCCTATGTCTAATAATCAATCACATTGATAACTTATCACATTGACACCACATATCTTGTCAGTCATCAGTGGGAGATTTAGTGGATATAAGTGGGTTTGAGTTTGAAGTTCAAGTGCTAAATGATATTGAATGCAGGGGCCTCTGCCGTAGCTTAGGCTTTAGCGGATTGACTCCCTTGATGAGTAGCAGCGATGTTGCCCTTTTACCAAAGATAATACCAGCTGGCTGACTCAGCAGATCACACAGTGCAACACACAACATGACATTTACACCAGGGCTTTTGTAGCTGGTTGTAGTTTCCTAATAGTGCGTCAGTGATGAAGCTAATCCTACAGCTAGTGAGACAGGCTGAGCCCCACTAGGGGTAAAAAAAAACACATCAGCACCACCTATTCTTTCCTGGAATTGGAAATATGAATACAATAACTGATGGATAATTAAATAACTTAGCTAAATACTCAAACGTCCCCCTCAATGAGCCCAAAATATAATAAAATCTGTTAATGTAATGAATCTAGCATGATGTATCTAGAATTAGAATGTAAAAATGTATTTAATGTCATATTTTTACATGTAACATGATGTAATAACAATATTTCCAGCAACGTATTACATTAAAAGGTTTTATTACACTTTAAACCCTTTTGGAAACGTATTTTAATTACATTTTGACTTGTTATGACATTATCTAACCATTATTACATTATCAGTTTCTACGAGCAGTTTTATTGAGCCACAAAGGGGAATGGAACTCAGTGTTATGAGCGTGATCCAAATATTTTGCACACTCAATATGTTGAGACGGGGGACGTCCTTTACTGGATAAAATCAAAGTAGTGTGAATACTTCCACCCATAGAAAGTAACTTTTCTACCATTTCTCATCAAAGTAGGGTGAATACTTCCACCCAGAGAAAGTAACTTTTCTACCATTTCTCATCAAAGTAGTGGGATTACTTCCACACAGAGAAAGTAACTTTTCTAAAACACAGTAGTGGATTACTTCCACACAGAGAAAGTAACTTTTCTACCATTTCTCATCAAAGTAGTGGGATTACTTCCACACAGAGAAAGTAACTTTTCTACCATTTCTCATCAAAGTAGTGGGATTACTTCCACACAGAGAAAGTAACTTTTCTACCATTTCTCATCAAAGTAGTGGGATTACTTCCACCCAGAGAAAGTAACTTTTCTACCATTTCTCATCAAAGTAGTGGAATACTGCCACCCAGAGAAAGTAACTTTTCTACCATTTCTCATCAAAGTAGTGGGATTACTTCCACACAGAGCAGGTCAAATTTTCTACAATTTTGCATTTAGGCTAGCACAGTGCTTGTAAAACATGAGCTCCAATGTGTCACTCACTAAGTGCACGTGTGTTATTATCATGAGCAACCAAAGCCTGCAGAAAACTTCAATCACAGTTTGACGGTCCAAGGTCACGTGAACACTTATTTGTTTGAGCTGACAAGTTCCCATTACGATTTTTACCATATGATACATGCGGTATATGCAGTATAATGCTTCTCTCAGAGAACATGCACATCTTTTCGATGTGCATCTTATAACTATAACTATAACTATAACTATATGCTATAACTATTTAATTTAATTTAATTATTTTATTATTGTTATTTTTCTTTTTATTTATTTATTATATATATATTTTTTAAATGTGTCATATGGTTTTGCGCATCGGTTTGATTTAACAATACTGGGGATCGAGCATGTAACTTACCAAATCACACCACCCCTTATGGTAGCCCGATGAACTCACTCACCATCGTCCAGTCAAATGCAGCTGAGCAAGGCACTAACCTGCAACCAGCTCCAAGGGTGTTGATCTGCAGTGTGCGTGTGTTAGGACTGTCTTGTTACAGGAAAGACTCAGGTTCATCAATATATTTACTAATATGTTAAAACATATTTACTTAGATTTAAAAAAAAAAATGCTCACCCCAAAACACATCATTCAACATTTACTGACATTTCTCAATAGATGTGCTCATTCCAGGAGACATCATTCATTAATATATTTCTTTCATTTTTAAATACCTTATGTCATGATACGTTTTAAATAAATATATTTATTTATATATATGTCCAGACTCTGTGGTGTATATTGCCTTATATGGCTATATTTTATCTGGCCTTATATGGCTAAACATTCTTTTTGCATGTGGTCTTAAATGGTTATATATTTTTTTGTATATGGATTTATATTGCTATACAATTTTTGCATAAGGCCTTATATGGCTATATAACTTTTTGGTTATGTTCTTTATATATTAGATATGTATTTGCGTATGTCCTTATATGGCTACATATTTCTTTGCATGTGCCCTTATATGGCTTTATGATGTTTTGCATATATCTAGAATGTCAGGACTAAAAAAAAAAAAAACATTCTATGTAATCCTGCTGCTCGTGCCCGACCTCTCCATCAACTGTCACCAGCAACACGAGCAGCCATCCGTCAGGTCACGCTCGGTTCAAAGTCACGGCTGACCCCCCTTCCCGTTGTTGAATCTTTCTCTCACGCGCGCGCGCACTCCGGTAGAGGCGTCAGGATTGGACGCAGCAGGGGATCCCCCGCGTAACGGTTTCTGCCTCACTTGGCGCATCATCATCTTTTACCGGGAGGAGATGAGCTCGCGCTGGCTTACACTAGCAGAGGGAAGCAGTAACGGAGGACAGTAGCTTCCCCGTTCGCCCTCTCTAGCTCTCTCTCTTATCTCGGTCTTATCCTCTTTTCCCGTTTCTCTCTGCTGCACTAGTACTGTTGCCTTAGCAGTCGCGTGCGCCGGCCGGGACAGCGCGAGGGAAGAACGGAGAGGAGAGGGGAAAAGGTGTTTCGTGAGCTGGTTGCTCCTATATCATAAAGATACCGGTCGCGTTAACCTTGAATTAACTCCGTGTTAGTTTCGTTATTGTTTTCTTTGTCGGGACCGGAGAATTGTCTCGTTTCATCTGTCTTGCATACCGGAGACTGTTCCTTCGTTCCACATGTGTGTGTGTTGCTCTGGCAGCTGCGCGCGCCGTGCCTCCGCGGACAACGCTCCTCCGTCCCTATCCACCTTCGAGCACCTCCAGTGCGTTGCACGCGCTAACATGACCATTACTTTATAAAAAAAATAAAAAAAACATACACACAAATTAAAAAAGAGAGAACACTCTCTTTTTCACCTCACGTATTACGCTCACCGGGAATAAATCACTTGGAAACGGGAGAAAAGTGGAGGAAAGGACGGTGTTGCAAATATCTGTGTTTTGATTTGGACTTTTTGTTTTGTTGTCGACATTTTCCCCGTCCAGAGAGAATTTGACAAGTCGAAGAGGTGTTTTGGAAGAAGTTTTTGTGGACAAATCAACCGGCTGCGAAGAACAACGGTGCTAGCGTCTAAAAAACTGAAGAGGAGGATCAACCACACCGGGACGAACAGGTAGGAACAAAACAAAAAGCTGACAAAATATATATATATATGTATATAGGTTTTACATAGATTTACAAAGTGTGCTTTTCTTGAATTAGCCTAACGAATTTGGTCTGGCGTCGTTCAGACCACCGAGCAGCCCGAGGTGAAGCTTGTGTTGTGCTGAGGTTTAGGTCAACACTTAATCCCCGTCAGATGCCATTCTCTCTCGTGCGGAGGGAAACCTGCACGCCAAAGTCGATTTAAAAAAACTGTCAATTTACTGCCGCTTTGCGTATCGACATATCGACAAGTGCCTCATAGAACAGGATTTAAGACCTCCAACGAATCATTAGGAGCCGCTCTTCAATTCGGTACACATATAATCCACCAAAGAACACTTATTTCCATCAAATTTAAACTTTTATGTTTGGTTCGCCTGTTCTTCACACAAGCTCCTCCACCGTGATGGGCGGTAGCCAGCTGTGTGAACCTATTATAAAAGTTGTGATTTTATTTAAATAAGTGCTCGTTGGTGGATTATATACATGCCGAATTGAAGAGAGGCTGCTATTAATTCAAAAAAGGTCTCTAGTTGTATTTTACGAAGTGTGTAACGTTTGCCGATAAGCAAGACAATATTAAATTGCCTGATTAATGAATGGAGTTTGGCGTGACGTTCTCTCCATACTAGAGAGAATGGTCTTGTGTCAAGGTTTAGTTAAACACTTTGGGACATGTTATCTAGTATTGTTAGTATTCATAATAACATTGTTTTTTTTTTTGTCACACTGTGGTTATTTTAGCATCTGCGTAGTTAAAGGTCAGAAAAGTGGAAGGTCACTTTATTTCAGATTTGAAAAAAAAACAAACAAACAAAAAATCCCCCACCAAAGCTGGGGTTGAGTTTTTAAGCCTTGACTAGGTTCACCAGACAGGCTTAGAAACCGGCTAGAATAAAGCATGTTTCATAGAACAGTTTGATTCCACTCTAAAAATCAAACCACCTTTCTTTTAATGGTGACTATGAGGGAAATTTCAGTTGTTGATTTAGTGTTAAATTGTAGAACTGTCTACAGTGTGATATACGAGTAGCAAAAGTGAAATCTTTGACTTTAATAGTCATTTTTATAATTCTCTAATAATGTAGAATTTCTAGTTTATTAAATTATAGTGAAATCAACCCCACTTTGAGAACCACTGGTGTAGTTAAATTACTAATATTTATTTCCATGTCTAAAACTTCTCTGGGAATCGTCCAGATTAGATACCATTTACACATTTCCGTGAATTCTGTTTGAACTATAGTGCCTCTTATTCACATATAATACATCTTGATTAAGTGTTGATCGAGGCTTGCCTTGTATTGTCTTGTGATGTGTGTGTGTGTGTGTGTGTGTGTGTGTGTGTGTGTAAGGTAATTTCAAATTGGTGTGGAGGATTGTAACCTTGGAAATCCACTCTCTAGTGAAGGATAAATCAGCACGGTAGACACTGAATCGCTTCCTCTCTCCCTTTAGTTATACCCTCCAAGTCTCACATTGCTAGTAGCACTTTTGTCAAGGGATTTAATAACACACCTAGGTTATAGTACAAATAAGATATTACCCACACGATTGCCCTCATGTAAAATGTGCAGGTGTGCAGTGCTTGTGTGCTCTGTATTTGCAGTATTTGTGCGCTCTATTTTGTGTTATTCCACCATCTTTCAGTTCACAGTGTTTTGGCGTTGTATTTCAGTGAACTGTTTGGCATTTCGACTTGCCATCATCCATTGGTCCCCGAATAGTGGTGAGGTATTACAATAGAGAGTGGCTGCCCTTGGTCTCCTCACTGCACTGTAAATGACAGGTACCAACAATATCTGTATCCGATTGATTCACTGTGCTTAAGGTTAAGTACTCCAGTGAAATTTCATAGAGAAGCTTGCACATATCTTACAGAAATTGCATCAAAATTGCAGCATGCTTGTTCAGAAATTGCAGCTTCTATAGCTACTGTACTATACTAGTCTGGCCACCAGTGATGTAGTGGTAAATAAAAAGGTGGGTAAACTACGACCTCCAGTGAACCACCAATAGAAACAAAAATGAACTACATTTTCGGAATGCCGTCAATTTATGCTTTTTAAAAGACTATATCTTCATATAACTTACATCATTTTGATACTGCAATATATACAATTAAATAATGTCAAATAGCTTAAAAAGGTGGTAAACGCTATTCCGCAAATAACAAGGTGGATAAACTGAGTTTAGGTGGGTTCAGGTGTACCCTGCACTACATCCTTGGCTGTCCCGCATTTGCTAAATACTCTGCAACTATAAACAAAAGGGATATTGAGTCCCACACAGGGCAAGAAAGCAGCTTGCCATAAAAATGTCTAGTTAGTGATCCCCTTGTATAGAAACTGCAGCGCTGTTATACTCTGTTACTGTTGCCTATGTAATGTCTACTGTAAGTTAAATGGAAATTTAGTGATGCTTAAATAAATTGCATTACTATCGCTAGAGCTGTACTGAAAGCTTCTGCACAGCATTGGGCTCACACTGTAGGGTCAAGTGAACATATGTTAGTTAAATAGATATTTACTGTTGCTGTAAGTATAAACATTTTAGTGCTATAGTTGTGTACTCTAAACTACTAGAATATTGGACAGCCTCCCAGTCATTAAGTACAAGCTACAGATGGAGTTAAAATGGATACAGAGTGGTACTTGCATAGAAACTGCAGTGTTATGGAAGTGTACTGTATGCCGCTGTCGCCTCTGTATCTTCACAGATGGCATGGGCAACCCCCTCACTAAACATAATAAGTGAGCAGAATTTAATTGCAATGGACATTTAGTGCTGCTGGTTGAGAAAACACGGTGCTGCAATTGTACAGTCATAGGTGGCAGTTCCAGATAGATAGATAGATAGATAGATAGATACAGTTTTTATTGGCACCCTTTTCTAATACTTAGTTGCTCAGCCTTTGACAATGATGATGCTTCCAAATGTTTCTTGTAACCATCAATAAGCTTCCTGGATCTTTCTGCTGGTAGTATCTCCCACTTTTCAATTGCAACCCGCTCCAGCTCTCAATGTTTGAAGGATTACTTTGACCAACTGCACATTTCAGGTCTCTCCATATGTTCTCAATGAGTTTGAGATCAGGACTCATCACTGGCAACTCCAGAACAGTCCAATGTTTTCTCTTGAAGCATTCCTGTGTGCTTTTGGATGTGTTTTGGGTCATTGATCTGCTGGAGGACCCATGACCTTCGATTGACACCCATTTTTCTGACACTGGGTAGCACATTTTGCTCCAAAATGCCTTGGTAGTCTTCTGATTTCATGATGCCCTTAATACGTTAAAGGCGTCCAGTACCCGAGGCAGCAAAGCAGCCCCACAGCATCATGGAACCTCCATTGTGTTTACCTGTAGGTAGGGTGTCCTTTGCTTTAAAAGCTGCATTTCAGCATCTATAAATAAAACGCTGATCTGCATTGCCAAAGAGGTCTAATTTGGTTTCATCGGTCCACAGAACATTTACCCAGAAGGATTTAGGTTTGTCCAGGTGGGTCTTGGTAAAGATGAGTCTGGCCTTCTTGTGTTTCTCTTTGAGCATTGGGGTCTTTGGTCAAATCAAATCAAATCAAATCACATTTATTTGTATAGCCCTTAATCACCAATTACAGTCTCAAAGGGCTTCACAGTGCCCAACATGTGAAACAATAAATGGTTAGTACATGACATCCCCCAGCCTTGGACCCTCAACAGAGGACACAGAAAGATTCCCAAAAAAACCTTTTAGGTGGCCTCTGACAGTAAAGCCCTTCTTGGTTCAGTGTCTGGTTCATGGTACGGACTGAAGCCATTACCCCAGACCTCTCCAGGTTAGCCTTGAGATCTTTGGATGTCATGCAAGGTGTTTTTTCTATGGCTCGCACCAACCTTTGATGACATCTGAGATCAATTTTCGTATTACCACCACTTCACTTCCTAAGAGATTCTTAACAGTTCACTCAGCAGCAAACTTTTTAATAACATTGCAAGCTGTGGAAACAGGAATACCAAGGTCTCTAGAGGTGCCTTATAGCCTTGTGAACGCTTATGTTTGGTGATAATAGTTTTTCTGACATTGTCAGACAACTGTTTTCTCTTCACCATTTTCACAGACAAATAGGGAAGCAGAACAGACTTTATCACTTTAAAATGGATAATTGGTTTTCAATTTTCAAAGGCTAAAATATTTTTAAAATATTTGTTGTTGCTCGATCATGTGCTGCTGTAAATCAATAGATGAATGTGAAGACCGAAAGTTGTTTCAATTTCCAATGATTTCACAATAATGTACATTATCTAAAATGCAAGGATGCCAATAATCTTGGCCAGAACTGTATGTATATGTAGTGTATATATGATACTAAATATGCATACACATATAGTACACATAGAAGTTAATCGATATCTGTATGTGACACTATTGTTCATTGCAATTATGGCAATTGAAGACATATTCTCTAATTTTCTGATTATTTTTCTTTGTCTCTTATTTTCTTGTGTGTATCAGTAGTTCTCAGAGAGCGACAGTATAGTTCAATTTCATTCGATGGTCAATTAATCGACCAAAATGGGTTTTTGAGGGCCAATGCGATACCGATATTTTCAGACTGAATTTGCCAATGGCTGATATTTAGTGCTGAGATTCAATATCTTTCAATTTTACCATTTTCATGCCAAAAAATACAAGTATTCAGTCTTTTATTTTTGTCAGGCTGGAAAAACCTCTGAAGGGTTTTGAAGGGGTTAGAAGCTCTTTAAGACAAAGTGATCCACCTCACCTATTCAATGGTAAGGGAAACCCTGGTATACACTACTGCTTTTAAAGAATTTACATAAAATGTGATTGCTCAATTAAATGAATAATTGAAATGTGAAAATAAAATAAAATTTCATGTCAGGTTTTACAGATTATTTTTATATAGCTGTACTCAGGGTGTAACCTCCATCATATCAGAGGTGGACGACACTGACTGGCTGATATATTGCTCTCACCCTATTCTATTCTGGTCTATTGTATGCTGCTAATTCTGTCAGACTAAGTTCACCTTTAATTACGTTTGACCTCTTCAGCAGTAGTCTTTTCCCCAAAAATCTGGTCTCAAATATTTCAATCATTCCAGCCAAGTGTGAGGTGCACTTGAATTTTACTTAACAAGACTCTTGATCAGACACAAAACTAAAAAAATCAGCAAGAAATTAAGCTAAATCAAGTCCTCCTCATGCTTTGAATGTGGTTGATTTCACATCACCAGCTAAATTTATATATACTACTTATTTCTCCTGGTGTACATACCATAAATACAGCAAAATATACAGACATGTGCAGACATGTTAAAGGACTAGAAATAACAAGAGGGAGACCAGATTTTGCACAATATGGACCCAACACATGGTCACAATATGGCCAGATTGAACACATTACAAGTAGTCGGAGAGTGCAGAACATCCATATCTGATCCTGCTGTTGTTTTGTCACGTTGTGCTTTGGCGATCCAGCAATTTAAGCTTATTTTCTCATTGCAAGTGAGAGCATGGTAAGAGCATCAGCTAAATGCCGAAAATGCTAAAAAAAAAAAAAAAAATCGCAGCAGAGGAATATTGACATTGTCTGTGTCCTGTAGGAACCTTTTTATTAACCTATTAACAACTACCATGTCATTTTGATGTTTCTAATGTGTTTGGCTTGGTCCCAGACTCTTTTCTACACGTGGGAGACAATGTCAGGCACTAAAGAAAAGACACAACTGGATACACGTTTTCTGCAAGATACTGATATGTAAAATATTATTATAAAAATAATAATATTTCAATATTAACAGAATAATTCCCGAAATCCCGACTTAATCGGATCTATAAATTTACATAAATGTGTGTTTTTGAGTACAATTCTTATGAACAGAGTATGAGTGTGTTTTCATTGAGTGTGTCATTGTGTGGGTGTATGTGCGCATACACATTCTGTGTGTGTGTGTGCGTGCTTGTCACTCGACCCGAGTATACCGTTTTTTGTGTGTCTTGCACAATATTGTATGTGTGTTTTCTACATGTATTATACTTTATAGTGAAGACTAAATGTGAAGAGTGTGTGTGTGTGTGTTATTCAGGGAGTGCTCAGACCGAAGTTACAGCTGATGAAAGCTACCTGGAGCTTCATAAACGGACCCATTGTCCGACACCGGACCCTGTGTGTGTGTGGGTGTGCATTAGTGGGCATGCTCTGCGTTTGTCTGAGGTTGTGTCCGAAAATTGTACAGTATATACGCAGTCCTGACAGAAACTACTTTCCATACTAAATGCTCTGTATAATGTGTAAAAAATATCAAATGGCGACATGCCACCGTCACATTGTTTGATTGGTTAATTGTATTGGAAACTAATATTGTTTTTTTTGTTTTGTATTTCACTCAAAATGACTAGCAAAACTACACATATTTAGTGGCTCAAACACAGTGTCTACTGGTCCCGAAAAAAACTGTATAAAGTCTATAATCATATCTAAACTCCAGGCTTTAACACATCTTGAATACAATTAAATATACCAAGTCTTGAATTCAGCTTTAGAGGGATTGATATTTCTTGGTCTGCTGTTTTTCTGGTGAGAAATCATCCCAATTACACAGACCTACATGTATTCTGATTGGTCTACAGTTGTTTTCATTTTCATCTATATTTCAATTGGTCTAAGATTCATTTTTACCCAGCATTAAAGTCCTAACTTGATGAATCTTGCAGATACCCTGCCAAAATGTGTATCAAAGCCTTAAAACTTGCTTCTTCAAATTCATCTTTATAGTAAACGGCAAGGAAAAGCCAGTTGTAAATATCGATTTAAGATAATTGTGTTTCTCTTTTTATTATATGTATATAATAGTGTCCGGTGGATTCAGATAGGAAAGATGAGAGAGTGAGAGAGACAGAGAGGGAGGTAGGTGATGAACAGAAAGAGGAGAAAGGCAGTCGTCTCATGGACACATCCCTCTCGCCAAGTGAAGCCTTCAAAGACATATCTTTCTGTTTTAATTTCTCATTTGAGTGATGATTAGTAGAATCTCAAGACTAATTTTTAATGTGGTGTACAGATTGGGTGCTTTCAGTTGATGTGTAACTTTAACAATCCGACAAACGATTTAGGATTGAATATACAACTCCTGAAGCAGCCGAACAGTAAAGCCAGTGTCTCTGGTTGAAAAGAATATACCTGCTTGTGTCCAAAATTTGGAAATTCTCTGTTGATTCTTCTGACAGTGTCGTGGGTCTGTGAACACTTGATAACGCCAATGACATACCTGCTCTAACTTGCATATTTCATCCAACATCGAGGCCGGGTTTCGACATAGAAACGGCACAAAGGATAGCGACATCAGAATGTTTAAACTAGATTAGTCCTTCAGTTGACACTCTTATCCAGAGCGACTTACTGTGTGTGAGCAGGTAGGGGTTCAGTGTCTTGCTCAAGCAGGATTTTTCCTGCATAGAGAATTTTTTTGGCAGCCCCCAAAGCGTAATTGGCAATTGCAGTATTCTAACACTAAATGTGAACAACCAAATATTTATCCAAACTTGGTATTTTAAAGGAAACATCCACCCTAAAACATTTGTATTTCTGTTCCCTTTTGTGGTTTGGTGGTTTATTTTTCATACTCCAGTGATTAATTGGCCAGTTGTAGCTGAAGTGACGTCATGTTGAGGTGTTTCTGCTGCAGCTACAAGGGAGTTTAAGATGAGAAAACTGATCAGATCTAAAACATCAACAGTACGCATCAGGTTTTGGTGTCAGTTACGCAGGCTCAAAGAGCGAGGTCTTCTTCTTCCTCACACTCCATTGTGTGAGTGCAACACTTGCTCTTTTCTCCACTGACAACAACAGTTAGCAGTACCACTATTGCTCTCTCCACCTACACGTAAAGCCCACAGCTGATGATGCATTCAGGTCTTATGAGAGAGACCGTAAATAAATAAATTCATTTTTATTTTTTAATATATAGTAATTTAATATACAACCACATGTTAACTATTTTCCTATAATAGCGTAAATATAGTCAAGCCACTTCAGCATTGAAAGTCATTTGGGGCCAATATACATAATGTACATATTTTCACTATCAAGTAGGTGAGAAATGACTCATAGACCACTAACACAGCAACAGACTTTGACATGGACATGACTACAAGTAGGCAGAGCACGTTACTTAGCTGGTAGAACAGTAGTGAAGGGAATGGCTCGCATCTCACAGAAATAGAAGGGCCTTAAAATACACCAAGGAAAGAAGAGGTGCTCAAAAGAGGGAGAGCTGGGACCCTGCATTGATCAGTACCTCTGGAGATGTCAGTCAAGTCGGTCGAGTGAAGTCCAGCAACTGGTAGAAAACCAAAGTGCTCATGATATCAGTACCCCTGTAACTGAGGATGCAGGCATTAGCACTGAAACGCAGGGTCTGGAGGGCAGAGAGGTCAGGCAGCCAAGGAAGGAAAAAATCCGTGGGCAGAAACCTTGAGTGAACTGGCCTAGGGCTAGTGAAAGGAGCGAACGGGAATCTGCTAACACTGATTTGAAAAAGCACTACACAGGCTAGAAGGAACAGTTAAAAAAGAATAAACACGAAAAATTTGGGGATATTATCTATGATTACAGAGTAGAAAAGTTTGGAGTGTACGGAAAAAAGAGAAAGAAAAGAAATTGGCAGATGAGAATGCAAATACGAAAGACTGAAAGACTGCCGCGAGCTCCAGGGGCCAAAGGCGTCCCTTTACTGGCTATACAAGAGTGCACCAGAAGTCTTATATTTGAGATTTGTGTGAAAGGTCATGAAAAAAATCTGGTTGGAGTCCATTTCCTATTCATACAAATATGCTTCACAACATTACATTTTGCCATGGCATGCAGGCATGCAGACACCTGGAAATTAAAATCAGTGCAGAGTGCACAGTCTTCCCTATAGCATTCACTGCGACAAGGGAGGTAATCAGAGTGGGTTATGGGTCAGGAAAGCCACGGGGAAGGGTTTGCCTCCCACCCATTAGTGAATACTGTATATGAACAATATGACAACTATGACTACAACAGCTCCTTGTACAAAAAGACTGCAAGTTCATCGCTAACCTAAACGGCATGCTAGAAGCATTTCATTTGTCAAGAGGAAACTATCAGCCTAAACTCCAACAATATTGGAGAAGCCAAACCTTACAGAACAGATTCAGGGGTCATGACAGGGCGTGGTAAGAGGTTTAGGATGCATAGAGACACCATAAAGTCGTGGTGTCTACACTAAAGGCTGCTGCCCCAGCTAATGTCAATGATAGTCCCTGAGATACCCATAATAAGAATGGGCAAGTAAGAGATAGATTTCTAGATTTCTTTCTGTGCTCCTTATTTTTCTCCTATGAAAAAATGTCCATTTCCATCGAGTGGAAATTTGGGGCCCATGAACTCAAAACCCATTATTATTACTTATTATTATTTTTTTAAATGCATGGCTGTCAATCGCAGAAAGTTCTTTTTTACTGCCTTTCTGGAGATACAAGGGGTTTCATCTGACAGCAGCGGTGTGTGGTGTTGGGAGTGAACTGGAGTGTAATTCTGTTGCTGCAGGGAGTTCTACCTAAGCAATTTTTCATGAATGGTTAAAGAAAGTGTAAAATATTTTTTTTTATTTTACCCTCTACCTCGCCAAATATTTTCTACATGAATCTAAGCCAGCTATCAGTTATAGGAGGGAGAGAGACTGTAGGTTTCTGCAGAACGCTGATATATTGCTGCCAAGGCGCAGAGAGAGTGAAGCCTTGCTGTAATTTGAAACGCATGGGTTATTGGTATTGTCTTGTGACATGTTATAAGATTATGCTGACACGCAGCCTAATAACCCGCTAAGAGGACATAATTAACTCATATTTCAAACGAATTAACCTAAACACCTCAACCAAATGAGAATATGTTTACATGCAGCCTAATAACTTGTTAGTAGGAAATTAAGTCATATAAACACATCAACCAGAGTACGCTTATGCTGATATACAGGTCGATATTAGTCAGGGCCGGTCCAGTCAGTGTCGTCCGCCTCCGATATGATGGATATGATGCTGTTTACATATTTTATTGTAGAATCGATCGATATGACACTGTTTGTTAAAGAAGACCTTAACCTTAATTGACTCTAATGAGACATTTTGATCAGATTCCACTCACGTATATATTTGGATATGGATACATCATCCCAGGTTTCAGTGTTTTAGTGTCCCATGATAGTCTAGATGTTGTCAGAGTTTTTTCTAACCTGACAAGAATACAATTCTGGTGGGAACATTGAATACTTGTTGTTGGAAAGGAAATTGACAAATTTAAAGATCGGCACAAAATATCCCCAGTCTTTTGGAAACTTTGAAGTGATAGGGATTTTCTTACATGTATAAAAACAGTTTTGGAGGAAACCAAGGCGCTTTTTTTTTTGTACAAGATGAAAAGGCCTTTACTGTTGTGGCTTTCCCAAGTTCTCAGAAGCAGATTATCTCCTTGACTCTTACGACCTTCCTTTTTTAAACCACTCTTTGGAACATGAATCGAGGACACACTGGTATCTGCTCTCTACGTGAAAACAGCAAATCCAATTCTCTCAGACGCCTTGGCCATCTGCATGTTAAACATTGTCACTGATTATGTTTTATGACGTTTAACTTCAAAGCACTTCTTGCTTTGTGTGTGTGTGTGAACACAGCTTCAGCACCGTACCAAGGTTAATACTCTCTTTTTGTCTCCCTATCCCTCTGTTTCTTTCTCTTTTGCTTTTCATTAAAATCTGCTAATGCAAATTATTTGTTAGTGTATTTTAGGTTTGCCCAAACTCATCCCTGCTATACATAATAAGAAAAATAAAAATGACACCAGCAAGATCGGCGTGCATAGGGTGGGATCTCACAACTGTAGTGTGTAGTAAGCAATCATTTTTTGTTGCCCTGAATGACAATGTGTTTTATCCATCCGTACTTGGATGGATGGATGGATACTTGTTGTATCAAAGGGCTTCTGTGTATGTATATAATATGCTGTTTTGATAACATTACTGCATTCTCCATAGAAGAGATGCCAGCAGGTGATCAACTAGAGATCACGTTCAAATAAACGTATCATTAATGAGTATCACAGCGATCAGCAATGCTAATAAATGACTTTTTATTCATGTATGGAAATGTTTGCCGTCAGTGTGCGCAAAGAAATGGCAAGAGAGTGTTGCAGCTAGTTAGTTAGTAAAGCAAGGTGATGTTGATTTAATCCTCCCTTCATCACTTAATCATGTAAAACACGCAAACACAATGGTGATTTTAACCAGGCTGTGGGGTAAATGGATCAAGCTGACTTGATTGTTCCAGCTCCTCTTTCATTTGAAGCTATAAGTCCAGGTCTGCCTTTGTACTTTTTACCCTGCCATTCACGAGGTTGACATAAAAAAACAACCCCAATCTGTTTCCTATGGTGGGACTTTTGTTTGCAGCCCCAAACACAATATTTTTTGGTTGCAGTATCCTTAGTTTTTACGCTGTTTCTCAACCTGGCACGTCCACGGTGTCTGTCAAGTGGAACCAGGAAGTACCTGGCTCATGGTTTTTAAACATTTGAACTGGGAGTATATTCGATGCATTCCAAAGAATTAGACCTTGTGTACACCGTAGACAGTGAAATCCCAGGGCGCTTTTATGTATCAAGATTTGCGCCCACTTAGGGTTCCAAGCCACATTTAAACACAGGTGCAAACACAACCAAGGAGGATTGGAAACAGATTTCTATTGCTTCACACTCAAGTATGTAAGCGGGAGCTTAAGAGCAGTCCAAAAGTTGTTATTCTGGACATGCTACGGAATTTATTTTCAGGATTTTTTTTTCTGTTTTTATATGGTTTCTGTTTTTTGTTGTTTTTTTGTATCTGTCTTAATTAAGTCAGTAATTGCTTTGTCTGAGATAATCAAAACAAAGTTTTAGCTGCTGTCATCTTTCCTTAAATATTAAAATTATGAAAAATATATATTTTGCAGGTGCAAATGCATCTCAAGCTTCTTTTTCTGGTTTGTAAAATAAAAAAAAACGTTCAAGGAATTAATATATCAAATTTCTACTATTGAGCTCTGTGTTTCTTTCTGCATTATGTGGATCCTTTTTTAAATATCTGACACCCAACCCGGTTTGTGTGACAGTGAAATCTGCAGAGTGTGTGGTGGGGTTAAGGGGGGGGGGGTTGAATAATCAATTTCTAATGCGGTTACCCCTTCAACATCCCTTTTTGTCTATCCATCACACACACACACACACACACACACACACAGTTGTAGAGTCCGTATTAGTTGACATTAGCAGGCTGGAGGTGATTGATAGCAACACTTTACTCACCTCACAAGTGTCATTTGTTCCATGTCACACACTCCACTGACAGGACTGTGTGTGTGTGTGTGTGTGAGAGAGAGAGAGAGAAAGAAAGAGAGAGAGAGTGTGAGTGTGTATAAGTGAATGCTGGTGTAATGAGAGCATGCATCATTGGTTCTGATAATAATGTTAATAAAGACATGTACGCTAGCCATTAAGCCACTAAGTGTGAATGTGTCATTTTTCCTTTCAGTGAAAAATGTGCCAGAATGTAATCAAACTTCTAGCATGAAATTCTCTCTCTCTCTCTCTCCCCCTCATATTCACACACAATAGGAACATTTGAACTCTTTGAGTATTATGTACATACAGTGTCTATGACCTGTGAAGGACCAGTTGCAGCAACATCAATCAAATGTATCTCCTCCTAGTGGTAACTTTTAGTAGTATTGGCCATCTGCCCGTGTCATGGCCAAAAGACGCCCTACCGTTCAGCACATATCGGATCTGTAAGGACCACTGTGCCACTGTTCCCCTCGTTCTGTTTTCTATTAGCCTCTCTGCTGTTCCCTCACACTGTTGGTGAATGAATGAAACCATATTCCAGGTTTGTGGATCTAATGGTCATAGTAATGCTGTTTTTTTCATTCATCGTCTCACGTGTGGAGGTAGAGAGGAGTAGTAATCCAATGTCTAACTGCTTTCAGCTCTCAGAAGTCATTTTACATATAACACATTGTCAAAACCGATGTTAACAATTTGGATTTTCATTGTTTGTTTTTTTACCTTTTCATTTTTTTTATTTTTATGATTTTATATAGTTTTTTTTATTCCCATAGCCAGCTGCCAAGCTGTGTGTACGTGCGTGTTTATATGTGTGTCTGTATATGCTGATAGACTTTTTATCAAGAAATATCTGCCACAACAAAGCAGCACACAGCAACACTGAGCATATATCTCTGGACGTACACACACACACACACACACACACACCCGTAGTCAAATGCAGTGTGTTTAAGCGCATTGGTTGTGTGTTTCTTGCTGGCTGGCTGGTTACATTAAAAACAGGCTCATTGGTGCTCAGCCAGGCTTAAACACTGGTGTGTGTGTGTGTGTGTGTGTGTGTGTGTGTGTGTAAAATATTCCATGCTGTGGGCTTGCACCATGCTCTCAGCCCAGTGACTCGAGTGCACATGGGAAGTGATAGATAGCATGGACCAGCATAGCCCACTGTGTGTGTTTGAACTTATGTGTTTGTGATTACATGCATTTGTTTATGTGTGTGTATGTGTGTGTGTGTGTGTGTATGTGTGTGCGTGTAGCAGGGACACTCAATACATCTCAAACATTCTTCACCTTTCACCTCTGCATTTCAACATGTTAAGATTAAGATTAAGATTAGTCTTTATTTGCAACATCGCACACAACACATGCAGGGGCGAAGTGGCCGCCAAACACAACACACACACATGCAGGGTAGAGTGTCCGAGTCTGTCTGTGTGTCTGTGTCACCACATAGAGACATACACACAGTAAGGTAGACAAGGAGTCAGTCAAACACACACACACACACAAGCACACACACACACACACACACACACACACACACACACACATACATACACACCACACTCATACTTAGACACATGACAAACGCATGCGTACACACATATACACACACACACACACACACTGTCACTCACATCGTCTCTCAGTCCTTCTCTCTCTCTTTAATGTGAACATCGGCCGATAGTGGTTGTGTCACTTCTGTCCTTGACTATAGAGGTTATTTCAGCAAACAAGATTCCCCTGGTAACTGTAAAGAAAAACAGCCTAATTCCACGGCAATTTTCAGGTTTTAACTTCAGTTTAAGGATCAAATGGTTCCTCCCAAAGAAAATCCTACCACCCTTGGTCTGATGAAACCCTTTCAAACTCTAAAACTCCTGAACTCTAAAACAACACGGTGGTCAAGTTAAAAACTTAAAAACTTAAAAAGTTAAAAACTTGACCACCGTGCTGAAGACTTAACATTTTGGAAATGCAAGGTCTTCATGTGGCAGCAGCAGCAAATCCAGTTTTGATACTGGTTCTCTTATGGATGTCTGCTAGCTTTTGCAATGATCTGTCACTGCTGACAACATTGAACATGTAGCTTCATGATTAGTCTTGCAGCGTTCTGAGTACTGAATAATTCTACTACCTCAAACAACCACACTGACTGGATACAGTTGGAAATGGATTGTCTTTTCAATTCATTTTAACTTAATGACTTGATTTCACTTGACCGTTGGCCAGAAAAAAATATTGCCAGTGCAGGATACAAAATGTATTACAGAAGCAAAGAAAAACAATATTATTGATTGAATATTAATATAAAGGTAATAGTACATAATCGCCAATATCTATAATAACTTTTAAGTGATTTGAAAACATGTACTATACAATAAGACATAATTGCCAATATCTACAGTAATGTGAAATAATGTTACTAGTTTCAATCATTTTCTTTCTTTCTCTCCCACTTTCTCTCCCCCTCCAAAAGTTTCCTTCTCTTTTTCTTTATCTCTCTCTCTTTCAGTGTGTAGTTTGATAGAGATGTGTGTGCCTTAATCAACGACAGCTGTGGGATGAGATGTTATTTTGAACCCAACACACACACTAACAGACTGCAGACCCCCTACCCAGATGCACCTGCCTCTCTCCCTCAGATTATACAGTGGGCCTCGTATGAAACTCTGAGTGAGAAAAAATGGTTGATTTGTAGTATATATTAGGGGTGTGCGGCGATGCCACTATTTGTATTTGATCAACCAACAAAATATCTGCATTTGTATTCGTATACAACGGAAGTGGGTGTGGTTAAAACCACTAAAAACCACTATGGTCGCTATATTTTCCAAAACCACCAATTATTTTTAACCTTATTAAGATATTAAACCATGAAAATCATAAACTATATACGGAACAGCTCCTTCGATTTAAAAGTTTAAAAGCTAGTTAAGCTAATAGTGGCCAAGCTAGAAGCAAGCTATCAGCTAAGCGAACACTTGTTAGCACAAAGCAGCAGCACCAGCAGAGAGAGACACCGTAGGCTAGCTCAGCTTGTTGTGTGTGCATAGTGTACAGTTATTGTGGCTGGTGTTAGCTAAGAGCTGCTCTTAGGTCCGTGGACGGAGCGAGGAGCTTCCAACCATTAATGATAGCACTGCTACTGAAAGGGGAAGCCCTGAGAGGTTATACCAAGACAACAAGAATGCAGGCTATTACATAACTGCCGGTTCAAACAGAGGAGGTCCAAGACGGTGTGCTCTCTGTAGACACTGAGTGAACTCTCAAAACCAGAGTTGTAATTTGTCACTGATTGACAGCGGATGTACCCAATGAAACAAACGAAGAGAAAAGGACAGATAGAACTGCACTATACAACATAGTATGTGTCAGCTGACAATAGAAGACTGTGTGATTGTACTGGGCATGCTTAAATATATATTTACAAAACAAGTGTCTGCGTGTCTCAGGGAGATGCCTTGCTCAGGGGCAGCATGGCGATTGTTTGGAGAGCATTTGCTTCCTTGATTGTGCTGTAAATGAAGGTTATGTAGGTTATGTATTTGCCTTTCCATGCCTGCCATTTCTCACATAAAGTGACAGCTGAATGAAGCCACAGCATGAAATCATACAGTATGTGTAAATATTAAGTATTCCACCCAGCAGTCCCTCAACTCCAATGTCACGTTCATATCACAGACACTATTAAAACAGCCTTGAAGGGTCTGAGCCACTATTCAGAGATGCTGTGTGGACCCTGTGTTTAGCTACATTATTGCCTCAATAATGCTGATGAAGAATTAAATTGATAATTTCCCGGCCTCCTGGTTTGTAACTTGTACAGAAAAGTATAGAAGATACAGAAAAAATATTGTTCAGTCTAAATACTTATATAAAGAGCAGCAAGAGTGAGGTGGCCTAGTAGAAATGATTATATTGCTCAGGCAGTATCAATACACATAAAATAAACCAAAACCCTCATATCCGGTTAAAAGAGAAAGCTCTGAGCTCAAAATATCAACTATCTGCAGGTTCAGTCCATCGCTGTCAGTCTTGGCCTTCAAAAGCACATATTAGTGTAACTCTACTAAATACATATTAATGATAGCAAATGTTACAGATTGTGTAAGGCTCACATTAGAGGATTTACTTGGTCAAGGTTGTGAGATTTCAGAAGATTTAAGAAGATTAATGCATACAACTAGAGCCTTGGTCTTCACACACACACACACACACACACACACACACACACACACACACACACACACACTACTATCTACTTCAGCAAGTGGTGATTAAAGCTGTGTGAGTGGTTTAAGCAGTGAGGGTGTCTGTTCTTGACCCAGCCATAAAGCTAAATTACCTAGCACTCACCGGGCCTGTGTGTGTATGTGTGAAGACATGAGTGCATAAAGGTTTGTGTGTGTGAATGTGTCTAAATGCTACTATGGCTACATTCACCCTGCAGGCCTGATTGCTCAATTCCAATTTTTTACGTTTTTTTTGTCGATTTTCTTTATTCGATATCAGTTTGAATGGACCTCTATCTTATTATGAACGTGCGCAAAAGAGACAACAACAGAAGACTTAACATCTGTACAGATTACGCAATTTACGCAATTACGGCCACTGCAATGATTGCATGATGGAGTGATTGGGATTACAGGAGCCAGCTGCAATTATTTCATATGACAGCAATCACGGTTATGTTTTCACCTTAAGAATTTACCTGTCAAATACAAGAAAATATGTTTGCAAATTGGTCAAAAGGTATATTCCGTTGCCCACTAGGTCATTACTTAGATTAAGATCCAGCTGCGTGTGAAATCTTTATGTAAGAAGAGGTATAGGAGAGGTTGCATGATAAGTGCCATCAAAACTCCATGGAAACTAATTTCACACACACATTCAGAACAAGAGTGTGATGAATTGCACAGACAACCTAGACATGGAATGTGGGATATTTCTGTAGATTAATTTATCGACATATGTGTTTCTGTGGAAAATATGCCGGTGGATTTTGACTGCTACTGGTCAGAAAACATGTTTTTTTACAGACAAATCGTGCCAGCGCTTCTGAGAAGTCTTGGAAGAGTGTATGCGTAAAAATGCATTCCAAGAAGGATTTAGTGGAATAAGCTCACTGTACACATTCATATTTGACACAAATCTTATCCATTGTTATTTCCTTATATTTTATAATATATAACGTATATGAGTGCATGTGTAAAAGCACATTCAATGGTAAATTCAAAGGAAGAAAATCAATCAATCAGTGCCTGTAATATAATAAATGTTATATAATAAACAAATGGCTATGGCTACATTTTCCACCTGAATTTTCCCCCTGTGACTTGTTTATTTCATGTGCTCAGGTCATTATTCACTGTCCTTGGGGGTAAAAGATAATGAAATCATTAATCACAATTATTTGTGAGATAATAATCATCATTACAAAATTTCCTGATCGCCACAGCTCTACTTGCAATTGTTTCCAACACTTGTATGGCTGTAGTTTTGTTTGAATGGAGCCATCTACCCAAATACTAATTAAATTTGCAGCCTTCCTGTCTCTCCACTGGCTGCGTGAGTTGTTGTCCTCCATGGTTTTCTGGTCAATTGGACACAGAGTTATGACAACAGTGATCTGTCCTGTGGAGAGTGACTTAAAAACCACTTAAATTCTGATCTGACAGTTAAGACTGCGGTCACATGGCCGCGGATCAGATATGTAGCAGACAACATATGAATTTGGTCCAAATCAGAAATCAAAAGATCAGATTCTGTATGTTTTTTCTGTTGACACTGCACTAAAAACCTCACATCTGTGTCACATAGGAGGGAAAAAAAGAATTGGGACACTTTCAGCTGCAGTGTGAACTTAGCCTGTGTGTGTGTATGTGTATGCGCCAGGTGTGTCTGAAACACCAGCCAATTAGCTTTCATTGTCAAGACATCATGATAAATTATTCATCATATTTGGGCGTCTGACTGAAGCATCGCCACCTCCCTCCTCTGTTACTAAAGTCCAGTAAGATGTTATTTTTCCAGGGACACAGGAATGTTTTTACATATTCTACTGTCTTGTGACAGGGTTTTCATATCCAAAATAGAAACACATTATTAGACCTCACACCCCTATTTGATAAGATTTAGTCCCAGGGACCCATAATGAAAGAACTTAGTTGTTGTTAATTTAGTATAACATTTTAATTGTAAATTAAATTGTGTAAACTGTCTAAAGTTTTTGTGGGAAGATAATAGTTGTGAGTGAAAACTGTCTTACAAAAAACTTTCTAATTGGGACAATTTCTAGTGAGTTAAATTATAGTGAAATTATGAAATTAAACAATTCCTGATTTTTGCCATGGACCCTGGAAACCCCCTCAAGGAGCCCTGGGGGTCCCCTGACCCCACTTTTAGAATCACTGTGTAACCCCTTTAATTTCTTACGTATTGGTGCTTATAATGTCAGCAATCCATGAATTTAAGGTCATTCTGCTGATGCATTTATTGCAAGTCAGAGTGGATAAAAGCCTATGCAAAAAGTCTGGATGCCTAAAATGTAAATATAATTGGCTGTAAATAAATAAAGGGCTGTCTTTTGTTTTCTTTTGTCTGTCTTGATACTACAATTCTATTTTTGTCTCTTCTGCGGTATGGCTTTGTAGTGAATGCTGAGTGCTCCTGTTAATTATTTTCCTCATTGTTTAATTTTCCCTGCATGCTTCTGGTGTTTTTTTTTTCAGTTGTTTCTTTTCCTCTGAAATGTATTTCTGTCTGAATGCAGGGTGTGGACTATTTTCAATGTGAATTTTCTGTATTCAGGCTGTAATGGTTCTAGTATCAGCAGTCCTCGAATGTCTGAATAAGTGGTGGTATATTCCTTTATATGAACATGGAGTTTGGAATTGGCAATTTGGAGTGTGTGTGTGTTTTGGGGGGCTACACTGGTTCTCTATGGCTGCCCTTCTTATTGTTGTTGTTATTATTAATATTATTATGATCATTCTGGGTTTCAGTGGCTCAATCTCTCTTAATATCGGCAATATAAAAATATTGATATTAGATATTGGTCAAATCCTAATACAAACACACCCATAGTACATAGTACACACACACACACACACACACACACACACACACAATAGTAAGCTTTCAAACTGTTGTGTTTTTGGCCAAGTTTATCTGTGGCTGTCTGTGATCCATGTCAAAATAATGCACAATGAATGTATGGCATCAAATGGTTTACATTTGTGCTCAGAAAAGTATTCTGTAGGTTAGTCTGAATCTCTGATGTTGCAAGGAAGTAAACTGAAAAATATTTTTATTTTCACATCACAATCAGTTTTTCCATCAGCTTTAATTGCCTGTCAAACTTCTAGGTCTAGAGAAGGCCACCCATGCTTTTATCTCGTCTAGACTTCTGTAACTCCCTCTATTTCTGCCTCAGCCAAAAGTCAATCAGTCAGATTGCATCAAATACCCCCAATTTTAGCGTCTCTCCACTGGTTACCACTAGATTTATAATTGATTGTCTGATTGATTGACTAACTGTCCCTTAATCTAGATTGAAGAGTAAAGGTGATTGATCCTGGCTGTCCCTTAATCTAGACTGAAGACTAAAGGTGATTGATCCTGACTGTTCCTCACTCTAGACTGAATACTAAAGGTGATTGATTGGCTGTCTCTCAATCTAGACTGAAGACTAAAGGTGATTGATTGGCTGTCTCTCAATCTAGATTGAAGACTAAAGGCGATTGATTGGCTGTCTCTCAATCTAGATTGAAGACTAAAGGTGATTGATCCTGACCGTCCCTCAATCTAGACTGAAGACTAAAGGTGATTGATCCTGACTGTCCCTTAATCTAGATTGAAGATTAAAGGTGATTGATTGGCTGTCCCTCAGTCTAGACTGAAGACTAAAGGTGATTGATTGGCTGTCCCTCAATCTAGACTGAAGACTAAAGGTGATTGATTGACTGTCCCTCAATCTAGACTGAAGACTAAAGGTGATTGATTGACTGTCTCTCAATCTAGACTGAAGACTAAAGGTGATTGATTGACTGTCTCTCAATCTAGACTGAAGACTAAAGGTGATTGATTGACTGTCTCTTAATCTAGACTGAAGACTAAAGGTGATTGATTGACTGTCCCTCAATCTAGACTGAAGACTAAAGGTGATTGATTGACTGTCTCTCAATCTAGACTGAAGACTAAAGGTGATTGATTGACTGTCTCTTAATCTAGACTGAAGACTAAAGGTGATTGATTGACTGTCCCTCAATCTAGACTGAAGACTAAAGGTGATTGATTGACTGTCCCTCAATCTAGACTGAAGACTAAAGGTGATTGATTGACTGTCTCTCAATCTAGACTGAAGACTAAAGGTGATTGATTGACTGTCTCTTAATCTAGACTGAAGACTAAAGGTGATTGATTGACTGTCTCTCAGTCTAGACTGTACCGGTGAGGTAATTTGCATATCTCCTGCATTAGTACTTGACACTTGGTGAGATGTCAACTTTGATTTGTGAATAGAAAAAGTGCAAACAAGTCAGTACAGGAAATATTTTGTGTATTTATTTAATTCCCTCACGCTGTGATCTGTCCAACATGATTTTAGTTGTGGTTGTTTGACTCTGTCAAATATGATAATATATGCAGTTTGGTGGAGGCTTTTATCCAAGGTGCCTTCCTTGCAGTACTGAGAGTACAATGAAAACACATGATGGGTTTATACAATTTCTGATGGTTTTTTATGTTTCTGTCCCAAATATTAATAGTAATGTTAATATATGCCTTTTGACTTTTATCCAGTACTGGGAGTTCCCAGTCTTTATTTCGTTTACTTCCATATCATCTGCATTAGACTTTTGATGTGACCTTGGTGTGTTGACTTGGAAAAGACAAGCAGATTATGGAAAACATCTTTGTGGGAAGGTTTTCAGAGGATGAAAAGGAAACATACCAGTTTCTTTGTAATTTCACATTTGTAGTGTTCATCATGTCATATTCAAGCCTTATTGTGGCTGTCACTGAGCAATACTAGCACAGTGCTGTTAGAAAGCATGTTGATCTATCAGTCACTTTAGGAAATTAGATGGAATCGACACACACAACTGGAAGATAAAACTTCTAGATGTCTAAATGCAAAGTAAACTTTTTCAAGTTATCCCATCACCAGTGGAAAACGTTCTGGAATAAAATAGAAACTTCTGGAATAAAACAGGAACTTTGCATTTAAACACCTCAGTTTGAGAAGTTTTTATCTTTTTTTGTGTGTGAGCCCCCCTTGTATCTCGTCTTCTAGAGTCTAGTTTTTCACATCAGAACCATGAAGAGTTGGTGTACTGTCATTGTGTATCAGCATTTGGGATATTTCTGGAAAAGTCAACATCTAGACCTAGAGAGAAGCCTGATTAGATATTTGCACACAGAGAAATAGTGTCTCCATTGGGTTTTAGGACCTACACATCCCTGTTGTTTTTACCCATCCAGCCAGTACAATAGGTACACATTCAGTTTGTGCCATTACAAATACATGCTGAGGTAGTAATCCCTGAGCTTCTTGGATGTCCAGTATTCCCTAAACCGGTAAGTCCTCATACTTACATTTGGTCAGCAAAAACAGGGATGGCTGCTCTGAGAGCTGTTAGTGTCAAGCTGTAAAACATCTTGTCAGTTCGGAGGAAAGCTCACCCTGATCTGCCCTGCTGCATTCAGGCCTAAGGTACTAAGTGTACTTGCTGAGTAGCTTGTGTGTCAGGATATCTGAAAAAGTCTGAAAAAGCCTTAAAATAAATTATCTGAATTTAAGTCTTGAATTTAAGTGTTAACATGTCTTAAATCCAGCGGCATTCTCAACCGGCCTCTACACTACATTTTACATTGTGTGCCACCGGGTCAGATTTGGTGGAAAATCTGCTGGATTGCTTTACGGCACAAAACAGGAAGAGGGCGCTGTTCTTCCAATGCAAACAGAGCTAAAGCTTTCAGAGTTTCAGGCAACATCAGATGGTGGTGAAAGAAAGATGGAAAAAACACTTCAAACATATTTATCCTCTTTGACCAAATAAGCAACATCCTCTTTGTGACAAGCGAGCAGCAGGATTTATGGGAAATGTGGTAACTACAATACCACTGGTATCAGGGTTTCCTCACTCAGAATAGGGCTTGACTCTTTTGACTGCTCGACTGGCCCGAGATAACTTTAAATGCTTAAGCGGCTTGATCATATTTAGGCTATAACAAGAGACTAGTTAACAGGTGCCCAGTTATACTTTCTTGAGTCAAGTTTAATCAAAAATAGTCTGGTTTTGTCTGGTTTTGTCAGCTTTGTTTATTTATGTTGTTTGTTAAATTAGTCTTAAATTCAATTTAAGACTATTAAACAAGTCTTTTTATGTATGTGTGTGTGTATTTAGTGTTTCAGCTCTGTGTGTGTGAATGGGTGTTTTGATGTGCTGATGTGAAATGCGTTCTGTCGGTGGCACAAAGACCAGAGATCTGTGAAATTCGGTTGGGTGTCAGCACAAAGAAATACTAGAGCCTGGTACAGACGCACACACTTGTCGTTTCTTGGCTCGCTTCACTCCATCTCTTGTTCGAAAAAGCAGCCTTGCCATTCACAGTGCCTCAGCTTTGGTGTTTTGCTACACGTTGGCTCTGCCAATTACACTCCAGCCTTGAAAAATGGGTCAGAAATTGTTACATTTCCCCCCCTTAAAAATCATTCAAAATTATTATTTTTTGGCCGAGTTCTGTTGCTTGATGTATATTTGCCTTAGGTGCATTTTCCGGTGAAAACCAAAATGATTCAGGCTTTGCATTTTAACAAAAGACACACTTTGTTCACAATATCATTAGTGTAGCTGTGGTCCTTGGGGCAAAACTGTTTTTTGTTTTCCATGTTTACAAACCAATCAAAAGCCACCCAAGAATATCGCGTTCGTCAGAGCGACTTATCAAAAGCATACTGGACGGCACAGACAACTGACAATAATTTTGGTTCTTCATTTACAACCTACAGCAAAAGTATAAAGACATTCATGCCTTTTGAAAGCCCAAGTATTCGGTTAGAGGGCAAACGGTCTTTTAAAGCCTAAGTACTGGGAACAATGCGGTCCTGAACGTGACATTTACAGCTTTCTTAACAACACATGTATATGTTTTTTTTTAGTGTCGTGTATTGCTGTGCGGTCTGGAACTTGACCCCGATGCTTCATCTCCAGGCTGCCTTCTGCATCACTGCTTCCCCCCCAGCACAGGTAATGATGTATGGCTGCACATACACATGGACACACACACACACACACACACACACACACACACACACACACAGAAAAACCTGTGACATGTGATTTCACACACACAAAAAGCTCACAGATGTAATGCCACATGTGCCTACACACATGCACATACAAAAATAAATACACACACACACACACACACACATACACAAAAGAACAGGCACGTTGGCCTATTTGGCAGCCATAGCTCATTGCCAGCCCTTGCAGCAGAGGGAGTGTGTGTATGTCTGTGTGTGAGTGTGTGTGTGTGTGTGTGTGTGCGCGTGCGTGTGTGTGCAGCCCACTTGGTCCAGAGGACAATTGACTGGGTTTAGTTGTTGAGATGGTACTTGCTCTCATTTGTTGTACAGGGAGCTGGTGGGAATCCCAGGAAGTGGAGAATTGAGCCAAGGCACAGAGCTGGAGCGCGTGATTCAATTTCCCTCCATTCATGTTTTACTCTGTTGTCCAACTAAAAGCTGGGGTTTATCACCACTATCCTGGACAGGGAGGATAAATAAGGAATAGGATATTGGAAAATAGAATAAATTTGTGTCTGTTTTGCTTTTATTTTGTTTTGTGGCTCTGTGCTGTTGCCATTATGTCTGGATTTTGGTCATTCATTAATTTATTCAACCTTTATTTAAGTCTCTCTCTCTCTCTCTCTCTCTCTCTCTCTCTCTCTCTCTCTCTCTCTCTCTCTCTCTCTCTCTCTCGAGGAATCATTGAGGTTGCCCTCGTTTACAATGATGTCAAGATAACAAAGTTAAAGAAAAGAGAAAAAGTAATTATAATCATAAAAAAATAGGTTATGAGAGAATCAGTATTTAGGGTGTATTGAAGATTGTCCCATGTGTTTGGAGGAGAGGAGCTAAAAGCTGACTTGCCAAGTTCAGAATAAACTTTGGGGACTTGAAGCATGAGCCAGTCGTTTGAGTGTATTTGGTAGTGCCGGTCCAATCCAGCATAGTTGTGATATAGGGAGGTAACTTTCCAACAAGTGCTTTGTAGATGAACAAATACCAATGTTCATCATGTCTCTCGGACAGTGAAGACCATCCAACCTTATCACACAGGATGCAGTGATGAGTAGTATACCTATCACCAGTAATAAATCCGAGGGAGGAATGATATACTGAGTCTAAGGGCTTAAGAGTGGAAGCAGCAGCTTGTCTATAAATTACATCACCATAATCCACGACTGACAGGAAAACTGCTTCAACGATTCTCTTCCTACTGATCATTGGGAAGCTTGCTCTGTTCTGTCAGCATTTTTACAGGGCTGTAGTACAGTGTAAACCCACTAAACTCAGTTACCCCACCTTTTTATTTGCGTAGTAGAGTTTACCCACCTTTACAGCCTGACATGAATCTTTATGATGTAAATTCATAGTACACATTACAGTAAGTAGTATCAAATTGACTTTATATTCATAAAGTTATGAGTCTTTTGAGGAAAGAAATAATCCTATTCTGAAAAAGCGAGGCATATAATTTGGTGGTTATTGCTTTATGGTGATTCCTCACTTGAGGCCATAGTTTACCTTCCTTTCTATTTATTGCTTGTCAGAACACGTGGGTAAATATTCTAACGACGGGGGTGATTTCTGCTCTGGAAGTGGGATTTCCTTCTGTCCTATTCCCAGTATCATCTCCAGTGGAGCTGTTACATCAAAAAACATCAATTTATTTTTTTCTATTTTGCTCTATATGTCCAATAATTGTTTGTCTTTCACTGAGAAATAAGAGCAGATGATGAATTTATGTCTTTCCAGTTCTTTGCTGCTGAACGTATACAGATGAAACACGTTTGGTCTGTGCACGGTGAATGGTGCTACAGTCAGTCAATAGTCAGTTATTTATTGATATGCACAATGTATGAACAATCCTTAATAGGTGATCACATGATCAAATCAAAACAAATGACATTTATTTGTATAGCCCTTAATCACTGTTACAGTCTCAAAGGGCTTCACAGTGCCCAATGTGTGAAAACAATAAATGGTTAGTACACGACATCCCCCAGCCTTAGATCCTCACAGAGGACAAGGAAAAACTCCCACAAAACCTTTTAGGGAAAAAATGGAAGAAACCTTGGGAGGGGCTACTCAGAGAGGGATCCCCCTACCAGGACGGTGCAATAGATGCTGAATTTGTGCAAGCAGCACATACACAGTGCTTAAAAGTTTATTTGGGTGGGAAATCCAGATCTGTTGTGGGGCATCACATCAAACATCATCGTCCTAGGAGTGGGGGAGCACGCAGATGCCAACACTGCCCAGCTGCAGCCTGGAACAGATAGGAGACACACCCACACACACCCATACACACACTCTCACTCACACAGACAAACATGACCGGCGTCAGTGGACAGGAGCAGGTTGACCAGGAAAATAGGACATATAGGCAGGAACCTGAGCTAGGGTGAGCTAACTGGTCTAGCCTTACTCTGAGGAGAGACTGAGCCACTCCCTCAAGGCTATGTTTGGTCAAATGATAAAGAGAATACATGGGTTTTAGCCTTGACTTAAAGACTTTGATAGAGCCTGCCTCTCTGAGGCAGGCAGACTGTTCCAGAGATAGGGAGCCCGGTAAGAAAAGGTTACCTGCAGTTTTCTTTTTGACTGCTGGGATAGCCAGGTATCCAGTGTCCTGTGATCTGAGGGCGCGTGGCAGTTTATATGGTTTGATTAGATCTGATAAGTAAGACGGTGCCATCCCAGAAGCACCTTGAAATCACACCTGGTCTGAATTGGGAGCCAGTGTAATGAGGACAGGATGTTTTTTTAGTGCACCCAGTAGGTAAGCCCGAAAAGAGGACATTGCAATAATCAATTCTCGATGATACAAAGACGTGTACTAAAATTTCTGCATCTGCCTTTGTTAGTATGGGTCGAATCTTGGCAATATTGCAAAGATAAACGCTGTTTTAGTAGTCTCCTTAATATGCAACTCGAATGAGAGGGTAGGGTCGAATTTAACATCGAGGTTTTTAACGTATGGACTCTGGGAGATTACTATCAAAATTTAGAGTACTATTCTTAAACAGATGTCTATGTCTAGCTGGTCCTACAATCAGCATCTCAGTTATGTTGCCATTAAGAAGTAGGAAGTTTAGTGACATTAACATTTGACCTCTGATAGGCAGGCCTCCGATTAGATTGGGTGTTATCGGTTGGTTTGACGGGGATGTAAATTTGAGTGTCATCGGCGTAACAGTGGAAGTTAATGCCGAATTTGCGAATGATGTCACTGAGTGGTAACATATAGATAGAGAATAGTAGTGGCACACCAAGGTCGACACTCAGGCGAAGGCTGCACTCAGGTCAAGTAGCAATCGTGCTGAGGTTGAGTTGGAGTCAATAGCTAACAGGAGATCGTTGACCACTCTTGTGAGTGCAGTTTCGGTGGAGTGGAAAGATCTGAAGCCAGATTGAAAGGGATCAAATAGGTTGTTTTTTGACAAGAAATCCGTAAGTTGGCTGGCTACAGTTCGTTCAAGTATTTTGGAGAGGAACAGCAGATTTGAGATTGGTCTGTAGTTCTGAAGTAGTTCACGATCAAGGTTTGGTTTTTTTCAATAATGGCTTGATTACGGACATTTTAAAGGCGGAGGGCACAGTGCCAGTGGAGAGCGACCAATTGATCATTAAAGAATTTAAGGTCCTAGGATAGGGAAAAGTTCTTTGAGTAGTTTAGCAGGCAGAGGGTCAAGCATACAGTTTTTCAGAAAGTAACGAGGCCGTGGAAGCATTAATACGATGGCTGATATATTTTGCGTGGGCAGATCAATTTGATCTCAAATTTGTGATCAGATAAGGCGGGCACATAAAACGAGACCACTAAAGCAGATACAGGAATGTCACGGACCAAAACCAGGTCAAGGGTGTTCATTGGTTCATTAACAAATTGAGTGAGGCCACAAGTATCAATAAGATCTAGGAAGGCCTTACTGAGAGGATCAGTGGAATTATTCAGGTGAATGTTAAAATCACCGATAATGAGAATATTATCAGCTCAGGTCACTAAGTCCGAGATGAAATTGGAGAACTCTAATAAGAAGAGTGAATAGGGCCCAGGTGGGCGGTAAAGTACTGCTAAATAAAATGACGGGAGATTCGTAGCTGTAGGGTGCAGAATAAGGACTTCGAAGGATGTAAATTTAATGTTAGTGTTGGGATTAAAATTAAGGATAGGGTTAAATATCAAGGCAACACCCCCACATTGAGAACTAAGATAGTTTGGAGAAGAGGCTTCAATTAGAGGGAGAAAATAGTTTGGCTTTAGCCAGGTTTCACAGAGACCCATCATGTCTAGATTATGTTCAATAATCAGATCATTGATCAGCAGCGCTTTTGTTGATAATGATCTTATATTGATGAAGACCACAGTGAGGCATTCAGTACTGCCAGAATTTTTGTCAATGTTTATGGCAGTATGCGTATTGCTGTAATTTATTGTGGGTCGGCAGGAAATTTGACGGGGGTGCGGCGGGAGAAAGTTAGACTGTACTGGAAGGACTGTACTGTAATTTTCAGATCGAGAGTTGCTGCTGCCAGAGGATGAAATAAATGCAGACTGGTATGGGGAAAAAGTCTCAATTTGATCTACTGTAAACTCTAACCTGGCAGACCTGGCAGACACGGTAAGGGGCCAGAGACAATTAATTGATGCCGACACATCTTCCTAGCGAGGTCACAGGTCCTGACTTTGTTGTATTTGGTGACCTCCGATTGTCTCATTCTAATGTCATTGGTGCCGATGTGTACTATGATGTTGCTATACTGAGTGCGTGGACCGTGTGCCTCTTTCTTACCCTTATGTCTAATCCTATGGTTCGCCAGCACCCGTAAGTTAGCTTCTACATCGGTAGTTCTGGCCCTGGGTAGACAGAAAACCTCGGCCGGCGACGCAAGCCTAATATTACAGGTGATGGAGTCGCCAATAACTAGGGTGTGAGATAGACGGCGGGTCCGAGGAGCAGGGGAGACGGGCCGGCCACAAGGACTAGCAAGAACAGTAAAACGATTAGCCACCGCGAGTACCGGTGGCAGATCGGGCTGCACAACTGGCGGCTGGCACTAGTGAGCTCTCCGATGCACGGAGACCGGGACAAACTTGTCACCCGCTGACGAGTAGCCCGTTAGCGACCGTGCTGCTAACATTCGTGAGCCGGCTAGCAGGCCATGTATCTAGACTGTCTGGGGTGCCCGTCTCATCTAAGGTAATCGGCCTATCCGCTTCTAAAAATTGACAGGCTCAGATAAAAGAAAATGTAGGAGTCAGGGCAAAAAGGAGGAACAAAGTGAGTGTGTAGTGGTCAATCTAAATCTAAAGTTTAGGATGGAGCAAAGTTTAGTGGAGCTAGACTGTTTGCAAATACACTGGGCGACGGAGCGGAAACAGGAACAGGAAAACAGCCGTAAATGAAAGAGCAGCTGCAATTCTCTGTGCTGTGAGGATCACGGTTATCTAGTTTACTTCTCGCTTTGAGTGTGTTCCTCTGCACAGGTGTGTGTGTGTATGTGTTTGGGTATACATCACCCCATTGAATACCCTAATATATTTCTGTTTTCATGTGATGCAAGAGTTTATCGTCAAGGCGACAGTAAATATTTCATCACGGTCAATAGCATGTATTGACTTTCACAGTTCATGTTCATGAAGATGGTTCAAAAAATAAAAACACTTAAAATACAGCAACATCTTTTTTCCAGTTTTAGGTTATCTTTTGTTTGACTGGGAGTTCCCAAAAGCTGACAGCATACCAACCACCTATTGAGCATGCAAATGCATGTAATGTGTACACACACACACACACACACACACACACACACACACACACACACACACACACACACCTTTTCTCCCTCTCTCTCATGCCTATACACACTTCAATTCACACATGATTTCGCTTAAAACCACATGCATACTCTCATACTTACCTGCTCTCTTTTTCGATCTTCTTTATCTCTAACACTCACTTACTCGCACGCATGTACGCACGCACACACACACACACACACACACACACACACACACACACACACACACATACACACACACACCTCCAATGTAGAGTGTATGTGTGTATCTCCATGGCATTTGCTGTTACTGTTATGGATAATCATATTTTATAACCTGAGCAGTAAACACAGCATCAAAAACATCAACTAACCATGGATGGAGGAATGGAGGGAGGGAAGGGAAGGGAGGGACAGAAGAGTGAATAAAACAGGTCCATTGTAACCTCGTCTACTCAGAAGTGTACGCAGTGCCAGTGTTATACACTACACAAAAAAGTGCTTATTGTGTACATTACAGGATATCTGCAAGTCCTGAAAAAGTTTTATGAAGTCTTAAGAACTGGGTAGTTAGCATGAGCAGCGATAGCCACCATGGCTGAACCGACAAAACCCTAACCCACAGAGGAACCATTTGATCCTTCAATTGATGTTAAACCATCTAAATCATCCAAATTGAAGTTTCTCCTTTCATCTAACAACAGTAATATTCTTCAAAATATTAAGAATGATGTGGAATTATTTCTCACAGTTATATGTTAACTAGGGAATCTTGTTGAAACAAGTGTGTGTGTGTGTGTGTGTGTGTGTGTGTGTGTGTGTGAAGTAAGATTCCACACCATTTCATCATCAGAGGTGTTTCATCATTCACCTCTTCTCTTCTCTCCTGTCCTCTCCTCTCCTCTCCTCTCCTCGTATTAAAGCAATAATTAAAGAGAGAAAGCTATGAAGGGAACAGTCTTGTTTTCTTCTTCTGATATTGTACTGTTTTCATATGTCTGTGTGTACTTTGTGCACTTTCTCTCACTGTTGTTATGGTGACAGCTTTTTAGAGCAACAGGTGTCCTTAACTTTTCTTGTATTTTTGGCCTTCACTCGTTCATCTGTTTTATTTAACAGTATATGAGCAGACAATAAGAATACAAATATTAAAAAAAAATCTTTATAGCTTCAACACTGAAAAGTGGCTATGGCCATGATTATTGGCACCCTTTCTTTTCTAATACTTAGTTGCTCAGCCTTTGACAATGATGATGCTTCCAAACGTTTCTTGTAACCATCAATAAGCTTCCTGGATCTTTCTGCTGGCAGTTTCTCCCACTCTTCAATTGCAACCCGCTCCCATTCTTTAATGTTTGAAGGATTTATTTGACCAACTGCATATATTAGGTCTCTAGAGGACTCATCACTGGCCACTCCAGAACAGTCCAATGTTTTCTCTTGAACCATTTCTGGGTGCTTTTGGATGTGTTTTGGATCATTGTCCTGCTGGAGGACCCATGACCTTCGATTAACACCCAGTTTTCTGACAGAAATTGTAAAATAAAATCAAAATCACCAGTCATACTGGCACTTATTTTTCGCTTATAAACCACGTTGTTTAGCTACTGTTGAATAACTGTCCGCTTGGTGAAAAATAAGTTGTAATTATTACTATTTAATTATTATTGATCAGAAATAAAATATTTATTGAACATTTGTATTCCTTTTTTTCCATACAATTATTTAAAGTAAACCATTTTCTCACCATTTTCCCCCATGATCATAACAGATAGCTGATGTTTTCTTATTATGAGGTTGGATGTACTCCTGTAACCACTACAAACATATAGGTCAAATTTTGTAGATTGTATATGTTGTTTACTTTGTAAATATGGACTTTATGGACTCTGTATCTGTTATGTATGTGAAAAAATGGTGAAGAAATTTGCTTACTCATTTCCACATGTTAAGGAAACAAGATATATTGGTATTTTCAAGCCACCATAAAGATGCTTTAGAGATATTTATCAACACCATCAAACAGAACACCTGGGGTCCGTTCCAAGAAGCAGGTTCAACAAACTCTGAGTCTAACCCTGAACTCTGAGTTGATTAACTCATAGATAGGAAACTCTGGGTTTTCGGTTCCAGAACGGCTGATCTGAGTTAGTTCAATCAACTCTCGGTATGTTAATCCTGAGTTAAGCGCGTGCCTGACGACAATAAAAAGCCATCATCAATGGAGGTCCGATACTACGATTCACCATGGCAACCGGCAAGCAGAAAAGGTCGTCGTACGTCACCCCACTGGAGTTGGAAGTGCTACTACGTGCATTTGGGGAGTATGAACACATTTTCAAAAAGAAGAGCAACACAGCTGCAGCGGCAAAGGAGAGGGAATTGGCGTGGGAGAGAATCGCCGCCCGAGTCAATGCGTACGTTTGAATGCAGTAGTGTATTCATTTAACATTTAACCACACTTTCTTATAATATTACCTACATGTGAGAAAGTGGTGGAATGGTATTGGAAAAAAAATATTTTCATTTAGGTGCAATCCCACGGGCGCAAAGCGCTCTTGGCAGCAGCTGAAAATGAAATATAAAAACATACGTCAAATGGTGTACTTGGGGCGGCAAATTAGAAAGGCAGATCTAGAAATGTAATTACTGTAACATAAGTTAGAGGTGGGTGCATGGTCACAGGTGAAATGTGTTGTTGGAACAATATAAAAATACTACTGTTGGTAATACTAACTGTTGCTTTTGTATTTGTAGGAAATAAAGAAGACCAAATGAAATGTGTCTTTATTTGACTGCTCGGGGTGGTGGTAGCTTAATCCGTTAAGTGTAAACGGCATATTATATCTCGGACAGCTCTTCCATCCCAGACATAGAACATCTAATCGGGGTCTCAAAATCCTCTCCCGACGTGAGGCTATGCGAATTACTTCCGCTTGAATATCGATCGGGTTACCGAGGAAAGGACACGCCATGTCCGACAGCTGCTTCAGGTTCAGCAGAGGGAGGAGACAGGGAGAAACTCAGGGTTTGTTAAATAAAACCTGCCAGCGAGCAGGTTAGGTTCACAGAGTCAGTTACCATGGTAATTGACTCAGAGTTTGAGTTACCTCTCTTTCTGGAACGGAAAACCCAGAGTTTCCCTCATCTCAGGGTTAACAAACTCAGAGTTTTCACTAAACCCGCTTTCTGGAACGGACCCCTGGCTGTGTTGATGTCTGACAGTGTTGACAAAACATCAAACAATAAACATCATCAAACATTTTACTTACCATCCATGTGCTCTACATAGGAGCCTTTTTGGTTCTCCACTGTTGCTAGCTGCCTTTGGGCCCTACTCGAAATGCATACATGTAGTTCAGAATTTGAAACAAATCTTGAGATGGTGTTGACATATGCATGGTTGTGACAGTGGCTGTATATTAGGTCTAAATCATCAAAAAATAGCAAATTTACGAGATCCAGTGTGACCTTGTTGCCGTAAGCACTTAAGTGGAAAGTGGAGAAGGAGTCATCACGGGTAAAGCTGATTCTGTAATTTCCTGGTTTTATTGCCTTTTTAAAAGAAATATCTGATGTTGCTGACGAAAGCTGCATTTGGATCTTAGTATGATGTTCATTCTCCTCTTTCAAACCTTTTTTGATCAATTTGAAATTTTGATCTCTTGTCTGAGTACAAGTAGTTATACAGGTACTGGGCTAATATGTAATACCATAATGTACAAAAAAATTAAAATATTACAAGATGGATAGTGGATTTGTCCAGGTGATACCCCTAATATTTTTTAACATTAAAATTGTTTTGATTTTCAACAAGAGCAGCATTTTTATCCGTGGGACATTTTTTGTCCCAGGTCTCAAGAATCAGTGACTTAAGAAAATTTTCTATTTTCCCGGTCAGGCCAGCAGGTCAGAGTTCTACTTGCCTCTGATATGATTTCACTGGCCCAGCAGAAAAAAATTAAAATAACCACCAACCAATTGTATGATACAAAGAGTTCATAATATATCAAAATGACTGAAAAATAATCTAGCCAGTACAAATGGCAGTACAAACAGTACAATGGTCCTAAGCCATCAGGCGATCCTTACTGTCGAAGCCTGACTCCCTTCACCATCACGTTTTCCAATGTCATCTATTCCTTTTATAACCTCTCATACTTGAAAAAATAGCAGGAACTACAATTTTCAGAAATCAGAGTAAATGTTCAAATGAAAGCGCATTTACTGCAAATTGTTCTCATGTTTTTCAGAGAAGCTGCTTTGGTTGCAAAAATGATAAAAGAGCAGGACAGCAGCGGAGAACAGTAGGCAAAATGTATGATAGCAAAACAGACGAAAGGTTTTTTGTCAGATGACGACATTAGTCGGTTCCTTTCATTTTCTCCTTTTCATGCGTGCGCATCTCTTTTCATAAGAGTGTCTATAGTTCGGTCCCAGGGTCATGAAATGTCCTTCATGAGGGAGACAATGTCAGGTACAATGTACATTTTTATAGAGCACTGATTTGCTAAATGACATGTTGACATGTTGCCCAAGGACAATATTCTCTTTTCTCTTTAATTTTGATCTCTTTTAGCTCCTTGCTTCCAAGCGAGAATTGTGGGAGAGCAAAAGGCCCTTTCAAAGAGAGACTTGAAAGGAAGACATGAGACAGGAAACATTACTTTCTCTCACATCTGTTGAACTGAGAATTTAAAGAAGCCTCTTCTTTTTTTCTTCTACATCTCTTTCTCTCTTTTCCTCTCCCCACTTCTCTTCCTCTCGTCTCCCTCCCCTCCTCTCCTCTTGCCCTTTCTCAGACAGCTCTTTGGGTTATAAAAACCACCATGATGTATGATGCTGTCTGACCAAAACACTAAAGAGTCCCACAGCGATTTAAACAACACGGTACACTCACACACACACACACACTCCCACAGCGATTTTGAAATAGTGTCCACATCGACAGTTTTTCTGTTTGTTCGATCTACTTTTCTCTCCTGCTGAAGTCCCAAGTGGGTAGGTTGGCATTTTACACCAGACAACACACACACACACCTACACGTGCACGCAGGCTCACACGCATGCCATACACACACTTACACTCACATACACAGATAGACACACATAGACAGGGAACATGCTACATCGTTTGTTGGTAATTAGGAGCATTTTGTTGTCTCTTGATAGAAACAACTTTTAATCTTAAACTGTGTTAGTCAGCCTACTTTAGAATAAAAGTCTCTGATGCCATGGAAGGCAGCAGCATCAGGCCATGACCACAGTTAGGTGGTAACTCATTATAGTGATAGTATTACTTTTCCCAGTAACAAGTAATGCTACAAATTACTTTCAATTTGAGCAATGATATTACAGTTACCAATCAAAAAATGAGTTGTTTATTTTATTATCACCATGTCTGAATATGAGATTGATGCCTTATGTAGATGAAAACATAGTGAAGTTGACTTTCTCTGGGTGGAAGTAATCCCACTACTTTGATGAGAAATGGTAGAAAAGTTGACTTCCTCTTAGGGGTGTGAATCTTTGGCTTCACAGCGATTCGATTCGATTAACGATTCAGTAGTTGGCGATTCGATTCAAGGACGATTTTCTTTTTTTGGAACGATTCGATTCGATTCGATTCTGTAAACCACGATTCGATTCAGTCACTTTTTACCAAAATTCTATATCCATGAAATAAACGTGCAATAATGTGAGTGAGACTATCTGTATTCTTCTGAAAGGTGAAAAAAATAATCAACAGACAACAGAATTACTTCTTAAACATATTTATTCTATAAAAAAAGTAGTCCTGCATAATATTTTATGCTGAATACAAAAATGTAATTAAACATTGCTCAGCCCTAAGTTATTTTGAACATTTTCGATAGGCTACATGCTGGCAGGGGAGAGAGTGGGTGGGTGAGTGAGTGAGTGAGTGGGTGAGTGAGTGAGTGGGTGAGTGAGTGGGTGAGTGAGTGAGTGGGTGAGTGGGTGGGTGGGTTCTATACATGTACTTCTACTTCAGATTTTTCTTCAGGAATATTAACTGGTCAACATGTTCAGGTTTAAGAGTGCTCCTCTGAGAAGACACTATGTCACCTGCGGTGCTAAACACCCTTTCGGAGGGGGACACTTGTGCCTGGGATACAAAGGTATCTTTTAGCTAGCTTAGCTAAGAATGGCAGTTCCCCCTCGTGAGTCTTCCACCAGTCCATGGTACTCCCTGTCAGTGCGAGTGGAGCCTCTGCTCGGTATCTGACAACCTCTTCCCTGGTCCTATCAGCAGTGGACCTGGTCTCCTGTACCTGAGTAAATGTGTCTCCAAAAAGCATGTCCAATGCCTTTGCTTTTTTGGGACACGACTCATCTGAAAAACAAAACAAACAACAACAAAAAAAAAACATAAGAAATTAAAATGTATGGTAAACTTACTTACTATACGTTTGGCAAATCTATGATGGAAACCAGAATTGTTTGTTTAATTATACTGGAACAGTTTTTTTTCTTAGTTGCTGCTTAACATGGTAGGTCACAGTGTTTGAGAAAAAAAGACAAGCCAGGCCTAGTTTAGCCAGACCAGATCTGAGCCACAGTTGCAATATCATATACTGACTTAAAGCTATACTGATAGCACACCTGTCTCTCCCTCAGGCTCAGGCAATTGTGAGCATCCCTCTTCTGCATCTCCTGGTATCTTTCCATATATAAGATAAGATTGGTTGAATATTGGTTAAAATGCTTAAGCTCTAACCAAATTTTACAAACTGTCAGAAAAGTATGTCTGGTAACATACCTTTTACACTCAACTTTTACACAACAACTCTAACAAGTCTACCAAATCAGGTCTAGCACATAGATATACTCTCGTGCTCCTACAGTATGTTCTGAGAGACCCTAATGAGCCATTTCAAAGTAGCTAAATTGTGGCCAATTTCTAGCATTTTAGAGAAAGTCCCAAGATCCATTGTAGTAGGCCTACCTTGGTATGGATGTCAGCCGCCTCAACAGCTACTTTAGCATAAGTGCATTCTCTCTCCTCAAATTCAAGGAAAGGCAATTCCTTGAAGCGCGGGTCCAACCGCTGATGCTGATTAAAAACAGCAGCGTTGCTCAAAAAGGTTAGCAGCAACGTTACCGGCGCTAGCAGAAGGGTTAGCCGAACTAGCTGCAGCTACTGAAGCTGACGCTTCTGTGATACCGTGTCGCCTTAAAAGGTGGCTGGCTAGATTTGTGGTGTTCCCGTGGTATTTAATTACACTTTTACACACACACACTGCAGACGTTTTGTCAATTTGACCATTTTTCTTTGCGAAGCCAAAATGCTTCCACACTTTTGAGTTCAGGCTTGCTGGTGGATTAACAATCTCGCTGCCGCTCTCCGCCATGTTTGTTGGTGAATTGCGCCAGTAGAGGGAGAGAAAAAAACTATTGGCAGTACTTCCTTGCAGGCTGACGAGAGTTACGGATTACCGAGCTGCATTTCAAAATGTGTAAACTAAGTCTTAAAACATTAATCATAATTAAGAATCGCGATTCATTCGATTTAAAGCATTTATATTGATTATTGGTGAAGCCAAAGCGATTCATTCTATTTATTTATTTTAGCAGATCGATTTAGTTGAATAGGTAGGATTTACAATCGATTCATCGATGCATTGCATGAATCGTTACACTACTACTTCCTCTGGGTGGAAGTAATCACACTACTTTGATGAGAAATGGTAGAAAAGTTGACTTTCTCTGGGTGGAAGTAATCCCACCACTTACACAAGAACACAAGATGAAAACAACATTGGACATGAACAAGTCAGTATAAAAAAAAGTGGTGGCGAAGTACGAATGAATAAAGTAGCATTTACTTGAAATGAGTCATGAGTAACAATTAACATCACTTTTCTTGCATGAGTCCAACACTGTTAGTGAACACCTAACTCCCTATTCAAACCTATCCAAGCTTGTTCAGGTTATGCACAGACATCCATCCATGTGAAATTGTGCATTGTTAAGTTTTGTTCAAGGCACTTGTCACTTTATATATTCCTTTATCGCTCTCTACATATGATTTACTGCTCTACACTCAGGTTTACTGACTGGTTTAACTCACCTCATATAGTATAATGTGCAGTGGAATGACTGATACTTCAATTTATACTGTATAATAGAATGGGGAATGTATGTGGGTGTATGTATATTTGTACTTAAATGCCCTGTCCTGTGTTTACCCTGAGCACAATAAAAGAAATTGCCAGCAGCTTTGGTTGATGTGGTAATAAATTAGTAAATTAATGGATGCTGAATCTTGAAAGCTAGTGGACCTTTTATGATGGTAGTCAGCAGAGTGTGTAGGATGTTGTGTATCTCTGGAAGAGGTGTCTGCTGGCAGACCAATACCGACACCTTGAATTTAAAGATAAAGAAAACACAGAAATGATTCATAATGGAGCAGGGAATTCAGAGCTTGTTTTCATGGATTCACAGTACATATTGAATGTACCTTTACTTTTAGGTTATTTTTCAACATTATATTTCATTTTTAGGGTCAAGCATATGCCAACTATATCAACTACTTTGCTTATACAGTACTAGTCAAAGGTTTGAGTACACCTGCTTGAAACCAGGTTTTTCATGATTGTTTAAACGTGTCCTTGAACACTTCATGTTTCATTATGTTACATGTACTTATGTAAGCTGATAATCATAGTTGAACTGCATTCTTTTTAAATGAAAATGGAAGTCTTGTGAATTTCAATGAAATGGTCACCCAAAGCAAGGGGTTTTCAGTCTGAAGCCCAAGTCAGTTACGAGTCTGAGAAGTGTAAAGCGCTGTTAGAACGCTATTCTAAGTGTAAAAGTGTCTTTGTTTGTCTTTGTTAGATGTTCTCTAAGTTGACTAGCATGTTACCTAATTGACCTTTTGTCACCAATCATTGTTAACAGGTGAGGGCCCATGATTACTATAAATATAGGTTACGTAGGCACAAGTTTGTCATTCCTGAATGTAAGGGAGCAGAAAATGGCAAAATACGCTCAGTTAAGCAAAGACAAAATGAATCAAAGTCGATTCTTAAGACAAATAGCAAGACCTTGTTTTTTTTCTCTAGTTTCTCTAAATGCTGTGGCCAGCAAACGATTTGAAGAAACTGGAACTCACAGGGACCGAACAAGGTGGAGTCACAAGTCTGCAAACCCGGCGATTAACTGCCCCTGAAATACAAGCTCAGCTAAATGCTACCAGAAGTACAGATGTTTCAACATCAACTGCTCAGAGCAGATTGTGTGAAGCTGGCCTAACTGGAAGAATTGCTGCAAAGAAAACATTGTTAAGAGTGCAGAATAAGGCCAAAACACACAGAGAAACTGGATGTTTGAGGAGTGGAAGTTAGTCTAATGGACGGATGAGTCAAATTCAAATATTTGGGTCCAACCACCGAGTATTTATAAGACACAGAGAGGGAGAGTGCATGTGTGGTTCCCACTGTCAAGGAGGAGGCAGGTGTCTGGGGTTGCTTTGCTGGTGGCAGTCTGAACCAGCATGGCTATGAGAGCATACTTCAGAGGCATGCTTCCATCAGGATTGCAGCTTGTATGGCAGTCCTTCATTCCTCAGCAAAATTTCTGGTGAAGAAGGAAAGCGAAAGACAGGTCAAACTAATGACCTGGCCTGCCCTGTCTCCAGACCTCAATCCCATATAACTTGTATGGGACAAACTGGACAGACGAGTCAAAGCAAAGCAAACCCACAAGGGCTCTACATCTCTGGGAATTGCTGCAGAAGAGCTGGGGAGGACCTGTCGGGTGATTTTCCTGCTGACATTTGTTAACCGAATGCCTCGTGATTGTCAGGTTATTAGGGTGGAGACAATTTTAAATTGTCTTGAACTTTGCTTCTCATGTTTTGTTTTGTATATTCTAACAATGTGTTTTCATTTTGAAACAGAAACTTATACGATGTAAAACATGACAGTTATGAAAAAAAAACAGTTTCCAGCAAGTGTTCTCAAACTTTTGACTGGTACTGTACGTTCTCAAGAAATATATTTCATGTTTTGATCACATTACCACTGAACTATTCAGGCCTCGGGGTTGAACTGGATGACAAAGTATTGCCCTGGTAACACTTGGTGTTGGCCACTTGTCGACAAGTTTTAAAGACAAGAAAGATGAGAACAATAAACATTTTATGAGTGTTTTGGGGGTGAATGGGCCTTTTTCCTTGTTCTTTATGACACAACAGCATAAACCATAAAATACGCGGCCAAGTTATCAACTATTTCCTTTACTTTTAAGCTCTTTCCTAAGAGTACATTTCAGGTTTTGATCAAATTACTGAAGGTCAGCCGATACTCCCAAATCCACTTTCCCTCTCCTTTCACTTCCTGGCTTGGGCCCTAGGGTGGGCCCTGGGGGACGATAAAAGCCAATCAAATGGCTTTAAGTGTAGGGAGGCGGGCCCTGGGGGACCATAAAGACCAATGAAATGGCCAGGAAATAGAGGAGGAAAAATGAAGAATCCTCCTGTTAGGTGTTAATCACTTCCCTCTTTCTGTCTCACTGGTTTTTCACATATACTCTCTCTCTCACACACGCACATGCACACACACTGCTCCATGGTTCCCCTAGGTGTTTTTTCCCCCCGCAGTCTTTATCCAATAGCAGTGAAGAGTGATGGGGATGATCTCACCTTAATTTATTAGATCTTTCTATCTTTCTGCTATACTCGCTGAGAGAGAGAAGAGCGTTACTCATTCAGTTTCTCCGCTCAGATTTTCCCTTATGGTCTGTGGATTTTAACCAGCGAGCTCAGGTCATAAGCTCCACCCCCATGCGTATGTGTGGTGTGTGTTTGAGCGCGCGAGAACAGCTGAGAATAGGGAGAGCACAGGTTGGTTCCTGTATGTTATTTTTGTAGCATATAGGCAGTACATTCAGTTTTAAACACTTTGATCTCAGTAGTCCGTCTCTCTCCATCTGTGTGTGTGTGTGTGTGTGTTTGCAAATGTGTGTGAGTGTGTGTTTGACTGCAAAGGTTTTTCAGAGTGTGTCTTGTGACAGTTTTATAGCCCAATAACTCAGCTGCCGCGCCAACAAAAGAATGGAACATCCCAGAATAAACGGGGAATGATAATCTTTTTCACAGTGCAACACACACACACACACACACACACACACACACACAACCATACGGGGACCAGATGGAAGCATTGCACTCATGAAAAAAGTGTTACATCCTGACAGCAGATATTTTTGATTTTCTTTCTCTTCTCTCTTCTCTTTTTATTTGTATGTACTGTATGTATGTCTGTTTCTATTCATCTATCTCGCTATGTAGAGTACTGTGTCTTGAGTGTACTTAGTTATACACCCTTTTTGTAACAATCCATGTTTCAGTCTCCTCCCTTCACCTCCATTTTCAATACATGGTTGAAGAGGATTTGTTAGGTGAAATGAATGATATATACTGTATATATATATATACTTGCTCCTTACAAAACTAATCATTACTTATTGCATCCTGGGAGCAGTAATTCATTGCTCATTATATTTCCTTTCTGTTGCACCTTTAAAACTGTCTGTCTGAGGATTTCATCCTCTCTTCCCTTCTAAATTCAGGATAATTCAGTTTCCTCTCCTGTGAACGATCAGGAAACCAAACAGTGTTGATGTCCAGTGTAGTGGGAATACTTCCACCCAGGGAAAGTCAACTTCTCTACCATTTCTCATTTGAAATAGCTCTGTGAGATATATGTGATAGTCACTAATACACACCAAGTCTCCCACTAGTCAAGTAGTTGAGATAAAACCAGTCATTGCCCAGTTGTATGTGTTTGTCTCCCTCTGTGTTTCTGTTTCACTAACAACTGTTGTGCCTTTACCAAACTCTGTAATAAAACAACTACAAGATGGCGGGAGATGGGAGGTGGGGGGTAGACAGAAACTCTGTATCCCATGACTTCGCTACTTAATTGGACGCACCACCTAGAGATTTCACTGCTGTCTTTAACTGTGTTTAGCTAACTTTACACTCTCATCTCACACACACACACATGCACATGCAATGTGCATGTGTGTGTGAGGAGGAAGAGGAAACAAAGACACAGCTACATACAGCATATTCACACTCACATTTCCACTGGTATGCACATGCACACTCACACACACTTTCTCTCTCTGTCTTTCAGCACTTTTGAAAGATAAAAGAGTTTCACAAACTCAAACAACTAAGCTAGTGGCTTGTTTTCTGTTTATTTGGGCACTGTGCCAGAATGTCATGAAAAATGAATTAAAAAGGAAAGTCAAGACAGTTTAATTTTAAGTCGTCGGACCTTGCCAATACAGTCTGAAATTTAATTGAGCGTCAGCTGTTTTATTAAAAGGTTAATTCTTACTATTTGACAGTCTGTTAACGACAAAGACATCAATCGCCAGGAATCAATTGTTTGTATGTATTAAGCACACCCTCTCATCCAAAGCGAATTATAGTAAGTCTAACAGTAAAATATACTGATCACCACACATCACCTCCATTACAGCAGGAATGGATCTTCAGTAAAGCATGTAGCCTATTAGTGGAAAAGTGCAGGATTGATTTTCATGGAACAAAATGAAGCAAAGAGGCACGGCGCAAATTGGGAAATGATAATAACATAAAAAAATCAAGACAGAGTTTAATTTGACGGCTTTGGGAGCATAAGTACAGACATATAGCATGCATATATTCTCTGGCCCACGGAGGTAATTAGGTGCTGACTGCCACAGTGGGTTTTTATTTCTAGACACCGTTATTATAATAATTAGCATTGGAAAGGAGCCAGTGGCCTTGATAGAGATGGATGTATATGGGGAGACTGACTGACAGACAGACAGACAACACAGACAAACATACGCACAGATGGATAGACACACACACACACACACAAAAGCAGAGACATGCATATAGGCACCGAGATGCAGCACATAGGTTAGGAGGCACATACAATCAGACATATGTAATGTTGTATCTTAATTGAAATGTTCCTGCTTCACCTCTTGATTTTGAAACGTTCGAGGTATACGATGTAAGATGTATGTAAAATAGCACCCCCTGCAGGGGCAAAGATGAATGATTAATCTAGATCAAAACAATGACAAAAACCGACATCCAGCCCCCCCTTTCCAAACAGCACTGCATACTCACCCCCTCACCGAAATGAATGCAATCAATTCTGAAACAGTTGGTATATTTACGATTGGACCCGCAGAAATGATGTGGCATGACTTCTACAATAATGTTAAAGGGGAATTCCGGTATTTTTAAACCTGCACTCTATTTGTACAACTTTGTCATTTACACCACAAAATAGGTACAAAAAGTTTTGGAATTGCTCCAGTAGATCATTCGGTGCCGATCAAAGTACGTCCACTAAAAGTGCTTGTTTTTGCCACTGATAGGCTCAGATTGTTATTCGTGTGTCTGACAACATTATGGATAGGATCGCTACAGAGACAGACCTTTTTTTAACCAGAAACAGAAGTCTGGCTTAAGGAGAAGTTTCGCTCTGAAATCTGAAAGAAGAGGTGAGTTGTTGCATGAAGAGGTTAAACAAAGGTTTCTGGTTAAACAAAGGTCTGTCTCTGTAGGGATCCTTTCCGTAATGTTGTCAGACACTTCCAATAACAATCTGAGCCTGTCAGTGGCAAAAACAAGCACTTTTAGTGGACGTACTTTGATCGGGCGCAGTGGCCCCAAAGGATTACGTTGCAGCCATTGCAGCCCGTTTTGCGACTGCCGACTGAGGCGATCTACCGGAGCAATTCCAAAACTTTTTGTACCTATTTTGCGTTATAAATGACAAATTTGTACGAATAGAGCCCAGGTTTAAAAATACCGGAATTCCCCTTTAAGCGGCTCACCTTTGAGGCTAGAGCTCCCACGACTGAATTATCCCACCTAGACTAATTCTCACCACATCCCCGACTGTCAATGGTCATAACATTTCACTTAGACTTGATTATTACAATGAATCCCTAATGCTTTGACTAAAAACGATAGACCTTCAGCTTGTGCAAAATACTATTGCTGGAGTGCTTACTAGGATAGTGAACATATCACTGTATTGACCACTTTGCACTGGCCCCACTGAATTACTGCCATGGCCACGCTTTCAAATATTATTTGGTGATTCACTGGTGCTGGACCTGCTCTCTTCTGAGTCTGATAACTGGATTGACGCGATAAAAGCACATGAGGAAGTATGACAAACATTGATCTTGCTTTGGAAGTAACCTTAACAAATGTAAAGAGAATAACTGCTCCAAACAAAGATAACTATTCTGTGTTGAAGGCTGCCATTTGGGGGTGGGGGGGTGTTTTTATTTATCAGAATATTACAGCTGCTTTTAATGTCTTAGGGGTGAAGGCTCCAATAGTCAGTCCAGATTTTGAGCGAGCTTTGGAAGCTCTGATACCTTACCAAGGCTGCTCAATAATTGAAATCTCAACATTTCTACTTTTATGCACAACATTTGAGTTGGGAAATGTCAGTCCCAATCTACAGCACAGTTCCAAAAACCAACCTGAAATGCCTTGATTGGACACTGGACAGCCTACCAGTATTTCAATTACAACATTCAACACAGATACTACATGTTATTAGTGAAGTCTTTGATGACATTGACAGAGTTGAGCGTATCTTGCAGGCGGAAAGCTTTTCTGATCTACATCTACAACTGTTTTTGCCTCAATGTTCTACAGGCAAGCAGAACTACGTTTTTAATTGTGTTTTTACATCTGACAAAATTTTAAGAAACAATCACATTGTCTGCGTTCATCAATTGTCACTTATTATTGCTGAAATAATATATATTCTTCAAAGAAGAACAATGTGTTCTATTTGTATGTCATCCAGTCTGAGCTTCAGTAAATAATAGTTTTTTGAGACTCTATTCTATATAGTATTCATGTAGTATATGTAGTATGGGGTTTGTGAGTGAGGACCTTAGTGAAAAGGCTGTGAGAAACAATGTGATCATTGACTTCACATAGTTTGTCGTTAAATGTACAGTTATGTGTACACTGAAGCTGGTATGCTTGCTTTTAAATGAAGCGGACATTCAGTAAAATAAACAAATAAATAGAAAAACACAAACGATAAACCTTTAACCGGTGCTCCAATGTATTACTTCACTTAGACTTTGGACTGCAAGCACATGCATGCTCTGCAACATACATGTCAGCTTACCTTTTACCTGCTACGGTCAGAGTACCACCAACATCATCTATTGTGTCTCTGGAACATATCAAACTGTCATTTGGAGTCACATGCTACCAGCGCATGCTAATGCGTTAGCATACAATACGTTAAGTGACCTTTTAGTAATCCAGAGGGGGAGAGGGATTTCAAAAAGATAGGCAGCTAACTGTTTTTGTTTTATTCTGTCGTTATGCTGGACAAAATCAGTTACGTAGCTGCAGCATTTTAGCCTCTCGCTAGCTGTATTCGCATGAGGACAGCGGCCGTGCTGACAGATTAGGTCAAGCTCTTTGCTACTGCGATTGGTTGAGGACAGTCCAATCAGTCCAAAGCAAGAAAAACACTTTTTGTTTTTATCCTCCAAAGATTTGGAACACTCGCCCACGTCAGGCTCCCTCTGAATAGTTTTAAAAAGCAGTTGAAAACACACTTTTTCAAGTTGGCATTTTCGTAGAATTTGTATTATTTTTACCCTCGTTGTTTTTATTTTTTCCTTTCATGTTTATGTTAAATTGTCATATCGTTTTAATGTCTATTATGTGTTTTGTATAGCATTTTGAGCTGCATGACACGTATGAAAGGTGTGCTATGAATACAGCTATATTTATTACCTGATGGTGTCTTGCTGTTGGTACTTAATGCCAAATGCTGAGCTTTCTTAAAGTCCACTTTCTGAGCAGGTTTGTGCTCTGCAGAGAGCAGTGCTAGTCTCTCCTGGCACAGAAGAGTGCAAATACTTTTTTTTTTACCAGCTTCAATTGACTGAAGGCACAGAGTCACCTTAGTCACACTTTTATGGTTTTCTTTCTTTGGACATCTCACTTTTGCTGATATGAGGTAATTTTAGCAGTAAACAGAACAGGCGTGGCAACTCTCTCTACCTTGATAAGCAGGTTTAGCAGACAAAGCTATTAAACTATTTACTCTTATGTCATAATCCTACTATTGCCATTAAAATATATTTCAAACAATACAGCAGGTAAATATATTTTAGTATTTGTAATCTGATGAAGTAACAATTTACAATTACATCTACAATTCCCCATGTTTTTCCAAGGAGATTACTGTAACCTCCAGAAAGACCTGGTTTGTTTGAGGGAAAAACAACACTGCTGCTTTATGGCCAGTTCAGTATTGAATGGTAGTTTCATGGTTCAGCCATGGTATACTGCACAGAATTTTTGGAATTTTTTTTTGCTGAAGAGACTGTGGAAATGTATTCAAACTCTTTTCCTTGACAAGACCTTTGTCAGAGTATGTATTTGTGTGTATGCTACCTGTGTTCCTGTAGAACATGGTTCTACATTCTTTGCTTGCACTCGGTCTGTGCAAGTTATATATTTCTAACTCATTATTTTTTTCCTGATTGCATGTGTGTGTGTGTGCCCTGTCTTGCACTATGTGCAATTAATCTGTCCAAAGACTCTTGGCACTCATCCAGTCTTGCTGGAAATACCCACAGTTTAACGCTGACAGTTGACATTTTAACCTCATAGTCACTGCGACATCTGACATCCAAAGTGATAAAAGTATGGAGCAATTTGTGACATTGTGGAAATACCAGGGGTTTGTTTGTGCCCTTGCTTGCACTCTTGACTGTGTGTGTGTGTGTGTGTGTGTGTGTGTGTGTGTATGAGTCCATGTAGAGCTCTACTGTTGTTCACTACACTCACAACCTCTCTCAGCTTCATTGTTTGAAGAGAATAAAGCCCTGCCAAGGCCCTCCAAGACTATAGCAATCAAAGCCCACTGTTAATGAGAATGTAGGCTCAGCTACTTAATAGCACAGTCTCGTTAGCATATTGTTGATGTAATTGTACACTTAATTGCTGATTAGGAAACTAATTGCGTTGATTGGATATGTAATTGATGTGGGTTTTTTTTCTTTGTGAGTTTAGAAGGTTTCAGTGCTCAAAAGAAACCGTTTCTCACTTTGTTCCGTTCGTTGTTGCTTCCTCTGTCCTTCTGACCTAATATTATTTACAGAGCTTATTGCTGGGGTTACATTTGATTGGCTGTGTAGTTGTCAGGCAATTTTCTTTGGGCTCGCTTCATACTGTGTAAAATTATGTAGGATTAATTTCTGCCTGTTCAGACCTGGACTATTCAGTTGGCGCACTGGGGCTTTTCACTCGCTCACAGGTTCATTCAAAGCCTTGGTTTCTTTGTCTTTCCCATCAGTATGGTGGAAAAATCTGACTTTTCTGCTTTTCATGTACAGCATATAAAGATTCAATTGGAAACTTGCCCTTGAGACATTAAATGGATGAAAACATACCAAAATATACTTCACAGAAGCTGAAATGATTAAGGCTATTCCACATTTTCGCTCACAATGAATCACTGAAAGAATCCAAAATAACTTTTCTATCAAAAGTTTCTTAGTGACGGCATGCTTTCTGCCGAACTCACCGACGAGCTTTGCATAAACACTTGCTTCCGTCCATGTCTGCATCACATACCAAATGAATATTCTTGGAACGTTGTCTTTTGTCTCTTTTTTTTCTCCTCGACAGTCACGTTGTGTACGGTCGTTGATGTCGGTGAAGCAACACGGAATCTGTCCTTGATCGTACACCTTTGCGCAACAGTGTTCTGTTCTTTAGTGCGTCTGCTCATTTCGGCAGCGATATATGGTGGCCTGAGATACTCCCTCAGCATCCCTGGACGCGCTTTCTTGGCTGACGCATCACCTGTCACCAGGATAGAAAAGGCGCATGTTGCCTTAAAGGAATAATCGGTGACATTTTCATATAAACGGATATCTGCGTTGACTGCTATGACACAATAGATTCAAACTATACCTAGTTCATGAAAGCTTTACATGTGCTGTTCTAAGATCGTTCCCAGTGTTTTGTCAAAAATGTACATCTTGGCCTCAATTTCACACCAGGAAAGAAATAACAAAAAAAGGTTTAAATGTGTCGTTGTGTAGAAAAAGACGGTAAAATGTATCACCGAATTACACAGAGTGAAAGTAGCCTAATCAGAGTAACCAGACTATTTGCTTCATAATGAATGGAGATGCAGGCTTGTTTGTGATCTTATTATCTCAACCAACTTCCTCGATTCTACAAGGAAGTTGTAGTCATTAATTAAGTGCATTTTCCTATGATAATTTCCTTAGAGGATACATAATAATATATAATACCAAGAAAAATCCCCTGGTGCACAGGAAGTGATGCGTTTTACATTTGCGGTTTTGTTTGGAATAAATAAATAAATAAATACAATAAATAAAACTGAACTGGGTAGTCAGCATGATCAGCGATTGCCACCGCGGCTGAACAGACAAAGAAAAGAGACAAATTCAAAGACTTCAAACTACAATCTGCGTGTTGCAATGTGAAAGTGGACATGCCCCATTTTGCAGAAGTTTTCACTGATGATTGAGTATTTTCCGTTTTTTCCTGCAACATGCTCTTTCTCTATATACAACCACTCTTTCTGCCTCTGTTGCTTGCTGTTCATCTTTCTGACTTTCAGATTATTTTTTTCTGTCTTCTGTCCCCCCCCTGTTTCTTTTTGTTCTTGCATCCCCTTGCCTTTCATCATGGTCTTGCAAAGGGCAACGTTTTAGGATGGACTCTGTGAAAAATGAAGATGGCTCTCTGTCTATTATTTCTCTCACTTTCTCCCTCTATCTCTATCTATGCCTCTATCAGCCAGCCCCCCCCCCCCCCCCCCCCACTATCTCTCTTTGATGATGGATCTCAGAACTGAGACAAGAGCAACGGGGGCTAACACATCATTTAGTACACACACACACACACACACACACACACACAGTCACCCATTAGCTATCTGTGGGGCTTCGTTTCGTCACACCCACAGAGTGCCAACACGGCAGCAACTCTCTGGGGTCGTGTGTGTGTGTGCGAGAGAATGTGTGTGTCAGAGCAAGGGTATCTGTGGCCGTGGGCAGAGAAAGAGACATAGGAGAGAAGAGTCCTTAGTTAACCTCACAGAGAGAGATGGCGAGAGAGGCAATGGAGGGAGAGAGAGAGAGAGTGGCAGAGGGAGAAGAGAGGAGTGCAGCCAGAAGAGATGGGCGAGCTAAAACACTAACAGGAATTGACATAATGTAGAGAGATTTGCTGCCAGCTAGCCTACAGCAACACCGGTAGTGGTGTGTCCTTCCTGACGGTTTTTGTTCATTCGCCATGTACAGCAGCAGTTTAAGAACTTATTTTTTTGCTTTGGGAGACGATATATTCAAAACAATTTGTTGACTAAGAAAAATTCCTGGGTATTAGCCCACTGGCTTGCAGCGTGTTAGCAAGGCCGTGCCAGCATGCATTAGGGTTCCCGCAGGTCATGGGATACCTGGAATATCATTGTTTTGGGAAGTGTGTTGCAGAAAGGGGAAAAGTCAGGGAATCTGATATGTTCTCTGGGGAAGTCAGGGAACATCAGGGAATTTTTACAAACGGGTCACTTTACAGGAATGATGCAAAATGTATTTTACAACTTGTTTGACACATTCAAGCATTAGATGGTGGCTTTTCAGCCTGACTGGAGCAGAAAGCAGGTTAATAAACCAGGAAACATTTTAGCTCATTGAAGTGCTACAAGTTATGGAAAGCCATGGAAAAGTCATTGAATATTACATCAGGGCCATGGTAGGAACCCTGATATATAGTAGCCAGTATATTTATGAAATTATGCAATTTATGTAAAAAAAGGTTGAAGTGGTGTAACTGTTTACTTTAGGAGTCCAAGTAATGTGCTGGTGTGTGTGTGTGTGTGTTTCCTTGGTGGAATGAACTATGGGTGGCTGCTGCAATACACTCCAGCCTAGGTCATTGTTTCCCCTGTAAATTCCTCCCCAGACTGCCTGCTAATGATTTCACATTGTTTACAACAGCGGTACAACATTACTATGCTTGTCAGAGAGTTGCAACTAGAAGGAAAAAATACCCTTCAGCTCCCAGTGAAACCAAGTGGAACTCTTCCTTTCCTTTCCTTTCCTATTACCCTCTCTGTTCAGGCCCATTCTCTGGGGCGTGTTGAAAGGCATTGTGGGAAATGTAGGAAATGGACGAGGCAGATTGAGGGAAAGTCAGAACACCGAAGAAGTAAATTACATCACGAAATAACTCCTGGAATACATTGACAACTGAGTAAGTGTATCTGAGGCTGGATTTTTCCTTTAAGCGCAAACTCATCTTTTAACACACACACACACACACAGATGGGGAGCGTGGTGTGGCGAGGCCTTGTGTTATGCTATTGCGTAGCTGCAGGGGGTTTATTTAAGGATTCTGTTCTTCCTCTGTTAAATACTCATGTCCAGAGTTGTGTGTGTATGTGTGTGTGGTCGTCTGAGGAGCTGCTAATGAGGTCCCACTGCTCTGGCCCTCATTTCCCTCTCCACACCTCGTCTGCCAGAATCCTCCTCTCTATATCCCTCTATACCTCCCTCGGTGTTAATCTTGTCACAAAACAAATGACTAAAATGCTGTTTAATGAAGGTTTTTTGCAATTTTGTCAACGGAGACCATGAGGGGTAAATATTTTGCCCCGTGATGACATTTCACATCATTTTATTTCATTTTTAGCATTGACGAAAATATAATGAAACAAAACAACACCGCTGCAGATGTGTTTCCGCGGTTTTGAAAGTTCTGCCCACAGTGATATTAATTATTGAGTGTTTTGAAAAGTTTTCTTTCAGTGTTTGATTGTATTGTGTGTAGAACAATAGGAATGGGTGATTTTAATCGATCAGTCAAAGTTCAAAAAACAGTTCAAATACATTAAAAAAAGAGACAGTGTTTAAATGTTGCAAATGTAATCCACACTAAAAGAGTGATGCTATTTTTTGTTGATGTAGACGTATTTTGTTCGACTATAATGTAATTACTTTATTTGACTAAAATCATCATTTTTGAGTAAGTAAAAAAAATAGACAAAATTGAATCAATATGCCATGGCTAAATTCATTTTCATCAAAAGACTATGGCTAAATTTAAAATTGTTAAAAATTAACAGACCTCCCTCTCTTCAATGGCTTTTACCACATTAGCCTTGGACCCATTGTCAATGTGGGTAACACTTCTTTTCTCTGCATCCTTACTGAATACCACAAAAATAATCGCTAACCAACTAACTACTAGTGAGCTTGTTGTCCACTGGTAAGCTAACTGGTGAAATCAGCTTTATTTCCCAAAATAAACAGGATTATTATTTATCTATATATTCTCTACATACTCTCTCTCTCTCTCTCTCTCTCTCTCTCTCTCTCTTCAAGGTGTGTGTTTTTTCTGACTTAGGATTTAGTTGAGTGGTGTAAAGAATTCTTTCTGTAAGTACTTAATTGCCACCCCCCCACACACACACACTCACAGAGCCTAAGAGGCATCATTGAAGCAGTTGATGTTAATGGTTGCTAATAGCTTGGTTAGTGAAACAAGGCTAGCCTTTTTCACTCTTCCATTATCCTTAATGGAGAAACCCGCAATCGTGGCAGAGACTCATTTTCCCATAATGCACTGTCACAGTCCACAGGGAGATGTGAACGTCCACAATGTAAATTTAATGCGGCGTGTGTGTGTGCGGGAACATATGTTAGGTGTCGCTTCTCTTGTGTGTGTCTAATTGAATGGAAAGCCATTAATAATTAACTGAAGTGTAATGGTTTTGGTTGCCTCTAAATGACTTTGACTACATAATAATGTGTTTGGTTGGTTTGTGTAAAGGTGTGAGTGTGTGTGTGAGAGAGGGAGAGAGGGAGGGAGGGACTGGTTGATGGCTGAATTGTCTTTTGACACCATTAGGGCAACACACACACATACTCATTCATACAGATGAACACCCATTAGAAAGTCCTCCTCATGTCACATTTTCTTCTCAAGCATTACATGGTCATCAACATCTCTCTCTCTCTACCTCTGTCTCTGTCTGTCTGTCAGTCTCTATAACTGTGTGTGTGTGTGTGTGTGTGTGTGTGTGTGAGTGTGAAAGAGAGAGAGTGTATCTCTAGGTGTGGATCTGGGTTGCTGCGTCCTCAGCTTCCATACCCACAACCTCCACTGCACAGTAAAGACCAGTAGATCAAAAGTTGATGTAACTAGTGCATGTGTATATTAAAAAAACATAAAGACATGGGTAGATTCAGTTATTTATAAGCGATTAAACTATATAAACAGACAGATGAATGAGACAGATGAAAAGACACTCACTCATTTTGAAGCTGTTTCTCCTTTGACCACCAACATTTTGAATTCTGGCATTGATTTCACAATTTTAGCATGGAAAGACTTTCTTACTGAAGAATATGTTTCACATTTGAGAAGTGCATCTCTGTCTCAGTGACCACACATACACCGATCAGCCACAACATTAAAACCACTGACAGGTGAAGTGAATAACATCGATTATCTTGTTACAATGGCACCTGTCAAGAGGTGGGATATATTGGGAAGCAAGTGAACAGTCAGTTCTTGAAGTTGATGTGTTGGAAGCAGGAAAAATGGGCAAGCGTAAGGATCTGAGCGACTTTGACAAGGGCCAAACTGTGATGGCTAGACGACTGGGTCAGAGCATCTCCAAAACGGCAGGTCTTCCCGGTATGCAGTGGTTAGTACCTACCAAAAGTGGTCCAAGGAAGGACAACCGGTGAACCGACAACAGGGTCATGGGGTCGTCTGGTCCGATCCCACAGAAGAGCTACTGTAGCACATATTGCTGAAAAAGTTCATGCTGGCTATGATAGAAACGTGTCAGAACACACCTATGGGGCTGCGTAGCTGCAGACCGGTCAGAGTGCCCATGATGACCCATCCACCGCCGAAAGCTCCTACAATGGACATGTGAGCGTCAGAACTGGACCATGGAGCAATGGACGAAAGTGGCCTGGTCTGATGAATCACGTTTTCTTTTACATGTGGACGGCCGGGTGTGTGTGCGTTGTTTACCTGGGGAAGAGATGGCACCAGGATGCACTATGGGAAGAAGGCAAGCCGGCGTAGGCAGTGTGATGCTCTGGGCAATGTTCTGCTGGGAAACCTTGTTACTTTGACACGTACCACCTACCTAAACATTGTTGCAGACCAAGTACACCCCTTCATGGCAATGGTATTCCCTGATGGCAGTGGCCTCTTTCAGCAGGATAATGTGCCCTGCCACACAAAATTGTTCAGGAATGGTTTGAGGAACATGACAAAGAGTTCAAGGTGTTGACTTGGCCTCCAAATTCCCCAGATCTCAATCTGATCGAGCATCTGTGGGATGTGCTTAACAAGTCCGATCCATGGAGGCCCCACCTCGCAACTTACAGGACTTAAAGGATCTGCTGCTAACGTCTTGGTGCCAGATACCACAGGACACCTTCACAGGTCTTGTGGAGTCCATGCCTCGATGGGTCAGAGCTGTTTTGGTGGCACGAGGGGGACCTACACAATATTAGGCAGGTGATTTTAATGTTATGGCTGATCGGTGTATGTCCCTGTCTTTTTTCTTTTTCTGTTGACAATTGGCGGTCACTGAGCCTGGACTTGGGAAGGATCAGTGTCTGGTTTACATCTCTGCTGGAGAGGAGATAATCAGATCATTTATATTCTCTATTTAGGTACAGATAACAATTCAATCTGCTTTGAGCTTTTGGCTCTTCATGCCAGTGTTGTCATAGGAGTCTTTTTCATCTTGATGTTATCCTGCCTAGGCGTTAGCAGGTAGGTCAGTAATACTCTGTATGCGTTCATTTGTTCAGAAACTTTGCTACCAACAACAAACAGGATGAAAACTGTCCAAGAGGAGGAAAGCTAATAAGATACACCAGTCCACCGATAGGATTTTCATCCTTGAAGTTTGCAATAGTCAAATGAATAAAGGCTTTGTAACATTTTCAAAAGAGTCAATCAAGTTTCAATAAAGTTTATTTGTATAGCACATTTCATTAACGGAGGCAATTCAAAGTGCTTTACATGAGATTTAAAAAGAAGAACACATAAACAAAATAAAATAAAATCACATAAAATCACAGAATAAAATCATAGTGCAGATAGGGCATTTGAAGTGCAGGAAAAACATATAAATAGGGCATTTGAAAGAGCTTAGCAGAAAGCAGTGGTGAACAAAAATGTTATTAATCTCGATTTAAAAGTAGTTGCTTTAGTTTTTTCATTCTTGTTTTGCCCTGTTTTTTCAAAGCACATCTCTCATTTCTACATTCTGCAAGCTGAAGCAGCATTCCTTTCCCATGAATTAGTCCTACGGTTTCAATTGTGAAACTAATCTTGTATTTCATTCTAACTGGCATTGAAATTGCTCTCAATCAGTCTTCGAATTACCTTGCATGGGCTGTGCCTCTGTCACATCAGTTCTTCTGCATTTCTTTATCACTACTTATATGTTCTTCCAGTGTGTCAAATGTCAGCTGGAATCTGTGAAACCTGGTTTTGGTACTGAAGTCAAACAGTGCTACTACGGTAGTGTGTGTGTGAGTGTGTCTGTGTGAGTGAACATACTTATACAAATAGTTGTTTTCTGCTTCATTCTTCCCCAGAGAGAAGGTGAAATTGACTTGTCACAATTTGTTACTTTCGTTCCATCCGTCTTTCACTCCATCTGTCTCTCTGCTTCAGTCCCCTTTTCCCTGATGTAGTTACGCCACAATATGCTGACAATTGATCAAAAATGTGTGTTTGGTTGTGTGCGTGTGTCTGTATGTATGTTTAAATAAGCATCATAAAGGGCACCAGCATGAGTCTAAAACAGCCAAACATTGAGCCAGGATGTCCATCAGCTAGTCAGTAGGGGGTACATAGACAGAGAAATATATAAACACTGTCAGAATGGTTCAGGAACGGCTCAGTGGATACACATTGTGTAACATATGTGTGTGTACACACACACACACACACACTCACACTCATGTGCATGTCCGCGCAAGTGTCCTTAATGTAATTGAATACTAGTGCACTTTCCTGCTGGTTTCATTATGTCTTCCACACAGTAACGCAAACCATCACATAACATTTAGCCCTGCGTTCAAACTAAACCTGACATTTCTCCCAGACATAAATCATAAAACAGCTCTCTAATGATAAATTAATTAAAGTTGTAAAGTTTTTTTCTGCCATGTTTTTGAACCCTTTCCTGACCCGCACCAGAGGTCACTGCAATTAGACTGATAAATTGGCCCTTTAAAACCAGATTTGATTGCAGTCAGTGTGGTTCACTTCCAATGTGATGGAGGTTCCTCCCTGACCGCAGCTAGTGAAATATGTTTTTATTAATATTTTTCTATCAGATGTCTGACCAGAGAAATCATTCCAGTGTGGTGTGGGAGGATTTTCCTCAACAGCTTCAAGAGTGTCAGTTTGTAAAACCTGTAATGAAACCTGCGTCACCCTGCCTTAAGGAGCTGCTGACCCACCTAAAAGCTAACGCAAAAACGCAAGTGTTTGTGGGTATGAGGAGATGGATGTTGACATCTGATGCTGACATCAGTCAGCAGTTCTTCATGCTTGGAACAGCATTACAAAATGAAGCAGTCTGGACTGAACACCAGAGAAGATAAATTACATCAACGAGCACAGATAAGTCCATCATGCTTAGCTGAAGTTAAAAATGTTTGGAATCAGATTTGTTGGACCAAAATCTCTCACCTGGCAGGATGACAAAACTGTCCAATACACAAGATTGTGAGTCCATGTGACTTTTGTTTGCAGCTTTGCTTGTAATTAGGCAGCGTGAACCTAAATTAACCAAATAAGAAAATAGAAGAAAGTTTTATTGGGCATGAAAATGGTATTATGAGATAGTGATGTTGTGCAAATCATGTGCAAATCAATGGCCAGTATTGGCCTTCAAAAACTTATATCCATCGAATCCTACTGGCCGCTCTGCGTGTGGTTGGTCTCTTTAAGTATCCTTTGGCCCTGTATTCTAGTGACAGCTTGAACTAAAGGCTGCCAAAACCACCATGCTAGCCATTTAGCCCAAACTAGCATGGCTTAGAGATGCACTCCTGTTGGTTTTCACTGATGGGTGGATGATATAAATGATGTGTGGTGAAATGCCAGCTGGGTAGATCCTGGATTTAGCCCTTCAACATGTCTTCATACTGGTTCACTGCTCTTTGAGAACCCTGCATTTTGTTCCTGGTCATCAGCTGTCTAGTCACATATAGGTGTTTGAGCCAAGATGATTTTAGAGGGTCAAGTTGGGCCACTTGCTACTTTTCTCAGTAGTAAGATCAGTGCCTTGTCTGAGGGGATCAGCAGAAAACGATATCCAGAGACTGCTTTGCAAACACTAATGGCTATGTTGGCTATTAAAATATGATGCCTTTTGGAAAAGAAAGCTCACTAGCTCATATTATGACAGAATTCTCTTTTTTGTTTTACCAGAAGGGCTACAGACCAAAGCAGCATTAGCCTGCCCTGTATCTCAGGACTGAAAAACTCATTTCACCTTGTGCACACAGCTTAACAAAATCACACAAGGTAAGAAGGTCAATCACAATTCTGCTCATTAGTGTCATTAGTAAGGAAACTCTGGCTGTCTAGTCCATCACAGGTTGAAGAAAACGAGACATGGGTAACGTTTTGGTTTCGATACCTCCCTTTTGTTCATGGGTTTTGTTCTTCATTGAATTCCATGCTGTTCTCCATGATGTTCTCTCTCACCTCAGTTGTGTCATTTATCACCATGTAGAGGCCGTGGTACAGGACAGGGTATTATTGCCTTCAGCAGAGATCAGAGTTAACGAGGAGGATAAAATCGATGAAGATATTTGACTGTGTATCGCGGTCATAGGAAACAATCTGTCTCTCGTCTTTTCTTTGGTTTCCGGGCAATATCCATTAATCCAACTACTTTTTAACTGGTATGACATCATCATTGCCATAGAACTCAATTACACAACGAACACACGTCGCAATACCCTGTGGGTGGTATAAAAGCCAGACACAAACACACATATACACACCCCCCCCACACACAAAGACACAAACCCAGTGCTGTGGTAATCTAATATTAAAGCAGTGTAATTGGTGTGGGCTGTTCTTCAGTTCATCTCTGTATCGTCAGGCAGAACATTTAGCCCATAAAGGGTCGCGCGCACACACTCAAAAACACACAAACAGAAAAGCATGGACCCACATCTCAACAGAGATATAACTTTTCTGACGTCCCAGACTGTTAAATCACGGTTTAAAGTGGTGATGTATGATGGAGGAGCTTCACTTATTGAGGCGCCTCGTTCCACTGTTCCAGAGATGTTGTAACTCTTCCCGTGTAGCTAACTGCATCTTTAAAAAGTTTCTGCCACACAACAAGAAGCATCCAGCTGCACCCTGGGACCCGAGGCTCATTGAACCATATTAATGGGCTTGTCATGTGGGAACCTACCAAGACTAGGCCGGCGACACGTTTAGGGTCCCAAGCCATAGTAAATGAATCATAGATCTAATGTAAATGGTAAGATCTAGTGTCTGTCCCTACTCAGTGTAACAGTCTACATGCTCCCAAGCTGCTCTAATTAGCTCTCAGCTCCCCACTAGTACATCTTTATAGGCTCAAATTGCTCCAGGAGGGCCTGCCACAAGTCCCTGTGGTTTCTAGCAGGGAGGCATACACACACACACACACACACACACATATGTAATCACACATCCACGCGTTTATACTTTTACAACACACACATACAGGTTACTGTAATAGTCCTCTTTGATGAATTTATCCTGCATCTATCCTGCATTAGTACTGCAGACAATTCCAAACAGTTTACCAAACAGTAAAACATAGAACAGTGGAAGTCGAAGTCCTCCTTCTTGAATTTATCCCGCATTAGTACTGTATACAGTGCAGGATAGATAGATGCAGGATAAATACACAAAGCTGAGCTTCTTGAAATCATGTCACATGACACATTTCTATGAAAAATGTACATTCATTATTTTGTCCAGTCAAAATTACTCTTGGCAGGTAATTTTGTTTGTGTCCCTTGGCAGGTGAGCCAAGAAGTTAATTTTGGATTCTGGTTGAGAGACATTGGAGTTATGTGTTATAATAAACTACTTTGGTTGAGGCACTGGCACATGCAATCAGGCAAAGGCACACGCAAACACATGCAAACACAGAGCCAAACAGTTATAGATGCTGGCATGCACATTGACAGTCAGGGTGGTGCGTCGTCATTACAGATGAACATCTCCTTTCATCTCCTCGCCTTTCATCCTGTCTTTTCTCTCTCTGTTTTCCTCTCTCTTTCTCTTTTTCTCTATCCTCCTCTATTTTAGCTCTCTGTCTGTCTGTCTGTCTGTCTGTCTCACTCTCTCTATTCCTCTCTCTCAGTCTCTTCCTTTTCCTTTCCTGTTCTTCTATCGTCTTACAACCGTCAGAGTTAGAAAGACAGAGGAAGAAGAGGAGGAAATAGACAGAGATGAAGAGGAGGAAAGAGCGAGAGAATTGGAGGAAAGTAGAGACGGAGGGAGAGAGAAAAAGACAAACGTTATTAATTACACAAAGTAGGAATGACTTTGAAAATGGAATTGCCTTTTTTCATCATTTTGTCCATTTAATTTGGTTACCTTGGTTACCTGGTTCACTTTAGCTCTGTGTCACCGACACACACAGAGACATACAAAGGACATACACTCATATACACACACACATTACACACAAGCATATGCATATTTAACCCTCCTCCCCAATACACACATACCTATATACATACATATACAAACAATCTCACACTCCCATGCACGATTATGAGATGGCGTCATACCAACGGCTGCAGATGACCTCACATGACCTCTGCGGTTGTCATGGCAGCGTGAGCCTTGTTCCCACAACAACAGCACACTGTTCCATTACTGAGCAACATCACTTATTTATGAAATCCTTCACTTTATAGACTTACTGTGTGTGTGTGTGTGTGAGAGAGAGAGAGAGAGAGAGAGAGAGAGAGAGAGAGAGAGAGAGAGAGAGAGAGAGAGAGAGAGAGAGAGAGAGAGAGAGAGAGAGAGAGAGAGAGAGAGAGAGAGAGAGAGGGATTTTATTGTGTGAGACTATGTGTGACATGACAGCGGGTGGATATTTTGAGGAGAGAGATTGTGTGTGTATGATGTCAGAGAGCACATGTTTGTGTTTGGGAGATTGTGTGAGAATGTGTGCCGGCACGCAAATGCTCGCAGCCATTTAAAAACCCGAAACCCAGCTGTGCTTCCTGTATGACGGATAGATGGGTAACTGTGTACCTAGCTAAATGGATAGGTGATGTGATGGATATGATGCAGTTTGATTGATTACATATTTGTTGTAGAATTGATCAATACTACACCGGTTGGCTTTGAGAGCTGTTAACCTGAATTGATTCTAATGAGAATTTTGATCAGATTCCACAAATCTATACTAAATCTACAAGAATGCTTTTTCCATACTTTTTCCCAAAACATTTTTTGGAATCTTTTGGCTAGAAAATAGACAAATTTAAAGATATTGAATATTGGCACAAAATATATTTTGTGATGAAGTGTTGCCTTGTCTTCTGCTCCAGTTGGTGATTTTCTACATTTCCCAGAATGCCTTTCAACAACCCCTAGAGAGGTGGCACGAACCTGTTGCTTCCAATCAAAGGTGTATGGGCACGTAAATGTAGCAAGCAAACTAGTTTGTGAGTGTGCATGACACACAGGCCTTCAAAACACAACGCGTCTTGCATTGCATTCTGGTCTATTGAGGCTGCTGTCGGTGGAGAAATTGTTATCTCTTCCTCTTTTTCTCTTCTCCCTGTATGATTGTTGAACGTCGGTGCAAAATGGCCAAGTCTAGAAAAGAAGCAATTGCTTTTTGATTCTGAGGGACTGACACCAAAACCTGATGTTTGGCCAGTTATCCACAGGTGTAAGAAGAATACACAACCAGACAACCAAATGTAACAGTTAAAGTGTTACATAAAGGGATTTCCTTCTTTTATGGAGAGATGAGCAACATTGAATCTATGATCACAGTGAACAGTGATCTAACTGCAGCACTATTCTACCCATAATCACAGTACAGAAAGCTCTCGTGGGTATTAATGCTATAATATTTCATATATAAAATGAATGTGGAACATAGGATATTGTGATCATTGCATCCGAAAATAATTGCTGATCAGACTTTTGACTCCGGCTTTGATTTCAGTCCAGCTTTAAATACCTTTAAGGACTCTGACATTAAGATATTCATTAAAGTAATTATGTATAATATTACACAAAATGGAACATGAACATTTAGAGACATACAGTATATACAGTATGTGTGTTTGTCTGTGTGCGATAACCTTGTGTGTGTCCGCTCCCTGTCACTATCTTAGGCGCCTGCAGTCTGAAGGAAAGCATCTGGTTTCAGCATCTGGACACACACACACACACACACACACACACACACACACACACACACACACACACACACACACACACACACACAGAGATTGGAAGCGTGTGTGATAGCGACAGTGAGCGGACACCAAGAAGGTTATCTTTGATCGGAGCCCGCAGTTAGGACGCACGCATGTAGGCTATGTACGCACACACACAGACACACACACACACAGGATGATTGTGCCAGGTAGCATCAGCAACCTGATTACCCAGACAGATGCTGTCCATGAATCCACAGAGTGTGTTGTGAGTGATAATAAACAGAAAGCATCCTTCAACGGAATGCAACAATTTAGGACAAATAATCTCTGTGATTAACATCTTGTGGTGTCATGAGAAGATCGGGTTTCTGTGTGTTGAGTATTCAATTACGTTATGTGGGCAGTACAAGTTTTCTCTGCTTCATCTCAACTAGGGTTTAGGGACTGAAATGCAGGGTATTGTCCTTTATTTAAAAGCCAGATCTGGTCCAGTCAGTGTGGTGATGGATATGATGCAGTTTGATTGGTTACATACTTATGGTAGAATTGATCAATACTACACTGGTTGACTATGGGAAGACCTGAACCTGAATTGATTCTAATGAGACATTCTGATCAGATTCCACACGTGCATGTATATGTTTATCATTATTATTATTATTATTATTATTATTATTATTATTAGTAGTAGTAGTAGTAGTATTGTTATTATCATCCAGGGTTTTTCAATGGAGAGCTTTTTCAGAGGCTTTTCCACCCTGACAAGAATACAATTCTGTCTGAAACAGTGAATACTTATCATTCTAGGCATGGAAATAAAAGATACTGAAGACAGCTTCAATCCAAAAAAACATTAGTATTGGTACCAGTCCTCGGCCGAACCTTAATCTCAACAGCACCCCTAAATACTGAACACAAAGTCCAGTTAACTCTTCTGGTTTATGTTGACTGGATATATAACTTAGTATCATCTTCATCGCTAAATAATAACCTCTCTTTTACACAATGGTAAGTGGATGGTTTGGTTTACAGAACGTTGGCGTATTGCTTTAAAAACCGCAAAAGGAGGATGCGGAGGAGAAGAACCAGCTGACATAAAGCAGAAGATGGAGGTCTCTGCCAGCCTTAAAATCTATTGTACCAAATGTTCAGTAAATCTTATTCTGACTCAATAATAATGAAATAACACAAATAATTATTGTGCAAGTGTTTGTTTTAGGACATTAATATGGAAATTGACTGCTATGCAGACAGACGTGTGTTTTTATAACACGAATGAGACAGTCACAACTTAAACATCTGTGTACTGGCATATAATGACTTGAGTTGGATTGATTTTGAAGTTGCCTTCACAATAACAAATTCATCGAGCACGGGTCATTGAAAATAACACAAAAAAAAAAGATGAAATGCAAAAGATGCAAATGCATAGTCTCGTCCAGCACGAATCCATTGAAATACTCAGCTCCTGCTCGTGCATTAATTGCGTTAGCGTGTGCACGTGTCTTATTCTCCCCCTCCTAAAAGTGTCCTCAGGGGCTTAGCTGAGTGTTAAAAGTGTCAGTTGTTAGAGTTTCTGGCCGAGTGTCGCAGAGCAAGTCTTGGCTTGGCTTTGATGAGGAAACACTCGACTTAAATGCTTGACTTCCAGTTACCTCCACGAGACTCTCTCTCAACCACTCTCTCTAACTCTTTGTAGCCTCTTATTTCTTTGTCTCATTATATACTGTCTGTCTATCACACTCCCCCCTCTGGTTCTCTTTGTATTTCATTTTATCTTTAATTCTGCCTGTCCATCCCCCTGTCTTTATCTGTCTCTCTCACAGTCTTACATATACTTTGCAGACTTTGCCGCTCACTGCTCGGATTGCAACCACACACACACACACACACACACACACACACACACACACACACACACACACACACACACACACACACACACACACACACACACACACACACACACACACACACACAGAGTCTGTGACAGGTTAGTCAGTCAGACAGGCACCTCGGGCATTTAGAAGGGATTGCATAATGAAAGACAAACAGACAATGTTTTAGAGAGCAATTCATCATCCTCAGACCTGCTGGGGCAGAAAGAGAAGGAAAGAGAGGAGGAAATGAAAGAGGAGAGAAAGCAAGGGAGAAAATACAGCAGAGAGGAGTGAGGCGGGGAGTCCTTTTTAGAACACGTGTATGTTACAAGAAGAAGTCATCCAGATCAGGACTCAATGACAGATTTGTTGTCATGTCTGAACAAATACATTGTCGTGTCACAGCTTTTCCAAGCAAGCTCAAAATAGATGTCAGTGTTTAATTTCTTCAAAGTGTCGCTTTGACAACTTAACAATAGTGCTGGTGAACCCAGAGAGTCAGTTGTGACAAGGATTTGTGAATGTGTTTTTATTATTATTATTTTCCTATCAGATGTCTGACCAGAGAAATCACTCCCGTGTGGTGTGGGAGGATTTTTCTTGACAGCTTCAGTAGTATCAGTCTGTAAAACCTGTAATGAAACCTGCAAATGAAAACCCATATCGGTTGAACCCTAGTTGTGACATCATATAATAATGACACTGCCATATGGAAAGCTTATAGCTCCAAAATAAAGACAGAAAATCTTATTTTTCTTGCTGACAACAATTTAATTCTGCAATAAAAACACTAAATCTCTCTCTCTCTCTCTCTCTCTCTCTCTCTCATCCCAGGTCAGCCTCTCAGTATGTATCCTCATCTGTGTGTGTGCTTACAAACACACAGAACAGCCGTTTGAAATCAAGTCGAAAATCATTGCTCACTGATGAGCAATTATAGTGGAGTTTTTTTAAACGGCGTCACAATCACCCGTCTATTACCATAATCAACTTCACACGAGGAGAGGGCGCTTTGAGAGAGAGAGAGAGAGGGCGCTTTGAGAGAGAGAGAGAGAGAGAGAGAGAGAGAGAGAGAGAGAGAGAGAGAGAGAGAATAACTTTTCTGGACAATGTATATTCTTTGATTCAAGGTGAATTAAATTAATTGGCTAGAGAACTAAAAACAGAGAAAGAAAACCAGAGAAGACCTCTGACAAGAACTAGCCAGCTTAGCTAAGTGATGAGTAAGAATTAACCAAAAACATACTTCAGCTCAGCATCGTAATGTCACGGCCCAAGCTTGAACAAACTAGGCCTGGTGATCTAAGGATGTACAATCCATGAAGGCCAGAAAAGTGCTAAAGAACACAATCTTGAGTCAGGTGCAACCCGGTGCGAACGTAGTGAGAAACCTCCCTCTCAACAAAGTCCGGTTCCCATCGTTGTGTTCTCATATGGACAAACCAACCCAACTAAGAGGGAAACCGGTTCAAAAAGGGGAAATGTTTTAAACCAACTAGGTATGAAATCGCCTTCAGACACTCCCGGTGGTCTTGTGTAGCCCCATGGTTAAAGCATTGCATTAACACCTTTTTCTTGACGGGGCATGGCAGTTGGCAGGGCTTTGTGCTGGCCAAGTGGCATTTTCGTTGAGCGCAAGGGTTTTTTTCTCGCCCATTTTACCCATTTGATATTTTGGTGACTCACCATGAACTTGACTGTGCCTGACTGTGGGAGGAGAGGCGCAGTAGGGGGTGTGTCAGTAACAATCAAAGCAAAGCGCAGATGTGTTCTTTGCTATTTTTGTGATGCACGCATGAACGAATACTATTCAAAAGCTTACCTGCTTACTAATCCGTTTTGTGCATCATATGTTGGCAATTTCACTTTGATATAAATCCGAAAAAATAAGATAACATTTTTCATTATTACAGTATACAAATGTAGCTGTGGTGTGATTGATTGTCAACGATTGTCCAAAGAAGAACTGTCAGTATGCGCCACAATGTACAGAGAACAAAACTAAATTTCAATCTTTTATTATTTATTTAATCTCTATTAAAAAAATCTTTATAAAAGGCTTACTGATTGGTGCTGATTGGACTAGCCCATCTATTTGTTTTGCTCCTCCCACATGAGGACACCAGTTTCCTCTTGGGAGAAGCTTTTGTGGCGGAACTGCTCTGGACTGTTCTCTTCCATCATCAAATTGTCAGAGCACCGGGGTGCAGAGCACTCCGGGAAGGAAAAGAGGTGATTTGATTGTCATGATTGAAGCCAGGTCAACCACAACTACTGATAGTGTATTCCTCCTAATCCAACCCTGCACCGTGCGCCTCTGGTGGCAACTGTGTGTCCACCATCAGCAATCTTTGTCAGATCTACAGCTAACAAAGCAATCCCATGATGGACCAAGTTCAACAGTTCTTTGATTCCATAAAGAAAAAGAAAACACTTAAACAGTTCTACTCTGCTGTCAACCAGCTGGAGGAGTCCACACAGGACAACACAAGATACTCACACAAAAACCACAACACTAATACCACCTCCCCATCAAGCTCCCCAGCCTCTCATTCTATCCCTGAGAGGGACCACATCAACAAACAGACCAGCTGCACACTAAGCAAACCAGGCTTGACATTGACCTCTGTGGTGAAGAAGTCTCTAGGAACTGTGCTTGGATCCCACATGTGTGCACAGGACATCACTGGAACATCTGACATGAGCACCTCTTTTCTCAAGGACATAGCTCTTGCCAAGAAAGCACAGGCGTTAAGAGACAAGACAATCACAGTTAGCTTCCAAGAGACATCAAGAGACCAGCCAATCTAAGTCATCATACAAGAGAGACTAGGCTGAGACAACACAGCTGGTCACAACAAGCCAGGCAGCCTGATACAAGAGAAAAGCTGGTCAAACCACAGCCCAGTACCCATCTAGACAGCTGTGCTACCATAGTATCTAGGCGGGGTAACACAGCTCCTAGTAAGAATACATTTATATTCTAAATACGCACCCACCAACTAAAATATCCGGACCCCAGTGGTGTATTAACGCTAAACTATATCATCATTTGAGGCTTTGATATACGCAATGAATTAGCAAGGATAAACCGTGGTAATGCAGTCACATTCGCAGAGCGCGGCCACTGTGCTGAATTCTTCCTTTTCACCAAGAAAGCTGCAATGTTATTACATTTTTAACAACACAAATCAAAAGCACTATTAAAAAAAATAATACGAACTCACCTCCTCTTTGACTTTGAACTTTGTGTACTCTAGTTTGCATTTGCACTCAGTCTGCCTCAACTTGTAGTCCGTAGTCAGGTGCGACCCTCCGCCGCTGGAAGTAGTCCACTGTTGTTTTCTATAGTGTCAATATTTTAGCTGTTGTTTGAATACTATGGCCTTATCCTCTGTGGATAGCTGGTTAGCACCACGCTTCAATATTATTACCGTTTTATAGTAAGAGTTCTGTCTTACTCAAAAATGGCGTCAGCTTGTATTTCCTTCATCACCCCCCTTCTTGTTTCCCTTTTTTCAACTTATAACTTACAGACATGAGTTAAATGAACGTTGACAACCCGGACAAATCTCACAATTAGTCAAGACAATGGATAACTTTAAGTTTAACTTTTGAAAACTTATAAACTTGAGTTCAATATCCAAAACTTGTCATGACAAGTGGAAAAGAGAAGAAATAAGTTCAGATAACTTAATGGGGCTATCATATTTTACAATGAGGGAATTTACAGTTTAACATGCGGTTAACATGCAGACGTTTCAGTGAAGGGAGGATTTTCATTTTGCATTAAATAGAACGCTCAAAATCACATAAAAGCAGAGAGATAAAGATTATCTTCAACCTGAAGGAAATACTCAAATATTTGGAGCTCCTTTATGTGAATCAATACCCACCTCTCAAAGAAACGTGATGTTAACAGTTATGATAGTGTAGTGAATAAAAATGGGAAACGGGTCCTCTAACTTTTCAAAGCTCTGCATACGAGAATAGTCAGTGGAAGAATAAAACGTGATTCCATGTGTTACGATCGTGTTAACAGGACCCAAGTGCAAACTACAGACACGTAGGTAGAGAAAAACCAGGTTTTCCTGGGGGATTAGTACAGAGAATGGCAAGGCAGGAATGGCAAGCTGGGGAGACGGGCTGGTGCAGGAGCAGGGTGAACGGAGCTGGGAGACAGGCAGACAGGACGAAAGGCAGGGAACCAGGGAGACAGACAGGCAGGCGGGGTAGACAGGCGGTGGTAGGTCGGCAGGCAGGGAGTCAGGGAAGGAGACTGGATCTGGACACAGGATAACAGGGTTAGTCAAAGGCATAGGAGAAACTTTGAGATAAACTGCAAAGCGTCCGAGAACGAGACTGACGGGGCAGTACAAACAACGATCTGGCGATGAGTGGATGGAAAGCCAGGGTTCTTATACAGGAGGAGATGACTTGATGGACTGCAGGTGTGAGAGGCAGAGCAGGTGAGAGAGAGGTGGATGATGAGCCAGGGAGGAGCCGGAGTCTGGAGCCATGCCCACCAACACATACACACAAACACAGACAGAGACAGACAGGTAGAGAGACTGCTAGGAGGCAGAAGTGGAGGGCGTGACACCATGGTGAATTTTACATACTCCCCATTGGGAAGCAGTGTAGTCGACTATGCCATTACAGATATGGAAGACATGCAAGATTCCATTTAATGTCAACCTGTCAAATGTACAACATCCCCAAGAAGACGTTTAAACTTTCATCTCACTTACAGATGGAAAGACACCAGTATCAATGATTCTCTAGCAGCATTGCAAAGTGCAGAGATCCGTTCAGCATTAACTCTTCCAGTCCACTACATTTCCATGCAACAAAAACGGTATTCACTTAGCGATATGATATCTCAATAACATATTTGATAAATTGATGATAAAATCTAACCTGAAAACTACTGCCATCAAAGATAAATGGAACTCAAGGAGAAGAGATATGATAGTGAATGTGAAAATGTCAGACAGTATTTATGAAAGCTATCAAACCACAAACGCAGAGAACCACAGAATGACATTGTACACATACAATGCCATCAGGCCCTGAGAGCATGGAAAAAGTAAAATGAATTCAATAAAATTCAAAATGAAACCAGAATTGTCCTTTAGACAAGGACAAACTAACAATTTAAAACACATTGATTTGAATTTCAAGAACTAGAGGCAACAATCAAAGATGTCCAAAGTCCTCTGGACTATTACAGAAAAAGAATTAAAATGGGATAAATAAAAATCTGCAAAGCCTTATAGTATTAATGCAGAAATGTTAAAAGCAGAACTTTACTGCAAGCTGCTATTCATAAACTCTTTAATCTTTAAGAAGTGCCTCAAACAATGCATGCAGGGCGGAATTATACCACTTTCTGTTGGCTCTTTAATAGAAAAAAGAGTGATAACGTTCTGTGAACATTTTGTGAACAAGTCTGACCCACAGCGCTATCAGTAATAGGTACTACAAGCCAGTGCATCACTAGGTACTGACCCTCTGGAATAACTTGCCATGAAGATATTTGACACCCAGAAACAAGTTTGTACAACCAAATACATGAAGAAAAGAAAACCAGATAGACAGACCACACAAAAACCAGACAGAACCCAGATTTATATGTGGCTTCAAACCCTAAACATAGCTGCTATAAACCTCTGGAAAGAAATTACAATCAAGCAGAAAAAAAGCTTGCTTCAGTAAAAGACTTTGAATGAAAATACTTAACAAAATACAAATTCACCTTAAAAATTAATGGTAAGAAAGACATGTGCATGTGTACCTGCATGCGTTTACAAAATCATCTCTGTGTATGGAGATTTACCAACACCACCACCAGAGATGTGCATCACTTATCTGACTTATGCATGTTGAACCAGGATTTAGACATAGGAGGAAGTGAAGGGGTTCAAAAGAGAGGAGACCTAGTTTTGGAGATACTTCACCATGAAATTAAAGGGGCAATAGGAGGAGATGATAGCAATTATGACAGAGCAAGGGCCTCCAGCTTTGGAAAGCTTGAAAGATAGACTGTAATAATCAGGGTGAAATACCAAGTCAGAAAATGTGACATTGCTAAAAGGGTTAAAATGATTAGACGTTGGAGTAATCTCTCCAATCCTAAGAAAGCCATAAAAGACTGCTCTAAGGGCTGAAACCATTTGATGTTAAATAGGAAGACTAACAGGACACTAGCAGGGGGAGAAACCTTCACTATGCCTTTTAACATTAATTTTAATTAAGGATTGGAAAAACAAACTAGGAAAAAAGGGATCAAGATATTTGGCCTGGAACTGAATTCCCGCCTCGGGATTAAGTCGGTTGGAGGTGACGGGTGTCCATATAATAAGAGATAAATGCAGATAGTGGAAATGAGAATTGGTGTAAGAGGCACGCCAACAGTGACACAGAAAGAAGCAAACATTTTCCCTGCCATATCATAGACTATTAGGGTGGACGCTGCCAAGCCCGCTCTCATGAATCTTTTGGAGGTTTCCAGATAATGAAACAAATTAGAGTTTCCAATTAGTCGAGAATCAGGGCTGAAATTAGAAGAATTGGAATGGGCCCGTTGGTTGGCATTGGGGCAGTAGCTCCGGAATGCCTGAAAATTGAATCGAGATAAGGAGTCAGCTACTTTTTTGAAATGACCTGGGATATGATTCGCTCTAATAATGAAATTGTGTGGTGAAAAGGTTTGTGGTAGCAAAGTAACTTAAAGGGGTGGAGCTTAAAGATCTGATGAGTGTCTGCATCGTACCCAGCAGGGAATTTATGTCCGCCGGATGTGCAGTGGATGTCGATGATGGGCCAGAAGGAGTGGGCATAGCCGTAGTGTTCTTTTGTCGTTTCATGTTGGAAACTCGAGCCGGGGAGGACTTCCTTGTCCACTTACATCGACTCTGTTGTCGTACGTTCGCTTTCAGAGGCAGGGCCAGGGATGACTTCCACAGTGTCGATCAGTCTCTGAAGCTCAGAGGATTGTAGACCTGGGGCAGGAGTAATGCCCAACTGGTTGAGAATGCCTTCAAATTGAGTTTGGTTGTCAGTAGCTGATTGCTGTCTGTCGGCGAGCTGAGAGCTTCTTGTAGACTGTAAACAGGGACTGCATATTGACTAGTACCTTCCATTGGAGAATCTGAGACTGCCTCGAACAGTAACTCAGTAACTCAGCCCTGAGTCAGACACGGTCCCGATGGAAGCCAAAAGGCTGCAGCATACAATTAACCACAACTTCGTGAGACGGCAACAGCGCAGCAACGATACAGCACTGAAATGACAGCAACGCAGAGATGGGGCAGGTAACCGTGCATATAGGGATGCTGAGGACGCTGATTGGACAATTGCTATAAGCAAGACCGATGGGTGTGAGACTACCTGGAGTAGCAATAGAGAGATGAAATACATTTGTGCTGAGCTTCTTTTCTTTTGGTGTGTTCCTGTGTCTGAGAAGCAGCTTGTATACATTTCTTTGGTGCAAAATGCAGTCCTTCCCAGTGCAACCATTGGTCTAGCCCCACTCCTAGACAGATTGCTGCATTATTTACCATTCCCTTGGAGGCATGTGAATCCCCAATAAGAATGTGTACGCGATATGATATTTCATATCTGAGGCAGTACTCATCAAAGGGCTAAATAGCATCATTATAACTTTGCTGTCTCTCTGTCGTATTTGATTGAGGACGAGCTGTGTTTCAACATGTCATTTGATTATGTAAAGGGTGTGTTTTCTTATAGCTATCACTAGCTTTGATTATATACAGGATCTGTTCTTGTTTGTTTTCGTTCTCCTTTGATTGGTCATTAACCCTCAAGCTAATCAGGCATTTACATTTTACATGCATATAGTGTTCCAGATGCTAGCTATTATCCCGGATAAGATAATATTCCAAAAGAGGTGTTTACATGCATTTAAATATCCCATTCACAATATTCTGATTATTACATTGGAAACGATGTTAGCAGAACTTACACTAAATACCAACTGTAAAGGAGCAGTGTTTACATCCCTTATGCTATCATATTTGGCTTTCGGATAATCAAGATCAAAATAATGATTCAATCTATAGCACTTTTAGTTTTAGTCAGGGTACTAAAACTTTTAGTCACAGTACTGGCCAAACTTTTTGATTGACAAGTGATCTCTGGGAAGTGCAGTGCAAAAACACCACAGCAATGAGCACTTAGTGCCAAAAAAAAACATTGAACTTGCAGATTACCACTTTGAGTCATGTACACAAAAGGACAATCATGGAAAGAGAAAACTTCACTTGGATGGATGGATAGATGCATTACAATGGACAAACTGAATTGATAGATTGAGGGAGAGGTGGAAGACTAAGGTGGGACGCTGTTTGAAAGTGACTTTTGGACACCTCTCAGCCATAAATGTGTGTTCAGTATAGCAGAAAATCCTACTGATCATCAGGAACTATGGCTGCATAGATGGATGGATGGATGGACGGATTGATAGTTGGAGGGTGAGAGGAAGCGATAAGGTGGGAGGGGGTGTGGAAGCAATTCCTTGCACACCTCTCAGTCATAAATATGGAAAAGGAACAGCGAGGCTCAGCCAACCCTCCTACGAGCGGCATGTTATCCTGCTTCCCTGCCAGAGTGGATAGAGCCTCTAGCCAAGAGAGATGGACAGACAAATGGATGAATGGTTATACTGATAGATAGATGTACAGACAGACAGATAGATGATGGAGAGATGGATAAACTGACAAAACGCTTCACAAAAGTCATAGTTTGGGAAAATATCTGAGTTTGCGTTCTTAGTTTTTAGTTTTTAGTTCAGCGGGGAGGGAAATGCTTGTGCATTTTCTGAATTTGCTTGCTTGTGGAAGCCATAAGGCCTTTTAAACTGCTGTTAAAATGCTTTTCCGTTTCACATATGGGGGTGATTTTGGCGAGCTGGGTTTGAAGACAAACTCGGGATAAGAATTGTATTTGTTTGAGTTTCAATGTTTTAGTGTCACATTGAGCTAAATGCTTTTCACAGGACCGCTGGTCTATGAGGTGACACACAAAACGGGGTAAAGCCTTTTTGCTGAGCCAGTTATTTTGGGATATCCACAGTATGCCCATTGTATAAGTGTTTTTCTTAATTCAGAAAGAAACATTTCCAAAATATTGACACTCCGCCTACCCAAATATACTTAGTTATACTTTATTATGATAATGAACTCTTGACTTATTCTGTGCTTGCTTAATTCTAGTTATAATCGGCACTGATAGATTTCCTTTGCAGAAAAAAAAGGTCACGTGTCCCCTGGTTTACATTTATTCTGCAAGCTTTCTGGAGACAGATGGCATTTATAAATTTGTATCTCTTGGGGCTCAAGTCATTTTCGCCCGTTTATAAACACTGCCTCCGAATGGTTTAGTTATCAGGATGAGGTTTTCAAAACACCAGCCATGATTAAACTGAAAGTCACCGTATTTCTGAACTAGTCAGAATACAGACATTTCACTTCTCTATACCTGGAAGCTATCAAACTTCACCACAATTTATTAAAAAAACCCAGTTTTTCTACAAATCACGTATGTTCTTTATTAAGCAGCATCTAATTGATACCATAAAGTAAAAGCAAGAGGAAGGGAAGGAACATTTTAGTGGTTTAATACAAATGGATTTCATTGGTCATGCATTTGTTGCTCAAGAACAACAAAACGTGACAGAGGATAACACAGAATTGTCTGATTACAGAAAAAGCCGTGACTGCTTCGGCACGGAAGACAAAGAAAAGGTGAATTCTAACGTCGACGTTAAAGGTGTCCGTCTTCTCCTCAGTCGATTTCCATCCACGGACAGAATCAGTGGCTGTTTGACATGCAGCGTTCCGCCGTTATTAGATAGGATGGCACGGATGGATGTGTACGGGTAGATAAGCAGATGGACAGATAGGATAGCTTGCCGTGTAGGCGAGCTGTAAGGTGATGCAGGTCTTGTATGTTAAAGAGGTGGAGAGGTGACATGGTGACATGTGTCTCATTATCACTGTACGTCTGCCAACCAAATGCTCTTTGGACCTCTCTCTCCTCTCCTCTCCTCTCCTCTCCTCTGATTTTTTTTCTGTTTTTATGCTGCTTAGAATTAGGAGCCGTGTTTGTATAAATGTGAGTGTTCATTTTTGTGTTTCAGCACAACAGTTGTATATGGTGTCTGTGGTTAGAACAATATGAATGAATGAAAAATGGGATCCGGTCCAGTCGCTGTGCCGCACCCCTGTCTTTATAGCCACTTAAGCAAGCTAGCCACATCGTAGAGATAGTCATAAAAACATACTAATTAAAGGAAATATCCACCATAAAACTCTGTTGAAAAGCTATCTGTGATGTTCCTGTTTGGTGGTGTATTTTTATTCCTGTTGATAACTTTTGATGTCAGTCCCTCAGAATTGAAGAGAAAGTGTTTGGAGAAAGGGGCATCTTTTACACGACTGCCAACTTTTGCTCTCTTGCCATTACTATCTTTATCACTATTATTGTTATGGCTCTCTCCACCACTGACATGCAACAAGGTAGACGAGGCAGGTTGAGGGAAATAGGAGGCAACAAAAAAGTAAATGACACTTACGCTACTGCCAATCGAGGTTGCGTCAGCACATTGTCTAATTCTGGCAGTAGCATGCTCCAGTGACATGGACTTCACCAACGTGCCGATCCTCCCCACTTCAATCTGGCTTCATAGCATCATAGGTCTCATAAGTCCAGTGAGTTCCTTTTAGAGCCAAAATGTAGTCAGGCTTAAATATAAGGGGACCAAATATTGAATTGTGTTTGATGCATTTATCTTTCAAACTCTTGTCACATAGATGACATATATCTGTTTTTTTTTGGTAGTGATCCCCTAGTTGTCTATGCAAAGCCCTTAACCTGAATGTATCCTAATAAGACATTGGTTTCAGTGGAGAGATTTAGTGTCCCTAAATGCTTTTAAATGCTCTTTTTATGTATTCTTGGTCAAATTTAAAGATATTAAATATCAGCCATCAGCAGCTTCAATCCAAAAATATAGGTATCAGTATCGGCCTTCAAAAGCCCCTATCGGTCAAGCCGTAACTTAAACCCCAGTATACACACACATGTTAACAATAGCATCCAGAATTGATTTAACAATCCAGTTGATTTGGCCGGGGGTGTCCTGCTGTTATTACGGAGAAGTCGGTTTTTCCATCTGAAGAGCGGTTTGGGGGTAAATAGTTGTTGATCCATCGTCATGGAGTAGATTTGGCTGTTGACATGAATTAGTGAGTAAATATGATTCCCTCTCTGCACTCTAAAAGCTCTTCTACTGATTAGTGAGCGAGTGGGGGAGAGATATAGAGCGAGCGGGGGGGTTGGGCGTGGAGAGAGAGATTTGTTTATCAAACACTTTTTCCCTCAAATCTGATTAGCTCAATGTCACATTGAAGAGTTGGACCTCTCCAGTCACTCTCTCGCTGATGTGTGTGTGTGTGTGTATGCAGTCATTTGCCTTTCTGAGTTTTTATTTGATCAGTATAAATCCTTTCCTTACCTTATGTCTCTCACTGTCTCTTTTTTTCTCTAATTGTATGTCAGTGTCTGATTTTTGTTTTCTCTCTCTCACACTCTTTGCCACACCCCGTTTCTCTTGTCAGTCTGAGCAGCATTACACAAACTCTTGAGCCAAAATGGCTGCCCTTTGCCCTGGCGTGGAGAGAACTGGCTGCGTCTCACGCCCCGTCAAGTAGTAGAGGTGGACACGATCTCGATCTCTTCATAAGTATTCAACCTTGACATAGCAAGCAAGCGCAGACTCAAACAACATAGAAATTCATGAAAAAATGAAATATTCATACACATTCATTACTGACCTTACAAAGAGGAAACTGGACACATGCTACTCCAGCACCGGGCCAAATTTCATCTTCTTCCTACCCTCTCTGTCTCAATCCCATTTCCTCCCTTCCCTCCCAATTTCCTTTTTTTACTCTTCATAAAGCATCTTTTAAATCAGTAGTGATCACTCATATTCTCTAGGGCTGTAACAAATAAAACCAGGGCAGGGAAACATTTTCGTCCACGCACCGCAGGAACTGGGAGGGGGGAGAATTGTTTGAATTTATTGCCGTTCTACCAACTGAGATGTGCTCTATTTTCGTGAATCAACGGCGCATGGTGCAGCAAAGTGCAGTCATAGTTGCGCGGCAGGAGCGCACAGGGCGCGGACACTGATATTGGGTAATTTTGCAGGGCAGAGGCGCACAACGCACCTGTGGCACAGTGGGAAACGGGGCTGGATTAGGAGGAATACATTATCAACAGGTGCGGCGAGCCTCCGACTCAAGTCAGCTTTCCCTTTAAAAGCAGTGCGCTCTCCAACCCCAGCCCTCTGACAGTTTGGTGATGGAGGAGTCCGCAGCAGTTCTCCCACAAAAGCTTCTCCCAAGAGGAAACTAATGTCCTTGTGTGGGAGGTGCAGAATCGCCGCAAGCTAATATATGGCCCAGATAACCAATCAGTAAGCTTTATATGAAGAAAAAAACTTTTAAGGGGATTTTGAAATTCTCTTCAATGTTGTTCTCCGTGCATCGTGGTGCATGCTGAGCGTTCTATCTTGGATGACGATCGTTCACGCCACTACCACGTGCATTTATGAGGTTGGTAAAGCTGAATAGGATCTGTTAATGTGCGCAGGTAAAGCGCATAGTGCACCGCCTCTCCCACTTAGGTGCAGTCAGCGCCATCTGCCATTTGCCGTCAGAAAGAAAAAGAGCCCCGGGTGTTAAATCAGCCGTACCACCGGCAGTGAGAGTTCTGATTTTTCATAAAAGACCAATATCGGCCCTGCAAATTGGTCTAGCCATAGAGATGCCTGCTCCCACGTGGCTTTTGTTGCTAAATTGTACAAAATTGTGCTTGTGTAACAACTCGTCCTAATTCAGATCAAAGCAAAGGGGTTTGAAAATGCTGCCACTGTTACTTCCTCGGCGGTAATTGTGCTGGTCATCTTTGTTTCTGTCTGCTAAATAATATCCATTTCCTTTCTCCCTCTAGTCTTGGAAGCAGAGGGAAAGCTAGGAGACGGCGGCAGACCACTCCGATTCAACTACTAGACCACTCAAGAAGTTGGTAGGTTGCGCTCAACCCCTCTGACTTTCTCTCTGTATTTCAACCTCCCCCTGTTTCAGTGTCTTTTCTTTTTCTCACTGCATCTCTGTTGAGTGTTGCCTGTCTGTCGTGAGTTTCTCCCTATTTAGAGCAGCTCTCTCTACACTGCTCTTTTTTTTTGGGGTGAAATTGTTCTTTATCCCTCTCTCTCTCTCAATCTCTCTTTAAAGAGTGGGAAGATTAGCACCAATTTGTCTTGATTAGGTTTCTGTTCTCGCAGTTGGTGGCAAAAAAAGACAAAAACCCGCTCTGCAATTTGAACACGTGCAGGGAACAAGTGATTGTGATGAATAAGAAGCGAGCGGGAAAAAATGAGAGAGAAAAAAAATGAACAAGTGAAGGAATGAATTGCCAATTTCTGTTCTCGTCAAGTGCCTTTGGAAGGCAGCTCTTGAGGAAAATCTGTTTCCATTGAAGGGCGTTGACTGCAGTGTGTGTGTGTGTGTGTGTGTGTGTGTGTGTGTGTTCCAGCAGAAGCCTGATTGTTCATAGGATTTTTTTTTCCTACTTCCATAATGATAAATATGGGATTCCAATAACAGTTTGCAGTTATCATTTGTGATTATCATTTTTATTTCCAAAACGCTTGTTTCCAAGTGCTCTGCCTGTTCACTCTTTTGACAAAATTCAATCATGTCATATGATTTGTAAAATTATGGTCCACAAATTAATTCTATGGTTTTCAAAACTGTCAACTCTCAGCTCTCAGCTATAAATTGCTTGACATTCTGGGTGCATTGGTAGATTTCCCGACAGGTACTGAGTCAAGCATGATTGACTCTGCACCTTTGGGAGACGGAGGTGCGAGCTTCATAGGGCAAACTCGGTGCCTAAACTCGACACCAGATTGTGAAAGCGCCGCAGGGCAAAGCAGTAACAGTTCTATGATGGCGAGCTTTTTATAGGGGGTCTTCATTGATTGAGCCCTTTTTCACACACCGCCGTGGTCTTAAATTAGGTCAGTCAGACAGGTTGAGACACTTCACTCTATACAGTAGTTATACACTATCAACCTACATCACTCCTCTATAGTTGTAACTATCAACCTACATCACTCCTCTGTAGTTGAACACTATCAACCTACATCACTCCTCTGTAGTTGAACACTATCAACCTACATCACTCCTCTATAGTTGAACACTATCAACCTACATCACTCCTCTGTAGTTGAACACTATCAACCTACATCACTCCTCTGTAGTTGAACACTATCAACCTACATCACTCCTCTATAGTTGAACGCTATCAACCTACATCCCTCCTCTATAGCTGAACGCTATCAACCTACATCACTCCTCTATAGTTGTAACTATCAACCTACATCACTCCTCTGTAGTTGAACACTATCAACCTACATCACTCCTCTATAGTTGAACACTATCAACCTACATCACTCCTCTGTAGTTGAACACTATCAACCTACATCACTCCTCTGTAGTTGAACACTATCAACCTACATCACTCCTCTATAGTTGAACGCTATCAACCTACATCACTCCTCTATAGCTGAACGCTATCAACCTACATCACTCCTCTGTAGTTGAACACTATCAAACTACATCACTTCTCTATAGTTGTCCACTATCAACCTACATCACTCCTCTGTAGTTGAACACTATCAACCTACATCACTCCTCTATAGTTGTAACTATCAAACTACATCACTCCTCTATAGTTGAACACTATCAACCTACATCACTCCTCTGTAGTTGAACACTATCAACCTACATCACTCCTCTGTAGTTGGACACTATCAACCTACATCACTCCTCTATAGTTGTAACTATCAAACTACATCACTCCTCTATAGTTGAACACTATCAACCTACATCACTCCTCTGTAGTTGAACACTATCAACCTACATCACTCCTCTGTAGTTGAATGCTATCAAACTACATCACTTCTCTATAGTTGTAACTATCAAACTACATCACTCCTCTATAGTTGAACACTATCAACCTACATCACTCCTCTGTAGTTGAACGCTATCAAACTACATCACTTCTCTATAGTTGAACACTATCAACCTACATCACTCCTCTATAGTTGAACACTATCAACCTACATCACTCCTCTGTAGTTGAACACTATCAACCTACATCACTCCTCTGTAGTTGAACACTATCAAACTACATCACTTCTCTATAGTTGTCCACTATCAAACTACATCACTCCTCTATAGTTGAACACTATCAACCTACATCACTCCTCTATAGTTTTAACTATCAAACTACATCACTCCTCTATAGTTGAACACTATCAACCTACATCACTCCTCTGTAGTTGAACACTATCAACCTACATCACTCCTCTGTAGTTGAACACTATCAACCTACATCCCTCCTCTATAGCTGAACGCTATCAACCTACATCACTCCTCTATAGTTGTAACTATCAACCTACATCACTCCTCTGTAGTTGAACACTATCAACCTACATCACTCCTCTGTAGTTGAACACTATCAACCTACATCACTCCTCTGTAGTTGAACACTATCAACCTACATCACTCCTCTGTAGTTGAACGCTATCAACCTACATCACTCCTCTATAGTTGAACGCTATCAACCTACATCACTCCTCTATAGCTGAACGCTATCAACCTACATCACTCCTCTGTAGTTGAACGCTATCAAACTACATCACTTCTCTATAGTTGTCCACTATCAACCTACATCACTCCTCTGTAGTTGAACACTATCAACCTACATCACTCCTCTATAGTTGTAACTATCAAACTACATCACTCCTCTATAGTTGAACACTATCAACCTACATCACTCCTCTGTAGTTGAACACTATCAACCTACTTCACTCCTCTGTAGTTGAACACTATCAACCTACATCACTCCTCTATAGTTGTAACTATCAAACTACATCACTCCTCTATAGTTGAACACTATCAACCTACATCACTCCTCTGTAGTTGAACACTATCAACCTACATCACTCCTCTGTAGTTGAATGCTATCAAACTACATCACTTCTCTATAGTTGTAACTATCAAACTACATCACTCTATAGTTGAACACTATCAACCTACATCACTCCTCTATAGTTGTAACTATCAAACTACATCACTCCTCTATAGTTGAACACTATCAACCTACATCACTCCTCTGTAGTTGAACACTATCAACCTACATCACTCCTCTGTAGTTGAACGCTATCAAACTACATCACTTCTCTGTAGTTGAACACTATCAACCTACATCACTCCTCTGTAGTTGAACGCTATCAAACTACATCACTTCTCTATAGTTGAACACTATCAACCTACATCACTCCTCTATAGTTGAACACTATCAACCTACATCACTCCTCTGTAGTTGAACACTATCAAACTACATCACTTCTCTATAGTTGTCCACTATCAAACTACATCACTCCTCTATAGTTGAACACTATCAACCTACATCACTCCTCTATAGTTTTAACTATCAAACTACATCACTCCTCTATAGTTGAACACTATCAACCTACATCACTACGCTGTAGTTGAACACTATCAACCTACATCACTCCTCTATAGTTGAACACTATCAACCTACATCACTCCTCTATAGTTTGAACTATCAAACTACATCCCTCCTCTGTAGTTGAACACTATCAACCTACATCACTACGCTGTAGTTGAACACTATCAACCTACATCACTCCTCTATAGTTGAACACTATCAACCTACATCACTCCTCTATAGTTGAACACTATCAACCTACATCACTCCGCTGTAGTTGAACACTATCAACCTACATCACTCATGGAAAGGTTAAAGCAAAAAAACATCTTTTGAGAGGCAAATCAAGACATCATGGCCTTTTAATAGAGATGGATATTTCATAGAACCACAGAAGCAGCGATGGAGGAAGACATTAGAGTGTAGGTAAAGATTTTGATGTGATTCAGGTATTTTTCTCTCCTTGTACTCAGAAATGTATTCCCTAAAAATCATTATTCTGGTGTGTGTGTGGGGGGTGGGGTTGGGGTTAAAATTCCCTCTTACCAAATGTCTGCAGTAAAGTGAAGAACGCCTCTCTCTCTATCTCTCTAGTCTCTGTTGATCTTTTCAGCGGAGATAAGAGCATAAGGCCTCTGCTAAAGTAAACACACACCATTACTCTGTTTCTCTCCACCCCCCACACACACAGACACACACACTAGTGGCAGCAGGGCTGGTCAGGGTTATCCAATAAAGCTGTAGCCTAAACAGAGAGAGTGGGACAGGAAGGGAAAAGAGAGGCAAAGTGGTCGAAAAAAAGGGAATGACTTTAAATTTGTTTACTTGCTGTCAAGTTCAGATGAGGAATACATATTGACGTGCAGATGAGTGTATAGATACATAAAGAGAGTACATGTTCCACATTGTAGCCCACTGATCCACTTACAGCAGCCCGCCACAAGAAATAGGCTAATCCATTATAAAACCCAGTCACTTTTTCACCAACTGTCACAAAGAGGTGTATATTTCATCATTGTGCAGCTCAGTCGGTAGAGCATGAGACTCTCAGTCTCAGGGTCGTGTGTTTGATTCCCCACATAGTGTCAAGTACCTTTGTACGTCGCTTTGGATAAAAGCGGCTGCTAAATGACTGTAATCATAAAGTAAATGTCTGCATCAAATGTATTATATCAGTCAGTTTTGTTCAAGGCCTTTATTAATTTATTCCTCTCAATCTTCAGCAGGTAGTTAATGTTGAAATGTGAAAAAAAGCAAAAAAAAACATGCGGCTGTATGTAGTGTATAATTCAGTTGCTTTGTTCTGAAACACTCTCTGGCTCATTAAGCTGTGACCTCTCAGGCATTAGGGACTTACTGCAGTACTACACGTCATTAATTACACAGAGAAATAATGGCGCTCACACACACCAACATACGCCCACACATGCATACATGGACACACACGGAAGGACACACACACGCTCGCATAAATACAGATGCATGCTGAAATACACTCACACTAGCACACGCTATAAATGGTCACTTTATTATTTATTATTATTTTTTAATTTGTCAAAACAAATTTAGTTTTTAAAAAAAATTAGAATAAATCAAGCCTATGGATTAAGGATCACATGAATTCGACTGCAGTTGTATAGTGCACAATCGCTACTGGCTTTTATTTTGAAAGTGCACAGCCTCTACTGTCTTTACTATGAAAGAACACAACCTCTACTGTCTTTACTATGAAAGTACACAACCTCTACTGTCTTTACACAACTTAACTGTGAACGTCAGGTGTTTTGTAATCGGAAAAATTGTCTCAAAATAACACAATGAGGTTCACTCCACAATTGGCCAAACCACAATGAACTTTGGCAAATAAAGTTTTTGATCAACTTGTTTTGGTGAGTAGGTTGATTGCAGTTTTATTTCTGCATGTTCAGTATTCATTGATTTCACTATAGAGCTTTGACAATGATTGAACCGTGCACTAAACATGCACTATGCGATTCAAGTGTCAGCTACCACCATAGTGACACACTGGGGTGAGCTCAACGGGTGAATGATAAGATAGTCAGACAGCTTATCTGATAACAAATTCCAATAAATAGGTTGCAGATGATATTTGACTGTTGATATAGTTTTATCTGTGGCATAATGTCCTATTTCCAGGTTTATGGTACAGTAAGTGTGTTTGTGTAATAAGCCCACATACCCTCAATGGCTCTCAGTGTGACACAACCCACAACCATTTACTGAATTAATGGTGTCACCGACAACACTGTGTGTGTGTGTGCACGCGTGTGTGCGTGTTTGTTTGTTTGTCATTGCATACACTTGCATGTGTGTGTTCATTGCGATAAGGGCAGTTTAAATGTTAAATGTTCCTGAAGTGGCTGCACTGTCATCTTCACTGTAACTAAATCATTTTGCAATCTCTCTCTATGGCATACACTGGCAATTGTGTGTGTGTATGTGTGTGTGTGTGTGTGTTGTGTTGTGTTTGATATGGCCGGTACTAATATCATTTTGTGCGTGCACATTAAAACCATGCAGTTCCCTCTCTCTCTCTCTCTTTCTCAATCACCCTTTTCTCTCTCTCTCTCGATCTATCTCCCTTACTCTTATCGCTAATATATCAATCTAATCCAAGGAGTTGTATCAGATTTAATCCTAATCTCAATCCTCCCTCTCTTTAACTGTCACACAACATTTATTGTCTCCCTTAATCCCTCTATATGTAGAAAGGGAGAGAGAGAAGGGAGTGATAGATGGAGAGAAAAAGGAAGGAGGGGGAAAGACGGAGAGAAAGAGTTTCTGAGGATCAGCAAGACACAGGGACACGATTGTGAAAGAAATGTCGGGAAATGAGGCAGTACACACACAGACACTGTAGACTCAGTAATCCATAACTATGGCAATAAAGAGTATGTATTGACCTTGTCGCAACTACATGGTTTTCTAGTCAATAACAACCCTGTGTGACACACACACACACACACACACACACACACACACACACACACATATGGCTGTTGTTAGCTTGTAAGGGGTTCAGAATTGCTGGTCCTCTCTATTATAAACTATTTGACAGCAGGTGACATGATATTATGGTGAAAATATTCCGCTAACTCTAGCACTTAAAAACACATGGAAATTGTCCGCCCACATCATACTGGTTTTTAGAGTCGACCCCACAGGGCAAAAATCTATGTTTATTTTCTCAGGGGCCAGAAACCAAGCTGTTTCGTTCTCAAACTGCGGCGGGAACGTTCCCCCCATAGTGAGGATGATGGCGAGACTCTCTCTCTCCAGAGCCTCCGGTGTCCACTTCACTGTATCCTATCAGCCGCGGACTGTGCCCAGTTATGTCGGTGTCCAGTTGATGTTTTTGGTCTGCTTCGTTTGTGTCTTTGCCATTAGTCACACGTGATATTTCACAATTTGGGTTAACAAGGCGCCCATCTGTTTTTTTTTTGGGGGGGGGGGCGCGATTGCCATTATCAATTCTGTAACAGCATAACTGGCCGACCACGGATCCGATTAGCAAGTTTCAACAGATTGTTCATATGGCTGCATGACATTGCTGCCTAACCACCAACTATAGTTTATATCCAAACATAATTATTACATGTTAGTTATTACATGTTATTACATGTTACATGAAAAAGGTTTTCATTGAGGCAGCACAGTCTGTGCCTTCTAATCATATAATAAACATATGTTTTATAAACAATAATAATAATTTTGATGCCTTTGTGATGCGGCAGTTGAAACAGCACAGCTCTATTCAGAACAACTATCGACTGATTATAATTAGTGGCCGATTGATCTGCGCTATCCCTAATTTTGTTGACTTTTTGAAGATTGAGGCGTCACAGAAATGAAATCCAGCAGGTCTCTCATAGAAACCCGGAACCTTTTTGAATCAGACATCAAGACCAAAAAAAAGAGAAGAGAAAGAAAGTGAGACGTTGGTTTCCCACGTAATGGAAATTTTAACTGCACTGCCTCATTCATAGGGGACAACTTATTTTCCGCGGCCTTGTTTTCCCCCGTGTGTTGGGAATAAGGTTGATATCCGTGTCACAGCTTTGTGTTTCTCTGTCGGGTGTTATTCCACCTCCTCTCATCCATGACTGCGGTGACATCAGCTCCGCATCCACATATAGCCTCCAGCCAGGTACTCGTGGAGTACCACTTGATTCATTTAACACAGTTATCAAAGTTATCAATTCTAAACCATTTTCACAGTCCGTCGCAAGCAGAGACAGACGTACATGTTACATATATGTTACAGCTGGCCGTCGAACATGACAGGTTAACAACAGTGCAAAATAGACTTGGTCCGCATGGTTGGATGGGAGTCTGTGATCGGAGGAATCGGACGGTGCCCTGTGTTTTTCCTGCTTTGTTCCACCTCTTTGGTTGTACCTGATGTAACCGAGGTCAGATGCTCCGTCTCCATCCAAACTGTGTTTCTCTGCTCAGGTCTGCTTTTGTTGTCCGTCTCTTGCCACCCATGACCACGCTGGGATTGGCTGTATGTGAACCTGTTCAAAACAATGTAAAGCTAGGATTATATACTATTTTGTTGACCATGGTCACTGTGTGTGGTAGGAATTGAAAAAGAAGGTAGATACAAAAAGAAAAAACTTTTTGTATCAGCAGGGGGGGAGTGGGGTCCATTGAACCCAACTAGAGGGAAGATTGGGCCTATTGAACCCAAATAGATGGGGGATTGGGTCCATTGAACCCAACTAGAAGGGATAGTGGGTACGTTGAACTCAACTAAACCCAACTAGATGGGAGAAGAGAACCAGGGAGCACAACTAGAGGGGGGACAGGTCCGTAAACCCATCTAGAAAGGAGAGTGGGTCCATCAAAGCCAAGTAGAGAGGAAAGTGGGTCCAATCAACCCAAATAAAAAGTAGTGAGTCTAGTAAACCCAACTAGAGGGGAGAGCAGACTCATTGAAACCAATAACAGGGGCAAGTGGGGTCCAGTAAAACCAACAGAGATGCAAGCGAGCTCCAGTGAAGAGGTGCAACTTATTTACCCTCTCTCTTTCTCTCTCTCTCTCTCTCTCTCTCTCTCTCTCCCTCTCTCTTTCTCTCTCTCTAGCTCCCTCCATCTCGGTAATTGAATTCACATTGTACCTATTCTCTCTGTTTTGTCTATCTGTGGCCCTTCCTGTGACAGAGAATGAGTCTGTATATATTTGTATCTGTAATCTAGAAATCAAATCTTTTTCCCTTTAAACATTTTTCTGATTAAGTCAAACAAATTATTGTTTATATTTTTACGCCTCTACAATCTGATCGTTTCATGTTTTCACAGGAACTATAACGTCCTATGTTTTCAATCAGACGACTGCAATTATGTTAAACATGTTTTCTTAATCAAAAAAGAAACTGTCGTACTGATGGAGGATCTAGCGCTCTCTCTCTCTCTCTCTCTCTCTCTCTCGTCTCACCTCTCTCCTCTCATTTCTTTTGTCTTCCTTTCTCTCTCTTGTTCGCTCCACCTTGTCACCTCCACGCTGCCCCCCTCGGTCTCTGCCATTGAGTCCTTCCTCCCATACCTCTTTTGATCCAGCGACACTTTCTGTTTGTCTCATCTCTGCTTCAGTGTCTTCATTAAATTCATGCTCGTATTTTCATCCAGTCATGTCCCCTCAGTAAAGTCGGAGCGGTGTGGGGTTATTGAACCCGGGTAGGGGAACCTCATATCTACATGCAACAAAAGAGCATGTGCCACTTAAATATAATATAAAATTGGATGCACTCCTCAGCATGTGTAATTGTAACTAGGGATGCACCCATCAGGTTTTTTGGAGCCAATTCACAGTACTGATTTTTTTTTTAACAGTGTAATCAGCTGATTGCCAAGTGAAATGATACATTTACACAGACGTTCTACACGTAAAAGTGCACATCAAGCAGATATAGTAAAATAGTAAAAAAAGATGTGTTGAACAGATTGTTCTTATGACTGCATGACATTACAGCCTAACCATGTGGAAATAAAATCATAGTTTATATCCTATCTGCATGCCTTCTATCCAATACATTCAACTGTTTCTCATCATACTGGCTATGAAATTCATAAGGTCAGAAATGAATACATGTGAGTTGAAAACAACGATTGAATACAATTATCAAACTGTTCAGAAAAGGAGCAAAATCTCTGAAGTGAAATTAAAAACAGCCACTGAAAGAATGGAAAATTCATTCTCTATTAAAAAAATAAATAAAAAGCCTGTATTCATTTACGGTCAAATGACACAGCATATGCATTATGATGGGTAACAATCATAACAATAACAGTTAACAATTTAATGATTCGCACAATAGATGTCGGCGCTGATGACAGGTTATACACCGTCCACTAAAATGGACAGGTGATGTATTCTCTTTTGCGTTGCCATTAGAGTTGTGTCGTCGGTCCTTGATTTGATTGACTTCAATGAGTATTCAATCTCCTCGTCTCTCACTCCACCTCATCTATTCTCCTATAAAATTGTCCCATTCCCTCCACAGTCTCTGCAGAAATGCACCAGGTCAATTGTCTGGTTTCTCTAGCACTGGGAGAGCGGGACTCATTGAAACCCAGGCAGGGGGAGAGTGGGGTGGCATCTCTATCCCGTGGGGAGAAAGGGGTCTGGTAGCCCCTTGCTACAGTCAAGAGCAAGGGGTTATTGAACCCAGGTAGGGGTGTCCTCTCTCCTTCCATGATGACCTGAATATAATAGGATTGTGTAACAGATTTTTTATCTTAAAGTGAACTTAAAGCTAAATCGGAAATAAGAGGTGTCAGGGTCTGAAATAGTCACCCGTCAAGTGCCAAATGTCAGATAAATAAACAAAGGTCGCCCATCGGCAATAACTTTTTGAAACGATAAAGTTTAAATGTTTGTGTTATATACAATCTTTGGTATTTCCCCTGTTCCCCGCTGGCCACCGTACACTCTGTCTGACTGTGAACCAATCAAATCAAAGCAATCAAAGTATCTGCGTCAAACAGGCTCCTGATTGGCTGCCTGTTAGGCCGTTTCTCTGCTGTCTGGATGGTTCACTAGCCTCACGTTAGTTGAAACGTTATATTATTCTTTAGGTGTGAGGCCACCAAATGAACAAATGAAGAGAAAGACCTAAAAGATGCTATTGAAAGTGTATAGGGTGGCATATTTCTTTGAAAAATGTATTTTCATTATTTTTTCCTGGTAAAAATGATTCTTGGCAGGTAATTTAAACGGAGAAAAATCACCTGCCAAGAATAATTTTGGACACTGGCATGTGTGCAGGACAAAGATAGTATTAATGTATGTAAGTAAGCCATACTACAGTAGGAGGAACTGCAGCCTCTCACTGTGTATGTAGCGCAGCTTTATCTTCCTCCCTCCCTCCCTCCCCCCTGTTCCCTCTCTTTTTTTCCGTCCAACCTGCCTGTCACTTCCAGTTGCAGTCTCCCTCCATCTCACTCCCATTAATTCACATTTTCTCACTAGCCGTGGCTCCGCTGAGCTTCACCGTGACTCGGAGAATAAATTTGTTCCGAAACGCAGTCCGGGGGCCAGAAACGCTGTAAATCCCCGCAAACGGGCTAAGTAACCGTCGAGTCGCCGGTACCGGTCAGCGACCCTATCGACCCCGCGGATGTATTACGGTCGAGCCCTCCCTCTCAACAAGGTACCACTTGCTGTGTTCTCATATAGACCGACTCGGCTAACAGTTCAAAACAACTGCTGCGATCGAACCGCGGTGAGGAAACACTCGCGGTGAACACGCCCTCTTCTCTCTCCTTGTCATATTTGGATCTCTCTCGCTCTCTCTCTTTCTCCCTTTTTTCGTTCTACCCTGTCACTTCCACTCTCGGCCGCCCTTCATCTCGCTCTCCCTTCCTCCACGCCTCCTGCCGTTCCATTCATGTTCTCAGTCTCCCCCTGTCATCCTATACTCATTCTCTCTTCTTTATATTCCCCCCCATCGGCTCGCTCATAAACGCAGCCGTTGAATTCTTATTCCTTTTCGTAGTCGCCTCTTCTCCAGCGGCGGGGACCGGAGGGTCTCGTGAACCCGGGTTAGGGGGGGAGAGCAGGGGTCGCCACCACGCCAGGGGGCTTGGAGAGCGAGGGGTGGGGGTCAATGAACCAAGCTAGGGGGTATCTCTACTCCTCCTCTCTCCCTCTCTCCATCTCTGTCTACTTTCACCCTTCACCACCACCCTCTCTCTTTTCCCCTCCACTCTGTCACTTCCCCACTCTCTCCCCTCCATGCCTCCCCGCCGTTCCATTCACACGTTCCCTCCGTCTCCTCTCTCCTTCCTCAATGCCGCGATTCACAGCCTCAACAATAGGCATCTTTCTTATTCCACTCTCTCTCCCTCTTTCCCAGTCTCATTTTCTCTTTGTCTCTGCCTCTATGAAAACATCTGTTCGCAAACTAAAGAAACACTCACGTTGAATTATTAAATGGAACAGAATTAAGGCAACAACAGTATCAATTTTCCCTAATTTATTCCTTCAGTCTCTCAGAGAAAAGACAGACAAAGAGAGATGCCTCTTCCCCGAAAATATCTATTGAGAAATTTTAGAAAAATACGAGCAGGTTTTGATTATCAGCTAAATTGCCATTCTCTCCATCTCCGAGCCCTCACTGAGCGAGGGAGGGGGGAGAGAGAGAAGGGGGCGGGGGAGAAAATATCGGAAACAAAAAGAAACTTGGATTGAGTTCGACGGAGATGAAATTCCCTCCAGTGATAAAATTAAACGTGGCTGATTATCATTCTGTCTGATTCTGTCTCTTTTTGTTCAACCCCACACTGCGCTGGAGAGAGACAGACAGAAATAAAGACGGAGTGAGACTTAGACACCGAGGGGGGGAGAGAGACAGACAGGCAAGGCCGAGGGAATGAGCGAGAGAGGTAGAGGAGGAAGGAGCAGACACCAGACAAACAAAATCGCAAAGAAAATTCCTCCAGTAATTCTCGTTTTAAATCTTCATCTCCTTCGTTTGATATCCGACATCAATAGCATCACGCTTTCTCCATTTCATCTCTGTTCCTCTGGACTCTTCACCTCATTAGGCGAGGCACGACAAACACAAGGCGTTGTTAACAGGAAAGCAGAGCAAAGGGAGACAAAGCTGGACTTTGGTGTTATAAATAGGTAGCGGGCTCGCTGATAAATGCCGAGGAATTAATATTCTCCACGTGGGAACAATGGAAAAACACCTGCTTTTACTTTGACGGGGGTCCTCAGATGAAATCCCAGTTTGCTTGACATATAGGGCCATTGCTCCTGTCATGGATATGTTTCCTCCACTCTTGACGAGTTGCGGCACGGGCGCGCACAAAGCCAATCGTTTTGCGGGCGACTTTCATTTGTTGAGTTGTCAAATTGGATGCTATTTTAAGCGAGAGGCCAATTAACATGCTTGCAGTATTGGAGGAATTGTTTATTTTCTACCCAGTGATCTCACCGTAACCTTTACCATGGTATTCAGAGTCACGACTGGTTTGTTTTAGCAAGGTACAGTCAACGCATGAGCAATTTAGCTTGGCAAAACGTGCAGACACGTACACGTAGTCACACATATTAACGGTGACATCTGGTAAAAGGATGTACAGGAGCGCACATGGGGCAAAATAAACAGCGCTAAACATGGACATACCACAATATAAATCATAGAAATGCTCAGTGTTAAATGGGCTCAATACAGTGAATGTCAAAAGCAGCAGAGTTATAGAGTTGTATTATATAGAGGGTCTGGGAGTACAGCGGTGGGAACAGATACTGAGGAGAGGGAAACCGCATGAGGAGAGTAGTATGAATAAACGTTGAGTCTACAAGGCAATCTTTCTCAACCTGGGTGTCGGGGCTCCCTGTGGGTCTCCTGGTGTTTAAATGGGATCCTTAGAAAAAAACGCTCTATTCATCTAAAAAAGACTACCGATTCAGATTCTAAATGGGCAAAAAAAGCGAGTCCAACCCCCGTCGCAAGTGAACGCCGCTGTGAAAGCGCCGCAGCCTCACCAGGGGGTTTCTACATTCTGCCATCAAGCCAACGGTGTGATGCGGAAGATGTAAATGTCGACGTTGCAGGAACCTTCTAGCTCCTTCGTCGCTTAAGTGTTGAAAATGCCAGTAGGCAATGGGGAAACTTCTTCATGTCACTGGTCCCTCTGTATAGAGAGAAGCTAACTTTATATGTGAAACGCACTTTGAAAACAGTTGTACTTCACGTCTTCTACAAGAAGGGAAGAAGTAAAGCTCCTTCATATCTGTTGTTTATCTGAAAACAAAGAACAACAAGTAGCTCCGGTCTGGCGTGGGAACCACCTCGTTAAAACACTTAATGTTTTTCTAAAAGGTATTTGGCTGTACAGATGTGGCTTTAGGTCTTCTTCCCGAGGTCTCTGGAGATTCTGCCACGTATGCAAATGGTCCATTTTACCCTGGGAGGGATGTGCGTTATGATAATAATAGCATACACACACACACACATAGCGATCTGCATTACACAAAAGTAATGGGGATTTCAAACCGATAAGTAGACGAAATTATTCAAGTTTATTTCTGGCCTGAAACCCAAGAAAATATAGAACAGCCCTCGACTTGCCCCCTTTCTTTTTCATGCTCCGTCTCTCTCTCTCTCTCTCTCTCTCTCTCTCTCAATAAGAAACAAAGCAGTTCATCTTTTGACATCAACACCAGCTAAAAGGTGTAAGTCTTCTACCTGATTTTATCGGTGTCTGTCAGTCAAGCTGTTGACGGGCGCCTCTGTGGCCATATCGGGTAACAGCTCAGCCCGAACAGCCATCTGTGTCAGCCAATCAGAGCCCCAAGGAGAGAGGCAGGAAGTCGCTCTCTGACCTCACCTGCCAATCACAGAGGTAGACGACCTGGAGTGTGTGTGGATGATAAATATGTGTGTGCGTGCGTATACAGCATACCTCTAACTCTGTTTATTCAAACTGATTGCAAGCCATTCACTGGGACCATTGACCGTTACAATAGCGCAAATACTCGAGAAAAGTTTGCACCTCATACACACACACACACCGTCTTAGAACCATAGATCAGGACTTCAGAGTAAGAGTTTGGGTACAGCAAGTTGTTTCTAGTTGTTTCAGTCTCTTCCTGGCAGAGAACTTATCATTTCCTAGATGTATTATATATATATTTATATATTTTTTTCTTCTCTGTATAGACGGCAGTGAAAATATCAGATGTGGATCACAAGGGTGAAAAATCTTTTCTGATTAAATTTCCTGATTAAACGTTAAATGCGACTTTAGACCTGACTTAGATTAACCGATGGCAGATGTTTCCTCCCCGTAGGAAAACAATTCTGTTCCTGTGACTCGAGTAACAGTCATACGAGAAACAAGTCCTACTTGTGATCTTTACATTAAAGGCATGTTTTGACATTTTGAACATGAGTCGCTTATTTTGGGACGATTCATAGGGTCTTATGTCATACTTTACAGGGGGAAGACTCTTATGTTTGTAGAATAAGCTTCAGTTAATCAGTTAATTACATTGCAGCCAATAATTAGTGCAAGGGATTTCAAAATAACAGTCCTTATACAGCAGTAGTATTTTTTTCTGTCTATATAAGTGTAATTTCTCCTTACCCAATAACATAGTAAATGTAACAATCCCTTTTCCCATAATCTAAGATAAGCACCTGGTGTCAGATGTTACAGGGAGGGGTCTGACTCCACACTGGGTTCATTCTCAGTTACATTAAGTGAAATGGCTATTTATGCAGAGTTCTCTCTCCATGTCATTTATCATTAAAGGTGCATTAAGTAAGGTTTTTACTGCCCTCCCCCTAAGCACAAAATGGCCATAATATATCTGTTGATAGGGTTGTTGATCAATACCAATGAGGAGCCAGACCCGTCGCAATTCCTCGGTCACCAATAGAGGTTGATAAAAGTCATAAATTACCTCAGTACCCCTTTAAGCGTTATTAATCATGCTGTTTAAATTGTTGAAGTAGCGCTCGGATTTTAAAGTCCTCGTGAAATCAATACGTGTTGATCAGTGAACTTGTAAAATACTGAGTGGTCACGCTGTCAAATATGTAGTTCGTCACTCAGACCCCCTGGTGTTACCACACCACGCTGGGTGATCGAGTTGTTATCAGATAGAGAAAAAAATGCTTAAAATCCGGGTGTAAATGCTGCCAACCCAACTCAATCGAAGATCAGATCGTCCCATCGGCCTCCGGAGGTGGTCAGAGACACATTTGGCCATGTTAACAACAAAGTGTAAATGCGGTACATCTGTAGACTAGGGGTGTGCGTGTCTCTCCTTCTGAGGCCGAGTCAATACACCTCTCAATACAGAATCGACGATTCAGTACACCAAAGCTACATTTGAAGCAGCTAACAATACGATTCAATACGAGTCAGCCCTGTCCCGTTTTCCTGCTGTAGTTTTTCCCCTGGTTTTCCAACTTTTTTTGTTGTAAATCAATCCAGTGTGAGAGAAAAGATGTACATTCACATTTTGGTGTTTGGTGTGCTGCGTATTTGCTCTCCATCGGTCAACATTCTTGACAGAATCAACATGTTTAAAAACACATGCCTGTCATATTGAGCTTTTCCAGTAGAGAGAAGCCTGCGTCACCACCCAGCCTTTTCCCGGTACAAAGACTGGGTGGTGAATCATTACAAGCCATTCATATCTTAGACATTAAGCCCGGTGCATCGATTCGAATCGGGGAATTTTTACACCCCTTATATAGACACGATGAAAATAGAAACAAAACAAATGAAACTGGTGGCACACAGTTCAGATGACAGCATACTAAAAATATATTGTCAGGATACCGGTGGAGACGAGGTGTTTACTAAAGGTGCAACAGTTGTATCAGGATCAGTGCCAATCCAACTCCCAATTACTCGTACTCGAATCGTCGAACGAAGCTGTCCCGATGCAGATACAACCGGTGAAATGAAATTCTTTTTTCCGGCAGAAGGAAAAAGGTCTGCAGTGTTGACGATCTTGGCGAAGCAAAGTGCCAGCTGTGCGAAGCTAAGGTGTCTGGCAGTGTTGAGAGTAGGGGAGAGGAGAAGCAGCTACCTCAAACCAGAGACAGTTATAGTAATACTGGAAGTGAAACAATTCTGCCTAAAATTTGTCCCTGGCGCTATTGGCAGAACGAATAATGAAGTAAAAACAATTACATTTTCATTCACTATAGAGTCCCCTTTAAATGTATTCACTTAGGTACTTTGTATTACTCAAAAACTGCAACACATGTTCATCAATATGGGATTCACTCTGAAATTACGACCATAAGGCATTATTATTATTATTATCATTACTGTTATGTTATATTTTATTTCATTGGGCATTGTAACAATTTTTAGAATTTTTGAAATAAAAAACATATACTGTATTTGGAAATATTTTCTAAGCAGCAATCTGTGTTTTGGTGAAGGAAGGAGTAATCCAAATCCAGATCTGAAATGCATTTTGATATCAGGTGTGACCGGAGCCACTGTCGACCCACTCCAAGCTTGTCTAAGCTTTTGATTTGTAGAAAGTATGTGATAGTACGCGTATCAAACAGGAGTTTTCTAGCTATTTTGTGGCTACATATTTTTACTATTGGGGTAAAACTGGCTTGTATTTTGATGATGGGCTAAACAAGTTGCGAAAAAGCTTATTTCCATCTACAAGTCCTCAGGTTCATTGAAGTGGTCCAAATTAGATGGATTGTATGTTCTACAAAATGTGTGATATTAGCCTTTAGCTTGGCCTATAGCACTTAAAATCTACAGTGATGATTAAAGCAGACTTAATTTATAACTTTCAATATGCACAATAGGCCTCCTTCCAACACAAAAACACATGATTTTATATGTGCATTGATCCTAGAACACTACGTCCTGTAGCATTCAAAGTGCTGTAAAAACCATTATGGCCCTTGTGTTGGTAGTGGCTTGACCTTTGCCTGCTGGTTTCTTCAAATGAAAGACGTTTAATTAGATGTGATTTTATAAATTCATCCACAGTCAGTGGCATATTTCAGATTGCTGGAAAGTGAACATGGGGGAAAAGTACAGGTTGTCAGTAAAAACACACCTTTGCGCTGTCTGGTATTGGAAATGACTATATGCTTCAGTGTTAAAACATTAAAAGCATGGCAGTCATTGTAGTCAGTCCCCACAATTTCAGCTGAGTGGAACTAAGTTATTATTTGGTTAAACAATATATATAATACATATAATCAGCACATATAATCATATGTTGTGTATCATATGTATATCAAATGTCATATGTATCATCAAATGTGATTATCAAAAAGATATTTTTATAGTAAAAAGAGTAAAAGTTGTGCACTTTCATAGTAAAGACAGTAGAAGTTGTGTACATAATCATCAATCATAATTGTACATAATCATCAATATCTAATTACGTAAAATAGTTCCAAATATTTCCTCTGTGTGCTTCTCTAAGTCTCTTCAAGTCTTTGTCTTGTTCTGCATCTTTTTCTTTTTTTTTGTAATCCTTCACTCTCTCCTCTCTCATATAACCCCCTTCTCAATAGGAGAACCTTACTGTAATTCTGTAATTTTGTCCCATTTTGCTCATTGTGTCTGTTGTGCTCTGGTTACTGCTACCAGACGGTGGTAATACTGTGTAGCACCTCTCCCTCTCTCTCTCTCTCTCTCTCTCTCCCTCCCTTTTCTGTCACTCTCTATGGTTCACATGTGCACAATAATGCAACTGTTGCCAATGCTGCGAGATTACGCCATTTAGATGATCCTATAATTTGACAACTCCCATAATAATCCCCTTTACTTGAGTGAATCATTTTTTTGATTATCCAGAGAGAATTGTCAGAATCAGAGTTTTTTTTTGTTGCTAAACCCCCCCCCCCAAAAAACTTGTTTCCTGTCCCACCACTATCAAATTTGACCGAAACAATTACAGCCACAATTTTTGCACTACCACAGCTTTTTAGCGCTGCAGTGCACAGCCGTCTCTTCCAAAGTTTTGACTCCTGCCGCCCACCGTCTTGGCACAACTTGACCACAAGAACTGTGACTAAGTTGTATACGTGTCCTGTCTATTAATGTGAATAAAATCAGAGTACTCCACATATTTTACTGCAATTATTCTTATTTCGACTTTGAGCGGAATTGCATTAACATAATCAGAGTATGGTGTTTCCATGGAATCTGCCTTACTCGTGTTATTCTCTTAGCGGCATAACATTTTTTAATATAATTAACATGTTGGAAACATGGTTCTCATCCCGTTCTTGTTTTTTGTACTTTCCAGAGATGAGTGTGTAGCCTCAGCCACCTCCTCAACTCCCACTTCACTCCTCGCTTCCCTCCCTCCTCCTCCCCTCTCTCTTCTTTCTTCACTCGTTTTTCCCTCGGTTGCAATCTGTTCAACGTGTTCATTACAGCTGGGCCCCCCCCATAGAAATGCGCACACACACACACACACACACACACACACACACACACACACACACACACACACTCACTCAGGCACAAGGAGGGTTAGTGGGGTGTAGAGAAACATGCATGCCTCAAATGTATCTATGGACACAAGGAAACACACACTGACAGAGAAAAACAAACTCACACAGATACATATATGGACACGTTAACACATAGAAACACACACACACACATACACACACACATACACACTCAGAGAACATACAATCAGTCCTTTGTGTTGGCCAGTTGAAAGCTTCTACCTGGACTGAAAGGAGGAGGGGGTGATAACGAGAAAAAAAAAGCAAGCAGGAGAGAGGGAGACGTAAAGCCGGCAAAGAAACGTTAACTTTATTTACTTTGTTCGGCCTCTAGCATCTACGTGTAAGTCCATCCAACGTGAGCTGAAGCTGAAGTGTAACCTAAAACATTTGTGTTATAGGGGGGGGGGGTCAAAAAGAGGGAGGAGAGAGAAGAGAGAGGAAGAAGGAGGTAAAGGAAGGAGAATGAAAGGGGAGAGGAAGAAAAGAGGAGGAGAGAAAGGAGAGACGGAAGAGAGGAAGGATAAATGAGAGAATATAGGTATAAGAAAAGGCTGGGAAATTGCAATCAATGGACTCATTGTTAACAAGAGCTGACCCTCTGTCCCTCCCCTCCCTCCCTCTCTCTCCTCCGCCTACACTAGACCTTCACCCTCCTTCCCTCCCTCCGTTTCCTCTGGGTTTCTGTTTATGCGCTAGGTGCTTTAACCAGCAGCTACCGCTTGTTGTAGCCAGCAGTGCTAAACAGATGCTTGTGGGAAGGCCCTGCTGTTTCCACGAGGCTCAAACTTCATGTGAAGTGACGAGCCCTTTGGCTTAAAAGTTAACTTCTTGTATCTGAAAACTCTGACGGCTAATAGACGTCGCTAAGTGGTCACCGCTGTCAGAAACAGGCAATAGCACACCATTTCCATTGGTAAAGATCAGCCGACATGATGGCGGTTCCTCCCTGACCACAGCGAGTATTATAGTTATTATTCTATATGAGATGTCTCACCGAAGTCAGTCCAAAAATATCATCGCTATTGGGTTTCAAACATTAGTGGACATACTGCGGCATCTGGGTAAAGGTAGATATCTCAGCAGCATGGTGGCTAGAGAGCCTATCCTGTAATGATAGGGTTGCAGGGTTCAACTCCAAGTTCAAAGTTCAAATAGTGACGAACTTGAGGTTGAGTATTTTTATTGCATTTTTATTGACACTTCATTTAGCGAGCTCAGAATCTTATCTTTGCTCAGGCACTGAAGTCTTACTGTATTAACTAGAAGCTAATGAGGCTAGCATCTTCCTACTGCAGCATTAGCTAACAGTTCAACATGTCAACAACCTGGTTATTGGTTTATTAGCTAATTAGAAATAGGTTACCTCATCAACATGTTGTGTAAGCCACATACGTTTCTAACTTTACCTCTATTCAGTTGTGGTCGGCACTGCCAAACTCGACGGTGAACTTTTTTTGCAGATTTAAAATTACCTTGACACAAGGTGATATTTGTTTTTACTTCTTTCTCACTGCTGAAAACTTTTGGCTCCATCCCCAACCAGTCTATCTTTTTTAAATTTTTTATAATATTAGTTGTTTTATTTATTGTTGACGCAGTAGTTGTCTGGAGCCAACATTTACTACTGCTTCAGGCTTCGTATTTTGTTATTTATCAAAACTCTTCTCACCAGGAACGCACTGGAACAAATCCCCCGTTAATAGGCTCCCCACGAATCACCTGTGGTTGCCCAACAGGGGACAGTAGTCACATTCATGTGTGATTATTTGATAACTTGATAAATGAACAGGGCGAAATGCAAAAATGGGTACTTTTGGCGCCCCTTCATTTTTAATTTCACGGGCATTTTATGAAATTTTAAGGGCATTTTTTCCCCCCGAGTCCCCATTATATTTTTTGTACCCTTTTTGACATTTGGTAATTTGAAATGCATAGCACCTTTTAGCACCTTTTAGCCAAGGCCTCTGCCTTGACAAAAGAACACCGTGCCTTAAAATCAACACCCTATAAAAATCCAACACTCCATTATTTTTAAGGTTATGTTCTTCGAGCCCGAAGCCATGTTGAGCACAAAATCTAACTGTGACAACTGCTGACCAAAAGCGAGTATTTTATTTGTCAAGTATCACATCATGCGGGTAAAGTTAATTGTTACAACTTTAGCTAAAGTTAAAGCCGTAGTATCAACCTGCCCTTGCTAAAATGTTAGCATTTAGCTCCTTCAGCTAGTATAAACTGAAATTATTTCCTTCATGCCACTGCAAACAACATTACTGTGCCTTTACTGGTATACTCTGTTAGCCTACAGGTAAGCTGATACATACAATGCAAACCCTTACATATGAACTAGAGATGACAGATAGAAAACATGAAGTGTGCATGTAATTTATTTAGGTGTTTATTTAGGTTAGTTAATTCAGGGTATCCACGGGTCCTTTGAAAGTCTGAAAAAGTCTTGAATTATCAAAATTTAAGGCCTTGAAAGTTTTGTCTTCAACACAGTAATTAGAGGTCTTATTTAGAGGTCTACAGATGCCCTGTAGTTGACCTGGGTGGGCCCGGCCAAGTATAATCAATATATGGGAAACCCTGCGATGTGTCCATCTGTGTTGGAATGTCCTTGAACTCGACCCCCGACCTCATCCAGGGGTGTTGCTTCTGGCTGCCCCTGTACTCACCCTGACCCCCCACCTTCAAATACATACATGGACGAGTGTCATTCCTGTAGCAATGAGTCCTCTAAACTCTTAATACTCCTCCCTTGCCAAGAAATCCTTTCTTCCTCCCACTTTCTCTGCATCCCTCTCTTTCCTCCCCCTCTTTATCCATCCACACACTTCAGATCTTTGTGTGATTGTGTGTGTGTTGTTTTTCCTCTCTCACGGCCCAGTTGTCCGACTATCTTTCCTTCTCTCATCCCTCTCTCATTATTAATCTGGGAGGAGAGGGGGGGGGGGGGGGGGGGGATTAGGGTTGCCATGGCGATAACGTCTGGGGCGGGGAGAGAGGGACAGGTAGGAGAGAGATTATCCCGGTAGATTTGTGTACTTGTTGTTGAACTCATCGGCACTCAGGTCAGATGAACGGGGGATAGAGAGAAAGAGGGAGAGATTGAAAGAGGAGGACGGGAAATAACAGGGCCAGTGATGGGAAAAAAAGAGGATGAGAGTGAAGCGATGGAGTGAGGGAAAGAAAGGAGGACAGAGAGGGAAATGGGGGGGATTATTTCAGATGAGCGTTGTAACTTTGATTTGATTATACTGTAGGAACTATGGAGACAGATGGGAAGATGACATGATAGAATAAGGTTAAAGCTTATACTGCTAAATACCATGCACACTATATACTTAGTAGTGTGCTCACTAGTAAACTACTACTAAAACAAACGCGCTTCATTTTCAATTCCCATTATTAATGGAAAGAAGAGATGAGAGAGGAAGGTGTAAGGAACGAGAGAGGAAGGTGCGATGGATAGCGATGGATTTCAGGGAAGTGAGAGGAAGGGCGAGGAGAAAGGGGAGGACGAAAGAAGTTCACGGATCAGTCAAAGGCAGAGGGACTGAGTGTCGGAAAGATAGAAGCAGTGAACCTGAGGAGGGATACCAAAGTGTGTATGTGTGTGTGTGAGTGTGGTGATAGCTGTGATAGCCAGAGTCAACATAGCCAGTGGTGAGTGGTGTTTGAAGGTGATTTACCGAGAGGACAGCTATCTTATTTATTCTAGGCCACACACACACACTAGGGTCTGACTGATAAATTGGTGCACAGATATTATCAGCCAATATTGGCCTTTCAGAGATAAATCCGTAACGGCACATACACTGAGTGTAGAGAACATGAAGACCGCAGGGTTGTTCCATGAACCAGACTGAGCAGGCGAATCCGGGTGAAAGGTATCCTCCGGTTATTGATTCCACCCATTAAATCCACTACAGTCATGAAGGAGAGGTGGATCAGTCCTGATACAGCTCTGGGACAATTAACTCATGAGGATGGCCAATGGCTGCCGTTCTAGCACTTGTATCCTACAAGTTTTGTCTGGAAAAGGCATCAAAACACACTGGTAATTTGATGTTGAGGTGGACCAGAAAGTCACAAACTTCTTGACCCTAAATTTGTGACCCTAATGCTTTGCTACCTCGGTTAGCTAACCAGGCAACAGCATTCAATTAAACAGCACTTCTTAGAAGGGATAAAGCAGTGGCTACAGCAGCAACGGGACTGACGGCTTAGGGTGTGTCAGTTTGTGATTGGTTCCCAGAGAAGGTGTGTGAGAGCATGGACTGAAAGGGCGTATTCTTCTCAAAATTTAAACTGATTGGATAATAAATTTGTATTGGATAATAAAATTCCTGATTGAACTCCATTATGAATGTCTGGGAAAAAACAACAACATATTGTTTCATTCCCCAATCATCAACACAAACACACACACACACACACACACACACACACACACACACACACACACACACACACACACACTAGTGCTGACCTGACCACCCTCTCTCTCTCCTCCTCTTTTTTTCCCTTCTCTGTTTGCTAATCTTTCTCCATTCCCCTCTCTCTCTCTCTCTCTCTCCATCTCACTTACACAGAACATGATTGGACTTTACAGTGAATCAGCCGACTGCGACAGCAGAAACAGAAAGTGTCGTTTTATCCCTCGCTATCTTTTTTTCTCCCCTCGTTTCTCCCTTTCTTATCATCTCTTCCTTCACTCTTCCCTTTCGTTCCTGTTCCGTTCCACGGATTACTGGCCTCTGACCAACTCTGTCGGACTCGGGCCGTTTCAATTTCACACACACACACACACACACACACACACACACACACACACACTTACATATGGATGAATGGATGCACACACATACGTAGAAACACACAAATGAACAGCACATATGGGTGATTGCACATGGACGACTACACACAACTACACACGTGGGATGTCACGTGCACTCACACACAGAAGCTGTAGAAGCTTCAAGTTCAGGTGTAACACTGCTGCTTTTTTATTGGTCCTGATTCCTTTTCATGTCCCTTTCCATCTCTCTCGCTCTCTCTCTCTCTCTGGCTGTGTCAGTCCCTCTTTCTCTGTCCCGCTCTCTCAGGACATTGATAGACCAATGTATTGTGTGTGTGTGTGTGTGTGTGTTGCCGTATGATGCTGTTCGTTTAGTATCTCCTATTGTGCCAGGCAAGTTTTCCGTTGGACGTCGTTTCAAGGCGTGGTGCCTGCACATAAAGAAGTAAAAAAAACAAAAACATTAATGAGAAAGAAGACTGAATGGCTTTTCTTCGTTTTTGAAAAACGTGCTTTGTGGGAATATGAGGTTACTAATTCAATTCACTTTTGTTCAATCACTTTATTACCATGATTGTTCATCACAAACAATATCGCCAAATCAGTTTAGGATACAATTCGGGGGCAAACACTGAAAACTTTTGGAATTCATTGGGCATGAAAATGGTCAGATAGGTATTAAGGTATTAAGACAGAATGTCAGCTATCGGCAGCTTCAACCCAGAAATATCGGTATTGGCATTCAGAAAAGCATTTCATTTCCTCTCTCTCTCTCTCCATCCTTGCCTTGGCTGGAGCCACTGACCTGTGTGTTCACTGGAATGACCTGCGGCCTGCTGTGTGTGTCTGTCTATGTGTGTGTATGTGTGTGTGCGTATTGTGTGTGTATTGTGCGTACAGATGGTCCCATCTAGGAACAGTGGAAAAGTATTGCCCAGAGGCCATCGTAGATCGATAGTGTGTGTGTGTGTGTGTATTCCCCAGAGCTGTTTTAGGGGTGACCTCTCAATAAGACTGCTTTACTTCTTAGTTACACACACACACACACACACACACACACACATGCATACTCTTCTACTTTGCCATGGGTTTATAGACTCATCCAGTGTATGAAGTTATCCAACCTCATAATTTCACACTTAACACCAGAAATACACCGTGGTTCACCCTCAAGACTCTTGGAGACTCCTGCAGCAAAATCGACAGGATTATAATAAAATATAACCATATATATAACCATAACCAAACATTTCACCACAACAAAAACTCACCGTGAAACATTTTAGCAGTTAATCAAGCATTCGATGTTGATCGTTTTGTCTTTTTTGGCTTCCTAGAAATGACCAGACGTACAATTCTAGAATATCATCAACAAAATGGCCAAAAAACTCTTCTGCACTCATTTCCTCGAATAAAAAAAAAAAGAAGCGATTTTGCATTTTTACTTTGATGTGATCAATGTAGCCAACGAGTGTCTAGACATCACCCCTAAGTGTCCTAACTTTTTTGGCCCAAATTTTACTGTTGAAAATGGACACTTTTCAACACAATTCCACAAGATCTTGCCTGTAATATGTTCATTTTCGCGGCCCTATGTCCCATTAGGGATAAAGAGGATTAAGATGAGATTGCCTGCAACATAGTTAAACCTGATTTTGATTTCCTTTTCAGTCGCTAAATGATTTGTTAATAGCACATCAAAATAAAAGCATTGAAAAATATTCTACATGATGACACGCATTCAGCTTTCACACTCGCCTCCATATGCTGATTCCAAAAATATTTGTTTAGTAATCAACAATAGTGCAAACCACACAGAACAAGGTAACAACCACAAGTACTTCAAAACGCCGCCACTTTCAATCTGTCTGGAGTAGCGCTGTGTGCCGGGAGCTTTCTGCATAACGTATATGTGCATCTTCATCCGCCGGTCTGCTTTTAGATAAAGCTTAATAGTGTGTCTACATTTTCTGATGGATGAATTATTTTCGGTTTACACAAAGATACTTTTCAGCACTTTCAGCCACACTATATCAGTGCTCGAAATGACTAATGACAAACACTGGAAGATAAAAGTGTTGTATGCCTGTTGTAAGCAGATATACATTAACTAGGACAGCAAAACTAGGAGTAGAGGACTCACTGAGTGGAAAAACATTAGTTACCCTATTTATATCACAACCTATAGGAACTGACATAAGGACACTGCAATTCATACCCTTATACAAGGAAAAGGACACTTGTTGATACCCAGAAGCCTGCATGCAAAGGAATGATACATATTATATAACACATTTTTGTTGGTCAGAAACAAAAAAAATGCTGTCTAAATAGTTGCATGTGCAGGGAAAACGCTGAGTGCACATTGGTACGTTAACAAAATATGCCGGCAGTTTTAGCAGACTCAGGCAAAGTATATGCTTTAAAAATATTTTCATATATTAAGTATTGACTTGTGGATTTTTCAAGTGTGTTGGGCTTTTCCTGCAGAGATTCCGATGATGAATGTTGAGCTAACCACCCAGAGAACTGTTGAATATAAAGCAGTGGCCGTGGGAGACACTTTCATGTCATTTTTTTGCTTTTCAAAATTACATTTGTAACGAAAAAATATAGACCTTATTTTGCGACGAAGTAACCCTCCGGATGTCGCGTTGAGTTCGGAGGCATCCATAAAACAATCGCGATGGCCGTCCAAAAAGTTTCAACGACACAGATTTTGACTAATGCTTTCTTTGTTCTTTTTCATATCCGTACCCGCAGTCTGCAAGCTTATATCATCAGCGTCCTGCAGGAAGCTCATATTTCTAATTTTTTAGCGTTTTCTGCCTTTGTCACCCACACATCCCTCATGACGCCGGGAGCGAGAAAACCCCTTTTACAATGCATTGTGTCAAATGTCAAGTGCGTGGACGTCGACGGGACGTCACATCAAACAGTGTTTTCGGGCTCTCTGCAGCGGTTGACTCGTTAGTAACGTGAGGTCTCTGCGTGACAAAAGGCAAAATCTTGTCGCATCAAAACAGGCAGCCCCCGTACGCCGTTTGTTCCCTCTAATCAAACTCAGTATTCAGTTTTTGCCCTTTGTGTGCGTGCACTGGTATCGATCAGTCAAATTAATGGCAATGCTGTGCAGAAATCAGCTTTGGACAAATTTAGTTAAAACCGGTTCATTGTTCCCATCGACACTCATAGTTTTAACATTTGACAATGTGATTTGGCTTTTGGATGGATGGATAGATAGATAGATAGATAGATAGATAGATAGATAGATAGATAGATAGATAGATAGATAGATAGAATAAAGTTACTGCAGTGCACAGACAATATGTCTACTCCCTCCCCTATATAGAATACCAAAAAGAAACAATGCTGTATATTCAACCATTCTCCTCTGGGCTGCTTCACATTTATCACATTTTTCAGGTTAATTGACGTTGGGTTTGTAGAAATAAATCTACTGTTAGTGTCCCCCAGAAACCTTTCTCTTCCTCCATATATATATCCGGATTTCGGTTTCAGCCGTAGGCACACACCGGATTGAGTATCGGGAAGAGAGTTTGCATACCAATGTGTAACTATCAATCATGTATATGTACTATACGGCAGTCTTTCTCACTGAATAATTCTGGGCTATAGTTTAGTAAGATTTGTATGATCTCTTTTTATGGCTTTTCTAGCTCATCGCGTAGTCGACAGCGGAGGAAGACGGGGGGGAAGATAAGACAAGAGAGGCCGTGAGTCAGATTCAAACCCTGTGACATTCTACATACCGTGGTATCACGACATCGTAGGGTTGAATGAATGTCTCTTGACTTTGCATGGTATAGCTTTTCTCTCTGTCGGACATCTTTCCTATTTCGTTGCACCTGTACTTCTATCGGTGGCAGGATCACAGAGACACACAAGACTCGCTTCCTTTGGCTTTGCAATTAAAATTACTCTGGAGTAATCTATGAGGCAAAATGGCAAAAACATGGATTCCAATCAGCAGGTCCCTCCCTTGAAGAATTGACTGTATGTGAAGATATAAATGGGTGCCTTCACTCCCACCTTCCATTGGCTGAAGGAAAACTTCAAGGAGGAGCTAAACCATCTTCAAAATGTTTGAGCATTACTGATGAAGAGCTTGTACTTCCAAATTGTCAACTTTCAACTTTCTTTTTTTCCTGTTTGATAGTTGACAGTAGAGACAAAGGTCCCAGGCCAGATTCAAACACAGGGGCTTGAACCCGGGTACTCCAGTCAGAGGACGGGCCCTCTAACCACCAGGCCTCCCTGCCCACTTTTGTTGTTTCTCATCTCCCTTGCCGAGAAAATCCCCGATCTATCACCGCCCTGAATTTGAGATCCCACCCCATTCCACAGCCAATAGGACGCGAACGGTATTCACGGGTCTTAGGCTGAACGGCATATGGAAGGAACACGGGGAAATGAAATGAAAAAAAAAAAAACAACCGTCAAAACTTACAAGGTTTCCATCTGACGGCAGTTAAAGGTTAATTGATATACTCAGAAAAGAGGAATCCTGGACTGGGGTCTTTAATCCCCGTTAGCTTTTCTTCATTGTTCATTGAAGCACAGTGTTTTTAATTAACAATTTAATTATTGATGAAGCACCTGATCAAGCACTGCTAATTCACTTATTAACCAAAACCAACAGCAAACTGATCAGTGATTTATCTCCTCCTTCTTATTGCCCCCCCCCCCCACCTCACCCTTTGCTCTATTACTGTTTCCCCCCTCATCTTATTCTCTTCTTCACCCCCCACCACTCCCATCTGTCAGTTGCTCAGTAGAGTGAAAATACCCACAATCCAGCGACCGTTTGTTTCAACCAAGTGATTTGTGTCCAATGATTCACTCTTTTATTTTAATTGAAAACAGTTCTTTCGCTGGCGTGGCGCGAGGAGGGCACTCGTTTATTCATAACTCATAATTCATTCAGCTAAATGAAAATGATCATCGTTCTCCGGTCTCCCCTCTCCGCGGCTCTCCGTCATTCAATTCTCCTCTTCCACTCCATCCTCCTTCCACCTTCTCTTTTATTTTATTTTATTTTTTCATCTTTGGCTGATCTCTTCCAGCTATGTCCTTCCACTTTCTATTTATACTTCTTTCTCTCTCCCTCTTCCTCCATCACTGCTCTCGCTGCCTCCCTCGCGCCCTATTCCAAATATACTCCGGAAATGTGAACTGTAGCATAAAATGTTCATTTACCCCCCCCCCCCCCGCCATGGCATGACAATGGTCAAATTGTATCTAGAGAATATCAGCAGAAAATATCAGCTATCAGCCTTCAAAAAACCCATATCGGCCGAACCCTAGATAGTCCCTCTTTATCCGTACGACTTCAAATAGTAACCGATAACAAGGAGAAGAGAAAGATAGCGAGTGATGCGATAGAGGGAGAGAGAGAGAGAAACGGAGATATGAGAGAGAGAAAGAGGAGAGAGAAAGGGAGGGGTGTAATTAAGTGTGCGGTGTGGGTGTTCTTGGGAGCCCTTGAAGCCGGGGAGTTCAGCCAACATATAAATTAAGAGCAGAGCGATTAAGCTGACCGGCGACAGCGCAGGGCACCACTGTGATAAACAGTTCGAACAATGCCTCCCTGGACCCCCGATGCATTCATACGTACAGTACTTTGTGTGTGTGTGTGTGTGTGTGTTATAATGTGAGAATGAACCACATATTACAACACTTATCTGCAGTTATAGATATAGAGCAGATATGGTGCAGAGGAGTGGCTCTCCTTCACACACACACACACACACACACAGACAGATGCACACACACGATCTCAGGTTTGTATTTTGGGCCCCATCGGCCCCTTTTTATCCCAGTGCTCAGGGCTCCAGGTTTTTGTGCTTCTGAGTGGCAGCCCTGCTTTAAAACACCAGCTTCGTGAAACACCGGCAATGTTGTTTTGACGTCCTGGACACATTCAATCATTCCAGGTTTTTCGTGCAATTTGGGAGCTGATTATTTGGCCTCCGCGGCGCGGTGTGAGTTGCCTCACAGGGCTTTGAAAAACTTGAGAAAAAAGTGGATTGTCAGACCTGCTTTTTTTAAAAAGCTGACACATTACTGCTAATTGCCATTCATCGTAATGTGACTTGACACCCCCGTGGTATTGGTAGTAGTTTCCGCTAATGATACACTGACAGAAATGACCTGATTCAAACACAGTGAGGCAGGATTTCAGGACACGAGCGCACAAATAAACAATGCACATTAATACAGATGGACACACACACACACACAAAGGTAGGTCCAGAAGGTAGGAGATTTAAGGCTCATCGTCTCAGATTAAGTTGACGGCTTATAAAGCTATCTGACCGCTGCTCCTCCCCCCCACCCCCCCTCTCTCTCTCTCTCTCACCCTTGCTCGCCCTTTCTTTCTATCTACTCTTGCTCACTTGCCCTCTCGCCTCTCATCCCTCTCTCCGCCGGTGCCTTTTCGTCTGCGCGTCTCTTCTCAACGGGCGTGATTTATCGGCACGGAAGCACGGGACGGTATCGCTAAAGAAGACAAAAGATCGCCCCGCTTTACATGGAACTACCGCTGTCTCGCACCTGTCTCTTTCATTATCCCCTCCTTCTCTCTCTTCCCCACTCTGTCATTTACACTATTAATCTTCCTCTCTCTCTTTCTCTGTCTTCCCTCTCTATATGTCTCTCTCTCTCTCTCTCAGGGCCGTTGAGTTTTCTGTATGCTAATCTAAGCTCTCGAAAACAAACAAACAAAAGTCATTTTTTGCGGTGTGCCGGCATGCTGTAATGAATAGGAATGAATGTCCATGCGAGTGTGTGTGCAGGTGCATGCGTCTTACAGTGTGGCCCCGTCACACCCATACTAAAGAAATTCTTTTAAGAAAAACATTGTGTGACACTTTATTAAATAAAACGTGGCTGTTTTATGTAGCTATGGTCAGGGAGGGACCTCCATCATATCAGATGTGGACGACACTGATTGCATTATGTATCAGATGTTTTCATAAAAGGCCAATAGAGACCCCGTTTATCGGCAAAGCAATATCTATCGGTCTAACCCATTTCTCTGAGGGTAGTTGTGCTCAGCCGTGTGGTCAAATGCCAGGAAAAAAGTAAGGATGCTGGGCTGGATCACTAATCTCTCATTGATTCTGTCTCTCTTTCGGTCTCTCTGTGTTTGCAGGTGGAGCCCTGACCATCCTTTTCTCTCTCTCTCTTCTGTCTGTCTTCGTCCTTTCTCTCTCCGCCTGTCTCTCTCTCTGTCTATGCGGCTGTATAGCAGCATGCCTCTATGTTTGCCAGCAGCAGCAGCACTATGGAAGTGAAAGAGAGACGTCCATACTGCTCACTGACCAAGGGCCGCAAGGACAAGGAGAGACCATACACCGGTGAGGTCGCCCGCTCGCTCGCTCGCTCGCTCACTCTCTCACTCGAGTTGTGAATAGACAGTGACCTTATAATGACTGTCCTATGAGAAGGACGTTCTATCTTGTCCCATACCCCCAGGTGGGCCCCTGCAGTTTCACCTTCTTTGGTCCGTTTTAGCCATTTTCAGGTTCCTATAGGTAGAAATATATGCAATATGAAATGTAGTTGTAGGTTCCTAGATGGCACCATTACAGATTTATAAGCTACTGAAGCCAAAATAGGGTCAGAGCCAATATTTAAAGCCCTGCATGTGCTAAACTAATAGGAATTGGAAGTTAATTTGTTTGTTACACACATTTCTAGCAATATCTGAGGTAGTCACTTAGGGAGGTTCTGGAAATCTAGGTGGGTTTTGCATGGAGCGACTCATTCCCAACATTATTTTTGTGTGAAAATGTGACAGGTTAATACACATGCCACTGCAAGCGTGGAAAGGTTTTTTAAAATGACATATTGTTACATATTGTCTTGAATGTAGGAAGATACGTTTCTCTCTACTTAGTAGCTGCCGCAATGCAGGAGGAAGCACCGCTCTGTCTCCAGCATTCATCCCTTCATTCATTCTCTTGTTGCATGGAGACCTCTTAGATCATTTTTTGTCTTGTTTGTTTGTTTGTTTCTTTCATTTTTTTCTGTCTGTGTTCCTTCATTCAGTAATTCATTTATTCCTCCAGGACAAGGAGAGGAGATACTCAGGTAGGGAAGTCCCGGGTCCCTCGGCTGGCTGTCTTGTGTGTGTTGGTTTATTCCTTTGTTATCTTGTATTGGAGTGATTTCAATCCGATGAACCTGTTCTTCCTAACTATCCTCTCGTTGTAACCCAAATCACAGTGTAACTACTCCAGAAAAGATCCAAAATGAGCTTCTAGCTACTGAGGCAGTTGAATGCTTGGCAGTCAAACTCTATCGAGGGAGGCAGGGACATATAGACCTAAAGCAGGGCCAAGATGGATGAGGCACCGCTGAAAGAGCTTCAGTAGCCACTAATTTATCATCAAAGGTGATAGAAATAAGTCCCTAGTCCTTCAGAGAAATGCATCAATATTCATCAAGCAGTTGATAATACAGCAGCTTCCTGCTAATTTAAGTCACAGAGCTGTTGCGTTTTGTTCTCCTTGCGCCTGCGAGAGTCTCAGTTTCTGGGTTCATTATCCGCACCCATTACCACGAGGAGCACAACATGGTGATTACAGAGCGCTATGAAATGGTGACTCACTTCCAACCCTCTGATTCGTTTCGCTGTTTGTGCTCCCCTCCCTTTCTCGTTCTCTCCGTCTTGCCCTCCGAGGCCCCGGTTCACTCTGACTCATTTTTCCATATGTGTGTTTTCACGCCTGTGTGTGTATGTTCATGCGTTTGTGTCTGTTTGCGTGTTAGGTTCATCAGGGGACAGTGAAGACTGTGGCATTGGCTCCCAGGGGCCTCGGGTCCCCACTCAGAAGTCTTACTCTTCTAGTGAAACGCTGAAGGCCTTCGACCAGCACCAAGACCAGACCAGGTTAGAACACTGATCGCCGATGTGCCATTTTGCCTCCCCAAATGGATCAATATCACACCTGGGTCAGATTCTTGGTATTGGTTTTACCTGCTTGCTTGATGACAATTCACATCAATTCAGCGTCGGGAACAGAAAAACAGTACACTCAAACATGAAAAAGTATATTGTTTTGCCCAGGTTTGGTAAGGAGACCCAACCATGCTGATATTTCCAGTAAGAATTGAACTTGTAGCTGTGCTAAGTCTTTTGGTAACAAAGGGAGCTATTTAGTGATTTTTCTTACTTTCTTACATTCTTACAGCACACGTGTTAGCGTAACTGTTGTTTTTTTTAAACGCTATAATACCCCAGAGGGCATTTTTTACTGTGATAATTGGTACTTCAGTGCTGCCAACGGTCCTCGGCCATGATTCATACCTAGCTGCCGTTGTGTCCGTTACCGCAGTGAAGATTGCCCTCTCGGGTATTATCGCTATTAAACAACAAGACGTTTCAGACAATCTGATTGGTCCAAAACACTTTCCACCTGTGCTGATAATTTCCTTAAAGCACAGTTAACCATGCTTTATTGGTTGCCAACTTCAGTGGTAACCTGGGAGCTACTTCTTGCTTTCTCCTTTTTTTTTTTCTTATGTAGAGAAACTGTTTTTTTTTGTAATTTTTAAGTATTATATATTATACTGAATGTTCAGTTTGGGGAAACTACAACTTACTCAAGGGTAATAGCTCTGCAGTGTGCAAAAACTGCGGTAATTTGAACTCATTCATAATTTTACCGGTTCTGTGATTATCGTGATGGAGCCACATCAGTGCCGCCTTATTCTCAGCTAAGGAAAATCAACACATTAACTCAGCGCTACATATTTAACAGCCACCCTGATGATCCAGTTCAATACAGCGCATACAAGACATGGCGGACCAGCAGAAGAAAGATTACTTTCACCTGTTTCCAAAGACAAGCACGCCACCACATGACACCATGTAACATTTAATTTTAATGCTTGAACTTCTTATAGCTGTCTGACTAGAGCAGGCGGTATTTTGTGCTTTTATGAACGTGCATATGATGAAAAGTGGGCGGTGGTGGAACTTATAACCAGTAATTCACATTTAAGGATAAAGAAACGCTCTTCCGCGACGGTCGCATAACGAAACATTGCTAAACTCACTGCAGTGTACGCGTGGTTTCCGAGCAGTTCTGAAGAAGGTTATTAGTTACACAGGGTTCAGGGTATCGGTGGGTCCTTAAAAAGTCTGACAAAAGTCTTAAATTATCAACCCCCCCCAGATATATTATGGTCATGTTGTGCTATGGGGAAATAGAAACCTTGCCTATTGCACCTTTAACAATTAATTTCCTGTTGGATTGTACTTTTTTAGTGCCCAGTTTCAGAACAGTCAGAAATAGGACTCTTTATTTCGGTTAAATCTTATCCCCGACAGGGTGAAAAAGCTCTTAAAAAGTTTTCGATTTGGCTTCCTGAAACTTGCAGATACCCCGTGTGTTGCTGAAAGTCAGAAGCGAGCGAACACTTTACTCCTTACACTTTACTTTATGAATTTCCGGCAGGCTGTTTATCTGCGGGGATCGTGGCCTCAGTGTAAGCAGGATAATGGTGAGGTGTGCGCTTATTGAACAGTGACGCAGTCTGCAGAGGAGACCCGCCCTCCGCCGCATGTTGGCGGCGCCGGGCCCCGGCACTGTATTGTTATTTTTTGACAACCACACACCCCCTCATGTTTTATCCCTTATTATACTACACCAACTGTTGACTGTTGCCCTCGGTTACTGTTGCTAGGTTACTGTACGGGACAACCAGGGGACACAAGGACATGGTTCACCGTGAACAGGACGATTACAACAGACAAGGTGAGAGTCCACGCACGTGCACGCGCATGCGCACGCACACACACACTGGGCATTGTCACTTCTGTTTGCTTCTTATTCACTCTCCTCTCCTCTCCTCTCCCTTCCTCTCCTCACCTCATCTCCTTCCCTCCTCCTGTCTCGTCTCGTCTCCTCTCCGCTATAATTTATAGATGGTTAGCTTTTTTTGTTTACCACCACCCACCCACCCACCCCCACCACCACACATACACACACAGTCACTGTTTACATTTTCTTAGAGGTGGTCACACACACAGACACACTCATATAGCGTTTACTGCTTCTTGGTGGTTACACACTCACACACACATCCCCTCCCCCCCCCCCCACACACACGCAGTGTTTACACACTTGAGAAGTGGCTAGTGCAGATGTTGACTTTAGATAAAGAGTAAGTGGTGCAGCCAAGAGCTTCAAAGGCAGACAAATCAGATCCCAACCCTCATCTCAACCAGAGTCACCATGTCTGGCCTCCTGAACAAGCCACGCCTCCAGTCTTGAGCTTCCTGGAACCACGCTGCATTGCTAAGCAGCATTAGCCAAGACACAGTGAAGTCACGTCTGAAATGATAACCCTGATAATGTGAGCACCATTATTAATCCTAATGGTTAATATATAGTACTTGGTTGTTTAGCCGTGACATTGATAAAATGGTGGCTGAGCCTTGGCTTGACTTGTAGTGGAAACCAGTCAACAGACATGGTAGACTGGTGGTCAAACATGGATCAGCTTTGAAATATGACACACACACAACTACACATATTGGATTTAGAGACTTATAGACACACAAATACACACGCACACACACACACACACACACACACACACACTAACACTAGGTTTCTTGATGGCATGCATCATCTTTGTTTTGCAGCTTCTATGTTTTTTATTTCCATTTTTCAAAGCAGTTTTCATTAATTGTAAAGCAAATTCCATTAAGGAAAGGAATAATTTTACCACACTTAAATGGTAAATTAGTATACAGTGGGTTTTGGACGCTTCTGAAATTACAATGGCCAAAAAAAAAAATATTGGAAATGTTATTCAGGCTAATGATAATAATGGTCTGTTGGCATAAAATTATACACATATACTAGTTGTAATCAATAAAGAACTGTACAATTATTTGCCTTTCATTGCGGAGCCCAAAGCGGCTCTAAAATGAAACATTTGTCTTTGTGTTGATCCCGGTTTCATTTCCAGTCCCACTGCTAAAACTCTCACGTTTTACACTGAAAACAATAAATCCAAACATTAGGGTTATATTTCTGTTTCTTTTGTTGCCATTCAAGATCTAACATTTTTGAGAATAATTCCATTTTTTATTTTTACTCTTTTTATTTTCTTTCGCGGCCTACCGCTGAAATTCTTTGATATAGGATAGTCAAGGTTAGTCTGGAAATACCATTTGACCAATTTAAATTTAATCCAAGGAGAGGCTGACATGTAGATTTTTAATTTAAAAAAAAAGTTTACCCGTTAAGGCACAAAGAAGGGACGACGTGTGGGCGAATGAAAAGAAAGATTGATAGATTAATGCTCAGTGATGGATAGATGGAAGGAGGCATTGGAGGAGGCATCCTTTTAAATCCAAAGTTGGATGGATGGGTGGCTGGCCAAGTGAAAAGACAGACTGATCGATAAATGTTTGATGATGGGCTAGACAGAAGGAGCCGTTGAAAGTGACGTATCCTTATGAATCTTATGAAAAAATGAAGAGAAGCAGGTGAAACTAAAACAATAGAGGAAGTCTGCTTAATTACAGAGAGCATTCATTCAGCTCCAATTAACACAGCGTCAATATTTGAGAGAGGAAAAAATCATAATTACTCAATTATCTTATCGCCTTCGTTTTCACTGCTGGCCTAATTGGAGCTCATTTAAAATTAATATAATTTTTAATTGAACGGCGGCACTCGTTATCTCTTGTTGTGCCGTTAATTAAGGAAAGCTTTTATAATTTCTCCCTTTCATTTGCTGATGAAAGATGGAGGCAGAGGCGCACACTGAGATTTTGGAGACAATTTGTTTGCCTTCTTTTCATTTATATTTCAAAAGGTTTTCAGACTTGTTATTTTAACCTGATTTCAGTCATTTTTCCAGTGGATGCAATCTTCATATACGCAGGAGGCAACTTTTGAAAAAGGGGGAATGACACCAATTATTAAATGTCTTTCTTTTGGATGTCAGGGGAAAGTATAAGGTCTTACTAAAATATGATGGAAAACAATGTGAAGCTGAAGCCCTGTGTCTACGCGCACTTCTTTCTAAGCTATCTGCACTAAACCGATATTTAGGTGAAGCTCTGGTTGTGGGTCCTGCTGTTTTCAAACCCAGTTCAACCCTCCTAGTCTTTTTGAATATTATGGATAAATGCCAAAGGTTGACCCTGCCTTTCATATCCTGGCATCTAGCCTTTGGAATTCTCTAACAGAGGAGCATAAATTGACAAAATTTCTGTCATCTTAAAAGAGCTCCAAAAACAATTTTTTACAGGTATATTGTTATTTAATATCTGTCTGCCAATTGTATTCTCTGTTGCCTGTTGTGTTCTTCTGTGGCCGTTTTTAATTCATGTCTGGCATTTTTTATCATTTACCTTATTGTTTTTTTTACACTGTTTTTAAAAAAAAAGTTTATTATTATTATTATTATTATTGTTATTGTTATTATTAGTGGTTTCTGACAGTCATGCTTCCTATCGTGAATTTGGATTCAAGCAATTCACAAATTATTATTATTTGTTAAAGGTACAACGTAGCAAAAAATACTATTCCGTGGAATTTTTATGTAAGGTTGACGATTGTATTACCACTACACCCCCGAACTATGCCCTACTACAATATTATGGATCATATTGCCAAGGCTTGAAATGTAAGGTAGACTAAATAAAATGCTGTCGTGGTAGATCAGTAGTCTAAAAATACATGATATTTATAAACACATTTAAGAGACCTTATCACTGGAGAGGTGAGTTGCGTTCCATTATGCTAACTGCGAAATTGTTAAAATGACAAATTGCACATTTCCTTGTCTGCGAAAGTGTTAGTAAGTGACTCCCGGGGGAATTAAACTCTGGTTTAACATTTTGCAAAGTAGCATATGCACTGTGTGATACCTGCCACAGACTGACCCCCTCCCAAACAACCCCCCCTCGCCCCCCACCACCACACGATACAAGAGGCCCTATTCACCGCTGTGTTACTATGCAACACTGAGCTGCTACTGGGAATGCTTTGGTGATGTTATGGCTGGTGGATCAGCATCACTTCGCATTAGAGTGTGACACCTTGCTCCTGAATCACTCGTCTCAGCTGGGCTTCCTCAGCCCAGAACACAGTTTGAGACTATGGGATAATAATAATAATAATTTAAAAAAAAAACAACTGAAGAAATACCTGAAGCAAGACAAATAATTCATCCAGCCTTCAACTCGTTCTTAAGCGAGCTTGAAAGTAATCAACAAACACGGGAAAAATAAGCCTGACAGCACAGGGAGGGAGAAAGAAAGAACTCGCCGTGTCTCGCTTGGCAATAAATATTCCAATAATATAATTATAAATATTTGATGAAATCACACTTTGAGCTTTTTTTCTGTACCATAAAATTGTGTTTTATGAATAGTAGTGGTTTAAAAAAGGGCATTTTGATGGCGTCTCGCTTCTGTAATTCAACATATTTCTGGCTGCAACAGGGAGTCGGGGTGGGACCTAACGTGGTGAGGGAGGGTTCAAAAGTGAAAGGGTTGGACCAGAGCGAACCTGAAAAGGGAGAGGCAATGAAGCCCGTTGCATTCTGGGTGTAGTCGGTGAAGCAATCCACTGTGAAATACTTTGGTCATAAAGTGGTCACAGACTCCGGATTCTTCAAAATAAATTAATTTCAAGCAGCTCAGTGGCGTATATCATGTAACCGTGACGTCCTGGGTTCGAATCCGGCGTGGGACCTTTGTCACATTTCACCCTTAGTCTCTCCCGATCTCCCTCCTTTCTCTCTCTACCTGTCCAATAAAAGCAAAGGGGCCCAAAAAAGAATGAACAAAAAAAAACAGTTTTCCCCTAACCTGTAGATACCCTGACATAATGTGAACTTCTTGTCTGAGAGTCCAGCCACATTTGATGACCTCATTATAGTCACGTGGTGGTTTTGTTACATGTGTGTTTGTGTTTGTGTCTGTGCGTGTTTGGGTGATCGATGTTTTTTACTGTTTTTTTGAGATTGAAATTCCCCCACAAGAATAGCAAACCTGGTAAAGTGGTCACTCGTGAGCACTGTTTTCCAGACCTCATTGGGAAAAGGATTGCTTTTCGCGTGTGTACTTTTTGAAGTGCAGTATTTGTGGTTTGGAAGCCATGAGTTATTTATGATTTCACTCGCCAGATTAAGAAGTTTGGGCTTAACTATCAGTCACACTGCCAATAACCACACACACGCACACACACACACACCCACACACACACCACCACCCACACACACTCATCCCATTTTGGAGGGTTTGGTTACCCATCTGTGTTGCATTACCCTCCTCGTTGAAAACACGCAGAGAGACAGAAAGACGGACAGAGATTGCCTTCTCGCTTTCTTCTCTTGACATTTCAAATCACACAGTCATAATTCCAGAAAAATCTATTTTTCTGCGTCTGCCTGTCACTCTTTCAATTCCACTGTCAAATTGATTCATACACTATGTGACAGCCACGCGGGTATTCCGAGGCTGCGCTAGGTAAGGTTTGACCGATACGGGGTTTCTGAAGGCCGATACTAGTATTGAGCTTTTCTGACAGCATTTTCTCTAAAACATAGTTAAAAAAACATAGTTACTTTTATTATTATTGCTTATTTTAGATTCTGTTTTTGTGCTTCTATTCTATTTTTTCCCATTTTCTTGCATCACATCCTATCTTGTTACTTTTTCTGCTGCACCCTTAATCAATTAAATTGCGTCATATCCATCCATTTCAGAGTTGGACTGGATTACATATGATGTTTTAATAAAATCACAACATCAGCAAACACGTCTAGTCTGACTCCAAGGTTTGTTTTCCCCTCATAAACAACAAACCCAAGCAACAGCACCACCCTGCATTCTGAATCCAGCGGCTATCAGTGTGCAATTGGATACATTTTCAAAATGCCTCCTTATTTCTCAAGGTCGGTGTTGAGATTCAGGCGCATTTTTTTTTTCTTTGTTGGTCCTCAAGCAGCAGATGCCCTTTTCCGAGGCTGAGGTTAGACAGACAGAGATTGGTTGAAAAAGTGTGAGTCAGCTTAGGACAGTCATATACTGTCAGTGGGATAAAATCGGATCGGAAACAAACGGTGTAAGAGCTTTGTTTTAATTTGTACACCCTACATTTTGAGTTGCACCACCTTCACAGTTAATTGTCTCAAGGTTTCAAACTTTATTCTGCCTCCTGCCCTTCATCTTAACTCATGACAAAAGTGTATTTAATCCTCCAAGTCTGGTTCAGGTGCTGTCAATATTTCCTACACTCAGTATTGTGTCATGTAATGAAACACTTACTGCGCTTTGTTTTGTTTAAATACTGTGTGACACAGTTTCTTCAATATGAGTCTCAAAACCTTGCGCGGGTCAACTTCACACAGAAACAAATCTAGTGTGAAAGCTTTTCTTTTCGGAGAGAAAGCGAGAGCGATTCCACACCTCTGCACGAGCTGGCCTCGTATCCACCTGTCAATACACACACACACACACACACACAGATACAGTCAGGCTCTATATACAGGGTAGCTGCCAGTGTGTTTCCCTATTCTCATTGAGATCTCTCTCTCCCACTTAGCCAGCTAACAGTCAGTCACACACTCAAAAGCACAAGGCATGCAGTGGTGCTTGTTGTCTGCTGGGTCAGACAGATACACGGGATTGGTCTTCTTGTTTTCCACCCCTGATATCAAATTTATGTTGAGCGCCATTATTGATGGAAACTGTAACAGGCAGTTAAAAAATACCCAGGTTCCCTTTAAAGTGATGATTTTTATTTCAGTAAGTTATTGCATTATTCATCAAAAGATTGGAGCTCACTTAATAATGTAATAACCGTCAAAATGTAATAACTTGTTATATTATTATCTTCTATGTTCAGCGTCTTTACTGCAGTATGGGAACTTTCTTACATTGTATGATGTAATAAAATAAATGTAAAATAAAGTACAGAGTTATTCTATTATGCACAAATTGGATGTAATGTTGGAAATCATCATCACTATCAACCATTCAATAATTATGAATAACTATTAAATAATGAATAATTCACCGTTTGTAATTAAGTAACACTGTGTTACAATTAAGTAACTAATTGCAAAAACCGAGTGCGTGTGTGAGGTGTGTTCACTAAAACATCTCCGTATCTCCCCTCTCTCTCTCTCTCTCTCTCTCTCTCTCTCTCTCCGTTTCCAGGTCAGCATTTCAGTCTCCGTCAGCTGGGGATCTGCGAGCCGGCGTCGCGCCGCGGCCTGGCCTTCTGCTCCGAGATGGGCCTCCCCCACCGCGGCTACTCGGTGGGCACGGCTCACCACGACCTGGACGGCGACAGCCAGGCTGTGATGTCGCCGGAGCGCGCCATGCGGCTGTGGGGCCGGGGCGGCCTGGGCAAGTCGTCAGGGAGGAGTTCCTGTCTGTCCAGCCGCTCCAACTCGGCGCTGACTCTGACCGACACCGAGCACGAGAACAAGTCGGACAGCGACAACGGTAGGACGCCGTGATTGACCGTCAGATTCTTTCACTTTCTTCTGTGTTCTTGTTCTTTCCTTCACTTCTAGTCCTCCCGCTCTCGTGTCTTGGTTTAATGTTTAATACTAATTTAAAAATGTTAGAATACTGGTTGCATTGTCCCATGTGGACCCCTATACACACACACAAACACAGAAAGAGAGCCATACACAAAAGAATGTCCCGCTAATGAATATAATTAATGATCACAATTTAGCTGAGCAGTCATTAGTGTGTGTGTGTGTGTGTGTGTGTGTGTGTGTGTATGGGTAAGTGTAAATGTCTGTGGTACGCATATAAAGAAATGTCTGTAAGGGGGTTTCGAGTGTGTATATGCATTTGCGTGTTTGTGTGCAAATGATTGTGTGTGTGTGTGTGTGTGTGATGTCTATTCATTACCCTCAAGGTAGTTTTCCCTAACAGGTGCGAATTTCATACTTAATAAAGGACTAGTATTTGATTTCACACACTCACACACACGGAAACACACAATATTTTCATTAAGGCGCGCACACACACACACACACACACACACACACACACACACACACACACTGGGTTTTCATTAAGAGATGCTGCACAGTAATTAACAGTGCGATAAAGTGCTGAGTAGTGGTGTTTCCTATATTAAGTTTGATAATGTTTTATTAAATGGCATTATGCTGTGGATGCCGGAGCTCTGGAGGATACACCTCCCATCTCTAAAAGTGAGTCGTCGTCAAATTTTCAAAGGCTAATTTACTCTTTAAAACACAGCTGTGTGTGTGTGTGTGTGTGTGTGTGCAGCTCATCTTGAAGAGACTTAAAAGAACACATAAGTCTGCCTGCATGTGTGTCTGTGAGGTGAAATGACTTCAAGCAGGTCCTCACTATAAAGTATCAGATCTTGTCCACCTCTTATATGATGGATATGATGCTGTTTGATTGATTACATATTATTGTAGAATTGAGACGTAGTGATCAGATTCCACAGAATATGAATGAATCTGTTTTTTATCAGTAGCAGTACTAATAGTAGTATTATTACCCTGGGTTTCAGAGTTTTAGTGTCCCATGATGGTGATCAGATTTTAAGATATTGAATTGCACTGGCAGCTTTAGTCCAGAAAACGTTGGTATTGGCCTTCAAAGCCATTTAACCCATACTGGTTAAACCCTACTTTTAACCCTCACTGTGAAACAAAGCCCTACCGCGCATTCACACTGTGAGCAAAACAATCAACAAGTCACCAGACGGCCATTCATTTCCCATCAAGCTGCGCAACCGGGGAAACTGCGACGATGTGCGGACATGTCAACAAGCCTGCCGGCCAAGAGAAAGCCTGCTCACGGCTGAAGTTTTCAGTGTCATCAGCCAGACATCTGCGCTTCCCTACCGATCCGATTCAGTTTCGCGAACAATAGTTCTGCCTGGCGAGATGGATGAGAAGTCGATCAGCAGCCGTTCAAAGCTTTCCGGCGCTCCGCAACTTTTATTTGAGACACACAGCAGGAATAAACATCTTCCAAAACCATGCTTGGAGAACGGTTGCATTGGGGATGACGGTAAACTCTGAAGTAATTTGTATTTTTTAAAAATTTTGACTGACCGCTACACAAACCGCCCAATTTGCACCTTATTCTGTCCAAGTTTGAGTGCTGGAGAGTGGAGTATCGGCCCTCAGAAACCCATATCGGTCAAGCCCTACATTGACAACCACCGCAGACACAAACCCAACCTCACAGGCTTGTTGAATTGGCCTTTATCCTCCCTCTCTATGATGCATGTGGTATTGAGCACCGTTGAGAGGCTTCTTTGACAGTTAGACGAGGTGGGTAAGACAGGTAGCCCTCCACAGCAGCTGCCTCACCTATTATTCTGCTCTTACTTTCTCTTCTTCACCTCTTCTCTTGTGTTGCGCGTCTGCCTGAATGGAGCTGATAAGTCTAGCTGCTGTGCTTTAAGCAGCAGACGATACGTCGCCTCCGCCGAGACTCCAATTGTCACTCAGTCCCTTGATACTGACCCCCAGTTCACTGTTTGTGTGTTTTCTGTGGACTCGAGTTTGTGTGTGTGTACAGTAACGTAAGCCAAATTCTGTGATTCTATCGGGCCCCCGCTTTTGTTTCAGGAGGAAGAAAGGGAAACAATAGATAACAGAGGAGAAGAAGAGAAGGGGAGAAGAGAGGGGGGAAAGATCAGAGGAGAGAAAAGGAAAAAAAGAGGAGATAAAGCAACGTAATTCAAAGAAGATGAATGGAGAAGCCAGTAGAGCAGAGAATAAAAGAGGAAGACTGAGAGCGAGAAGACTGAGAGCGAGAAGCCTCTCGGCGTTATTTGTTCTCCTGAGAGGAAATATTAGACTTGAGACGTCTGGCTGGCTCCCCGGTGTACACACACACACACACACACACACACACACACACACATAAACACACACACACTTGTGGTGTCTGGACCCAAGAGTGCCCAGCTGTCGCTCGCCTGGTCACTTGATATCGGTGACCTCAACTAGAGAGGAGAGGACTGAGAAAGAAAGACTCAGTGATAGATAGATCAATGAAATAATAATTAAAACGCTAGCAGAGGCCACGAAGCCGACCTGCATGACCTCAACCATCTACTAGAACGACAGACGGAAAAAAACAGACAGGGATTCAGGTAGAACAAGAACGACAAAGCGATAAAATGCTACATATAGGATTTGAAGTAATAATCGGTTACGTTTTCATATAAATAAATGCATTTTGCTGTTGCCAGGTAGGTCTTTTCCTGGGAACAAAGATCTCTCCGGCGCATAGGAAGTGATACGTTTTCCAGTTTGTTTGGAATAAATAGAAGAAGAACTGGGTAGTACAGAAACTCCCATCAGCAGAAAATCCAGGGACAAGTCATTGGGGCTAATGGCTACCCTGTACTTGTAACATTTAAATGATAAAATGATGAAAGATTAGGAGATACCAGATGAACGCGTGGATAGAAACACAGACGTCTTGTTTTTGTGCCACAGTAATGAGCTTAAGACATATTAGCTGACCTCCTCTCCTCTCTTAATGCTCGAAAAGTCTCAGTGTGTGTGTTGGAGCATTTTATTAGGGTGTTTGTCTGGCCCGTCCTTAACAAGATTAATAGAGAGACAGGTAGACTTAGATGGAGAGAGAGAGAGAGGGAGAGTGAGACAGGCAGAATGTGATGGAGCGAGAGAAGAAAGAAAGCAAATGAAAACAGACCGACAGACAGAGAGAAAGAGGGGTGTACCTCATCTTTGCTAACCAGATTACTTTACTATGTGTCAACAAAACACTTAATCCATTTGGCATCTCTAAGCCTCTTAATACTATAACCTTAGCCAGCGTTATATACACACACACACACATAGAGTAGACACACACACACAGATGCATCTACACACTTGCATGCCAGGCACCAGAGAAACACACACACACACACACACATACATACACACACACACACACACACACACACACACACACGTGTTGGCATCGTTACTCACACAAGTACTACATCGCTCCTTACTCCATGTCACTGCTTTACTTATTTTCTTTACAAAAATGGAAGAACAAAAAGACAGTAAGACTGAGAGACCAGATTCAGCGTGACTCATACATATAATAAGAGAGAAACAGTAAGACAGACAGATTTGATTCATTTCATTTTCTTCGTCATCCCTGAACTATAGAACACTGTCATCTTCATAATACCACATGCACACAAATCAAACTTTCCAATTTATCATATAACGCTGAGCTAAGATATCAACTTATGCTCAAAAAAGCAATGGAGTCTAAGAACACAGAAAGACAGTGAGTGAAGGACAGGAGAAGAAGCATAGATAGAACCAGAGAAGGATAAAAAAGGAGAGCAGGGACTGAGACAAAAAGAAAATGAGTGGTCAGTAGAGCAGAGGCTCTAGGAGTGATGTTTCCCAACCTCCCAAACAACACAGATAATTGTATATTTGCAAGACGGACTGAGAAGCTGAGAAGACAGGTAGGACTGCTAGGAGAGACAGACCAGAAAATAGACAGGGAGACAAAATGCGATGTACCTTGCATTTCTGGATCCATAATGCTGTTCGGTGGTCTGTTTTTTTGCATTCCTGTGGATAACTGGCCAAGCGTAGATGATGTGACGTCACGTTGAGGTATTTCCAGTGCGGCTACAATGCTAGTTGACAGTAGAACATTTTTCTAGCTAGCTAAAACATCCCCGGACAACGTCAGGTTCTGGTGTCAGACCCCAAAAACTTCTTTCAAGACCGACGTTCAACAATCACACTGGGAGAAATTCATCATAGACGGGGGCAGAGATACCAATTTCTCCAACGACAGTAGCCAAGATAGACCAGAATGCAATGCAGCCACAGCTTGCATCTTTGGAGATCTGTCGTCGGTAGTGTGTGAAATGCCCCCTTCCCAGGTTTTATTGTAATTTGAACAACCAGACATGGCACACCACAGCATTGTCCTATCACTTTTTCTCCAATGGAAAAATTAGCGCTATCAGTATTGTTCTCTCCACCTGTATACAGCATAGAGAACCCCTGTTCTGTGGGGGCAGTCGAAAGGCATTCTGGGAAACGTAGGAAATCATTAACTGAAGTAGACGTGCGTACACCAGCAAGTAAATTACAATACTTCATGACAAAATATATTCTGTTCGGTTTTGACTCCCAGAGTCGTTGGCTGAGAGCCATGACTCTCCAACTTGTTGGACAATATCTAAGAACCAACTCCAGATTGACCATCCACCACTGTCAACTGTCAATGTCTGGCACCAACATGGTGGTCCATTGGAGAATTGGCTGTTATGAAACGACGAGGCTAGAGAAAGACAGATACCTGAATAAGGTGTTGGGGGTGGAGATCTATGATATTGTAGCTAAAATTGAATGGTAACAGTAAACTGTCTTTATTTGTAGTCTCTCGTCCCAAGCACTCTTGATAAGAGTCAACTCCGTTAACCTGACCGAAGACTATTTTAGCTAGCTAACTAGCCAGCAGGCTAATCTAGCAAAGTTACTAATGTCAGCATAGACATATGACTACTAGCCTCTACTAGCGCTAGCTTCTACATTAGCTAGTGTACTGTTGTTTGCAATGTTTGCAATAAGACAGTGATGGTTAGCTGACCAGATACTATGGTTAGCTATCACAAACACAGACTCATCAGTGATGAAGTGAAGTCAGTTCCAAGTCAAAAACAGCACACAAATTAACCATGTCACTTCTGTTGACTGCTAGGTTGTACGTTTAGAAAGACTTTTGTTGCCCAATAGATGGCTGCCAGAGGGTGTGTATGTTACCTGAAAGCCCTCAACCACAATGTGCAGACGCGCATACAGGAAGGTAAATATGAACAGACGGGGACATAAAATAGACAAAGATGGATGAATGTTCTTTTCATGCCCTGATCACTCTCTGTCCATCAATTCAGTTCAGTTCAGTTCAGTTCAGTGGCTGCTTTATTGACAAGGCTCTTATTCTGTTTCATTTCCTAGCTCTTTGCCTTACATGATCCTTTTATGGTTACAATATTGTAAGGGCACTAAGGCTCTGGCATTTGCACTCCTTTAGCTCAGTTGCTTGTCACCGTCAGTGATGTAGGAATTTAAGTTTGTTCTAGCCTAAAATGTGCCATAAATATGGATTTATAAAGAGAAGATTGTTACATACCGCTATTGCAACTATTTTGGTCATTTTCATATTTTAACTTCAATTCAAGGACTACATGGTTCCTCTATTTGTTGAGAAAATGTGATGACCCCTTTTATGAAACCCTCTCAAAAGCCTTTGGATCAACTCTAAAATGTGCGGTGGTCAATCAAAGGCTGTTTCTCTTAGTTCCTGAACGGTTGGCATTTGCGAGATAATGCGCCGATGTGATCTTTACCGTGCAAAAAAAGGAGCGAGGACACAAGTTCAAACTAGGTTCCACGTTTTAACAAAAACCCCGCAAATGATATGATAATGGTATAACTCAGCCGCCTGTGGTGTGTGAATTCACCACAAATGCTTTGTGGTCTTTTTTTTCCCCAACAGGTAAAATTACGATTAGACTAATTATTATTATAATTATTATTGTCCTTTTATGAAAAATGAGATCTGGTCCAGTCAGTGTGGTCCACCTCTGATATGATGGATATGATGCAGTTTAATTTATCATATATTTGATATATTTATCATATATTTATATATCAATTGGCATCAAATGTAAATATTTTTACTATTGGCACGAAATGAGAAAATCGGAATCACAACAAAGACACAAAACTAAACCCCACCTTGTTTACCCTGCGTCTGAAGTATGATTCTTTAAGACTGCAAAGTGAAATCATCACTACTGGTACTGCAGCAGGCAGCCAGTACTGCTGGTAGGGATGTGTGTGTCTACATTCTTTTGTTTAGAATGTGTATTGATTCAAATATTTATATGGTGGGATTATTAAACTGTACATCAGGTAGCGCTCGCACAGTGTTCCTATGCTCATGACATATTTATTAATATTGTTACCGAACTGCGTTGCGGCGTCGCAATATTAAAGGCGCATTTTGTAAGAGATTATACATATGTTTTCACAAGGATGCGTTTTAAGACATTTTAATCGCGCCCCAGTATAGATGGATGTTACTGTAAGTTATGTTCTCATTCAGCTGGTACTGTATTTTCAAGACAAAAAAAAACAAAAACTTCAGGAATAAATAATTGAATGTATTTCGCACACCGAGAGGGCGTAGAGAGAACGCAGTTACTGACTACATATATATTTCATTTTTCACACACTTCCAAGAACTGGTTGGTGATGTGTGTGTGTGGCTTGTGCCAACGGAGAGGCCACGGGTACTTGAGTTCACAGGATGAACACACACACACACACACACACACACACACAGAGCCTTGGTGCCAGTCATATTCAATAGCAATCTAGTGCTGACCAGAGAAATCAATGAATAACAGACTAACGGACTAGAGGGTTTAACTTTGGCGCCGCTAACATGGAGAAGACACTTCATTCCTCAAGTGGCTAACATTATATCAGTCTCCATGCAGCGTCTCTTCTCCTCTCTATACTCCTTGTCTTCCTCCCCTTTTCTTTCCCTCATCTTTTCTCCTCTCTGCTCCCTTCGAGTGCAGGTGATTTTTTTTTCTGCTCTCGGGATATACTGTAGTGTCGAGAGTGAGAGTGTAATAGGGGTCTAGCGCCTCGTAATGTAATAACTTGTCTAAATGCAATAAAATGTGGAGCGTGTAATTAAACCTGCTATTGTATTACATTGACAGATAATATAAAAACATCTCCAGACTGATATTTTAAGAATTAAAACAAGTTACACCCCTGATTATGGAATAATCACCAGTATAATAATGTACAAAACTATCAGGAAAAAAAATATATTTCAGTGTCAAGTGCTATTACATTTTTTTTACTCATTTAGAAGGATGATTTATTTGATTACGACAAGTTATTACATTTCCCAACAGATGCTGCAAGGACACAAGCAACAAGTCCCCCCCCCCCGAGCTTGCCTCTCCTTCCCTTGATTCCTCTCCTCATCCTCTTTCTCGCCCTCTTCCTCTCCTCACTTGTGTTTCTCAGAACCCATTTAGCCAGAATCCATTACCAGAAGTGCAGAGTGAGAAAGACAGAGCGAGGTAGAGAGAGAGAGAGAGAGAGAGAGAGAGAGAGAGAGAGAGCGGGATGGGGAGAAGGGAGATGGAGCTAGAGTGTTCAGCCTAATAAATTCTACAGCAGCGTTTCTCGGTCTCATTGAGTCTTGGGACCTGACAGATGATGGTCTTTTTACTTGTGGTGACAGGCGAAAGGCTTTCACTGCACTTGTGTGGAAACCTCGTAACTCGACGTAGGTGTTTTTCCTCTGCGTTGCCTGAACTGACAGTTGACGCGGTGCTTCATGTACAGACGTAAGGGACCCAAGGGACCCTTGCCCCGGTGCGTTACGTTCTCTCTAGTATGGAAAAAATGTCACACCAAACTCAACACTCTGGCAATTGAATGCATCCTTGCTTTGCACCAAACATAGTTTAAAGTTGCTCTAGGCAAAATGTTAATGTAAAAAATGCAGTCAGAAAGTGGGGCCGCAACAGAGAAGAGCATCCTCACTATTTGAGACCCTTTAGGTTTGCCCCGATGACATTCTGGCGACGGTATGGTCACTGGTCGAACATCTTCTTCACACAGGAAGTGGAAACGTATCTTCTAAACAACACTGAGCGAAGCCTCCATCCAGAGGAAGCTGGACTCACCAACGATGGCCGAACCTCTTCACCTCCTCCACCCCCACCACACACTGAGAAGAAGTTTAGTTTACTGACGCCCCCTTACAGGATTTCTGGGTAGCGAAGTCCTCAACTCAAACAGTTACCTCTCACTGCCACTTGGGGCCACCAACACCTGCAAAGCATCTTTTTGAATGGAGTGTGGCGTGACATTCTCTTCAATACAGAAACATAACATATGGGAGCTAAAGAAAAAAAAAAAAAAATGACAAAAGATTTTTCTCCAACAGCTTTGCTTTGTCCAGCGTTGGGTAGTAACACTGATCGATCCATCCCTAGATACTTTATTTAACCTAAATTAAAAATGTAAAGGTGTTCCCTTAAATGCTTTGTATCTGCTTTAACACACACACAAACATCCTTAGTGGTTATTTACAATGTCCATACATATCTTACTGGCTTTTCAATGATTTTATAACTACACGTTCTCCATTGTTGAACTGTTTTACATTATTCTAGATATTGGCGATTATGTACTATTGGATAGTTTTCAAACCAAATCATTACTTAGTTTTGGATACCACTGGAAGTCATTGAGGTGAGAGGAAAAGGACTGATGCATTTGCTCCTAGAATACACAAGAATACACATTACAGTTTTGGAGATTTCTAACAGATTTGACTTTGGGTAACAAGATAATATTTGTGTGTGTGTGTGTGTGTGTGTGTGTGTGTGTGTGTGTGTGTGTGTGAGAGAGAGAGAGAGAGAGAGAGAGAGCCAGGATGTATTGAAAGTATTCAAGGTGAGAACCAAGATCGGATATCAAGCAGATCAGGTTCAGATTGGGTTTCATATCTGTCATAGCGTAATGGCAGTATTGACTAACTGTCATGTCAAAGAATTACATACACACACACACACCCATAAGTATACATACTTAGACACACACACACACACACGTACTCTACCTCTTTTAACCTCCTCCCCACTCCCTTTTTTTCCCATAAACAGAACAATATCTATCTGTCTTTCATTTTATCATTTCGCTGCTCCATCTGTCTCGCTCGTTCTCTTTCCCACACACACACACACACACACACACACACACACACACACACACACACACACACACACACAAAGTCATTAGTATGTGGTGCTGTGTAATAGCTGGATCGATAGCTCTGCTGTTCTTACAGGATCATTTGGCCTCTGAAGCAAATGCTCTGACAGCCACTACATCATTAGGACATTACCACTCTCTCCCTCTCTCTCTCTCTCTCTCTCTCTCTCTCTCTCGCCCGCGCGCGCTACCCTCCCTCTCTCTCTCTCCATCTACCCTTCTCTTTTGATCCCTCATTCACTCATTCATTCTCTCTCTTTCTCCTTTATACTCCTTTACATCTTTAGGACATTGCCACCATGCCCCTGCTCTCCTCCTTCACTACTTCCCTCTTACTCATAGTGCTTTCACATCGAGTTGGATAAGGTCCCTTTGTATCGCTCTCTCTATTTTCCTATCTGCTTGTGCTTGTTTTTAGTTTTTCTTCTATGTCCTTTCCTTTCCAAAATAAAACAGACCTGAGAGAAATAAACCTCAGTTAGTATTTTGATGTGTAGAACATGGAAGAGAAACCAGGATTCAAATGTTTTTTCATACTGATGTGGCCTGGGCGTGTCTCCCAGTGACCAATGAGGTTCCGTCCAGGATGGAATCCTGCTGTTTGGAGCGACATGATTCGTCAGCAATTGCAGCCAGTTCATGGTGGTAATTAAATTGCCTCATTGCTAACGGAGATAATGAAATAGACTGCAGTGGGTATTGGACAGTACAGTGTGTGTGTGTGTGTGTTTGGCAATGACCGTTTGATGAGGCCTTTCTGTTCCCATTTGATGAAACCTGTATTAACACCAAACTAAGATTAGACCGATGAAGGCTGTGAAGGCTGATGCCGATTATGATGTATTTTGGATGAACCTGCTAATAGCTGATATTGTGTATGTTAGAATTTGACCATTTTCATGCCCAAAAAAACAAAAATACAAGGGCTCCGTGTTTCCCCGAGAACTATTTCCTTTTCAGGGTGGAAAAGCCTCTGAAACAGCATCCGGACACTAAAACCAGGATAATAATAATAACTATGACAGTAAAAACTGTCTGGGGTGGCTGTTAAAAATGACAGATGAAAATTAATATCGGCCGACATTGACCCAATACATCAATCCAACTCTAGCGCAGTTAACACTGCTGTCCAGAAAATTCGCCTAAAAGAGTAAAGGCAGTGGAAAACGATATAGTCAATCAGAAGTCACCCAGTTACCCCACACAGTTACCCCCCTCCCTCAACCCTTCAACTCCCACCACACCTGTCTCTTCTTCACTGTCTCCGTCTGACTCTCTCTCTCTCTCTCTCTCTCTCTGTCTTTCTCTCTCTCTCACACACACACACACACACACATACACACACACATCAGATGCTGGCCTTCCCCAAAGTGTCTGGAAAGCAAGTGATAGCGCGGCTGACCTCAGCATATGGGTAATTTTACTGAGAAACTTCACACACACACGCACTGTCTCGCTTTCTCCCTATTTTTCTCTCTCTGTACGCACATACAAACACACACTTCGCCACATTGCGCTTGCCTATCCTTGGCAGCTAATTGTAGTGTCATATGGCTTCTGGTGAATGTGCGATTAGCCGCGCGTGTGTGTGTGTGTGTGTGTGTGCGCGTGTGTTCGCAAGGCTGTTGAGTGGGTAGGCCAGTCTGTCCGTCTCTCATGCTGGCCAGCTAAAAAAACAGAGTTAGCAGCATTGTTGTCTCTCTTTCCCTATTTTCTCTTCTGTATTTCTTTCATACAATTTTGCTCCGGACAACAGCTCAAAAACGTAAATTCAGACAAAAAGTAATAATAAAACAAATAAAATCTCCCCTCGAGATTGACAAGTGAACCTGTTCTTCTATTCTTCATCGCAATAATGTCAGTAATAGCCCGTAGTAAAATGCTGTGACTCGGGGTTGGGAGATATGAAAACTCTGGTTCTGTCGGTGTGTCTCCGAGTCATGCTTAATCTGTCATATGCAATGTCATGTTTTAGTTTATGTTTGTTTGTTTTGTCATTTTCTTATTATGTTATTTTGGGTTTAATTCCCCCTTCCCTATGGCACTAACAATGCAGGGATCGGGGGGGGGGGGTTGGTAGTCACAAGGGCTGGCCATACCAACTTACTTTTTCTGTCCACCACCACACAGCGTAGTATGAAAGGTCACGTATGGCCAAAGGAGGGAATTAAAAGTGTTTTGTTTACCTGTGTTGTTTCACGGGTCCTCAAAGACAACGTCTTGTTTTTTTGCTGGATTTTTTTTAGGGAAAAAGGCTTAACACTAGAAGTGCCATTGGGCATTAAGAAAACTAAACAAAAACTAACAACTAAACAAATTAAATTACTCCAAGCAACAGTGTTTTCTGAAATAGTAGAGCCACAAATGTCTAGGGTTTTGAGTTTCTGTAAAAAAACTGTGGAAATAGTTTTTTGCCTTCAAACACTCTCCCATGTGTGTTTTCATGCTTATCAGGCCAGCTAGGCCATTAGTAACCTGATGAGTTCCATTGCAGGATGACTTTGGCGTTAAATTGATGATGGCCCTTGCTTTGACCTCAGCGCTACCTTGCAGCAAAACACTGAAATCAGTATTTCACTTTTGTGACGCTTAAAAAGCATGCATTCCCCCTGGTAAGTTCATGAACAATCAGATATCGACTTTGACTGCCCTGGGTTTCTGTCAGTTTTTTTTTTATTTGTTTAATCATATAATCTGATTGAGATGGAGATCTCATTTTCAAGAGAGACCGAAAAGAAAAAACAAAATCATAGATGTAAGATATCCTTGGTTTAAAATCATTGAGGGGGCAAGACATTTTAATTTGAAAGGGCTTTGCAGTCTGTTCTATTTAGAAGGTTCATAGTAGCAGAAACCATCTAAGTAATTAAACTAACCTGTCCTGTGATCTGGTACCATTATCTCTGGCTTCAAACGGCAGGATAGATGTGAGGTGCAGGGGAGAGGTAGAGCAGAAGAGAAGTATTTCCCTCATACTAACACATTCAGAACATATACAACTAGAGGATAAACATGGAACACCACAATGTGGGGATTTTAGGCTTTTTGTTGAGACAGAGTAGAGACCAGGGATCTTCTGGTCATGCTGGAGATCCCCCTATCTGCCATCCCAGGACCTCCACTACAGTAGTCCTGAACCGATAGCCTTCCGCTGGGTTTGACTTTCAACTCGCCCAGAGACTCGGTGACGTACCAGGTTGGCGGAGTTTACCCTCCTGGAGGCGAGCATCCCACTCCGAATCAGATCAACAACAAACAAAAAACAGAAAGACACAATCTGACCGGGAAGCACATAAATGCATTAAAACATTAAATGTACATTTCCTGATCTCTTGAGTTACGTATGGTAGGAAGCCACATAGATACTCACTGCACAACATCATGAATTCTACACTACTGTAGAGTAACTCCGCTAGACCCACAGGGGGAGCCACTGAGCCCTGATGGACATGTGGTATGGCCATAGATAACTGGTGTCTCGTGTTTTCTTGGCTTTGCTACAGGTTAATGGTAGAGGTTAATGGTCTGCTGAAGTGGATCAGGGGTTCTTGCGGTGTGTTGAAATGAAATCCTGTATTTAACAGGATTTGTCAGACCTGCTTGAGGGATGAGGTCACTGCTAACATTTGCTAACCTAGATTCAGCATATTGGAATAGATGAGTGTGTGTGTGTGTGTGTGGGAGAGGACAGCGGTTTAGAAGTGGGAGGGGCAACAGAAGGTGAGGAGGTGTTTTTTGGTTTTTGAATGGTGTCTCTCTCACACACACACACACACACACACACACACACACACACACACACACACACGCATGTTCATACACACTCCTCTCTGCCTCCATCATCGTAATGAGTGGATGGAAGCTTTTAACTAATCACATCACTTAAAAGGACAGAACAGGAGAGAGACAGACAGACAGGGAGAAAGAGAGAGAAAGAGAGAGAGAGAGAGAGAGGAAGGACAAGAAGAGAAAAATCTATAGCTAGTTTTGAAGGTTTCTTTATGAATTACTCGTACACTTTCTATCTTTCTCTATGCCTCTCTTTCTCTCTGTCTCCCTCTCTTGGCCTTTCCCTTCATTCCCCTCTCCACGTTTCTCTCTCTCTCTCTTTCGGGTCTTATCTCCTCCATATTGCACACTCAAGGCATTTGTAATCCGCTTATACTTGTTCAGCCTTCTCCTACAATGTAACTTAATATGGGCCGTGCCCGTGTGTGTGTGTGTGTGTAATAGATATATGGTAACAGTATTACTGTGTTCAGCAGCTGCCATTCTGTCTCTCTATCTCTCTTTTACACACACACACATACAGGCAGGTGAAAAGTTACAGGTGAAAAGTTCAAAACTGTAACTGTTCTCATAAATGAGGATGGAGGGATGGAGTGAACGAGAGAGAGCGAGTTGAAGAAGGGAAGGTAATTAAGAGAGAGAGAGAGAGAGAGAGATAATGCATGACAACAGGTGGAGTAAAGGAAGAAGGGCTGGGAATATATAGTCTGCCATAAAAGGGAAAAAAAGAGGAAAATGTAGAGAATACAGAGAGAAAAAGGCACAGAAATTAAAACAATAGAGGAGAGAAAATGGAGTGTATACAGATAGAAAAGGTGTTGAACACTCACTTTGACTTTCCTTCAGTTGTTCAGATCCCTCTCTGTCTTTCTGCAGGAAGTTTGAGTGCTTAAACATGACTCAGTACCACGTCCAAGTATTAAAGCTTGGGATCAGCCCAATATTATTAAAGGTGCTACGTGTATCATTCTAATATATATCAATATTTCATTGTCAAGTTAATTGTTATACCTTGGTCTTGGTTTAATTACTGTAAACAAATGACATCATGGTGGAGATAATTGGAGCCTCTATCTCACACCAGTGGTATTGTTAGTGCTAGTGTTTCTCTAAATTAACACCACATTTCCCATAAACCCTGTTGCTTCCTGCACCCCCAAAAAAAGATCCAACACAAAAGCAAGAAAGAAAGAAAGGTAGAAAGAAATATTCCCATGACAGTGTCTCTGGTTTATTTGCTTGTCAGACAAACCATTGAGTTACACGCTTGTAAAACATAATGGTACCATGTGTGCATACATGTGTGTGTGTGTGTTGGTGAATTTGAGTGCACGCATGTGTGTACATGCGATGGCATATGTGTGCGTGATGGGGGAAACTCCCCGTGCAAAGAAAAGTCAAACCACCAAATATCATAACCAGCTGTTTCCCATCATTATAGCCATGCTCTCATATTCTAGTTATCACAAATACACACACACACACACACACACACATCTGGTTGTGTGATATAAGGTCTCTAATTGAAACCTTCTATGTGTTTATAACCCAATGCTCTCTCCCCACGCACAACATACACACACCCTCTACAGCTTCTGGTAATGGTTTTACAGGATGTGTGTGTGTGTGTGTGTGTGTGTGTGTGTGTGTGTGTGGATGCAAAGGATGAACATTACATGTTTTCATTCATGTGAAATGGTAATGCATTTTCAGTGCTTATTTGAAATAACCTGGAATAGTTTGTCTGTTCTTCTCGTAATGTGGTTACAGTATAAATCAGCTCTGATGAACTTGATCAGTTTTTGGGGTTGATATTGTCCTTTTATTACAAATCTGCCTCATATGGTGGATATGATGCTAGAATGATTGATTACATATTTATTGTGGAATTGATTAATACTACACTGGTTGTCTACAGGAAGCCAATAATACTACTTATTATCCTCGTTTTCAATGATTTTTAGTGTCCCATGATGGTCTAAATGCTGTTTCAGAGGTTTTTCCACCCTGACAAGAATGAAACATTTAATTTTTTTTTTGATGTGAACAAATTTAAAGATATTGAATATGAGCTATGGGCTAACGTCAGCTTCAGTCCAAAAATATCAGTACTGGTATTGGCCTAAAAAATCTAATTTCGGTCAAATCCCAGGTTTTACTGGTAAATACCTCAGGGCTGCTTAAAGTACAGTGTTTTTAGTGTAGCGCCCTCCACCATCACACCATTAGCATTCATCCGTTGTGCGCTTCTAGCTCGCCCAACACTGCATAAATGCTGTTTTAATGAACCTGAAGGAGAAATACAGAAATATAATTGAGTGCAAAGTGTGTAGTACAGAAAATAGGGGTGTGTTTATGGAGGGGCCCAAATTTGATTGGCCACCCCGCACTGTCTCTCTACTGTTAACTATCCAATGAAGGCAAAAATGCACAACTATACCAAATGAAGAAATTATTTTGTCCATGCCATTTCATTTGTAGGGGCTTTTCTGGAAGAGGTAGTGCAAAGCTGGCCTTTTTTGGTTACTAAAATAAAAGCACAAGTTATCAGTAGTTTGGCATTTGCCGTTATGTACGCCTGTAAAGTGTCGGGAGCCTTTACTGTCACCTAGACATCATCACTAGTTAGCAGGGGCCCTTTTTAAGTAGACAGGCTGCATACCTCAAATGTAGTCCTATATTTAGTCAGACAGGCCAAATAGGTTCTACTCCAGTAATTATTTTAATGACGACAGGTGTGTTGAGTTCAGGGCCGTGTGGGGGGAGTAGGTGCCATCCACCTGTGTGTGTGTGTGTGTGTGTGTGTGACTCAAAATGTCCTTTGCACGCCACTGACAAAACCAACTAGACCAACTCCAATTCAAAATGACACGGATGCGTATCCGTCCGTCTGTCTGTGAGCGTGAACGGGAGGGACCTGGCCTTTCATTCTGGCTCTGCTACTGGAGAGCAGAGCTGTCAATCAAATCCTACTCTTTCTTTCTCACACATTGATAGAAATCCAATATATATATATTTTTTTTTTACAATCCCAATGTTGTCAACTTTCTCTTTTCCACCCTGCTCACTGAATAATTTGGTCCGTGCTCTTTCGTTCCCTCTCTCCAGCTCGTCAGGCCTCTAGTTTTCTTTCTCTTCTTCTCTCTCTCTTCTCTTCTCTCTCTTTTTCTCTTTGTCCATGCTTTCCTGTCCCCCTCTCTCTATACTTTAATGCTCTTCTTTTCTTCTCTGAATGAAAGAGGAAGCTACAAATCATCACTCCTCCTCCTCCCTCCTTTCTTGCACCTGGACACACTCTGTCTCTCACACACACATTCACACATCACACACACTCCACTGCGAAGGCTGTGTTCTACCAAGCGTCATCTCCTTTTTCTGTCCCCCAAGAAACGACTATTGATCCATCGCTACGAGAGAGGTGTGTGTGTGTAAAAAAGTTTTTCAAATGCAGTACAGAAAAGACTGATGAGAGGGAGAGAGGATGGGAAGACAAATAGAGGGAGGGTAAAGAAAGAGAGAGAGAAAGCAGACCAATGTGATAAAAAAAAAGTATAAAAAATGAAATGATAAATAAAAGTTTTTGAATGAGTTGATTTTTGAAAGCAAAAGCTACACAAACATTTCTGATTATCTGGTCGATCTGGTGTGTGTGTGTGTGTGTGTGTGTGTGTGTGTCACAGAAAAATACTAAACTGACTTTTAATTACATTTCATACATTTCAAAACTTTGTGGTACTCATTGTACTATTTGGCCCACAACTACGTACTGTGTATGTGTGTGTGTGTGTGTGCGCGCAACAGCTAATCTGGTTGTAAGTGAGACCACCACAGCCCTTTTTAGCCAATCACACAGTTTCATTGGCTTTGGTCCCAGGCAGCAACCCCTTTGACACACACACACACACACACATACACATAACAGGCTTAGCCACACGAGGACGCTCTGTCAGTCAATAAAAAATGTATGGGAGTTCAAATCCTATTGACAATGACTGGCTTCCCCTTGATGGGAGAGAGAGAGGGAGAGAGAGAAAAAAAAGGGTTTGAAAACTAGAACAAAAACACCAAAAAAAGCCTGAAATCCATCAGTTTTCAACTGAACTCCCCATGTGCTCTATCATTCAATATATTTTTGTTATATATGTTTTTTGTGATCAACTTCTTGTCGTTTTGCTCAGACAGCTGCACACACAAAAGTATAAAACCTCCACACAGATGTACAGTATATCCACACATCCATGCACTGTATACTGTAAGTAATAGAAGTCCCATACCACATACAGGATACTCAGAATTGATTCTTCATATTCTAGTATACTTGTGTGTATGTTATGTTTCAACCATGGGACAAGAGCACATTTAAAATGCCCTTTGGTGGCACTATAGCTCAGCTTTATTTAGTACGGTTGGCCAAGCCCGCTCTCTCCACTGTCTTCACAGTGATTGGACGGATGTGGACGCCGTTAAACAGCCACAACAAGTCTAAAGGCACGTACTGTACATACACGCACATATACAAACATATACACCGATCCATATAACGTTTTTTCCGAGTTGAGTTTTAATATCCAGGGAAAGTTTTTATTTTTCTTTAATCATGACCAAAACCTAACTGTATATACCCATAACACGTTAACGTTGACTGTAAAACAATATTTAATGGTGTTTTTTATTCAGTCATCATGTCCTCCTGTCAAGGCGCTGACACTTACATAACGAGGTGTAAATGTGCAGTGACACACACACACACTACTCGGCTACACCGGTGTTAAGTAGTTCAATCACAGAACTTTCGTGAGCTAAACCTGTCTAACACACACACACACACACACACACTCCGTTGCTGAGTGAGAATGGCCTCCTAGGGTCTCTCTCACACACCCAGTGAGTCTGTTCAATACTACTACTCCTATGTGTTCAATATAGAGTGAGTGTGCGTCAGTGTGTGTGTGTGTGTGTGTGTGTGTGTTTGTACATTGTGCTTAAACCACAGGTGGGTAAAACAGCAGGTCACCACCATTTATCCTAAATGGTTTAGTCCACCCCCATATGATCATAGTAATCACTGTTATTTAGAATGGGCTGCACAGGGGTTGACAGGGTAGTGTGCAAGTTCACACGCACACACACACACACACACACACACACACACACACACACAGAGATGTAGGATGCATCAGGCACAGATATACACACAATCTCTCTCACATACACACCTACAGGGTGCATTGGTCAAGATGATTACTGTTATTTTGTAGTCTGGCCAGGAGGCAGAAATGGCCGACCTCACAATATCTAACACACACACACACACACACACAGTTAAGGGGAGTTACGCTCTGTTATCTCGGCATCGACTCAAATCCACACATACTGAACGAGGGATTAAGAAAAAGGGAAAAGCTCTCTTTTCTTCTTCTCTCCTTTTCCCTCCCATTTACTGGCATTGAATTCTCGCCCCGTTGCTTCTTTCCCTGTTTAATTCACCAGTTGGCTTGTTTAAGCTACTCTCTCTCTTTCTCACTCTCTCTATCTTTATCTCGCTCTCTCTCTCTCCCTCTATCTTTCTCTCTCTTTCTCTCTCTCTCTCTCTCTAAGGTTGTGAACTTGCCCAGTAGGGGTCCAATACAAACGTTGAATGAAAGAGCTTAGGGACCCCTATCACACACACACACACACACACATGGTCACACATGGGGTGTTTGAATGGCGGGAACAGCTGAAACCTGCACAAACCCCCCCCCCACACACACACACACACACACACCTCCCCCACTCTGTATCAATCCCACACGCACTCATGCAATCGCACACACACACACCCCTCCACCCACTCTGGAGGCCTATAGAGTGTATAGTGTGTGTCAGCAGGAGGTACCAGCACATACACTGCTGTTAGAATAGCCTCACCGCTGGAGAGAAGGAGGGAGCGAACAAGAGAAGAGGAAAAGAAATGTCCAAACGAGTACAAACCTCTCTCTCTCTCTCTCTCTCTCTCTCTCTTTCTCGCTCTCTTTCTGTAGCTTACTGGGAGTTGGCGGAATGAAAATGTTCGATGGAAGAGATTGAAATTGATCACCGGTGTGGTAAAGCAAGTCCAAAACCCGCCGTTCACATCCATAAATGGATGGTTCGGATGGCATTCAAACAGAATATCATAGAGGTTTGGAGATTCAGGGAATTCAATACTCTCTCTTAGTAAGTCAGGGAATGTCAGGGAATTTTACAAAAGGGTCACTTGGAAACCAAAATTAAAAAAACGACATGAACAAACCAGGAAGTCAAGGAAACCTAGTTGTAGAAAGTCATGGAAGAGTCGTGGAGTTTTGCATCAGGACCACACCGGCAAGCCTGGAAATGATGCCATTTTGGAGATGTAAGATTTCCATGTGAAACAACTTCAGAGCAGGAAATTATGTTGTTTCTACATGATAAGAAAGAAAGTAGAAACGGATTTAGCATTTCTGCAGTTCGGGTGTTTAGCTGATAACTGAAAAAAAGCTGAATTCAGCATTCACATGAAGCGAGGACGCATTAATAAATCAAAGAAACATCCAGGAAATTGCAATTTCTTCTTTTCTTGTAGCAGAAACAGACCAACCATGTATGCCGTGTGTTAACACAGAAAAAAAACCAAGGAAAGGATAGAAGAGGAAACAAGGAAGTATATAAGGAAGGGAGGAAAGGAGGTAAGAAACGCAGAATGAAACAAGGGGGGAAAGAGAAATGGGACGCAGGAAAGGAGATGCTCTCCGTCGTGGCTTCAGCAGAGGGGAGTGATAGAGGGAGGACAGGCGAATGGATGGAATTCAAGGACGTCTGCGATCGCGCCGCCAACACCGTGAGATTGAAGACGGCATGGTGGGTGTCTAACTGGTTCAGCGCTCAAGGACTTCCAGGCCATAACCAGTCTGTGAGCGGCTGCAGGAGAAACTAAACATTTTATTTCAGTTTACCACATTTGAGGCGCACATGATGGGCTTGTGAAATTCCTGTGAAATTCTCTCAGTTCCTCCCTTCCTCCTTCCCTTCTTTTCTTTCCTCCTTGTCTTTTTCCTAATTTCTTCCCTCCCTCCTTCTGTCGCAACTCTGCTCACTTCTCTCCTTTGCCCCTCTCCTTCTGTCCTTGCTCCCTTTCCTTCCCTCCATCCTGCCCTTCCTTCCTTCCTTTCCTCCATCCCTGTAATAATTCCGCTCTCTTCCCTGCTTGCTTCCTTCCTTCCTTCCTCCCGCTCTCTCTCTTCTTCTCTTCCTTCTCTCATGTCTTCCTTCTTCCCTCTCTGTCACAACTCTACTCTTTTCCTTTTTTTCCTTACTTCCCTCCATCCTTCTTTCATTCTTTCTTTCCTTCCTTTTGTTTCCTTTCTTCCCTCCCTGTCTTCCCTCTATGTCTCTATCTCGTCCCCTTTCTTCCTGTTGTCCCTCATCATCTGTCAACCCTCTCATCCTCTCCACCTCTCTCTCTCTCTCTGTCTCTCTTCCTGCCTCTCTATCTCTTTCTCTCTGTCTTTGCGTACACAACATACACACAGTAATAGTAATGTTAATATATGCCTTTTGACTTTTATCCAGTACTGGGAGTTCCCAGTCTTTATTTCGTTTACTTCCATATCATCTGCATTAGACTTTTGATGTGACCTTGGTGTGTTGACTTGGAAAAGACAAGCAGATTATGGAAAACATCTTTGTGGGAAGGTTTTCAGAGGATGAAAAGGAAACATACCAGTTTCTTTGTAATTTCACATTTGTAGTGTTCATCATGTCATATTCCAGCCTTATTGTGGCTGTCACTGAGCAATACTAGCACAGTGCTGTTAGAAAGCATGTTGATCTATCAGTCACTTTAGGAAATTAGATAGATAGATCGATAGATAGATAGATAGATAGATCGATAGATAGATATCCTGTGTATACTGTGGGAATCTGTAATAAAAGCAGCAGTGTATTAAGGATAACTCCACACTTTATGTCCTCATCTCCCTGCCAATGGCCTCCATGCTAAAATCAATACTCCATTAACCTCTGTGGGAGATGATGCTTATATCATTAGACTGTGTGTGTGTGTGTGATGATGTATAGATTAATAAAATATCCAGCCTGTGTGTCTTTGAGACAGCAATATTGTGTGTGTGTGTGTGTGTGTGTGTGTGTGTGTGTGTGTGTGTGTGTTATGGCTAAATTAGTTCTTTGGACTTGAGATCATTCATCTTTACTTTTGGGAGCACAATGAGCTTATAAAAACACAGTCGAGACGAGCTGCCTTAATTGTACAACGGGAAATTACCGAAAACACACACACACACACACACACACACACACACACACACACACACACACACACACACACACACACACACACATCTTCACTCGTCTTTCTTTCCTTATTTCCTTCCTTCATTCTTTATTTTGTTCTTTTTCTCTTTCTTCCTCTTTCTCCTTCTCAAATGAATTCTCTGTTTTCTGTCTCTGTTCGTGACTTTTCCTCTCCTTTCTCTCACACACACCTGTCAATCTCAAAACGGGGGAGGGGCTGGTTTGTTTTGCCATCTGCCAGTCATTGCCCTGAGGTGTGTGTGTGTGTATGTGTGTGTGTAATCTTTTGCTAAGCGGCTGCTGGTGGCAGACTCTTTTGACCGTCATGAACTTTCCTCGTCCCCACCACCACCCCCCCGTCATTTTCGACAACGGCAAAGCAACAGAAGGAATGTTTGATTCGTCTTAATTTCCCAGTGATGAAGTGGGAAAAATCGCCTGTCAAAAGACTGAAACGGGCTCCCTCTATTCGAATGGTGATTTTTCTTCTCTCTCTTTCCGTCGCGGGGTGGATGTTTATCCGTTCGGTTGGGGAAATGGGAATCGTCCGACAATAGAGCAGAACAGGGCGCTTCCAGGGGAGGCTGAATGGAGAGGCCTGCGCGGATGTAAATGTTTGCTGCAAAATGAAATAGACAATCATTAAAACACAATGAAGGTTGTGTCCCCCGATGCTACTGAAAAGTTTGTCCACAGCGAAAACGACAAAATGGAATCGCCCGGGTGCAAGGAGCGGTTCGTGTTCCTCCCTAATAAACCGCTCGATCGTCGGCGTCAACGGGGAATAACAAGGTGTGGGAATTGTTTCACCTGAATCAAATTTGATCTTGCGGTTTCTGTCGTTATAACGGAGAGGAAGGTTCAAGTAAAAATCACACTGACCGACTACAGTCTCGCCATCAATCAGAGATTCAGTTGGTATCATTTTCCTATTCTGTATTTCCGATTGCATTCTACTGTTTTCAGTAGAATTTCACTTCTCTCCCATCTCTCCTCTCCAGCGGTGAATTAAACATAGTCAGATGAATATTGCATGTAAAGTGATGTGACTGCACACACACACACACACATACACACAGATTTTGCAGAGGTAGCGCTTTCCCTCAACAAATCACTTCCCAAAATAATTGGGAATGGGTCAGATATACTCGACACTGTGTGTGTGTGTGTGTGTGTGTGTGTGTGTGTGTGTGTGTGTTTCCTTCAATCTTAGTGTCATATTGACTTATACCTTTTGGCATCCTGTCTTTGGAAAAGGGGCGCCTTTTTTTAGGTTTAATAGGTTAGAGGTACTTGTGGTGGTGTGTGTGTGTGCTGAAATAAGAGATGCAGCGTAAAGCAGAGAAAGGCCACCCATGTGTGAAATGTTGCAATGAATGTCACTTTCCTTCCAGACAATATCCTCTGCTACATAGGAAGACATTACCGCTCGGATTAAATGCACCGCGCACGTTCGTATACGTGTGTGTGTGTGTGTGTGTGTGTGTGTGTGTGTGTGTGTGTGTGTGTGGTACAGACCAGCATGTTGCAGAACTGGTGAGACTGGTTTATGTGCTGTTTCTGTTGTGTTTTCCTATCTGTGTGTGTGTGTGTGCGTGTGTGTGTGTGTGCTGGACTCTACGGTACGTCTATGTGTGTGCTGGTGTGTGTGTAGGCCTGAGGGCACACAGGCCTACACACACACACACACACACACAAATGGAGAGCGTCTAGTGTATTTATTCCCTGCATTTATTTATTCATTTGTTGTATTTATGCTTTTCATTTCCATGCTGCTTTATTTAATTTTTTTTTGCTCTCCGTTGTGATATTCTAATAAAAATAAATGTAATTAAACACGGGGGAACTGCTTAGATCAATATGGAAAAAACAAAATACTAAAAAATATGAATTATTTTACATAATAGAAAATATATTATTATTACCTCGCTGTGGTGTTAAACATGTATTGTATTTATTGTTACCATGAATAAGAATTGTCTAGACCACGTAATGATGAATGAAATATCGTTGGGGTCATTTTCTCTAAAAATATAGTTTATATTATAGGTAGTTTTTTCTTTTTTTTTTTCCATTTTTTTCATACACACACACACACACACAGGAATACACACACAATTCCACCACTGAGACACACACTCGTACATGTGCACACACACATAAATGCGAATTACATACATGTGTGTGTTTCCTTGTATAACACATTTATGCCTCTGTGTGCATATCTGTGTGTGTGTGTGTGTGTGTGTGTGTGCATGCAAGCCCCTGTGCTGCCTAGTCTTTTTTAGTCAAGCCCACTTTTTCTCTCTCTCAGTAGCTTTGGTTTATACAGCTGCCTCAAAACCTAACCTCACACACACACACACACACACACACACGTGGGGTATGTGTGCACATCTGTGTGTGTGCGTGTGAGAGCAAAATATTGTGCATGTGTGTCTGAGAGGTGTAGTGGCTGTGCTGTGAATACATATGTGGTGGAGAAAGAGAGGGACATCAGAGCGAAAGAATGCAGAGAGAGAGAGAGAGAGAGAGAGAGAGAGAGTCTACAGGAGCAGCCTCCAAACAGTTAAAGCACAAATCCAGCTCCTCCCTCCTTTTCTGCCTCTCCCCCCTTCTTTCCCCTCTCTCTCTCTCTCTCTCTCCATGCCTCTCTCTCCCTCGCTCTCTCACTGGGTGTCAACCAATCCCATTCTTCCCTGCCTCTCCCTCTGTTCTCATAGCTCCGCCTCCCCCCCTACCCTCCCCTCCTCGCTCAACCAGCAAGAGAGCCTCAAACTTAGAGAGAGAGAGACACATCTGAGGTGGCGGAGCGAACGAGGGAGATATACACACACACAGGCAGCAGCAGTCACACAGCGAGAGCGTGCGAGGTAGAGGGACAGAGAGAGACCGGTAAGAGAGAGGATAAACGGAGCGTAGAGAGAGAGAGATAACCCGCCTTTCCCGCCGGCTTTCCCCCCTGTAAACTGAGCGAAAAGGAACGCGAAAACAGACAGAAATAAAGGACAGCAAGAAAGAAAGAGAAGAGAAGGAGGCTGTGCGTTCTGTCACTCCTCTTGGCTTTTTTTTTTTAGCATCCATCCCTCGCTCCGAGCGCAGAGAGGGTCGGGCGCAGGAGAAACGAGGGGGGGAAAGAAGAAGTGAAAGAAAAGAGAGACATAAGAGAGGCAAGTGGATAGCAAACCCCCCTGGAAAAAAGAGGGCTTGTTCTTTTTCTTTTGTTTTTGCAGAGAGAGAGAGAGAGAGAGAGAGAAGCGAGGGAAGACAGACGGGGGGTATATTGTTATTTTTCCTCCTCTCGGCAACGGGGCGACTGAGAGCGTTCATGCTCGTGTGAAGGGATCCTATGTGTTTTTTGGGTGCACTGACCCTTTAAGCCGGGGCGAAACTGGAGTACTTACACAGACAAGGTAGACCACCGAATTCTCTCTTCATTGCAATTATTTTCTTTGTTGCAGCTTTTGGAGGTTTTTTGCACAGTGTGTGTGTGTGTGTGTGTGTGTGTGTGCGCCTGTGTGTGTGTGTGTGTGTGTGTGTGTGTGTGTGTGGCTGCATGCCTTAGGAAATTGCCTGCTCTCCTGTCAATTGCCTCTCATTGTGTGAATTCACTGACTGAATGTAAACTCATTGACTAAGACAACACAGTCGATCAGACTCTCTCTCTCTCTCTCAGTGCGTGTGTGTGTGCATGTGAAAATAGTCGCAGACTGTGGCCTCATAGTTTGATTTGGCGAGAACGCAGCGCAAGAGAGAGAGACAGAGAGAGAGAGAGAGAGAGAGAGAGAGAGAGGGGGGGGGGAAAGGAAAAAGCTTTTCAGATGTTCTGAATTAGAGTGAAATAGCCTGAGCCAAGCACTCTCTCTCTCCTCTCCTCTCCCTCTTTGTTTTTATCTTTTCTCCCCTTTTCACTTTCTTTCCTCATTTTTTTTGTCTCACTCTTTCTCTCTTTCATGTCACTGTCCTATTTCTCTCTCCATTTTTCCCCTGTTCTCTCTCTCTTTTTCTGACTTTCTGTCTTTTTGTGGGTCTTGGCTGCGGTCACAGTTTCCAAACTGGTGAACGCCGCAAGGCTAAATCGGACGATAAGTTAGTTAGTTGCTGACAATGAGTCAGTCAAGCAATCGTTCGGTGTAGTGTTTCTTTTCAGCCAGCTAGCTAGTCAACAAGCCAAGCAGTCAGTCAGGTAGCTAAATCAGTCAGGTCGTTCTGCCATTCAGTCACTGAGTAGCTAAATAAGTCTTTTACCACTGTATGCACACACACACACTCTCTCACACACACACATAAATATTTCAGCGCTTCATCATATAGCAAGCATTAGCTTCAAGATCTGGCTTTGATTGTAAGGCCATTACATATGGGCAATATTAGCTTCACCGGGGTACAAATCAACGGAACGACCAACATTCGAGACAAACTGCTGCCAGATAGGCTGCCCTGCACGCTGCCTCACGGCCCAATGTCGAACGCCGGATTCAATTCCTCCCACTTTGCCCGTGTCATCCTAACGTCACGGCTGGAGGTGTGGTGTTAAATAAACGGGCGAACGGTGACCTCCAGTTGGTGATCATCAGCCGAAATCAATTACACTTTCAGAAAAGCTTTGATTTGCACTTTATTCTCCTTTAAAGATCCTTTTCTCATATAACTTATGATGATGAATACTATGAAGTTACCTCCTAAAGATTGACGTCAGGCTATAAAGGTGCTTAAATTCTGTTCTCAGACAAAATGACTCCAGTTCCGGTTGCATTTTGTCAGATCTGGGATCTTTTGATTTACAGAATTAAGAGTTTGCCACCTTTTTTAAGGCTGACGCAAATCAATACGACGTGAACAATATGACATCGTCGGGTCCTTTACCTGGCGGTATTCTAGGTGTTCCTCTGGAAGGACCAAACTTTTAGCATGCACAGTTTGCTCTCCTGGCAAACGTGAGGGGAAAGCCCACGATACACCAGATCACACACTCAGTGCCGTGCCAACATTGCAACACCAGAGCGTTCTAGGTGGGAAGGGGGTTTAAGTGCATTAGGCCTGCTATGACAAAACTCTGGGGAAA